>CM032477.1:2676656-3341769 GCA_019059595.1 Marasmia exigua | reverse complement strand
AACCAGACAATGAAAGAGAGAAAACATTTATTATTATATACTTCCAACACAGAACATATAGCATTTGTAAACAGAACACAATTTGGCACAAACAGAAAAAAAAAACCGGCCAAGTGCGAGTCGGGCTCGCGCACAAAGGGTTCCGTAGCAGCAAATATACATTATAAAGATTTTATATCATCGCGGATTTTTAAAGGTGTACAATACTGTAGTATATTTTTGATTCTATCTTATAAGGTTCTTACACTGAAAACGATGGCTGTTTTCAGTGTAAGCACAATAACTTAACCAAAATTACAGTTAAATCAACCTATCTCAAAAACTATAAGAGATACTTTGATCAAACCAAAAAATCGTTGAAAGAGTTAATTAGCATGCATCACCTCTATTTTTTTAGAATTTTATACCCCGTAGTTATAAAAATAGAGGGGGGGGGACATACTTTTTACGACTTTGAGAGCTGATATCTCAAAAAACCGTTTCACTTTAAGAAAAATGTTTTGTAGAAACTTTATATCATTTTAAAAGAACCTTTCCATTGATACCCCACACGGGTATGTACATCGAAAAAAAAAATTTCATCCCTCAGTTTACATGTATGGGGGGCCCCACCCCAATTCCTTTTTTTTACTATTTAGTGTCATATTTTTGTAGCGGTTCATACAACACATATTCCCATCAAATTTCATCACTGTAGTACTCATAGTTTCCGAGTAAAAATCGGCTGTCAGACGGAGAGACGGACAGACCGGACAGACGGACATGACGAACATTAAGGGTTCCTTTTTTGCCATTTTGGCTACGACCCTAGAAAACATTTAAAAAAAATTACATATAAATAAAATAAAAGGAAAAAAAACAAAAATATATTCAATCATGTCCAGAGAGTGCCAAATGAATATTATGGTGTGTTATGACGTCTCGTATAAAAAAAAATTGAAAATAAAATAAAATTCATTTATTTCAGGCTTCGCCCATAATATTATTAGTATACAAAAATACTTAAAAACTATGTTAGTAGGTAGAACCACAACCAATTAATTTAGGTATCTGCCGCGCGCTACGACCCCGGGCAAGTGCACATGCACTTGGACCCAGTGCCGCAGCGCGGGGCTGTCCGGCTTCTGGCTGAGCAGGTTCAGGATGGTGTTGGGGCTCCCGCGCGTGCGGTGCATCAGCAACGCGATGCGGCGCCGCACCAAGGTGTGGAAGCCGTCAGTGTGCGCATATGCAAACATCGCAGATGCACTATAGTAGCGCGGGATCCCCAATAATACCCCGAACGCATTACTATATTGGATTCGGAGTGCGTGGATGGCCCGCTGCGTATAGTTAATCCACAGATTGCAGGTGTAGAGAGTTTGGCAGTATTCTTTAAACAAGGTAATTTTGACCCCTAAACTACACCGCGCGAATCTGCGATAAATAAATATTTAAATAATAAATAAATATTTCACAACATCACATACATTGATCTGACTCCGAGATAGGTAGCTCAAGCACCTGTGTTACGGATATCAGAATCAACAGTGTGATTACAAATATATACAAACAATACTTTTTTTTTGTTGTAAAGACATACGTATAATACATAGGAACCCAGACCAATACAAACAGACATGTTCATGCACACAAAATGTTTGTACGGTGCGGGGATCGAACTCGCAACCCTTGGATCAAACGCAGCGTTCACTACTACTGTTCCAAACGGGTCGTCAAAATAAATAAATAATAAATGGCCCTCACTCAGCTTATGTCACAGCCCAGACAAAGGCCATGACGCGCTTTTCAGTGAGACCAGCTGAGTGAGTGCCACGGACGCTTGTCTAGTGTATTTTGTGTACCTAACGTGTATGTGTGTAATGTGGGTATATAATACTTCTGGATCGGATTACACGTTCAGAATCATTATCTCAAATATTGTAGGTAATAATTTCTAAATTTCAATGTCGCTCCTCACTTCTAACTTGAACAGTCGATGACAGAGAGGACCGCCCCCAGGGGCCCAGGTTTTTTGTCGTCCGACACCTGCCAAAAGATCCGGTTTCTTGTTTGTGAATTCTTATTGGAGGCGACTGACAGCGATGCCTATCGGAATCTTGTGAATCAAAGTGCAGTTTGAAGCAAATTGGGACAAGAGACTAATCCATCACGAAAGACCTTGATGGAAGCTTGATGGTCCTTTGCGCGGATAATTAAGTATTAATTTTATTGGTCGTTAAAAGGTTTGAGTAAATCTTTTTTGTTCGAAGTCAATGTCTATCAGGTCAGAAAGATACTAATCTATTGAGGAAGACCATCAAGGTCCTTATACCTTGGCTGAATTCTTGACAAACATGCGACAGTAAATCTACATTATTCTAATGGTGCTATTAACCTGCCTCTAGTTATTATGTTAAAAATGAGCATGGGTTGACATTAATTATTAATTGTATAATCATGAATTTATATTATTTTATTTTAAAATCAACATTTTTATAATAATGGAATCTGACATTAATTTATTATCTATTCAAATTACATTTTTTGTGTCCTCCATTGCTTAGTTTAATAGGCATGTCAACTTGTTTTCATCATCATCATCATCATCAGCCCATTTAAGTCCCCACTGCTGGGGTACGGGCCTCCCTCAATCACATGAGGGGTAATTGCCATACTCACCACGCTTGGCAGACGGGTTGGCGAGGGTTTTGATATAAATGCAGAGTTTTCCTTCTCTGGGTGCTGATGATCATGCCAGCAGCTTTACCTTAGTCGCCTTTTACGACACCTCGGTAAGAGTGAGGGTGGCCTATTCTACTCTGCCGGAGACCACACGGCTGATTTGCTACTTGACGGCAACTTGTTTTGCTACACTCTAATAAGGGTAAAATCACATTGAGACTTATATTTTATTGTTATCTGTAATTTATTTATTTATTTATTTATTTATTAGGACAACCAACAAGGCATACACTAAAAAGCGCTTAAGACTATCGCAGTAATTCGTTCTAAGTGTTGACTTACTTATAGGTTGCCACGGCATGCAAATGTGGACAAATATTAAATAGAAAAACCTAAATCTAAATTATATTTACTATTATTATAAATGATTAGAGAGAAGCTCTTTTTTTTTTTTTTTTTTTTTTTTTTTCCCGGGAGAAATGCATTACGCAGACCCTGTCGCCGGGGGGACGACAGGGTACTGTGGGACTCACCCTCCGGGCCGCTTCTTCTAACAAGAAGCGACCTGAGGGCATACCCACTAAAACTCCCGGGGCTCAACCACCCGTGGGTATAGAATGGGGTCACGGGAACTGCACGAGGCTCTTCCCCGCAACCCTACTCCCCCACAGGCCCCTACACGGGGTGTGCGGCCACGCCCCTCCTCAGGCTAGGAGGAGGGGGGTTGGGGACAGCCGGAAGAGCTGAGCCGTCCCCAACGAGCGGTGGAGGTGCCAATGGCAGTGCCGGCACAGGGACCCCCGTCCCTGTTGCCGGCTGGCCACCTCCACGGAGAGGACGAAGAGTTCTCCGCCGAACTCGTCCTCTCCTTGCTCGAAGCGGGCCTGCGAGGGGGTTAATCTCGCGCTCCCGCTCCGCCGCCTCCTTCTGCGCCACCACTTCCTCACAGAAGTGGGCGAAGGCCGACCACGCCCCCTCATTGTCCAGCATAGCTTCAACTATGCTGGGCAATGAGAGGTCATGTCCGACCTCCGCTACCAGCGCTGACCGCTGTTGGTCGAAGGACGGGCACACCACCAACGTGTGGTGCGCCGAGTCCTCCGCAGCGCCGCACTGGTGGCACGAAGGAGTGTCCTCCCGCTGAATACGGTGCAGGTAGTTACCGAAGCAACCATGCCCGGTAAGTACCTGCACCGTCCGGAAGGACAAAAACCCGTGGGGGCGCTCGAGCCACCGGTCCAAGACCGGGGCGAGCGCCGCGAGCGTTGGACGGCCGTACCTCTCCACCTGGAGAGAGGCCTGTCCATGCCTCCGTCATTTGCTGGCGGTCCTCCTTCCTTCTCGCCTCCCTTTCTCGGGGGCAGAAGGACTCGCCAGCCGCTCGCTTGGCCGCCGTCCACTCGTAGACGGCGGCCAGCACTCCAGCCTCCAACTCCCATGGCGGGGTGGAGGCGAGTGCGCAGGCCGCGGAGAAGCCTACCGTTCGGTAGGCTCTCGCGACCCGCTGGGCAATAGCCCGTTGCGGCCTCCTTAAGAGGGCCGCATTGCCCCTCCTGTTTAGGGCCTCCGCCCAGATCGGGGCCCCGTAGAGGGCCATGGAGCGGAGGATGCCGGCGTATAGACGCCGACACTTCTCTCCGGGCCCTCCCAGATTCGGCAGCAGCCACGAAAGGTGGTCTGCTGCCTTTAGGACCCGCGCTGACACCCCCTAAAGTGGGGGCCAAAGTGCCAGCGCGGATCCAGTGTGAGGCCGAGATACTTCATCTCGGCCCCCACCGGGATGTCCACCCCCCCGACGCGGATGGCTGCGCCGGGGGGTGGTCGGCTCTCCCGAGGCCCGGGAAAGTAAAGGGCCTCGGTTTTGGCCAGGGCTACATTTAGCCCCAGCCGGCCGATACGGCCGACGACCAAATCGCCGCCGACCGATGCGAGGCGCGCTGCATCCCGGAAGGACTTCCCCCGGGCGGTGACTAGGGTGTCATCTGCATAACAGATGACACCCATGCCCGGGAGAAGCGCGCCTCGCAACACCCAGTCGTACCCGATGTCCCAGAGCAGGGGCCCCAAAACGGACCCCTGTGGAACACCGGATACGACTTGACGCCGCTGGACAGAACCAGCGGCGTCAACAAACGCCACGGACCGGTCGGCGAGATAGTCACCGACCAGCCCTATCAGGTATGGAGGCACCCGGAAATACCGGAGTGCCTCCATAATAACTGCATGGGGGAGGGAGTTGAAAGCATTCTTGATGTCTAACGAGACTGCCAACAACCCCTCCCCCCTGCTCGACGCTCCCTCGCAGAGGGAGCGGAGCCGGGACAGGGCGTCGATCGTGGATCGACCGGCCCTGAACCCGTACTGGGCCTCACTGAGGTTAGGCCCAGTCTCCTCGAGGTGCTGGACGAGGCGGGAGGCGATGATCTTCTCGAAGATCTTCCCCACCTCGTCCAGCAGCACGATCGGCCTATAGGCCGACGGGTCGTCGGCCGGCCGTCCTTCTTTCCGAAGGAGGACCAGCAGGCCCTCCTTCCAGATCCGGGGGAACCTCTCTGACCGGAAACACCGGTCAAAGAGACTCCGGATCCTCTCCTCCATCTGCCCGAGGCAGATGGAGAGGATGCGGGCCGGGACTCCATCCGGCCCGGGGGCGGTCTTCTTCCCCCGCAGTCGGAGCTCGACCATTCCGAGCTCCGTCGTCGAGACCTGCGGGGGGGCCTCCACCAACTGGTACAATCCGTATGGTGGAGGCATCGGGGGGAGAGAAGCTCTTATATTAACTTAAATTAACTTAAACAACCGAGAAAGAAGAGATAATTTTCCGTTTAAAAACAAGCGGTTTGTCGAAGAATATGTCTGCAGCATGACTTATTCTGTTGAATTGACGCTGGATTCTATTGACGGTAGAATGGTGGCCAAGATTTGTTTTGCTACCCCTTATGAAGAACGGAGCATATCTGCTGGCACGAGGGAGCTTGAGTGGGACGTTTATATTTATTAGCTTTAAAAGTTGAATACAGTCTATATCGAAATTAATAAGTTTGTAAATAAACATACAATCTAACAAAAGTCTCCGATCCTTTAAGCTGTTCATTTTAAAAAATGCCAATGTAATTATGTACATGTGATTTATGGCAATTAACGAATAACGAATAATAGGTGTTCCAAGGTTGATTTTTGCAAGAAGAGTTCATAGACTTTAAAAACAGATTTTAGAAGTCGATTTTGAGTATAATAATAATAATATCCTCCAACCGATTAAGGCTACGGCGGCCGATCGTAACCATCAGCTACGTACGCAGGATATATTATAGTGCTCAAGTGTGTGCGCAAACACAAATGCACTCTCTATTCCCTTTCGTTCCGATGGGACACCACAGAGTGACACGGCCGAAGAGGCATCGGGTGTAGGAGCAACAGCTTAACGTGCTTTCGAAGGCACGGGAGTACAAGAGCGCCAACTTATAGACTCCGGGCAAAAACTAAGAATTTCTTACGGAATACTTGCAAATTTTTTTGGCCCGACCCGGGGATCGCATCTGGGACCTCTTACGCTTTAAAGTGCGATCAATAAACCACTGCGCCAATTCCAATTTGTGTATAATAATTATGTAAATAAGTGAATTCGTGATAAATTTAAATTAGTGTTCTGTGGCCAATTAAGGCGACGGGTATGTGCCTTGTTATTTAATAAATATTATAAGTGTTTGCCGAGATGTTGTAACCCCGCAATTTGTTTAAAATAGATCCGGTTTAAAAGCCAAAAATTAAAATTGATTGGCGTCGCTAGTGTGCCCTACCCGTCACCTTAAAGTAAATTTTATCGTTATTTTAACAAAACGGGAAAGTTTGCATTTTTTAAAGTAAGCGGCATTAAATGAGCAAGCGGGTCACCTGATAGTTATTAATCTCCGCCGCACAAAAACGGATGCGAGATCAGACAGAGAGAAAAAGGAAACGTAAATAGGTATATGAAATATTGTAAAATCAGATATTAAATGTATAACCTGTAATAATTGTAAAAATGTATATTGCTAATAAAGTTTTTCAAGTTTTTCATATAAATTAGGGGTTAAAACGTCGTATGGAAAATGTATGAAAGGCATTTCAGTAATTTTGGTCTCATTTTTAGTGTCCGTTTAATACCTACCTAAGTAGGTAGGTATTAAACGGACTTGAAATACAAATCAAGTTCGTGTACAAAAATACAATTTCTAAATGTGTTGTTTTGAAATTCAATTACCGAAGCGAAGCGAGGGCGGGCCACTAGTTTTAAATAAAATGTAAATAAATGTAAAATGTTACGTTTCAAAAGTCAGGAAACACCACTATAAAGACAGAGAGTAGATAATATTATACAGACAGACAGGCAATGTAACAGCTGCTTATAGATATTGACAGTTCCAGGAATTCGACGGAGGTTCTAGTCTCAAAGGTTTTAAAATTTTAATGGAGGATTTTGGCGGAAGAGGTCAAATACTCCGCGTGGGTTGCGATTTTGAAATAAGTATCTAATATTTTTTTAGTAAACTAATTTGGTGTTTAATTTTGAATCGTTGTTAAGGTCCTCGCAGGACAGGCTGTGCCTAGTGCGAGGTCCAATGTCACTGTCATATTATCATGTAAAAACACATGTGTTTACTTAAGTTACGTCCACCTGTCTGCATGTACCTGGTGTCTGAGCTTGTAACTAACTTGAAGTAAATAAAATGTTTTTTTTTATTTGTGCACTGCACACTGCAGTGCCGCGAAGAGATCCAAATAATAAGAATTGTGACGGACAACTTAAGTATCAGCCTATATACTATCCCACTGCAGGGCAAAGGCCTCCATCACAGAAATCAAGTCATCACTACTATGATGGGATAAGGCTTAATCACTACGCTTGCCAAATGCGTATTGGTGATCACAAACCCGAGCTATGTTCAAAAAACTCGAAACATACTTTTCGCTCGACCCGGGAATCGAACCCAGGACCCTGAAACCACGGCCCGGTACTTAAACCACTAGACCAACCGGGCGTTTGGACCTAATAGAATCTTAAAACCCGCGATTGTGTTTAAGTGGTATCGGCAGAATCCGTAGGTCGATAAAACGTAAAACACCGGCGTTTTATTGAGTGACTGCGACTATAATTTACTTCGACTGTTACGAGTAACTACCCACTTATTCACAATAACGTATCTGCCACCTGCACATAAAAAAGACTCGGTCGTGATTTCCATTTCGTTGTAGCCTCTCAATTCGGTTCCAGTCCCGATTGGCAGCGTCCAAGACGTCGCAAAGGGACTGTTTGTGCCCCAATCGACGAATATATTGTTTCAGGAGGATTGGAAGAAGTAAAAGCAAACCTGCTTTACTCGTAAATGTCCACTGAGTCGAACATACACATACAAATCTTTTATTTGTTTTTAGGTAATATGATACAGGAGTTAAACAAATAAGTGTAACACTATGTTTTGCCCTTTGTAGGTGTACAAATGTAAGTTATTTAGGTATCATTAGTTTCTTGGAAACATTGTTTTTTTTTTGTTTTAGTTGGTCTTTTGTCAGTTAGTTTATCGTGAAATAAAGCGAGCTCTGTGAATAAGAATGTGGGTGAGCATTCGGCATGAATCGGCCGGCTCGACCGGAGCGAAACTTTATTTATTTTATTTACTTATGCTAGTCACATGGTTATTACATTTGGTATAATCGGTAACAGAACGTTGAACAAGTGACAACCTGAATGCGCAATCGCTTCCCATGAGGTGATCCGTCTGCCACCTATTACATAAAAAAGACCATCTAAACGGAAGGGCTTCAAATCCGACCACATAATCATTATTCTTATTCTAATTAAGTTAAGTTAAGGTGACGGGTAGGGCACACTAGCGACGCCAATCGATTATAATTTTTAGCTACTAAACCGGATCTATTTTAAACAATTTCGGGATTACAACCTCTCGGCAAACACTTATATTATTTATTAAATAACCATGCGTCCGTTTTTGTTCGCGAAAAATTGATTCACGCCAAAAGCGGCCACTTTTGGCGGTAATCCAAAATTCGAGTACAAAAGCAGATCAAACAGTTAACTATAAGTATTAAATATAGGTGTTAGCCGAGAGGTTATAACCCCGAAATTGTTTAAAATAGATCCGGTTTAGTAGCTAAAAATTATAATCGATTGGCGTCGCTAGTGTGCCCTACCCGTCACCTTAACTTAAAAAGTGTTAATGCTTTAGTAAGCATGAAACCGTAAAAATGGCAATTTCTTTTGAACCCATGTTGTGCAAAAACCCTCCATCCAATGCCTTTACTTGCCATTCTTGGACATATGTATTTAAATTGTCATGGCCTGCCGCGTAATGGACGAACATCGACCGGTTGCCATTGGGTGACGATTTTTGTCCAACTTTTAGGGTTCATTCTGCATACATGGCCCGCCCACTTCCATTTTAGCCTCAGTTTTTCGACCCACATCCGCTAATCCCGTCTTGTAGCGTATATAAAAAATATTTCAGTCACTTATAGTTGAATTGTTTAAAGCTTTAACCAAAACCTGGTAACCACGGAAGACCAGCGTTGACGTGTTCCTCCGAGCACCTCGGCATCATGCTGAGTGCAAGCCCTTTTAGTGCTTGATTTGTTTAAATTGTGTTTTTTCTTTTTTATGATTTTTAACCTGTATAAGCACTGAATAAATATTTTTATTCTTATTCTGAAACTTCACTCTCAGTTTAAGTCCTTGTTTAAAGAATAAACCCCCGGGGGCACTGCTAAAGTTCCAATGCTCAGGATTTATTTTTAATGTAGATTTATTTGGTATATCCCGTGCGGGTGGCGATAAGATCGCGAGAAATTACACTTCCTTCCTCATTGTAGGCGTTAAATACGATAGCGGTGGCACGAAACCTAATATAGGTGCCATCACAGTGTATAGATGTAGCAGCAAAACTTTTTTTTTAAATACTAGGTGGAAATTATATGTTGTGCAACAAAAGTATCTATCTATCTATTTATGTATCTATCTGCCACCTATTCACACTCACTTGCAACAGACGATAGTGCACTACGAACCATAATAATAATATCCTCCAACCGATTTCCGGCTAAGGCGGCCATTTCAGTCTAAGATCAGCCACTCGCAGGAAATATTATAGTAGTGCTCAAGTGTGTGCGCAGACACAAGTGCATTTTGCCCTCATATTCTCTATAGAAGTAATGTAACGTGAACTCGTATTTCCACATTTAAACTCCTATCCATTGTGTGTTGATGAAACTCATTATAAAAAAATATAATTATAGTTTTTTTTATGTGATAGGTTGCAGACAAGCAGACGAATCACCTGATGGTAAGCGATTGCCGCCACCCATCGACACGTGTGACATCAGTGGAGTCACAAGTGCGCTGCCAACCTTTAAAGCCCCCTTACGGTACCCTCACTCAAGCAGCGAAACACAGCACAGTGCAGCTTCATGCCGGTTAAAACGCCAGATGTGAAATCGATTGGGAAGTTAAAATATTAATAAATAAAAATAAAAATGTATTTATTGGAGCTGAAAACAATTTTGACAAAAACGTAATTAGTTTCGAAAACTGTGTTACGGGTACTAATCCGCCTCCAGATAGGGAGACATCGTTTTTTTAACAAGTATGTACAAGTTCAAAGATTGAATTAATTTTAAAATTATTTTAACTTGCTCTTTACAGCCGTGCCTTCATCATCATCAGCCCATTTAAGTCCCCACTGCTGGGGCACGGGCCTCCCTCAATCACATGAGGGGTAATTGCCATACTCACCACGCTTGGCAGACGGGTTGGCGAGGGTTTTGATATAAATGCAGAGTTTTCCTTCTCTGGGTGCTGATGATCATGCCAGCAGCTTTACCTTAGTCGCCTTTTACGACACCTCGGTAATAGTGAGGGTGGCCTATTCTACTCTGCCGGGACCACACGGCCGTGCCTTACTGCTGTTCATAGTATTGTGGTAGTGTTTAACTAATGCTGCGCATCGATAGATGTACGATCCACACAGGGTGTTAATGAATGACTGAATGGATGAGGGTTTTTCAAAATCTAGATTTTGAATTAAGTACCTCTTCGACGTTGATATATAAATAGATCGCATAAGATTAAGAGTATAAAAAATAAAGTATCTATTTTAGTATACAGTATCCTAAAATAAACAAAAAGAGGAATATTACTAACAAGACTTGTCGGTACTTTTGGATTTACATACTACCGTGGGAGAGCCACGCTTTGGCTTGAATGGACCGGTCGACCAGAGTACCACGGCCTCACAGAAAACCGACGTGAAGCAGCACTGTGTGCCGTGTTTTGCTGCGTGAGTGAGGGTACCGGTGGCCCAATCCGGGGCAATGGGCTTAAAGGTTGGCACCGCAATTGTGACTCCACTGGTCGCGGGTGTTCATGGGCAGTGGCAATCGCTTACCATCAGGTGATCCGTCTGATCGTCTGCCACCTATCACATACGAAAAACTACCATGAATGCACAGCTATGAAACCTTATTATATTATTGCTGTCACTCTGTTTTGTATAACTGATAAATAAATAAATTATCACAAAAAGAGATTTTTTACCACATATATGTCAGTCAAAGGTCATTTAATAGAAGTATACAGGGTGTATTTGTGGACATTTACACACCTTTAACCACGTGTTCTACCAACCATTCTGAGCAACATTTGTTCTACGACTTTTCGAAATTCGTCGAAATTTTTTTCGACTCCCCATACAAAATGACGAGGTCACGTGACCGAATTTGTATGAAAAGTTGAATTTTTTTATGCGAAAATTTTGTTCATAATGGTAGATAGAACACGTGGTTAAATGGATATAAATGTTTACAGATACACCCTGTAGGCGTAGGTTGTATACGAGCATATATTAAAGATATACACAAGTATGAGCCTGAGAAAGGTAAAATGTGTTTCTCGACAAAAAGCTTCCTGGCACTATCAAAAGGTAGTGCCTGGTAGTTCACCACTAATATTTGAATACATTTAAAGATGGAAATCACAAGTCCAAACGAACCAAAATCAACATCGATCAACGTCACCAATAAATGCACACAACCGGTCCCGGCAGCTCAGTGCATGCGTTTACTAACCACCGCCCCGGGTTCACACCTCGACAGTTTAATGTCTCGACGCTATGTCGAAGAGGCCGTAATACACAGTAGTAATATACACACGCGTGATTTTGATGCGACTTCTTTTGATAACTTTAGGACATTAGATTTAAAGGCATATGATGAGGATGCTAATGTCCTCATCATCAGCATTGATATGTCAGTGGCTAAAGACACGCCTTATAAACAGACGGTTTTTGTAGACAGGTAGTGGACCTAAATTGAATAAACAATTTTCATTTTCATTTTCTACCTTCATACCTACAACATCTGTTTCTCCAATTTCTTCATGAAATCTAACCCTAATTTCGACCTATTTAAGCAGATTACCTTCCACACAGATTCTCTCCATAAAATCGAATAGGAATGAGGGCCACAGCACATACTACACTTTTAGAATCGGCGATTTTGCGACTGTATCGATGCTGCATCGCAGTTTTGCGAATTCCGGCATTCGGGTATCGGTATCGGAATAATAAATATTTCACAACGTCACAAACATTGATCTGACCAAGAGATAGGTGGTTCAAGCACCTGTGTTACGGACATCAGAATCAACAGTAGGACTACAAATATTATACATAATACTTTTCTTTTATATTTACTTATACATAGAAAATACCCAGACCAATACAAAAAAACATGTTCATGCACACAAATGTTTGTATTGTGTGGGGATCGAACCCGCAACCCTTGTACCACCACTGTTCAAAACGATTCGTCTCGGAATCACGCGATTTGGCGAATGATCTGTTGCCCGATCGTTCAAGGCCACAGGATTGGAAAATTTGCGATTGTATCGATGCTGCAACGCGATTTCGAGACTTCCTGCATTTAGACATCGACATCGGAATCGCTAATTTTAGCGACTGGTCCGCTGCTCGATCGCTAGCACTAAATTGGATTCTGGGGGTGGAAACTAAACACTTCGCGTGGGCTGGTGCAATTCAAAAGTTTTAATTTAGTATTTAGTCTTTTTTAGTATTAGTTACCAAATTCGGTAAATATTTGTGCAGTGAAGAGTCGCGAAGTAATACTTAAAATAAGAATAGTTGAATTGTGCCGTTTTTATTAACATTGTTATGTGTCGTGTGAGTTGCCACGTGACAGCATGCTTGGACCTAATAGAGTGTTAAAATCCGCGAATACGTTTAGGGTGGTATCGGCAGAATCCGCAGGTCGATAAAACGAAAACAATAGCATTTTATAAGTGACTGTGACTGACTTTGATTGTTATTACTCACTTATTCTCAATAGGTTACGATCGATCGAGCGACTAAATCGATGCTTTTTTTAAACGCAGTGATTGAATCGCTTTTCGCCAGTCTAGTAAAACACAAATGTTTGTCCAGGATAAACTAGACAGGATTACTAAATTAAGAATCAATGATGACCCGTTTGGAACAATAGTAGTGAACGCTGCCTTTGGTCCAAGGGTTGCGGGTTCGATCCCCGCACAGTACAAACATTTGTGTGCATGAAAATGTCTGTTTGTGTTGGTCTGGGTGTTTGTATGTATTATAAGTATGTATTTACAAAAGAAAAGTATTATATGTATATATTTGTAATTCCGCTGTTGGTTCTGATATCCGTAACACAGCTGAAGCAGCTACCTATCTCGGAGTCAGATCAATGTATGTGATGTTGTGAAATCAATAAAATATACAACTTAGTTTTAAATCAAAAATGTAGGTATATAGGTTTTTATTATTATAGGTTTATAAACCTTTCGACAACGACCCAAACTGGTGACAAATGGTGATGCCGAACAGATACGATCTGGTGACCTTCAAGAGAAGGGTTTATTCCTTTCTTAAGAGCCGGCAACGTATATGTGATACCTCAGGTGTTGCAGGTGTCCATGGGCGGCGTAGATCACTTTCCATCAGGTGTGCCGTCTGCTCGTTTGTCCGCTATAATGTAAATAATAAAAAAAACTACTTTCACTAAATTCGTTTTTTTAAAATATTTTTATGGCTTTACTCAAATATATTTTGCCAACGTTAAGCACTCTATATCGCACATTAAGTTTGTGTGGAGTCACCGGTATGAATCCGGTCGCTGATACTAAAAGAAGCATGTGTGCCATGGCTCTAACAAAAAGTCGCACGGTGTTTCCGCGAGCACGCATTACCATCTCGCTTAAACCTGTTGAGCGCGATCGGTATTATTGGCTGCAATTTGCGATCGCTACGTTATCGCATCATTATCGCTCCGACGTCCAATTTGGACTTAATGGTGTAAATTAAGTGGCGGGATGTAATTTATTCAGGGTTTTTTCTGCACCGGTATTGCCAATTTAATCCACGAAGCAAGGATTTACTTAAATTTGTAAATCTATTCTTAAGTACAAATATTCTATATGTCGCGAGTTTCTTGCCGGATCTTCTCGACCAGAAACAACTTTCCGAGCCGGTGGTAGAATCGCATTATGTTTATTTATTTCTTTAGTATATTTTATGTATCAACATATATATGTATTAACATGTAAATTATTAAAAAAGTACTTATAAATAGTTTTAAATCATTCAAATGTATGACGATTTGTAAGTGCTGTGTACAAGCCTATGCAAATAAAGAATTATTTGATTGATTGATTGATTGATTTGCTTTCAGCCCGATGACTTTCGATACATTGTTAATCGTTGATCTATCGACCTGATTGTAGGAGAGTTACGCTGCGGCATCAATGGACCGGCTCAACCGGAGTGATACCACTGCCTCACAGAAAGCCGGCCCAACCCGGGGGAAAGGCGGTTTATAGGTTGGCAGCGCACTCGTGACTCCACTGGTGTCGCGGGTGTCTATGGGCAGCGGCAATCGCTTACCATCAGATGATCCGTTTGCTCGTCTGCCACCTATCACAAAAAAATCATACAAATCATCTGTTAAACTACAACCATCCCCTGAATGATATTGCTGTCCACCATTCCCGGGCACGGAAAATGACCGGAATGAAACAAAATGGCGACGGTGCAAACTTACATTTACCGGGCCATTCATTCGGTTTCCTCTGAATTGGGCCTCCTCCCTACCCTCACTCACGCAGCGAAACGCAGCACAATGCTGCTTCACGCCGTTTTCTGTGAGGCCGTGGGATGACTCCGGTCGAGCCGGCCCATTAATGCCGAAGCGTGGCTCTTCGTATTTTGGCCATAGAAAGTTTTGTTGTCTTCCAAATTGTTTATTTTAAACAAAACAATCTAACTGACAACATTGTTTATTGGAATATTTTATTAGAATAGAATATCGGTCAAGAACTTTTTTGCAGCTTTTCTACATTATAGAGGACAAACGAGCAGACGCCACACCTGATGGTAAGTGACCATCACCCCCTATGAACATCTGAAGCCCAATTCTTGTGCTCGTGATGAATGAATGAATGAATGAATATACTTTTATTGCACTCAAACTATAGTAAGAAAACTTAATACTAGGTATTACAGGATATGTACAACGAAGGCGGCCTTATTACTATGATATTTATTTTCATACGACATATATCACTAAAACACAGTTTTTTTTTTGTATGGAGCCCAATTCTCGGGTTTGTGACATTTCAAAAACATGGCGGTTTTCACTTGATAATCATACAACAAAAAACTATGTTTTAGTGATATATGTCGTATGAAAATAAATATCACGAGCACGAGAATTGAGCTCCTGGTTTTCGGGTGATATCCGCCATGCTTTCAAAATATCACGAGCACGAGATTTGGGCTCCTGCAACACCCGAGGTGTCACATATGCGTTGCTCAAGGAATGATTAAGCCTTTTTCTTGAAGCTAAGTCTTATATTAGTTAAAAGCACAGATTTTCTAAACTATCTAGGTTTTTTTCACTATATCGAGCTGGCAACACTGATCTACACTTTCTGGGTAGATGTTAGCGACTGATGGTGTTTTTGGAATTCGAAAATTGGTTGTCGTTGCATCTTTAGGAGCAGATAATGGGTGGTTTGGCGCTGAGTTATTTTGCTTCGGGCGTTTATCGAAGGAACCTGACAACATTGCCAGTAATAATGGCCAAATTGAGACTTTAGTGCAATGTGATAAGAAAAAAGTGTACGTAGCCTTACACTTTTTGTTTTGGAGTATTTATAAGTTATGTTTTTTTCGCTTATCAAAATTGCGGAAGACAATTTAACTACTTCTCATCTTAGCGTGTAATTCCCGATTGCGTCCAAAGCTTTCCGTTGGAGCAACGTTCATAATGCGGACAGCCAAGGAATGGAACTCCTTGCCAAGGTCTGTTTTTCCGGACCACTACAATCTGGACATCTTTAAGGCAAGAGTGAACAGGCATCTCCTAGGCAAACGCGTTACATCCTAGACCTCATCGTCACTTTCCATCAGGTGAGATTGTGGTCAAGCGTTAGCCTACAGTTCATAATAAAAAAAAAAAAAAAAGCCCGGGATACGCTGAGACGAAAATTCAGGATTTAGGGAGTCTTTACCATACACCAAATCGACTGTCGTCTGACCTTCGCAACCCTTTAACAGGGGAACCATTTACATGTTCCAGAAACTATCTGAAAGATGCAGATTTCCTTCCAGGTGTTTTGTTTTTTTGTTTATTTTATACACATTACAGATTACCATGATTGCAAATCTTAACATACAATCTAGATTATAATCCTAAAATATGTATATTTCTAGAAAGTAGTACGAAAAATAAGAAACAAAAAAAAGAAAACTATATAATTATAACTAAAAGAAAAAATAATGATCTTATAAGTACTCAGCAGGCATGCCGACCAGACTCAGAGCCGTAGCCGGGTCTATCGGGTGTGAGATGGAGGATATCAGTCACTTTTTAAATAAAATTTCTAATCTTTGATTCGAAGACGTCAAGCATGGGATTTACTTTGGCCGTCTCGTTGTACTGGCGAGCCTATTCTGACTAGGGGGCTGTAAAACGAAGTATTGTTTTCCCTCACTGCTGAGCTAATGGTAGAAATGTGCACATAGATTTGAAAAGTCCATAGGTGAATGCTCGTATTCGAACTTCGCATGGAAAGCGCGTTCTTATTCACTAAGCTTCCATCGCATCAATTAGGTACTATGTATTTTAGGTCTGAGATCTGAATTTAAAACTATAATGATATCCTCCAACCGATTACGGCTACGGCGGCCAATCTCAACGATCAGCCACGTACGCAGAATATATTATAGTGCTCAAGTGTGTGCGCAAACACAAGTGCACTCTCTATTCCCTTACCCTCATATTCCGATGGGACACTACTGTGACACGACCGGAGAAGGATCGGGCGCAAGACCAACAGCTTAATAACGTGCTTTCGGAGGCACGGGGGTACAAGACCGCCAACTTCCAACTAATAGTTTCCGCCACTTTACCGCCACTTCCACTTAATAGTATAGATGTTGATTAGATATAAGGTATCACCAGAAAAGGCCATTTAGCATGTAAGATCAACAAAACAAGGTAAAAAATCAGCTTTTCTACACATTTTTGCCGGAAGGATATTCTATATTTTGTATGGAACATTTGATATTTTTTTCGTTTATTTTTTTGATCTTAATGTTAAATGGCCTTTATTAACGATACCAATTATGAGGATTTTAGGCTGTAAACGATAAAAAATATAACAGTGTATAGGAAGACAAACTTGCGGACCATCTGATGGTAAATGGTAACCGCCGCTCAAAGACATCAACAATGCCTGAGCACAGTCATGCCGCTGCCTACCGTGAAAGAAGACATCTTTTCAAACCTCGTTTAAAAAAAACATGTCCTAGCAACAGGGAACACCGCGGCTGGAGGCTCATTGCAGAGTTTGCACTTATCATTACTCGTAAAAATGTTTGTTCTTTTGTGAAATAACCTCACCAAAGAGGATTAACAACCCACTACTCACGCCCAAACAATAGGGCTAACCAACCTTTTCCGCAATGCAACCACAACATTTTAACAATAAATTATCCACTTCCCACTTCTGTTTTTATTTACGACGCTGATACGGCTCTCGTCTTGTCCCCCGAAAGAAATATGGCGGCTACGTGACGAGTTAATCTCCGAAGCTGACTTCACAGAAATGGCCAAATAATTTTTATGTGCTTCGAGATAGCTGTTATTTTGTTTTGAGTTCGTTCTCGCCGTTGTGATAAATGTTGGGTATTATTTTGGTGGAACTAATAAGAGTGTCTAAGCGACAAATGGAGTAATGTACTCATGAATCGTTGGGAAACTTGAGCCACTGAGACAACAGTTACCTTAAATAAATAATAAACAAATAAATAAACTGAAATTAACTGAGTTGTAGAACAGCGAAATTTGTTTTTTTTTCATATGTACTTGATCAACTTAATGGATATGAGATATGAGACTTGCAATTTGATACAAGATCTGTAGAGTCTCTTAATTTCACAAAGAGAGGGACCGTGGGAGAGCCACGCTTCGGAATGAATACGACGGCTCGATCGGAGTGATAACACGGCCTCACAGAAAACCGGCGTGAAGCAGTGCTGTGTATCGCTGCGTGAGTGAGGGTACCGGAGGCCGGATATTTTGGTCATGGCGGCCAATCTCAGCGATCAGCCATCGACGCAAGACATATTATAGTCCACAAGTATTTGCGCAGACACAAGTGCACTCTCTATGCCCGTATCCTCTTATTTTGATGGGACACTAGTGTGACACGACCGAAGAAGGATTAGGCGCAGGACCAACGGCTTAACGTGCTTCCGAGGCACGGGGGTACAAGACCGCCAACTTCGAAGACTCCGGGCTAACACTGAGAATTTCTTAACAGAAAAACTCAGGTACAAATTTTGGCCCGACCCGGGGATCGAACCGGGACCCCAGGCGCAACCGTCGCTTTAAAGTGCGACCCACTAACCATTGCGCCACCAAGGCAGTCACCGAGAGGTATAATACAAAATAAATAAATATATGAATGGTGCATATAATGAATATATATAAATACATATTATTTATGTGTTAATTATTAAAAGATTTCATATCCCTAAACATATTTTATATTCAATGAATGATATCAAAGACCACCTCGTAGTATCATTTTTAATAACTTCTCCGAAAGAAAAAAAAATCTGCGGAAAAAAAACCGCCTTCAAATACCACGAACCAAAAAGTGTAAAATAATATTTTTATCACTTTATAGATTTCAAATAACATTTTATAACAGTACACTCGAGAAAAGGTGTGTATGGAGACGTGATCACAGGGACAGGGTGTCTATGTCCGCATACAATATTAAATCCTGTGCCTTTATTGATATCCATTACCAGTTAGGTACTGAAAGAAGTAGAAGGTCGTGCCACATTGTTCCACGGCAGCAAAGACGTCATCCAGCGAAATTGAACTTGATTCCAATTTAATTATCGAACAATAAAAATATTAGGGTGGGTCCAATTTCGCACAGCTGGGTATATAGTTAGTTGCCTGCAATAAACCTTGACTCTTACACCAGGTGAATAAGGTTCATATTTGAATGGGGCTGTATACTTTTAGAGCACGTGACTGTACAGACCGCTGTACTGCAATAATCGATATAAATACCTGTTGATATTAAGAAAGAACCAAAACTCTACAAATATATATCAAAATGTACACAAGTATTTTCCAAATAACCAAATATTTACCAATTTCGGAGTGACAGTAAAATCTGTAAAAAAATAATGATAATTCATTGATCAGTAAAAAACTTAAATTCAAATCAAAATGCATTCCTAGCAGAAATTTTCTTCCAGATTGTGCACATGTGTTTGCGCATACACTTGTACACTACAATTTTTTTTCTGCAAGTAAACAAGATAACGTAAGACTAAATCGCTGAAATTTGCCAGCGTACTTGGATTGGCTGGTAGATTATTATTCTTAAACGTTTGCAAAAAATCTTATACATAAAGTATAATATGAAGAAAATGTATGTTAGTTAGAGACTTTTCAAAAATCACAGAACAACATTTTACGAGAAGCCTAGTATCAGTAAAATGGAAGGGAACACAATAAAGCACACTTAAATCAATGAACGGCCAGGAACAGACTAGTGTAGTTCCATTTGATTAAACTATCGATATCGTTCATAGTAAAAAATGTAACGTAATTTGACTATGATTTTGCCGCATTTTTATACACAACTAGAGACTTGATGCTTTGCCCGTATTTATTGTACCTATTTGTTTTTTTTGTCAATGTCATGAAATCATACTATTTATTTACTTAGGTACCTACTTTTGCAATAACTAAAAAAATGCATACTATGGCGAGTGATACCACGGCCTCACGGAAACCAGGTGTGAAGCAGCACTATGCTGTGTTACGCTACGTAAGTCAGGGTAGCGGAGGCCCAATCTAGGGGAACGAGGAGTTTAAAGATGGGCAGGGCACTTGTAACTCCACTGGTGTTGCGAGTGTTTAATGTGATGTGTAGGTAATCAATATTTCGCGTATGCGTTGCACCCAACATTTCTGCATGGTTATTTAATAAATAGTGTAAGTGTTTGCCGAAGGTTGTAACCCCAAAATTGTTTAAAATAGATCCGGTTTAGTAGCTAAAAATTAAAATCGATTGGCATCACAAGTGTGCCCTACCCGTCACCTTAAGGGCGGCGGCAATCCCTTACCGTCAGGTGATCTGTCTGCACGTCTGCCACCTATCACATAAAAAAAGAAAAAGGCTATAAAGTATTATTATTTTGATTCAAGACTACATGAGGAAGGTAAAATGCTGGTAACATATTTTCGTATTCTAGATGCAGAAAAAATGTTGAATGTGACTATTTTTTCATCATCATCATCAGCCCATTTAAGTCCCCACTGCTGGGGCACGGGCATCCCTCAATCACATTAGGGGTAATTGCCATACTCACCACGCTTGGCAGACGGGTTGGCGAGGGTTTTGATATAAATGCAGAGTTTTCCTTCTCTGGGTGTTGATGATCATGCCAGCAGCTTTACCTTAGTCGCCTTATACGACACCTCGGTAAGAGTAAGGGTGGCCTATTCTACTCTGCCGATTATTTTTTATAGGGGAGTATTAGATTGGCAGCGCCTCCATTGGTGTTGCTAGTGTCCATGGGTAGCGTCAGTCGTTACCCTCAGGTAGTCCCTGTACTGTCCCTCTGCTTGAAGGCTGAATTACATAGTACGAGAAATTGCCTATGAGTCACTTTGCCGTATAGCTGTACTCCAGTAACTTGTTATTTGGACGTCATTTGAGAGTAATCACCCGAAGGAGCTAGAAGGTAGTTTGCATGAAAAGATGAGCAATTGTCTACTTGTGAGGCAGTGGCTTGCACTGTGAAAACCAGTCGTTAGTAGTGCATATAGATCAAAAACCTAAGTGTCATTATTTTGAGGTGTGCTATCGATAGTAGAAGTATCGACAACTTGGCAACACTAGCGCAGTGGCCATTACTCAGCGCCAGGGAGATGGTATCTGTGGTCACGCCTGGCTACAGGCTAGAACAAACATAAAGTAATGAACGCGTGCTATAGTGGTGTTGATCTACTTTGCAACACACGTAACCTGTAATCGAGAGTCTAACAACAGAAATAACAGGATTAATATTGTTTCGGAAAGAGATAGGTAGTTGAAGCACCGCGAAAATTTGGGGAAGCTTGACTAACCTGGACATCCAAGCATCCGCGTGGTGTGCTGTTTAAGGTAGACTAGAAAATCTAAAGTGGGCTGGTTCTTGTTGCTTTCACCGCACCACCATAATGAGTCCAGTACCCTTACCATAAGTTTGAAAAACTGTTCTCGCTTTCAAAAACTATCGCTTTGTCCCTTTCATTGTGGTGCATGTGGAAGAGACAGAGCAATAGTTATGGATAGCGAGGATAGTATTTCAAATTCATGGTAAGGTCTCTGATCACAGAATAGTTCCGCAAGTGTATTGTCTTTATTATAAGTATTGAATTTAGAATCGCGCGCTCGGTGACCGTGTCGATCGGCACAATATGTCGGAGATTGATTTGAAAATGAGCCGTTGGCAGCACTATTGCGGGCGCGTTCCGTTCCAAGGATTTGCAAGACAGTTCCCAAATACTTAAGGATTTAAAAGAAACGAAAACGAAAAAGTTAAAAATATTATTGTGCTATTTATTATATTTAACTAAATTAAGCTAAATACGCAACAAATATGAAGGGCTATACTACTACAATCTTTGATATCTTATCTGTTAAAGCCACGTAAGCTACCTAAGTAAAACATTAAATTTGACTGCCTCGATGGCGCAATGACTTGTGAAAACGGGTCACTCTAGAGTGGAGTCACAAGTGCCATCTGGCAGTTTATTCGCCATCACTTATATTTCCGTAAGTGAGGGTACCGGAGGTAATCGATTTTAATTTTTAGCTACTAAACCGGATCTATTTCAAACAATTTCGGGGTTGCAACTTCTCGGCAAACACTTATACTATTTATCAAATAACCATTTAAAAATGTTGGGTCGGTTTTTGAACGCGAAAAATTGATTTTCGCGTACGCGTTGGACCAACTCTGCCCTCACTCTTACCGATGTGTCGTTAAAAGGCGACTAAGGTAAAGCTGCTGGCATGATCATCAGCCCCAGAGAAGGAAAAGGATCTAGGATTTATACATATCATCAGGTGTCCGTCTGCTCACTGTTATTATCACATACAACATGTATTGACTGTGGAGATCACGTTCGGCAAGAATGGGCGCTCGACAGGAGTAATACTTACAAAAACGGCGTGAAGCAGCACTGTGCTGTTGTTACGTGAGTGAGGTTACCGGAGGCCCAACCGGGGGAAAGGGGGGTTTAAAGGTTTGCATAGCACTTGTGACTCACTGGTGTGCGGGTGTTTGTTGGCTCACTTTCCATCTATCACATAAAATAAGTTTGGAAGATTCTCAACAGTCAAAGAAAATGTGTACACATCCCAATACTTAAGGCGACGGGTAGCCCTAACTAGTGACACCATTCGTTTTCAATTGTTAGCTACTAAACCGGATCTATTTTAAACAATTTCGAGCTTACAACCTCTCGGAAAACATTTATAATATTTATTAAATAACCATGCAAAAATGTTTGGTCCAACGCGTATGCGAAAAATTGATTCACGCCAAAAGCGGCCACTTTTGGCGTCAATCAATTCCTTGCGTACAAAAACGGACCCAACGTTTGTGCATGGTTATTTAATAAATAAAAAAAAAAGTATACGTGTTTGCCGAGAGGTTGTAACCCCAAAATTGTTCAAAATAGATCCGGTTTAGTAGCTAAAAATTAAAATCGATTGGCGTCGCTAGTGTGCCCTACCCGTCACCGTAAACAAACAAACGAAACTGGCTCTCCCATCTCAAAGCAACCGAGCCTATCTTGTAAATTTGCAGCGAAAGCACTTCTTAGGCCTGCGAGCGCAAAGCCTTATTCGGTACTTATGCGTTCCATTGAAAAGGGTAAGAAAAAAATCGGGCCTCCTTTTTTTCTTTCGGAGCGCTTTCAGACAGCGTTGAAAGGGGTTGTCAATATTTTGAGCGGTATGAATGGGCTGAGATGTCAATGAGGGCTTAAGTGTACCGCGCTTCTCCACTTACACAGAATTGAGGTGCGTTTACAAATACTGAAAATGAAGACTACGTGAGCTTTTTAATGATTACCGCGATAGCGTGGCTATTTATTTAGAATGTGTTAGATGGCACAAGTGCAGATAGATTACCTTATGAAAAGTGATTCGCCATACAAAAGGTAAAGACCTATTAATTTACATAGAAAAAGTTCCACAAATAATATAAAAGTACGAATTTTGTGTTAATAATATTTTACACGATGAAAGATGCACGAAATATTGAATTTTTAATAAGTTTTTAACAGTGGGAGAGCGACGCTTTAGGCTATGAATAGGGCCGGCTCGACCGGAGTAATACCACGTCCTCACAGAAAACCGGCGTGAAGCAGTGCATGCGCTATGTTTCGCTGCTTGAGTGAGGGTACTGGAGGCCCAATCGAGGGGAAGGGGTCTAAAAGGTAAGCAGCGTACTTGTGACACCACTGGTGCTGCAGGTGTCCATGGGCGGCGGTAATCGCTTACCATCAGGTGATCCGTCGGCTCGTCTGCCATCTACAGGGTGTAAAAAAGACTCTTAACGAAGCCGAAACCTACGTATTCAGCACATCATCAGGACCATTTTTTCCTTCTAAACCATACCTGGTAACTCAATACTTTCCAAGTTATTGAAGGTCAAAGTCGAAATAAAAACTCAAGATTTTGAGGTAAATAAATTTTAAACATTATTACCTAATTTCTGCCCAAAGAAACTTGTCAAAATTTTAAGTAATTCCTAGGGAAAAATGGTTTTAAAACGTACAGCCCGCCATGTAATGTTTGAGAGCGGGGCGCGCGTGCGGCGCGGTCCGGTGTACGCTGTTCATTGTGTTGTCCGTTTATAGGATTAAAATTGACACCGAAAAATCAACTTCGTTTCCCATCAATATCTTTTTGTTCTAAGACTTGTTTTAATGGTCTGAGTGCGAAGACGCCGGCTTCTTTAAGGGTCTTTTTACACCCTGTATATTATTAAAAAAAATCTGCGTAGTACAAAACTAGTATTATCTTTTACCACAACTTACACTCATACAAATATGTAATATATACCCGCAAATATAGGAACTTATATACTCGTATTTGCAAACATTCATCACAAGATAACACGAAGTGTCACTTGAAGTTAATCTTGTTGGGCTTTGTTGGAACGTTCTTATGTATAAGACACATGCCCTATTTTTGCACTGCACACTAAATCGACTGAGCGATTTCCGCCGTGTCTATTTGGATCAAAAATTATAATTCCCTTTTCATCCCAATTTTTTTTAATGCTAGAGACGAACAAACGAGCAAGCGAGTCACCTGATGGAAAGTAATCAATGCCGCCCATAAACATCCGCGAAATAAGAGAGATCGCTAATTAATTCGACTACCAAAACCCACACACGCTCGGTGATACAAAGCTCAATCGCTTGTTTCAAGGTGGATGTCTTTGAGGCCGTGGTATTCCCAATGGAGCCGGGCCATGCATGCTTAAGTATAGCTTTGGCTTTATGCCCAAGCTTGACAGGTCCAGAGTAAGATTCCAGGTTGAGTCAATAAAAAAAAACCCACTTTACTGCAATGACTTGTGACTAGAACGCGTTTGTTTAAAAAAATCGAGGTTTATTAAGATAACATAAGATAAGATAAGATAAGAAACAATTTATTGACCACAACACATTACACATATAACAAAACAGAGAAAACAAGGTACAGAGACAAAGAGTTGCGGCCAACAAGGCTCAGCCTCAGCATATGCTGCAACTGCCACACACAGCAGCTGCAGCGCTGATTTTCAGGCTTTTCATTGAAAAAAAATATTATAAAAGATTGACATGCAATATAAAGTAGTAAAAAGAAAATGAAAAATTACATATACAAAACAAAGAAATAATAACACAGAGATACATACATAATCAATTTAAAAACATTAAAATTATATTTAAAAAAAAACACACACAAAAAAAAGAAACAACAAGAAAAATGGCATTCGCGGGTGTCAAACCAATATTATCATAAGCGACAGTGGCGCCATCAATTTACTGCGCACATTATTATCTGTGCCACAGTATGCATACAATGATGGAGAAAAAACAAAACAAAAAAAAATAATAAAAAAAATATATTACTAGCGTGGTTCGGTCAACATCAAAAGTAACTTAACGCTTTAGTACCATGTCGCAGTAAGATTTTTACGAACCCCTTGGAAACTGACTATAATAGGCTGAACAGTTACTTTGGCATAGTACTTAAGTGTTAAGCTACTACTGATGCTGACCGTATCTATAGTAAAAACTGCCGTGAGGATGCAGCGTGAAAGCTCGTCCTTCAGGTGATCCGTCTACCGGTCTGCCATCGTTCATAAGCCTTATCAGAGTAGGGTTCATCTAAATGTCTCATTTTTTTATGTGGTAGGTGGCAGATGAGCAGACGGATCACCTGTGATGCTAAGCGATTGCGGACACCCGCGACACGAGTCACAAGTGCGCTGCCAACCTTTAATCCATCTTCCCCTGAATTGGGCCTCCGATACCCTCAATCACGCAATAAAACACAGCACAGTACTGTTTCACGCAGGTTTTCTGTGAGGCCTTGGTATTACTCCGGTCGAGCCGGCCTATTCATGCCGAAGCGTGGCTCTCCGTATTCCTCTCTACTGCTTATACTGTAAAGTATCAGCTTATAAACTGTCCCACTGCAGGGCAAAGGCCTCCATCATCGAAATCAAGTCTTTAATGTAACTGAATCAAGTACACTGAAATGGCATGAGGTGTCTCCTTGTAACTGATTTATGTATTTAGCAAGCTTTTAAGTATTAATGTGTTACGATATTTTATAATGCATAAATTGTAAGTGGACCTAATAAATAAATAAATAAAAATCGCTACTATGATGGGATTAGGCTTAATCACCACGCTTGCCAAATGCGGATTGGTGATCACAAACCCAAGTTATGTTCGAAAAATTCGAAACCTACTTTTCGCTCGACCCGGGAATCGAACCCAGGACCCCGAGATCACGATCCGGTACTTAAACCACGAGACCAACAGGGCGTTTATTTGCACTGTAGTGTCCTCAAAATTAAAAAAAGAAACCCAAAAAGTCACTTGTTGTATTTATTGCTTTTTTTATTACTCTTTTAAACACTGAACGCAATTCCGTTGAATTTATGAAACTGGTATACTATGCCTTGTTTTGGACAAAGTTTTTCAAGGCAGTTTGGAAGTAATAAATTACCCAAATGTTAGAAAACCGACGTTTTTGTAAATTATTCAAGGGTTAATATTCTCTTTCTGGTGGATAGCCCCTATTTAGCATATATTCGAATAATGTTTTAACATAAAGTTCTGGATACATACCGTCTTACGGAGAATGTTTTTTTTTTATTTTGCACCAGAATACATTGTAGTTTTAAACGTTCGGGTAATAAGTAGGTCATGAAATAAATAGGTCTTTACCTATGAAATCGCCGTTTTTTTTTTCTTTCAGCCAATAGACGTCTACTGCTTGACATAGGCCTCCCCCAATGTTCTCCACACAGATCAGTCTGGTGCCGCCCGCATCCAATGGATTCCCGCGATCTTCACCAGATCGTCGGTCCACCTTGTGGGGGGCCTGCCAAGGCTGCGATTTAATGTACGTGGCCTCCACTCGAGGACCTTTCCACCCCAACGGCCGTCTGTTCTCCTCGCTATGTGCCCTGCCCATTGCCACTTGAGGCATGCAATCCTTTGAGCTATGTCTGTGACCTTAGTTCTCCTGCGGATCTCATCATTTCTGATACGATCACGCAGGGAGACTCTGAGCATAGCCCTCTCCATTGCTCTCTGGGTGACTTTGAGTCTCCTTAATCGGCACATTATAAGCGGCCACGTTTCGGTTCCGTATGTCATTACTGGCATCACACACGCATTGAAGACACTGCGGTAGATGGGCCGAAAATATGCTGCGTAGCTTCCCGAACGCTGCCCAGCCGAGTTGGATTCGTCGATCGACCTCTTTTTGGAAGTTGGACTTACCAAGCGGGACTTTTTGTCCAAGGTAGATGTACTCGTCTACAACTTCCAGTGTAGAGCTTCCAATCTTTACAGGAGTGGGTACGACATGATTTTCGTCTTGTCCATATTCATTTTCAGACCCACTTGTTGGGAGACTCTACTGAGGTCGTCAAGCATTGTGCCTAAGTCTACGATATCATCTGCGAATCGAAGGTGCGTCATGAATTCATTGATGCCAAGTCCATCCGAGCCCAGAAGTTTAACCACGTCCTCCAACAGAGTGGTGAACAGTTTCGGCGATATAACGTCACCCTGTCTCACACTGCTGGAGAGGTATGGGTTTTGATTCCTGGTCCTGAAGACGGACTGATATTGTGGCGTTTCCGTACAATGACTGCAACACTTGTATATATCGGTAGTCCATTCGGCACCTTTGGAGAGACTGTAGCACGGCCCAGGTCTCGACAGAGTGTAAGGCTTTCTCAATAAGATGTATAACTCCTTTAATAAGCACAAAGTCACCATAATATAATTTTATTTTGAATTAAGACTATATTTTAAGGTTAACATTAAATAGAGATCGAGATAACACCGTATATGTGATGCAAAAAATATATTGAAAATGACACTTTTTACTAGGCAGAATTGATGTCTTTATCAATAAAAATTAGAATTAGATATTTAAATAAAATAACATATTTGAAATTTGCTTAAACACCCCTTATATATGCGCATACATAGACAAAACATATGCTATCTCCCTCTCTCTCTTTCTCTCTCTCTGACACGTACACAAACACGCACACACAGATATGTGATTGTTAACTGTATCGAGCAGATGCTCAAATGTAAACTTAGACATTTTTTTAGCCTGCGTCGTCCTACTGCTGGGCAAATTCTATTTGACTCGATGTAGTAATTTTAGCGATGGTCTTCCAATTAGTTGCCCGAGAAGTGATCAAAATCATTACGCCATCAACTAAGACTTAGCTAACTTTAACTACGCCGCACACAAATACAAGCGCACACACGCACGCACGCACGCACACGCACACACACACACACACACACACACACACATACAGCACACAAATACATATACAGCGCACTCATTTATATTTTTTAAATATTTTCACAAAACCGCTGGTATCGCTCCAGCCCCATTATTAGATAGCTCAAAGCCAATTAGATGCGGCGACAACGCGAGTGGCGAGATAGTTCACCTAGATATTTTACTCCAATTCGACTTTGATAACATTATAGATACATACACAATAAAGATCTTCTTACCCCAATTCGACTTTGTTAACAGTCTTCATAAATACATAATAAAAAATATCTTTCTCTCTCTTAAACATACACGAGCACACACATCTGTTTGACTCAGCTAGCTGTAAACACTCAGAAATAAAGACAACCATTTACTTCTCTCTTTCAAACACCCACACAAAAATACACATACACGCGCACACACACACAGTACACATATACACACGCACACACATAAATACACACATACACACACTAAACACATATACAAATACACACATGAACACAAACAGGCACAGTGTATACTTGCGTAAATTCTCAAATTTCCGTCGGATCGCATAAAAAACCGCCGGTATCGCTCCAGCCCCTTTTGAGATAGCTCAAAGCCAATTAGATGCGGCGACAACACGAGTGGCGGGATAGTGCGTCGAGATCATTTTACTCCAATTCAATTTTGATAACATTATAGATACATAGACAATAAAAATCATCATTTTCTCTCTTAAATATACACGAACGCACACATCTGTTTGACTTAGCTAATTATAAACACTTAGAAATAAAGACAGCTATTTACTTCTCTCTTACCAACAATCACAAAAATACACTAGTATATGTGTATTTTTACACACATACACAAATACAAATACACATACACACACATATGAACACAAACACGCACAGTGTACACTTGCGTAAATTCTCACACATTTCCGTCGGATCGCATGGAAAACCGCCGGTATCGCTCCAGCCCCTTTTGAGATAGCTCAAAGCCAATTAGATGCGGCGACAACGCGAGTGGCGGGATAGTGCGCCGAGATCTTTTTACCCCGAGTCGACTTTGTTAACTGTTATTTACTTGCGGTTTGTTGCAAACTGTACAATATTACAAGTTGAGCTTTGAGTAACTGCGCCTTTGGTAGAAACTAGTGAAACTGCGTAATAAGATATATTAGTCAGAATGTAGTGAAGAGTAGTACAAGACTTTTTTTTATGTGATTGGTGCCAGACGAGCAGACAGATCACCTGATGGTAAGCAACTGCCGACGCCCATGGACACCCGCGACACCAATGGAGTCACAGGTGCACTGCCAACCTTCAAACCCCCCTCTTCCCCGGATCGGGACTCACGCAGCGAAATAAAACACAGTGCTGCTTCACGATGCTGAGGCCGTGGTATCACTCCGGTCGAGCGGCCCATTCATGCCGAAGCGTCGCTCTCCCACGGTCGAGAATACTGAATAATCAGAAGTTATTTTACATGAGTGCTGTGCGAACAATTGGAGAGGCCTACGTCCAGCAGTGGACTGCGATAGGCTGATGATGATGATGATGATTTTACATGTGGCGGTGATAGACAATCAGACGAATTATTTAATGGTTTGCAAGCCCTGTGGTAACTCACAATACTAGTGGAATCGCGTTTCTGATTTTGCTTCGATAGGTTTTTCTTCTGAGCAGAATACATTCTAATACATATTTTCCTTCATATTAAAGTGGCCTTAAAATTCCTTTGTAAAACTAAATCTAAACTTTTTTTTGCGTCGGGGGAATGCGGCCGGCCCGTAGGGTAGTGGGCCGACGTGGCCGTATACCCGTCTACCGGGGGGTGGAGGGGTTATGTCGGGCTCACCTCCGGTGAAGCCGAAGGCGTACCGACTAAACCCTCGACGGCGCTCTCATATTTGCCAGAGTAGGAAGGAGACATGTGCACTAGTTAATGAACTTTAACCTACACGTTACTTCCCAGCCGGTGGCCCGCTTTCATGATGGGCCCTGCACTAACTCCCCCAGATGGGTTGGGGGAGGGATAGGGACAGCCGGAAGCAGACTTCAACTAAAACTTATAAAAACTAGTTATAAAACGGGCAAGTCACCAACCACCAAAAGTGAAACCCAGTTTTTAATTGAAACGTTTTTTGTCATTTTAGAAGTCTAAGTATATACTTTTTTTTATTGGCAAATAGTTTTTAAGTATCACGAACTGTACCTGGTAATTTTTTTTGAAGAAACCGTATAAAAATCGGAAAATCAATACTATAATTAGGTACATGATAATGTAGTCAGTAGGCGAATGAGAGAACATGGCTTCATCTGCGTGATGCGACCGCGCTCATCACTCGACGTGCACCTGTCACGCGGCGCACGTTACGTTTCAGCAGCACCTCTAGTAACTAAGCTGTAGCGTGTAAAAGAAAATAAAAACCTAATGCATTTAAAAGAAAAAAAAATCTAGGTAATTATATGGGTTCATCTGCGTGATGCGAGCGCGCTCATCTCTCGACGTGCAATGTCACATTGCGCACGTTACGATTCAACAGCACCTCTAGTAATAAAGCTATAGCGTGTAAAAGAAAAAAAATTAAAGCCAATTCGTTTAGAAGAAAAAAATGAACGCAGAAAAGGTAAATGGGTTCATCTGCGTGATGCGACCGCGCTCATCACTCGACTCAAGGCACGCAGCGCCAGTTACGCTTCTGGTCGCGTCTGGTAACTGAGCTATAGCGTGTAGGAGAAAAAATAATTTTTGAAAAGATTTATTCACGTAATGAAAAGTCCTGTTACTTTTAGCTCGACTTGCATACTTCACGCAGCGCTTAAGCTGTGATGTTCTTAAATTGGTATCATCTGCGTGAACTAGAAATTCTTACCAAATATCATTTTTGTAGAATAGTCTTGCTGTCGTAGTATTTCGTAACACATCTTCAACACCCACTTCACTCTTCCTTAACTTTTCTACAATCGTCCTGTTATCGGCAGCCTGTAGTCGATGGTCCATCTTAGATCCATTTGATTATCATATTATATTTTTTTTCTATTTCTGATATCAATCTATAATATAATATGTATGTATGAAGTCTATTATTTAATTTTATTTGAGCATAACTTATTTATTAGTTTATTTATTGTATTTTAATTATGTATTAGGGTTATAAATTATATTTTAACATTTACAGTTTATCTCTTTCATTTTTTCCTTATTGAATACTGCACCCCTTCTCTACTATTAAATGTCCTTTACCCGAAGGTTGTCTGGTAGAAATTTCTGTAATGCCTGGTACTTAAGTTGTGTATTTGTGCAATAAATTATATCTATCTATCTTGGACAGACAATTGTGTACCTACCTAAAACGCCGATAACTTATCAGTAACTCTACTGATCATGCAGATGTTTTGGTGACCCGGTTGCTTCTAGAACAATTACAAATTACCACGCTCATCGAGAATTAAACATTGCCTGCGTATATAAATAGATAGATACTCTTTATTGCACAAATTTCAGAGAATTTAATGCTATGGTCACTATGTTATTACTGTAAATTATATTAAAACAATACTTTAAATAGAATTTCAAAAATTGAACTATAAATCACCAGGTATCCCGCGCATCTTAAAAGAACCAAACTTAAAATGAAAAACTTTATTGCAAAGAAAAAAGAATATAAATATTAACAAGTATTTAAAATATTTCTTCCGCTCAGCTTCAGCGTGTGTGTACACTGTCAGGCCAGTTGGGCGCCCAGTTTCTGCACATGTGTGTGTTTTGTGCTAATGATCAATTGTGCGACGAACAACGCAGCGCCGTAATGGGGTCAGCTTCGCTGTTGCGATTAGTGAATTACTGCGATTGCCGGAACCTTATCTTGCGCGAGTTTGATTTCAGCCGGTACATTTTCGCACTTGATACATTGTTCCAATTAGAATGCTTTTTGAGGCAGGCTCTACTTCCATTTGACGAACACTTAAGTGGCAATTGGGAAGATTAGTGGCAAATTCAGAGTATATGTCAAGTTCAAAGAAAGAAATAAGACGTTAAAACGTTAGAGTCAGGTCATACGCTCGTGCAAACTCTGGAATGAGCTTCCACCCGCGGTGTTCCCTGATCGCTACGACATGTCCTTTTCAACGGACTTCAAAAAAAGGAGGGTGTTTTTTTCTATGTTTGTTACGCGATAACTCTGCCAATTATAAACCGATTTGAACAAATCTTTTTTCAGAGTATAGGAAAATACCACAAGGGTGGTGTTCACGCATTTGAAGTCGGTTTTATATTTTAAAAAGTAATTTAAACGAGATTTGAAAAGAGTTTTACTTTCACAGTAGGCAGCAGCATGACTGTGCTCCGGCATTGTTGATGTCTGTGAGAGGCGGTTTCTATCAGATGAGCCATATGCTTGTCTGCCTATTTTTCGTAGCCATGAGAAATGTAGCTATTTAGAAAGATAAGAGCTATGTAGGTCTTTACTCCCTCAAGAGCATATAGCTTTCTTAGCTCAGTAGCTCATTTAACTCAATGTAAGATAGTGGCTCTTGAGTCATTTAAATTGCAAATCTCAACTCATAGTCATCATCATCAGCCCATTTAAGTCCCCACTGCTGGGGCACGGGCCTCCCTCAATCACATGAGGGGTAATTGCCATACTCACCACGCTTGGCAGACGGGTTGGCGAGGGTTTAGATATAAATGCAGAGTTTTCCTTCTCTGGGTGCTGATGATCATGCCAGCAGATTTACCTTAGTCGCCTTTTACGACACCTCGGTAAGAGTGAGGGTAGCCTATTCTACTCTGCCGGGGACCACACGGCCAACTTTCTCTTTACCTTTACGAAATTCAGACCTATTCTTTGAAGGAGACCAATTAAATTACTAAAAATGTCACAAGGTAACAAAAATTAGGTAAACAAATACTTAATTTCGTTCGCGTTCAAAAATTGTAATCGAGTTAAACATGTCACCTATAGTGGTCTTATTGATTGTAACATACAACAAACACATGCTCTAATTACACAAATAATAAACTCATACATTTTTTACCACTTTAAAAGTTCACCAATAAATCAAAAATCTCCAACTGACCATAAAAACCGCTCAGAAATCAGAAAGATCTTTTTTTTCACACCGTTGGCTCAGAAGAGAGTAATTTAAAGTCATTTCAGAAAGACTTTTTACGTCAGCGAAGTCGGACGCAAATCCATATAAAAGATGCTTTCTTAAACAAAGTCCACAGTTTTTCTGGAGGGTATTTTTACGGAGTTTCTCAGCTAATTAGATCGGCTAAGATTGATTAGTGAGCAAATTAACTTCAGCGTTTTTGAGTTCATTTAAAATAATGCCGAACTCACAATTTGTTCAGGACATAAGGTTTTGAGATACTTTTTTTCGGAGTGGGCAAGTTTATGAGAAGTTCTGACTTTCTGTATTATATTTGCAATTCCACTGTTGATTCTGATATCCGTAACACAGATGCTTGAGCTACCTATCTCGGAGTCAGATCAATGTATGTGATGTTGTGAAATATTTATTTATTATAATTCTCACAACATCTCATACGTTGACCTGATTCCGTACTAAGTAGCTTCAGCACTTGTGTTACAGATATCAGACAACAGAGGAACACAAATATATACTTAAATACATTTATATTACACCCAGACACCGAACAAACACAAGTGTTCATCGCACGAATGTTTGTCCAGGGTGGGGATCGAACCCACGACCTTTGGCGTAAGAGGCAGAGTCACTACCAATTGCGCCATCCGGTCAGTCGGTTTATTGAATAATCACTGCCACTATGTAGCGATAAGACCGCCTAAATTGTACATTGTATCTCTGTATACCTAGCTTTTAAGTTTTGTATGTTGTGCAATAAAGAGTATCTATCTATCTATATATCTATGTATAAGTATTCTTCAATTTTCAATAGTGGGAGTATTCATAACATAAAATAAAATAAAAACCGAACAAAGGTTTACTGTCTATTTGTCACACTGTGGTATTAATAATATAACTAGCTGTCTTTAATTAACAAGGTACAAACAGCACCAAAGTAAGATTATCTAGTGCCGAAAGTTATCAGTTCCGAAGTGTTGGGAATTCACATCGCCGAAACACCGCCTCAGTGGATGCCCCCAACTGTTTGGGTTAACTTGAAGTTCAGCCATCTCTTCATTGAGTAGTGCAGTGTTAGGAGCAGTTAAGATACTCACTGCAAATATATAGATAGAGCCAACACAAAATTTTAGTGTTAGAGTAGCCTCAGCTTTGTGGAATGGTTTATGCGCAGCAATATTTTATCACGATTATAACTTAAGCTACTGTTACACAATTCTCATTTGTAGCATGCTTAAAAAGCATGGCAAATATGAGCATGCTTAATGAACTGTCCACATTTGCTATCAATAAGTATGCTATTTTTGACCGTGGTACAGCCACGCTTCGGCATGAATAGGTCGGCTCACACACAGAATACCGGCGTGAAGCAGCACTGCGCTGTGTTTCGCTGCGTGAGTGAGGGTACCAGAAGCCCAATCCGGGGGAAAGTGGGGTTTAAAGGTTGGCAGCGCACTTGTGACTCCATTGGCGTCGTGGATGTCCATGCGCGGCGGCAATCGCTTACCATCAGGTGATCCGTCTGCTCATCTGCCACCTATCACATCATCATTCATCATTTCAGCCAACAGACGTCTACTGCTGGACATAGGCCTCCCCCAATATTCTCCACACAGATCGGTCCTGTGCCGCCCGCATCCAATGGATTCCCGCGATCTTCACCAGATCATCGGTCCACCTTGTAAGGGGCCTGCCACGGCTGTGACTTCCTGTACGTGGCCTCCATTCGAGGACCTTTCCGCCCCAACGGTCGTCTGTTCTCCTCGCTATGTGCCCTACCCATTGCCACTTGAGGCATGCAATCCTTTGGACTATGTCTGTGACGTTAGTTCTCCTGCGGATCTCATCATTTCTGATACGATCACGCACCTATCACATAAAAAAATGCTATTAACCATCTATTAGCATGCTTAAAAATAAACAAACCTGTCTACACGTGCTATAGCACTCCGCTACACTCCCCCTTCCACACACACTTTAGGTAGCATGCTTAAAATCGACTGGCGTGTGATTTTTGAGCATGCTCAAAACTAGCATGCTTATAAGTAGCGTGCGTAGCGTCCACATGCTACTAAGTAGCATTTGCGCAAAAGGAGCACGCTTTAAGCATGAAAATACGCGTAACAGTGTAACAGTAGCTTTTGGGTCCTCTCTAAAAGGCTGGCAAGTGTCAGTTAGGGGCAGCGGGGAAAACCTATTCACTATCAGGAACCCACTTTTTTATGTCATATGTGGCAGACGAGCAGACGAATCACCTGATGGTAAGCAATTGCCGCCGCCCATGAACACTCACGACACCAGTGGAGTCACAAATGCGCTGCCAACCTTCTAATCCCCCTTTCCCCCGGATTGGGCCTCCGATACCCTCACTCATGTAGTAAAACACAGCACAGTGCTGCTTTACTGCTCGTTTGCCGCCTCTAGAATGAAAAAAATGTGCTTAAACCAGTTTAATTAACTTTTCAGTTATATCCATTGAAATATAATAAAATAATAATAATAATTCTCACAACATCTCATACGTTGACCTGATTTCGTACTAAGTAGCTTAAGCACTTGTGTTACAAATATCAGACAACAGAGGAACACAAATACATACCTAAATACATATATCACACTCAGACACTGAACAAACACAAGTGCTCATCGCACGAATGTTTGTCCAGGGTGGGGATCGAACCCACGATTTTGGCGTAAGAGGCAGGGTAACTACCAATTGCGCCATCCAGTCAGTCAAAGTAAACGCTAACTTAAAATGTAACTTACTTCCTCCATAAAAATAAATGGCCACAACAAATAAGGAACACATCAAATCCCGATGCACCATCTTATGCAAATAGTGCAATAAGCGAGTGCATTTGTCCCGCAGCGGCTGAGACAGGCCGGATTAGGAGCGCTGCAGACAGTTTCATTCGGCGCGCGTGACAAGCGGTTACTGCCGGACAAGATGGCTGAACAAAATGGCCGCCATGTATTTAAATGTGGCTTGAGTAAATTTGCTACCTTCTTAGATTTTTCAACATGATCGCTAAGAAAAACTGCAATATTGAAGAATACGATTTTATGAAAATAATGCAAATAGTCAAGTGCATTTGTCCCTGAGCAGCTGAGACAGGCCGTATTAGAAGCGCCGCAGATAGTTTCATTCGGCGCGCGTGACAAGCGGTTACTGCCGGACAAGATGGCCGAACAAAATGGCCGCCAAGTACTAACGTGGCTTGAGTAAATTTGTTTCTTAGTTTTTATCAACAATAAAGGAGAGGTACGAGAAGAATTACAATTTTAAGGACAAGTTTTATAAAAAAAAAGTGCAATAAATGAGTCGGTACGATTGCCCAGTAGCGTTTCTTTTAATAAGCTGTTGCTGAAAGACAAGATGGTAGAAAAAAAAAAGGCCACCAAGTACTAAAGAGCCTTAAGTGAATTCACAACTACACCTTTAGTACACGATTTTATGGAAATAAGTAGTGCATATTTTAACATCAATTACATGAAAACTAAAATTATTAACATCTTAAATTAGTAACTCAAGTTTAACAAAACAATATGAGCAAGTTTGCTCAACAAAATGACCGCCAAGTATTAAAGTGTTTTCTTAAAATATACATAGTTTTTCAATTACAAACAATGAAATATAACTTTGCTAGTTTTACAAATAATAATAACAATTTAGAATAGCGGAAAACCGTTTCAGATTGACTTAAACCGGTTAGCTTTAGCTAGAATCGCCGTTGGACAGAATGGCTCAATCAGATAGCAGTGACAAAGCCGTAATTCCCTGACGTAAACAAGGAATAGAATTGCTTCCAGACAGTTTCATTAGGAGCTGCTGCTCGACGTTACAATACGGTATGCGACACCGTTTACTATTTAGTTTAAGTCAAGTTTAGTTTGTGTGGTCCCCGGCAGAGTAGAATAGGCCACCCTCACTCTTACCGAGGTGTCGTAAAAGGCGACTAAGGTAAAGCTGCTGGCATGATCGTCAGCACCCAGAGAAGGAAAACTCTGCATTTATATCAAAACCCTCGCCAACCCGTCTGCCAAGCGTGGTGAGTATGGCAATTACCCCTCATGTGATTGAGGGAGGCCCGTGCCCCAGCAGTGGGGACTTAAATGGGCTGACGATGACGATGAAGTTTAGTTTAGTTTGGATAAGGCCTTGTGCCATACGAGTCTCGTTAGGTCGTTGGTCTCTGATCCCTCTTCGGTCGTGTCACTTTGGTGTCCCATAGTAAGGGGCTATTTACTTAGATAGTGCACTTATATTTCCGCACACTTGACAATAAGATATCCCGCGTACAAGGATGATCAGTAAGATCGACCGTCATAGCCGATTCGGTTGGAGGAACGGAACGTCGTAAGATCGTCGTATGATAGAATCCGGTCATGTATTTCTGCTTTAAAAAAGAGATATTGAGCAGAGGATAGATAACTGCGACACCAGAGGAGTCACAAATTCGCCGTCGGATTTTTCAAATCTTTGTCTCACCATATTTTCCGGCGTTCAATTGCTCAGCGTCAGCAACATCGTGACGTAATCTGGACATTTTTGGACTGACCGGATGGCGCGATTGGTAGTGACCCTGCCTCTTACGCCAAAGGTCGTGGGTTCGATCCCCACCCTGGACAAACATTCGTGCGATGAACACTTGTGTTTGTTCAGTGTCTGGGTGTAATATATGTATTTAAGTATATATTTGTGTTCTCTGTTGTCTGATATCTGTAACACAAGTGCTTAAGCTACTTAGTACGGAATCAGGTCAACCTATGAGATGTTGTGAGAATTGTGAGAATTATTATTTAGGATAGTTTCTCAAACTATGGATAGTGGACTTCTCGAGTTGTTGAAATAATTTGAACGTAAAACCATGATTCAATTGATCTAGTTGCCCTGTTCAAGCGTTGCAAAGGTTTGAAGTTTTTTTTTTTGGTCAATAGGCTAACGCTTGACCACAATCGCACCTAATGGAAAGCGGCGATGAGGTCTAGGATAACGCGTTTCCCTGAAAGATAGTGGTAGTCGCTGTATTGTAATTACCAAACTTATCGAATCCTGGTAGCTTAATGTCAAGCCGTCCCGTAACGAACCAGAATATACCTGTCGCATCCAAACAAACGAGACACACAGCGCGTGTCAAAGACAGGGAAACTCGAATTCGGTCGTAACGTCTCTAATTTAAAAATCAGGTCCTCTGGATTGTGGTCCAATTTCGAATTCGAATTTATTGTCCCATATTTATTTGCTTTTTTTTCTATTCAGCCTATAAACTGTCCTCACTGCAGGGCAAAGACCTCCACCATAGAAATCAAGTTATCGCTACTATGGTGGGACTAGGCTTAATCACCACGCTTACCAAATGCGGATTGGTGATCACAAACCCGAGCTATGTCCGAAAAATTCGAAACATACCTTTTTCGCTCGACCCGGGAATCGAACCCAGGACCCTGAAATCACGGCCCGGTACTTAAACCACTAGACCAACAGGGCGTTTATATTTATTTGCTTACATTTTTTAATATTTTGACAACACATTGCCTAGCGCGATCCAGAAAAGATAGCACAGTGACATCTATTACCAGAAACTGAATTACTTCGTATGTGCTTTGCGTCGTGTCTTAATATTGTGTGCGAGACACGCGATAGTGTCCCGTCCCGGGGAGCCTTTTATCGCCCCGCCCGCACATGAGAGCTTTTAAATATATTTGCATACTCTAAGACTCGAATGCGACGTTACTGACTTTGTCCGTACCTATTACTATGTAAAACAAGTGAAATGCTGATAAGTTCTTCGTCGGTTTAGGGAGGTGTAATTGTTCTTAATTACCGTGTTAGATAAAATTTCTTGTTCTCAGTTTACTGGCAAGATGAGACGGCATGTTCGTTCTAACATTCGTAATACAGGTGCTTGAGCTACTTATCTCGGAATCAGTGTATGTAATGTTATAAAAAAAAAACTAAATTACCGTGGGAGAGCCACGCTTCGATATGAATTCGCCGAGTGATATCACGGCTACAGAAACCGGCGTGAGCCACCGTGCTGTAGGTTCTGCTTGAAGTGATGGTACGCGGAGGCACCCGATCCGAGGAAAGGGGGGTTTTAAAAGGTGCAGCGCACTTGTGACTTCATTGGTGGGCGCGGGTGTCCATAGGCAGCGCGGCAATCGCTTAACCATCAGGTGATCCGTGTGCCTTCGTCTCCCTACCTATCACATAAAAAAGAGAACAGTACAGCCGTTTGGAGCGGAAAGGTCCTCGAGTGGAAGTCGCGTACAGGGAATCGCAGGTGTCGAGTCGAACTGAGCTAAATGCTTCCAGGAGCCGAGAGCGTCATTATGTGAGAAACCTTCGCCGTTTAGGGACTCTACACGGTGTCAGTGTAGAATAGAATAGAATAGAATATTTTTATTTGCGTAAAATATGGTTACAATGTATACGTGCGAACTACAAAATGGACGAAGCGTCTGCACAGTACCTATGTAGTAATACTACCTAAGCCTAAACCAATTACCGTAAGGTACATTTCTTTATGTTACAGATAAGGATTTGTCCTCAACCACACCTGATGTTAAGTGAAGATGAGGTCTAAGGTACCTCACAGAAAACGGGCGTAAAGCAGCACTGTCTGTGTTTTTCCCGCGTGAGTGGAGGTTACTGGAGGCCCAGCCGGGTGGGGGGGTGAAAGGAGGGATTAGAAGGTTTGTGACTCCACTGTTGTAGCGGGTGTGCATGGCGCGGCGGAAATCGCCTTACCCTTGATCCTTCCTGCATCATCTGCCACCTTATCAATAAAAAAGGTGGGATTTTCTTGCCCGTGAAAAAAGTTTTTAAGCCACCTTGCCTCTCATTCAAATTGGCGAATAACTAGTGCCACTCCTTGGCTGTTGCTGGGCTTAAATATGTATTGATGGCGAGTTCCAGTCTTTGCCTAATACCCCGATAGTGGAATGAGGCCGGGGACTAGTTATGTATCTCCTTCTTAGCTTACATACTTATCGTTAAATGTAAAACATTGACTGACCGTATGGGCGCATTGGAGTGACCCTGCTCATACCCAAAGGTCTTGGGTGCGCTCCCCACCACTGGACAAACATTCGTTGCAATGAACACTTGTGTTTGTTCAGGTCTGGGTGTATATATGTATTTAAGGTATATATTAAGTGTTCCTGTGTTTGTCTGATATCTGTAATCACAAGTGCTAAAGCTACTTAGTACGGAATCAGGTCAACGTATGAATGTTTGTGAAGTTATTATTATTATTTATTCTTTTGCTATGATTTGAGAAATGTTGAATAGACTTTATGGAAACGAAGCAAAACATTATCACACTCAAATATTCTTGGACTTCCACAATTTCAAATACTTACTTAAGGCGACGGGTACCCTTACTAGCGATACCAATGACGGGTACCCCTAACTACCAATCGATTTAAATTGTTAGCCACTAAACCGGATCTATTGTAAACATTACAACGCATTACCCTCTATGCGGATAGACATGCCTATTTCAATAAGGATAGTTTGAAGGATCGTAGGTTCTTATTAGATTTAATGTTATTACACAAAATAGTCATAGCACTACAGACTGCTCCTCTCTGTTACAATTGATCCAGATTAACGTACCAAATAAGTCAACGCGGGTCGGAAGATACGTGCCTTTCTTTGTTAAGGGTACCAGAACCAATGTGAGTCATCACGCCACCATGCACAGACTACAGCGACAATACAATAAGCTCCACAAAGCGTGTGAAATAGATATTTTCGCAAATAAGCCTCAAACATTCAGGCGTCAGGTGCTGCAGTGCTTGACCCCTGAACCACCTACTCGTTAGAGAACACGTCACTAGTCTTGGATGTAATTAAATTTTATAAAGTTTAGTTTAATCTTAACGCACTAATACACACTGCATGCCGTGGCAACCTATAAGTAAGGTGACACTTAGCTTTAAGATTATGTTTGTCTATGTTCTTATTTGCTTGTAACAGTGTTTATATTGTTGGTTGTCCTAATAAATATTATTTATTCTTCTTTATTTAATAATTGTGCACTATTTTTTATTCTGTTTTTGCACTCGAAATTTGAATTAACGCCATAAGTGTACAAAATAATTGAGTACAAAAGCAGACGTATTAATCAAAAGTTAAGTAAAAGTATTAAATAACTAGTATAAGTGCTTCCCGAGAGGCCGCAGCTTCGAAATTGTGAAAAAGATATCCGGCTTTAGTTGCTAACAATTTAAATAAATTAGCGTCTCTTAGTGTGACCTACCCGTCACCTTAAAATAAGCGGGTGAGGGAAACATCGTGAAGAAACCTGGACGTTTTGGATAGTTCCTGAAACGTGTAACCATGATTCAGTTGGTCTGGTTCCCCTGTTAAAGGATTGCGAACGTCAAACGACAGTGGCGTCTTTGTAATTATCAGACTTTCCAAATCCCGATGGCCTAAGCGTACCCAAGGCTCTAGCTTAGGATGATACCGAAAATTAGATCAACCTCCTTTTTTAAACTCGGCTATAAAAGAATCGGTAAAGGAAAAACGTTTCGTAACTTCACATTTTAAACGCGTGAACAGTGTGGATCTAAAACGTAAATACACTGAGGAATCCGAAGCTTCCCCCAACAGTGAACGGCTTTTAAAATCCCTTAATTTATATGAATTATTTTTAAAAGTCAGGGGATAGAGAGAAACTCCTGAACATTCTAGTTTTAGGAGTACTTTTTGGGTAGAATTGTACTCGTTTAGTAAAATGGAGTTAGATTGAGATTTGTGTGTGTTGTCAACTTTGTAGGCTATTAAAAAGGACTTTAATTCCGGCTTGTGTGAACTGAACTTCACCTATTATTTGTAAAGCAGACAAACTTTATTACTATTTTATTGAGAACTTTTGAGGCAGCTTTACAAAACATGTTTTGTTTATTAACTCTTAATAATATCCTCTTATGGTATTGATCAACCACATTATGCACTGCTATTGCGGGTGTCCCTTTCCATTCGTGGCGGTTTTCATCAAGTGATTCGTCTGCATCTATCATATTAAAAAAACTAAGTAACTAGTATATAGAGCAATCTTTTAAAAGAACGTGCTAATGTATTTAAGCATAGTCTGCACGTCTGGTACCTATTTATCACATAAAAGAAACGAAAATTAAGCAAGTAGAAAGCTTTTAAAGGGATAATGTAATGTATGCGTATGTAAATAGATAGGCCTATATTTTTATTTCCCGAGTATAATCACCCATCTATCTTTTCCAGAGAACAAAAATAAAGAGAAAAAACTTCATAACATCATTTCTGAAAACAAACAGTTAGCTATCGGTATAGGCGCCCAAACTCAGTTCTAATTTACATAATTGCATTACATCCCTGCGATGTTTCATAAAAAAATGTAAAAAGGACACCTGCGTAGTAACTTTTGCCCCTAAAAATTATTTATTTCGAACTTCTTTCATAAATCAAGATAAACTTGTTTACCAAGTAATTTTGGGCGACCCGTTTCTCCTCGCGAATATATTAGGAAAGCGTAGTAATAAACGGTTCGCTTAATAGGTTAAGCTTTAGATGTAGTTATTTCACGCATTTGAAATAGTTGATCGGGTGACGTCACTTTTATATAGTCTTATACGTCATTTGGATGTATATACTTTTTTGAATAAAATACACAACTTAAGTACTAGGCATTACAGAATTTTTGGGTACAATTACGGCGGTCTTCTTCCAGTCAACCTTCGGGTAAAGTCACTTGATAGTAGAGCAAGGGTAGGCAGTGCAATATTGAATGCGGGAAAAAAAATAAAAAGAAAAAACTGGAAACATGTCAAAATTTATAACCCTAATATATAAATAAAACAACATTTTAAATTAATTGCCAACCTTTCAATCCCCCTTTCCCCCGGATCGGGACTCCGATACCCTCTCATTTTGGTATATATAGAAAATATTTGGTAAGAGCGTCTAAAATTAAAATAAAATATAGGCATTCCTAACGCCAAAAAAAGGCAAAAATACACAAAAATTCTAAAAAGTTTTCTTTTTTATATGATAGGCGGCAGACGAGCAGACGGATCGCCTGATGGTAATCGTTGCCGACGCATATAGACACCCGCAACGCCAACCTTTAAGCCCCCTTTCTCTCGGATTGGGCCTCCAGTGCCCTCACTCATGCAGCGAAACACAGCACTGTGCTGCTTCACGCCGGTTTTCTGTGAGGCCGTGGATTTACTCCCGTCGAGCCGGTCCATACATGCCGAAGCGTGGCTTTCCCAAGGTCGACTTACAAGTGATAGCTTATTAAGACTACGTGCAGAAATAGGCCCACTTTTGTGCGTCTAGTAACTATTAACGTAAGCTGTTACCTACTTATACACGATCTAAAAAGTACAAAACAAAAAAATTGTCTCTGCTGAAATGATTATGCCGTATCGCCGTGGTCGTATGCCACATTGATTTTATTTTATTATAATAATGAATCTGTTTTGATACAATAGGTGGCATACGACCACGGCGATACGGCAAAATCATTTCAGCAGAGACAATTTTCTTGTTTTGTACTTTTTAGACCGTGTATTTTTGGTAGTCGGGTTTTAGTTTTTAAACTTTATTTTGATTTAACAAATTTTTAGTTATGTAAATATACTTACATATTCGAAATATGCTAAAAAGTTCTTTCATTTGATACCCCACACTGTACCGTCAAGCATTTTTTTTTTTAGTTCCATACTCTAAGTCCCCTATAGGGCGCTGTCATAAATTTAACGTGATGACATGTTGCCTATAACCTGAAGACAACCAAGACGCTTCTAACGACACCAAATTGGTTCAAATATGATAACTAGTTTAGAAGTTACGTGGAAACAGATGAACATACATACTTACATACATAGCCTGTCAAAATCATAACCCTCCTTTTGGTTTGTCGTAGTCGGGTAAAAATGAACATCATTTTGCTCGTTCGTCTGCACTAAAGTGGGCCGATGTCGGTCTGTTACGCGGTGAAAAAAGAAAAAGATAATAAAATTGACGTCACAGGTAACAAGAACATGGCAGGATTCAGCTACTCACTGCATTCGTAGCACAGCTAACGAACTTGTGAACTGCTACGGTTTCTCGGCTCGGTGATCCCACAAATCTTCGTAGCAGAAAGCGAGCTCAAAATTTTCGCGCTACGAAACTTGCTACGATCAGTTTAGTACAAGATAAAAATGAGTGTAATGTACAAGGTGTTTAGTGAGTGAAGTTAAAGGTTACTACAGGCTTTAAATCTAGGTTTTCTTGATAGATATAACTTTTTGTTTTTTTATGCTAGAGGCGGACAAACGAGCGAGCGAGTCAGCTGATGAAAAGTAATCATCGCCACCCATGAACATCCGCGAAATCAGAGAGACCGCTAATGTGATGCTGGCCTTTTTAAAAAAGAGTACGCTCCTCTCTTGAAGGTCTCTCAGTCGGAGCCGTCCGGAAATACTCCTGCAGCTAAATCGATTCACAGAACTGATACAGACTTTGTTAATTTTTTCCTGCTTTGTTTATTTTGAATTATGACGACTGTAGCAAATAAGGTTTTAACTGCTGGACATAAGCCTCCCCTAATGTTCTAGACATAGATCGGTCCTGTGCCTCCCGCATCCAATTAATTCCGGCGACCTTCGCCAAATCATCGTTCCACCTTGTGGGGGGCCTGCCACAGCTGCGACTTCCTGTACTTGGCCACTCGAGGACTTATTCACCCCAAAGTCCGTCTATTCTCCTAGCTATGTGCTACTTGAGGCATGCAACCCTTTGGGCTATGTCTGTGATCTAAGTTCTACTGCGTATCTCACCATTTCTGATACGATCATGTGAAAAATGTGAGAAACCTTAAATGAGCATTTGGCTAGTACATGCACTACATTTTGCTACGGACTATCTGTTTGTATACTATAAATATGTAGTAATACGATCCTTGAAAAACAACTTTATTACAATACAGTGGTAAGCCTACCTTTTAACAGCTAGGATATCTCTTCAACAATTCATGAAGGTTCTTAAGCGTGTGTTCTAATTTAGAACTTTTGTAATACTTTCTCTTTACCTTTACGAAATTCAGACCTATTCTTTGAAGGATAAGAGCATTACTGTAGGGTTTACACTTGGGGACAAATTATGGGCCAACATAATTTTTTTTATGCTAGAGACGGACAAACGAGCAAGCTAGTCACCTAATGGAAAGTTATCAACGCTGCCCTTGAAAATCAGAGTGATCGCTAATGTGTCACACATATTGCGGCTAGTGCGACAAACCTAAGTTATTCAATTATTGATTTTTTTTTTTTATGTACACATTGTTTTTGGATTGCAATCTGGTTCAAAGCTGCACTTTGTTTTTCTCACTTTGTTTATTTGCGATTGTAATGTGTTGTATGTATATTATAAATAAATAAATAAATAAATAAATATTCATCATGTTCATTGTCTATCTTTATTATCTTCTATATAACCCGCTCTTTACATAAAAAAACTAGATTATACCACTAGCAAAGTAGTAGGGGAATATTGCACGAAAATTATGAAAGTGATTTTCGTCATCAAAAAATGTCTTCCAGCTGATTGCTCTACCAGAACCGATCTAAATCGAATCAAGCCATCGACACATGTGCATTTTCTTTTCTGATGGATACCAGAAGGACACGACCGGAGCTTTAAAAGGCGTAGATACGTACTAGACCGTCACCAGACTCCGAAGTGACACAATTAATTTTTATTTTTACAATTAAGTTGTTTATTTGAGTTAGTATTTGTAACTACAAAATTGGCGTATAATTAAACCTGAACCTGTGCAGTTATCGCATAAAAGTTTGGATGCACAATAATAGTATGGTAGTCACTGAGAACCAGCCCAGTCGGGTTTGTTCTCTTGGGTCAGTACCGACCACTGCTGAGCGGCTGCCTGTTTGGCACATACAGGGATAGTGTTGTCGTACTTTTCTTTTATAATTTATGTCTATCACATAAAAGAAAAAAAAGGCACTCACCAATACCAGTGAACCACAAGTCCGTCTAACCGTGTGAGAGCCACGTTTCGTCACGAATAGGCTGGCTCGACCGGAGTGATATTACGGCCTCACAACCGGCGTGAAGCAGCAAGCAAGAAAGCAAATGTTGGCAGCACACTTGTGACTCCACTGGTGTCACGGGTGTCTATGGGCGGCAGCAATCAATTACCATTAGGTGATTCGTCTGCTCTTCTGCCTACTATCACATAAAAAAGTCCCCTGCCAACCTTTTCCCCTTCCTTACGAATGGGTCCTTCAATATTCTCACTCACTCTCACACTTTATGCCGGTTTGTGAGTTTGTGTGAAGCGACTCATAAGAAATCTTACCATCAACATTATCCCACATTTTCACAGACATTTCAATATTTTGTCCCTAAGAACACCTGCATTGATCGTTCACTCGCCCAAACTTTAGTTATAGCTTACAAAGAAGATTCCTGTGGGACGAATAACTAAGATCGCAGAGTTGTTAACCCCACGGGCCTAGATCACGGATTACTTTTCGAATAACCGTAAATTTGAACGATAAAATTTGCCGTTTGAATAATATTGAACCGGGCAAAATTGTTTGGTACGAGGATTTCTTTTTGGTTTCCTTTGGTGTTGAATTTTTGAGAAGCATTGTGAAGGCGAGATTTTCTATTTGAATTTATTTATTTATTTGAGAGAAAAATTGATGTGACACAAAATCTGTGTTTGTAAAACAAACTGCATAGCAGCTAATTGCTAGCGGCCCTCATCAACCAAACTCTTCAGTATGCCTACATCTTAATTCAGACTGCTTAAGGCTTAAGAAGCAGAAGGCTTAAGAAATCTTTATCTTTTTTTTATTAAACCACGGTATCACGACTTGAAAGAGCACTCGCAATGTGATTCACCGAGTGGATGAGTGTACTGGAAGCCCAATTTAGGGGAAGTGCATGGATGACAATAGATCACGTGATAAGCAATTGCCGCCATTAATAAAATAAATCAAATAAAAATTAAAAATCATTAATTTCGGGCATAACCCTTAACGAATTAAATTTGAATGTCGAAATTCTGATTATAAACTGAATAATTTAGATTATATTATTGAATTAAAAATAAATTATACAAATTTAATATTATTGTGAGAGGGCTTTGTGTCTTTGGTCAGTTGGACAAGTGTCCAGTGTTTCATGATAGCACTGTCCACGTCCAGCCTCGCTTCAACCGTCTGCAGGAAGCTGTTGGATTAATTGGCAATGCAATACCGGTGGAATCACCAGTACCCTGCTAAACTTTACACTTCTCTTTTTTTTAATGTTTTACATATTAAGAAAACATTGACTTCCTTTTCCAACATAACTCACAAATTCCTCTCCACCGATCGTCATTATCATACCAGGATAGTACGTGAAGCGATTGAGATCAAGAAGTATAAGACTTTCAATCGGGAGGATGGATTTAAAATATCATCGACATGGAATCCAGTAATTAACAAGTGCAAACCCCGTGCTAGGCCGTTACTAACGCAAACAAACACCGATACTGTTAGTGTAGACTGTCGGAGTAGCTTCACTGACAATTCATCTAGTGGCGAATTAATATCAAAAAATGTGAGGATGTCCGAAGATTCACAGCCCGGCCCCAGCAGACGACGCCGTGCTCCGCCAGTCCGCTCGTGACCACGGCTGCTGTAACGTAGCCGAAACGTCGAGCCAAATAGTTGAGTACACAATGTTGTTTCACATAATAAATATCGTGTTAATCCCCGTATGGATACATTATAGTAACTCACAAATTGTTATAGTAATAACATTTAAGGCTTCCCGACCTATCGTGAACGGCATGAAACGCATCCGAGACATAACGCACACTACACTAAAATAAACTACATTTTAGTCGAAATAGGGAAAACTTGCCCTCGTCGGGCGTAGTGCTGTTGCTTGATAGTCTACTATCGATATTAGTAAACTAAAGAGTGACACTAAAGCTACTCAGCTCTAAACGTAAAAGGAATGACACACATAAGATTATTATTTGTTGAGTAACCCTAGACCCTTTTCCAAGTAAGGGACCAAACATTACCCCTGGTACATTGGCGGGTGCACACAACAGTACTATTGTTGAACAATGAATGAAATATCAAGCGATTATATTGGGGTACAAACTCCCATAACTTTCACTTGACGAAGCGCAAGCGCAGGCTTCACCCCGGTTTTCCATATGGCCGTGAGATCACGCTGGTTGAGCCGGCCCAAACATGCTGAAACGTGTCTCTCCCACTTTTATGGTTATCTCATGCAAGTATAAACGTGAAATCTATACCAAATTATAGCTGAATTCCTAGGCCAACTATCGATACTTGACTTACTTGACTTAATGTCCTATGTCTCCTAGGTGGGGCAAAGGTGCCCACAGTGCTCCGCCATCTCAAACGTTCTTGAGCTTCGCGCTTTACTTTAGACCAGCCAAAAACTTATATATCAAAAGATTGGAACACTTGCATCTGGATCAGTGAAACGCTTCAATTCAATTCAATTCAAATAATTCTTTATTTGCATAGGCTTGTACACAGCACTTACAAATCGTCATACATTTGAATGACTTAAAACTATTTATAAGTACTTATGTATAATTTACATGTAAATACATATATATGTTGATACATAAAATATACTAAAGAAATAAATAAACATAATGCGATTCTACCACCGGCTCGGAAAGTTGTTTCTGGTCGAGAAGATCCGGCAAGAAACTCGCCAGTTACTCTTTTTAATCGCCAACTTTTTTACAATGGTTTATTATCCTCATACCAAGTCATACAGTCTAATGCAACACAAAATAGAATGAAGCAAATTAAAAGCTTAATATGAGGTAAACCGAAGCGGACCAGTCCCCAAAGGTGGCACCTGTTCACAAGTATGACGTATGTGTCAGCCATCATTTCACTCAACCATATTAGAGGGATGTAATGACCCGCCACATAGCGCCACCACCTCAGAGACATTTGAGTGAGCATGACTACTTAGGTTCCCCTCATAGGTCACAAAGTACTTAATCCAATACTAATAAACTGCAGGACGAGGTGTACAATAGTAGGTGGTTAGCATCTTGTCAATTGTTTGATTAATCAATACTAATCAATTTGTATACAATAATAAATGCTGCTAAGCCTAATTTATTAAAAATGATTAATTATATAATAATAATGATGATTCCAGTAAATATTTATAAAATTACTACATGTGTGCAGGCACGGAGGTCATCATGTCCATGAATCCTTATCATTTAAGTAATCTACAACTTTATAGTATCCTTTACTCATTAAACAGGTTTTCACTTGGGATTTAAATTTATGCATTGGTAACTCAATAACATTTTGTGGCAACTTATTGTACATTTTAATACTTTGACCAACAAATGAACTATTAATCTTTTGGAGCTTCAGATTTGGAATCGCGAGCTTGTGTTTATTTCTAGTGTTAAAACCATGACAATCAGATTTTTTAGAAAAAATATCAATGTTCTTTCGCACGTACAAAATACAGTCCAAAATGTATTGGGAAGCTACAGTTAAAATGTCGATATTCTTAAACAGTTCTTTCAGCGAATCGCGAGGCCTAAGGTTGTATATGGAGCGGATGGCCCTCTTCTGCAATACAAAAATAGTCTGTATCTCAGCCGCCGACCCCCACAACAAAAGACCATATGACATTATACTATGAAAATAACTAAAATAAACCAGTCTCGCGGTTTCAATATCAGTCAGATGTCTGATCTTCTTAACCGCATATGCGGCGGAACTAAGTCTTCCCGCCAAGGCTGCCAAGTGTGGCTTCCATTGCAGTTTGGAATCCAGTGTAATACCTAAGAAAATTGTCGAATTAATAACTTCAATATGTTCATTATTCATAACGACGTTAGTGTTGACCTGCTTTACATTGGGCATAGTGAATTTTATACATTTGGTTTTCTTGGCATTTAAAAGCAAGTTGTTAGTTGTAAACCAATGTAGCACTTGTGAGAGGGTGTCATTTACGTCGTCAAACGTATCTTTTCGACGGTCAACGTTAAAAATCAACGAGGTATCATCAGCAAATAACACTACTTCACAAAGATCTTGTGCAAAGTAAGGGAGGTCATTTATGTATATTAGGAAGAGCAGAGGTCCCAATATTGATCCTTGGGGCACTCCCATTAATAGAGGGGCGCCTGAAGAGTCAGTTCCATTGACACTGACTTTCTGAAGTCTATCTGATAAGTAAGGATTTATCAAACTTAATGCATTATTTAGAACACCATAGTGAGCTAACTTCAACAACAATGTTTGATGCTCAACGCAATCAAACGCCTTCGAGAGGTCACAGAAAACACCAATTGCATCCTGTTTGTTTTCCCATGCATCAAAAATATACTTAATAAGTGCAACTCCTGCGTCAGTGGTTGACTTACCCTTGGTAAACCCAAATTGTTTATTATGAAGTAAGTCGTTAACTTTAAAATGAGACAGCAACTGAACGAATATGACTTTTTCAAAAATTTTACTCAGTGCTGGTAATATAGAAATTCATTTGGAACATCGACTCTCAGATAGATTCGTGATTCATTCCGCTCATTGCATCATTCAGCTCGTTCGGATCATTTGGCTCATCTGATCATTCAGCTCATCCGGATCATTCGACTCACTTGGATCATTCGGTTCACTAGGACTGGACTCGAGATCCATTTGAGGTGAATGATACATTCGGAGCAAACATTAGAGAATCGGAACAGTGTATCATTTGGCTGAGTCGGATCACTGAGTCGTAAAGAGTTAAACACGTCTACTTTACTTCGTAGTGTCGTCGTAAAGCCGTGTCGTAAGGCCGTGTGGTGCCCGGCAGAGTAGAATAGGCCACCCCCACTCTTACCGAGGTGTCGTAAAAGGCGACTAAGGTAAAGCTGCTGGCATGATCATCAGCACCCAGAGAAGGAAAACTCTGCATTTATATCAAAACCCTCGCCAACCCGTCTGCCAAGTGTGGTGAGTATGGTAATTACCCCTCATGTGATTGAGGGAGGCCCGTGCCCCAGCAGTGGGGACTTAAATGGGCTGACGATGACGATGATGATGACTTTACTTCGCTCCAAGTTAGTCCTAGGGTCATCGCTTATGCAGTGATAGTCTGCCGCCAGGTTTGTTTAGGGCCATTACGTTTCCATTTTCCTTGGGGGTTCCAGTCTAGGCCTTGCCTCGGTATGTGGTCAGGTTCCCTTCGGAGCGTGTCTATTCGGAGTGTATCGTAATAATAGATACTAAAACTATCGATATGCCGACAACCCTAGTAGTAGTATATTTACAACTAGCAGAATCAGCCGAGGCGCTCACGTCGCGTAAAATGCAATGTTTGTGAAATTTAATGCAAGCAGAAATCTTTTCTTGATACCGGCTGTAAATAAAACATTTGCGTTGCTTGAAAAGGCTTACTTCCTGACATGATCGTTCACTTAGCTCGTTTTATTGAAAGTGAGCTCCAAGGTATTGCTATATTCCAAGCGATTTTTATTAACAAAGTTATTGGATCAAAAATTTGTTTTTATAAGGTTAACTTTTTTAACTATGGAAGAAATACGCTTTGGCATAAAAGGGCCGACTTGATCGGAGTGTCGAAAAAAATATATACAGGTCGAATTGAGAACCTCATCCTTTTTTTTTTGAAGTCGGCTAAAAAATCGGCGTAAAGCAACACCTGCGCTGTGTTTCGCTGAGTGAGTGTGGGTATTGGAGATCCAATCCAGGAAGAAGAGGAACTCCTCTCACTAAACGTCTAAAATAAATATAAAAAAATAACTTTATTAAATTTAGGACCTTACAGAACATTTACGAATATCAAATATTATGTAATCTACCGCTGATTCGGAATGTTAATTTCTACCGAGAAGAATCAGCAAGAAACTCAGTAGTTGCTCTTTTCAAATAATATGATAAATACAATTTTCATTCTTATACAAATTATGATCAGTCGTTTAACTAAACAGTTGGCACTGATGCTACGAATGTCCATGAGCGGTAACAATTGAATCCCATCAGGTGACTCGTCTGCTCTTCTGCCACCAATCAAATAGGAAAACCTTTTTTTTCCCTTTATGGCTGCAACAGTGTTGCCTACGGCGAACACATAATAACTCTGCCAATGTCGAGTGATTAAAGAGACACGTTAATTAAATGGTTACTGACCGGTGAGGCGAGTTTAAATCCTTTGATGTTTATTTTAATTGAGTTTTTCACGGAAATCTTTATGACAGTGACAAGAATATTGAACAGCTATATAAGTTCAGTTATACGGTTCTATTTTATGTAATATTTGACAGACGGGTCACCTAATTGTAAGCGATTGATTTGGTTTCATAGTTTTTACCCGACTATGGCTGAGCAAAAAGGAGGGTTATTGTTTTGACCTGTATGTACAGTGGCGGACAGTTCAAGCTATACAAAACTGTCAAACTTCCTCAATCGATTTCGAACTCAATGTGTAACAATAGAAGGTTTATAATCGAATGAAGAAATTTGACAGTTTTGTATAGCTTGATGTGTCCGCCACTATACGTATGGTTGTTCATCTCTTCCCTCATAACTTCTTAACTATTAATCATATTAAAATGAGGTGCTGTTAGAAGCTTCTTGATTGTCTTCTGGTATTAGAGGACATGACGTCACGCTAAATTCACTACAGCGCCCTCTAGAGGACTTAAAAGTAAGGAACTAAAAAAATATTTTGCTTGACGGTACCGTGTGGGGTATCAAATGAAACAGCTTTTTAGCATATTTCAAATATGTAATTATATTTATATAACTAAAAATATGTTAAATAAAATTAAAGTTTAAAAACTAAAAACACGCTCTAAAAAGTAAGATACAAGAAAATTGTCTCTGCTTAAAATTATTATGCTGTATTGCCGTGGTCGTATGCCACCTACTAATATTTAAACTTTGTATGTAAGTATATAAATATTAATTTGACACTGCCCTACACCTTCATCAAGTGTCCTTTACCCAAAGGTTGCCTGGAAGAGATTGCTCATAGTAATAAGGCCACCTTCGTTGTACATATCCTGTAATACCTAGTATTAAGTTTTCTTACTATACTTTGAGTGCAATAAAAGTATATTCATTCATTCATTCATTCATTCACCTACTGTAACAAAACAGTTTAATTATAATTATAAAATAAAATCAATTTACCATTCAAGCCATCTAATTTTAATGATAAAATTGGTACAATAAAAGTTAACAAACGCATTGATTTCAACTGTAAAATATTAGACTGACCAGCAATTTATCAGATGAAATAAAATTCCTACGATATTATATATCTTCTGGACGTGTAACTTTTAAAAATCCGTGCGGATCCACAGTGAAGATGAAGCAAGCAAAGACATTGTATGTTTCTATCTCGGCTTGTAAATAATATCCTAATAATATATCTAATAATATCCTCCAACCACTTAAGGCTACGGCAGCCAATCTTAACCATCAGCCACGTACGTAGGATAAATTAAAGTGCTCAAGTGTGTGCGCAAACACAAGTGCACGCTTTATTCCCTTACCCTCATATGCAGATGGGAGAATACTGTGACACGACCGGAGAAAGATCGGACGCAGGACCAACAGTTTAACGTGCTTTCCGAGACACGGCCGCCAACTTCCAGACTCCAGACTGCCACTAAGAATTTCTAACTGAAAACTTAGGCACAAATTTTTTACCAGACGCGGCAATTGAACCCGGGACCATTTGCGCAGTCGTCGCTTTTTAGTGCGACCCACTATGGGTGGGTGGGTTAGGCATCTAACCAAACTCTTCAGTCTGTATTAAGAGGTAGGTATAACCAGCCAAAATACTTAAGTCTACTGCCTTTTTTATGTGATTGGTGATAAACTAGCAAACGGATCAATCACCTGATAATAATCGATTTCCGCCGCCCATGTACAATTTTTTTTATCTAGCCATCAATATCATTATAAATGCATATTTGAAGACTATTATATAGTTTTGTAGGACAATACTAGGAAACACAAGATTTGCTTATGTGTTTTCAATTAATACACTGTGTAAAAATAACACTAACGTAGATGCCTCACTGTATTTTATGGTTGATATGGAAAAGCCAGTGAGGGCGAGATATTTTAACGGTTCCACATAAAATGGCCGCACGAGTGGTCAGACTGCAGTCCGTGTTTATGCAGCAAGAGGAATGGTGCCGTCTTTTATCTAGGAAATATTTTAAAATTATTTCGGGTGTAATATTTTAAGTGCTTAGTTATGACGGATTTATTGACTGGGGGTCGAGTACATCGGGTCGAGAAATTGAAACATACGTAAGACGGAAAAAATGGGTTGATTATTTATTTATTTATTTATTGATAAAGATTTACATTTATATGTGGGAGAGCCACGCTTAGGCATGAATGGGCCGGCTCGACCGGAGTGATACCACTGCTTCTCAGAAGTCCGGCGTGAAGCAGGAGGAGGCCCAATGGGGGGAAGGGGAAAAGGTTGGCAGCGCACTTGTGACTCCACTGGTATTGCGGGTGTCCATGGGCGGCGGCATTGCTTACCATCAGGTCATTCGTCTGCTCGTCTGCCACCTCTCATATAAAAAAAAATAAAAACCAACAATATATCAGTTTGCACATACAATACCAGAACACTGGACTTTTTGACTGACCGGATGGCGCAATTGGTAGTGACCCTGCCTCTTACGCCGTACGTGGTCGTGGTCGTCTTAAGGTCGTGGGTTCAATCCCCACCCTGGACAAACATTCGTGCGATGAACACTTGTGTTTGTTCAGTGTCTGGGTGTAATATATGTATTTAAGTATATATTTGTGTTCCTCTGTTGTCTGATATCTGTAACACAAGTGCTTAAGCTACTTAGTACGGAATCAGGTCAACGTATGAGATGTTGTGAGAATTATTATTATTTATTAGAACAAGGATGCCTTAACTAAAAGATATGTCTATTATAGGTAAATACAGCATTGTTGAACTTAATTACAACTAAAATATAGTTATATTAGGTAAATTCTCTACTAAGTATTAATTTTTATCTACAACTCACAATCCTTCAGCTTATCATTACACTTCCGCTTATATTTATGAATGGAATCATGAAAAATGTATATGTTATGATCCTTTATGTCATTATATGAGCTCATACACCGGTATAAAGGAGCACACCTACCCAGGTTGGTTCTACAATGAGGCAAACTGAAAAGATTTCTAGAAAGATGCCTGGGGTTGTGGTAAGGGTGATTAAAATGAAGCTGAAAGCTTGTCATTTGTCTTTGTACCTATCCTGTAATACGTAGTCTTAAGGATTCGTACTTTATTTTGAGTGCAATAAAAGTATATTCATTCATTATTCATTAAAATCGCGGAACACGATGAACAGATGGATCACCTGACGGTAAGCGATCGCCGCTTCCCATGGACAACCAAGACAATTGGAGTCGCAAGTGTGCTGCCAACCTTTAAACCCAAAGGGGTGTTTTTAATGTGATTTTTTATGACTTGATGGTAAGCGATTGCCGCCGCCCATGGAAACTCGCGACACTAGCGGAGTCACAAGTGCGCTGCAAATATTAAAATCCCCTTTTCTTCCAGATCGGGCCTCCGGTACCCTCACTCACGCCGCGAAACACAGCGCAGTGCTACTTCACGCTGGTTTTCTGTGAGTTCGTGGTTTCATTCGAGCCGGTCCATTCATACTCAGGCGCGGCTCTAGCATCGGTAAAAAAGACATATTTTTTTTTTTATAAAAGGGAGATGGAAGACGAATGGCCGACGGCGACGTAAAGACGGTGTGAAGACGGCGCTTATACTTATTCCTTAAATCCCTGGCTTTATTCCAAACCCCATCCTCACATTTTTTCATGTATACCATAATTATTTAATAATAATTCTCACAACATTTCATACATTGACCTGATTCCGTACTAAGTAGCGTAAGCACTTGTGTTACAGATATCAGACAACAGAGGAACACAAATATATACTTAAATACATATATTACACCCAGACACTGAACAAACACAAGTGTTCATCGCACGAATGTTTGTCCAGGGTGGGGATCGAACCCATGACCTTTGGCGTAAGAGGCAGGGTCACTACCAATTGCGCCATCCGGTCAGTCATAATAAATAACTAATTATTACAGTAGGAAAAAAGACAAGTCCTTTTGATATCTTTTTGTAATTAATGAGTTCTTGCAATAAGCTGACAAAATGCAGTATCAGAATAATGTAAAGAAATAAACATATTAATATGCTCATAACTTTAGTGACCTCATACAGTCAAAATGCAGACTTGTGAATTACACTAATTTGAACCCAGCCTGAGCGACAAACTGTGAAGTTGCGTTCAAACCAGGCTGTAGAGGGTGCTTTAATTACCGTGCGCACGGTCGCGTCTGCACCCGGCCCTGTACAATCTTATGTTAATACGTACATGCTGACTTCTATCCTTGTTTAGCATTAGTGGCCCGCTCTCTCTTCGTTTCGGAGTTTAATTTAAAACTATATAAGACTACCTACCTACCAGAGGAAGCCCCACGTACCTTCTATAGTCCATTCTGTATCGGAAGGTAAATAGGACAGTTTAAATGTTTCGTATCTGTCTGTTATTGTTGTATCATACTTGTATTTTGTTTTTGTGCAATAAAGAATATCTATCTATCTTTCCATCTTTGTACAAATTATTAACTTTTTTGTATTCTTATTGTTCTAAAATATAATAAAGAAAATATTTCACCACATCACATACATTGATCTGACTCAGTGACTGATTGATCAGAATCAACAGTGGGATTACAAATATATACGTATAATACTTTTCTTTTTGTAAATACATACTTATAATACATAGGAAACACCCAGACCAATACAAACAGACATGTTCATGCACACAAATGTTTGTACTGTGCGGGGATCGAACCCGCCACCCTTGGACCAAAGGCAACGTTCACTACCACTGTTCCAAACGGGTCGTCGAAAAAAGAAAAGTATTAAATGTATATATTTGTAATCCCGCGATTGCGATATCCGTAACACAGGTGCTTGAGCTACGGAGTCATATCTATGTATGTGATGTTGTGAAATATATTTATTTATTATATTTATAATAGCCAATATAAACCAATAAAAAGCCGATTAGATTTCTAAAGAAAATGTTGTGGATTCTTAAAAATATCTGTTTTTAAGATTATTCGATTCTTAAAAGGAGTGTCTCACTTTTAACGTCAAAATAGAACTTTCCTATTCACCTTCAGATACTGAATGAACTATAGCGTAACTCATATTATGTATGGGTGTCGGTGATCGCTTATTATTGGGTGACTCACTTGCTTGCATAAACTCCGTTATCCCAAAAAGAAATTACGTACGTGTCACGTGCGAGACGTGCCAGATCGAGCTAGCTTGGCTTGCCACTTCGAATAATAATAAATGTTTTCAAGAACAGTGACACAAAAAAAAATAATATAAAACCAGATCCCAACTGTTTGAGTGGAATGTTTCGCCGCGGAGGGCGAAACGCGAACAATGGGTGGGTCGAGGACGTAATCACCGCAGGAGTGGCGCCCTCTAGCGCCCTCGAGGTGGACGCTGTGGGGAACTCCGGCGCTGTATTGTTGCCGATGCAATTAACATTTTGAAACTAAACATTCTTGTTTCCGTACACTTTGGTATAGCTTACGTCCATTTTTGATAGTTTTTGGATCCCAATAAGCGTTTATATTAATGATTAGAGTAATAGACAAATACATTTATGATTGCTAACTAGAAAATCAGGTGGAATGCCGCTGACTCATGACTCGGGAAAATTTCCGGGGTTTAGTCGGTATGCCTTTGGCCTCACCTACCCTCCTGCAGCAAGGTATGCTTAAGGCACCGCTGAAAACCGGCGACGCCGGGCCATTGCACTCCGGGCCGGCGGCATTCCTTAGCGACACAAAAAAAAGGATGCAATACACATGCCAATATACCTTATGATTGTTTCTGATAGGAAAAAGGTCATGGGGCACATGATGGCAAGTGACGTTTAAATATATACACTGACTACAGTAGTGACCTATACTACCTGAGTAATACAAATGGATATCTCTCAGCATAGCCTCGAAGACTCGAGGAGGCAGCAATCGCTCTAGCATGAAAAAAAATATTGCCACTTTTAAAACCGCTAGTCCCAGATTTCACAATCATCATCATCAGCCCATCGCAGTCCACTGCTGGACGTAGGACTCTCCAATTGTTCGCCACTGTGATCTATCCATGGCTTCTCGCATCCAGCTCTTGCCAGCCATCCTGCGCAGATCGTCCCCCACCTAGCCAGAGGGCGCCCTACATTACGTTTGCCAAGACGCGGTCTCCACTCCAGAACTCGTTTACCCCATCGGTTGTCGGTTCTGCGGCTAATATGGCCAGCCCACTGCCACTTAAGCTTGCTAATCCGGTCCGGGCTATGGAACGAGCAATGCTCGGCGTCTCTCTCCGAGATCGAATCCGAAATGAGGTGATCCGGCAGAGAACCAAAGTTATCGACATTGCTTACCGGATTAGATTTCACAATAGTGATGTATATTTTAAAGGACTCGCCTTTGTACACGGTAAAAAAGGAAACAAAATATTAAAGGAAAATTTAAAAAAAATCGTGCAGCTTTAAAACTCAGCTCTCAGTAATTACAAAAACTGACAAAGGATCCCAGCCACCCGTATAATAAATGGTCATTAAGTTACCGAAATGAAGGTTTAAACATTATTTCACTGGCGTTAATATTTAAAAGTGCGGCTGGCAATTAGTAGTGTCCCGTTAGTTGGTAATTCAGCCGGAACCAAGCGCTGTGGACGTGCGGCTAGCTGCACATTGATGCGCTATAGCGGAGGGAGAAAAATTAGTATCACAGAAATATTTCAAAGAGCAACTGGTATACAAGTAGATAGTTAAATATACTTTATTGCACAAAATACACAACTCAAAAAAGTAGGCATTACAGAAACTTAAATGTTTAATTTCGGCGGTCTTATCGCTGGAAGTGATTTCTACCTGACAACCTTCAGACAAAGGACATTTGATAGTAGTAGGTGGTGCAATATTGAAAAAGAAAGGGAAGTGCTGTCCTGTTAGTTGGTTATTCACCGTGGACGAGTGGCTAGCCGCACATAAATAAGATAGATAGATATATTTTTTTGCACAAAATACACATCTTAATTACCTACTAGGCATTACAGAAATGTTGTGTACAATACATTTTCAAAGCGATTTCTACTAGATAACCTTCGGATAAAGGACATTTTCATAGTAGAGAAGGGGTAGGTGGTGCAATATTAGATATAGTGAAGGGAGTAAAACTATTTTAGAAATATTTAAATGTGCACCTGCTATTCTCGAAGTGTCCTGTTCGTTGGTAATTTAACCGCTATCAAGCGCAGTGAGTGTGTCGAGTGTAGCCGCACATAAATAGGTTATAGTGAAGGGAGAAAAAGTAGTATTACAGAAATATTTAAAAGTGCGGCTGGCAATTAGAAGTGTCCGGTTATATCTTAATTCAGCCGGAACCAAGCGCGGTAGATATGTGGCTAGCCGCACACAAATAGGATATAGCGAAGGAAGAAAAACCGGCCAAGTGCGAGTCGGACTCGCGCACTGAGGGTTCCGTACAAATCTGCAAGGTTTACAAAGTTCGTTCATTACGACAATCGAGTCATAACTATGGTATTTTTATTGCAAAATGAAATTCATAATATTACAATGGGAAAAGATGGAGGAGCATAAATTTAAGACAAAGATCTCTTTATCGTTTAAGTAATCCTTTATTTTATATTAACACATATCATTAGATCTAAGTATTTGATATGAATTTCAACTTGATAGCTCTACGCGTTCATGAGGAAAAAAGTAATACATTTATATTTATTAAAAATATATATATTTTGTAATGTAACTAAAAATTTAAGGTTTTCGGAATTTTTTCTTTATGTGTGCTATAAAACGTTGCTTCATGCCAAATTTCAAGATTCTAGGTCGACTGTAAGTACCCTTTCGGTTTTGATTCCCTTGCGAGTACTTGCGAGTTTCAAAATATGCAGCTTAAATTGCTGTTTCTTATGATTGCGTTGATACAGAAGTTTGATTTTGTTACAGCTTAAAGGTATTATAGACCTGAGTATTTGTTATGAATTTCAATTTAATACCTCTACGCGTTTATGAGAAAATGGGTAGTAAGTTTAAAATTATTAAAAAAATATATATTATGTGATGTAACTAAAAATTTATGGTTTTCGTAATTTTTCCTTTATCTATGCTATAAGACGTTGCTTCGTACCAAATTTCAAGATTCTGAGTTCACGGGAAGCACCCTGTAGGTTTTGATTCCCTTGCAAGTGTCGAAAATTTGCGGCATAAACGGCTGTATCTTTTCATTGCGTTGGCTTAGAAGTTTGATTTTTTCACAGCTTCAAGGGACAGTATACTTGAGTAATTGATATAAATTTCAGCTTCATACCTCCACGCGTTCCTGAGAAAAAGGGTCTTGACAGACGGACGGACAGACGGACAACAAAGTGATCCTATAAGGGTTCCGTTTTTTCCTTTTGAGGTACGGAACCCTAAAAAGTAGTACTACATAAATATTTAAAAGTGCGGCTGGCAATTAGTAGTGTCCCGTTACTTCTTAATTCAGCCGGAACCAAGCGCTGTAGACACGTCATGTCTACAGTGCTAGCCACATGGCTAGCCGCACATAAATATAATATAGTGGAGGGAGAAAAAATATTACAGAAATATTTAAAAGTGCATCTGGTAAGCTAGTAGTATCCTGTTAGAAGGAAATTTAGCTGTAAACAAGTGCCATATACGAATGCCCTGTTGTTGGTCTAGTGGCTTAAGTACCGGGCCGTGATCTCGGGGTCCTGGGTTCGATTCCTGGGTCGAGCAAAAAGTGTGTTTCGAATTTTTCGAACATAGCTCGGGTTTGTGTTCACCAATCCGCATTAGGCAAGCGAGGTGATTAAGCCTAATCCCATCATAGTAGCGATGACTTGATTTCTATGATGGAGGCCTTTGCCCTGCAGTGGGACAATATAAAGGTTGATACTTTTATATACGTGCAGATAGCCGAATATTGATGGATATAGCAAGAAGAGGAAAAGTAGTATTACAGAAGTTTTAATTTTATATCCATATCAAATACTTAGTGGTGGTGAACGCTGCCTCTGGTGCAAGGGTGGCTGGTTTGATTCCCGCACATCACAAACATTTGTGTGCATGAACATGTTTGTTTGAATCGGTCTGGGTGTTTTCTATGTAATACAAGTATGTATTTATAAAAGAAAAGTATTATATGTATATATTTGTAATCCCACTGTTGATTCTGATATCTGTAACACAGGTGCTTGAGCTACCTATCTCGGAGGCAAATCAAAGTATGTGATCTTGTAAAATGTTTATAAAATATTTATTATTTAATTATTATACTCGTATACTGAATATCTATTTAAGTTGACATTTATAATCCCCTATTTATTTAATTTAAATTGACATTTATTTATTTATTACAATGTTTGAATGTCAAATATTGTATTTCTATTTATATTATATATGATCTATTCTATTTTATATAATGACCTGTTATTTGGTTGAAATATTTAATTTTGGATTAAAATCTAATATATAAATAAATGCCGAATTAGCAAACTGAAGTGGCAGTGGGCTGGTCATATTAGCCGCAGAACTGACAGCCGTTGGAGCCGTAAAGTCCTTGAGTGGAGACCGCGACTCGGTAAGCGTAGTGTAGGACGCCCTGTGACAAGATGGGATGATGACATTCGAAGGCTGGCTGGTGTGGGCTGGATGAGAGTGGCCAAAAATCGGGAGCAGTGGCGTGCATTAGGGGAGACCTATGTCCAGCAGTGGACGAGTGTGGGTTGCTGATGATGATGATGATGATGATAAATAAATGCTGATCCTACTTGGTCCCGGTTTTATCAACTAACGCTTCTATTTATCACTAACTGCATACCCTTAGGACATGCATTAAAAAGGGCAACATCATCTGCAATGCAGATAAATGTCACACATATATCATATTTCATTTAATTAACGCACTTTATTTTACTGTTGTGGTTTTACACTGCTTTTAGCCGGTGCCAATATGGTTTGGGCGGCATGGCTTTTGATAAGCGAACCGTAAGGGATGAGTACGTAGTATTTCTGATTCGGTCAGAGATTTTTATGCCTAGTATGCTTCGCTCCATAGCTCTTTGGCAGATCTTGAGCTTGGACTTTTGATGGTTGGTTAGTGACCAAGTCTGAGCACCGTAGCTAAAAATAGGCAAAATACACACGTCAATAAGTTTGCGTTTAAGTGACAGATGAAGGTCTCCCTTCATGTACGCTTTCATGGACCAGTAGCTCTTCCAGGCATTGTCGATGCGGCGCTCGATTTCTCTTTCCTGCCTGTTTTCGAAGGAGACTATCTGGCCCAAATATGTATACTCATACTGCGTACTCGGTATTACGGATGTGGGCGAAAAATCTGCTAGACTAAAATGGGACTGGGCTGGCCACTGGCCGCTGTAGGATGCACCAGGAGAGGTGGACCAGACTTATCACCCATTGGCAGCCAGCAGGACGTCGATTGAGAGGCAGGCCCAAAAAGAGATGGCGTGATGATTTTGACCACTTCTCAGGCAATTGGCAAACCACCGCCACAAATAGAGTCCAATGGTGGCTTTTAGGGGAGGCCTTTGCCTAGCAGTGGGACGACGCAGGACTCCGCCTAATAATAAAAACATTATGAGTACGTACCTAAAAACAGAAGGCATTTTATATACACACTATAAACACCATTATCATTTAGCTTTATCGCGGTTGCTTCTCAAACTGTGGCTTCGGCGACTGAGATCCGTTTTCGATTTAACGAATTTAATTATTTTTTTGAAGGCAGGCAACACACTAGCGATCTCTCTGATTTTGCGAATGTTCATGGTAGGCGTTGATTACATTCCATCAGGTGACTCGCTTGCTAGTTTGTCGCCACAAGCATAAAAAAAAACGTCTGGAAGAAACCGATAATAGCGATAAGAAAACACTTTCGGAACTACTGCTTTTTACTGTGGTAGTGCCCGTACTTTTTTCTTTTTTTGGAATAATAAAGTATAAGAATCTGACGGACGGTCTGGTGAAGATCGCGGGAATCCATTGGATGCGGGCGGTACAGGACCGATCTGTGTGGAGAACATTGGGGGAGGCCTATGTCCAGCAGTGGACGTCTATTGGCTGAAATGATGATGATGATGAAAGTATAGGAATTGTACTTGGGCTAGGCCCGTACATTTCTGAAAAGCCCAAATAGACGTGATACTCAGAGTATAATATATAAAGACAGATAGATAGATAGACACTCTTTGTTGCACAACATACAATACTTAAAAGCTAGGTATACAGAGATACAATGTACAATTTAGACGGTCTTATCGCTGGAAGCAATCTCTACCAGACAACTTTCAGGTAAAGGACATTAGATAATAACAATAATAATAATTAAAATCACACACTCATACACACAATCACACTTCTACGACAGATTGTTGTAATGCCTACTACTTAAGTTGTGTATTTTGTGCAATAAAGTATATCTATCTATCTATTGTTGGAACCTCTACGAGAATACTTCAGCCCTACGCATGCCTTCCATAATTAGAAGGGACATAAGACATTGCCGTGGGGTTATGGAAATCATTACATACGTACGTCTAATAAAATTCATATAAATCTGAAACATTGACCTGATTCCGTACATACACTGGCAGCTTAAAAACTTTTGTTACGGATATCAGACTCAGAAGCCGAGGAATTAAAAAACTCATCATCATCATCATTTTAGCCAATATACGTCCACTGCTGGATATAAGGCTTCCCCCAATGTTCTCCACACAGATAGATTAAAAAACTACTAACTTCATAATAATTAATTCATAATATTATTTACGAAATAAATCAATTTATATAATATCTTTCAACCGACGGCGCTACTGGCGGCCAATCTCAACGATTAGCCACGTACAGCAGGATATATTACAGTGCTTAATCGTGTGTGCGTAAATTCATATACATTTTTACAATACTTAACAAATAAATTATATGTCTAATTCACACACTACTCAGACACTGAATAAAAGTGATCATTACACGAATCTTTAACCAAGGTCCCCACCCTGGTCAATGACCTTTTGCTTGTAGAACAGGGGCTTGACCCTGTCTTCTTGAAAAAAAATTAATCTTCATTCAGTTCATGGCGAATGTTCATGGTGTCTTCTACCTATTAAAGTGCAAAATGTGGGTGCCAATTCCGCTCGAACACGCGATGATTTTTTTACTGCGTTATTTACACAATAGTTTCCATTGAAATCACCAGAATCTCATGAACTTACAAATCCGGAGTCCACTGCTAAGCCCTACCGGACAAACTCCGCCTTTTATTTCCTCCGTCGACAATTCACCGCATTCGACGGTGGGATCTAAATAAAACATCCACCGAAGACGTTTCGACTCAGGGTTGCCGCGATAACACAGATATACCTACACTGCTATTTTTTATCGTTTACATCCCGAAAATTACATAACAGGTATCGTGAATAAAATATTTTTTAATTTAGCATGTTTGATTAACATAATGTTATACATTATTGCCGGGTGAAATTGGTGTATGGAACAGCTGTTTTTTTTTTGTAATAGGTATGCAGACGAACAGACAGATCACCTGATGGTAAGCAATTGCCGCCGCCCATGGACACCCGCGACACCAGTGGAGTCACAAGTGCGCTGCCAACCTTTTTGACGACTCGTTTGGAACAGTGGTAGTGAACGCTGCCTCTGGTGCAAGGGTTGCGGGTTCGATCACCGCACAGTGCAAACATTTGTGTGCATGAACATATCTGTTTGTATTGGTCTGGGTTTTATCTATGTATTATAAGTATGTATATACAAAAGAGAAGTATTATATGTATATATTTGTAATCCCACTGTTGATTCTGGTATCCGTAACACAGGTGCTTGAGCTACCTATCTCGGAGTCAGATCAATGTATGTGATGTTGTGAAAATATTTATTTATTATTTCAACCCCCCCTATCCCCCGGAATGGGCCTCCGGTACCCTCACTCACGCAGCGAAACACAGCACAGTGCTGCTTCACGCTGGTTTTCTTTTTCGTTTATTTTGCTGATCCTACATGCTAAATAGACTTCCTTAACGTTACCTATTATGTGATATATAGCATGTAAATGATAAAAAATAACAGTGATTATTGTGGTTGTATCACAAAATAATATAGGAACTCATATTTAACTATAATTATTTTCCGCTGAAGATTGCTACAGTTCATGGACACTGAAACACCATCTGTGAAGTCACAAATATTTCTATCTTTACAAAGTTTAAATCACTAATGTAAGTTAGTTCTGTCAAAGATTCTTCGATAAATGTCCAACTTGTTTTTTGAGCAAGTCTTCTAATGCCCCTTAAGATAAGACTTTGTTGTAGAGAACCAAACTTTCAGAACCAACTTTCGTCTTCCATAAGTCATTGACAATGAGTTTAGCTGAGTGATTTGGACGCCGGTTGAGTGATTTGAACGCAAGAGTCGCAGGTTCGATTACCGCACCAACACAAAATGTTTGTTTACAAAACAGATATTTGTATCTGATCTGGGTGTTTGTGCTACCTGTGATGTTCCTGGTTTCCATAGTATCTACGTAAAGCCACACATCAAAGTATACGAAACTATCCATTTTTTTCAGTAGAATCTCGCTTTAATGTAAAACATGTTTAATTTAATATACAACGTTATTTTTTTGCTGTATCATACTCATCATCATCATCATCATCATTTCAGCCAATAGACGTCCACTGCTGGACATAGGCCTCCCCCAATGTTCTCCACACAGATCGGTCCTGTGCCTCCCGCATCCAATGGATCATGCTAAATGGACCTTATTCACGATAACTATTATGAGGTTTTCGGGATGTAAACGATAAAAATTAACTGTGTATATAAAAAAAAATTCATCTGCCCATTTAAGTCCCCACTGCTGGAGCACGGGCCTCCCTCAATCACATGAGGGGTAATTGCCATACTCACCACGCTTGGCAGACGGGTTGGCGAGGGTTTTTATATAAATGCAGAGTTTTCCTTCTCTGGGTGCTGATGATCATGCCAGCAGCTTTACCTTAGTCGCCTTTTACGACACTTCGGTAAGAGTTAGGGTGGCCTATTCTACTCTGTCGGGGACCACACGGCACATTATCCTTACCTAAACTATATTAAATTAGACAATTAGTTGTGTCTGCGCGGTGTGTATGAGTGTGCAGTCATCTTTTTGTGTTTATTCTGCACCAGTACCAAACTCACTCAAACGCAAAGCGAAGCTTAAGATTTAACTTTGACATACTAATGACATACATCTGTTTTGCCGTCTAATATCCGTAGAACAAGTGCTTTTAAGCTACTTGGTACGAAGTCAGCATAATGTATGAGATGTTCTTGTCGTATGATTTGGGTCGCATGGACGGCACTCTCTCCATTGAAAGGAAGGAAAACAGAATGCTTCAACTACATTTTAGCTTTCCGTATCTATTATTTAATACTATAACTGGAGACTTGATATTAGCATTTTATTACTCTTATATAATAATAATAATAATAATAAATATTTCACAACATCATATACATTGATCTGAATCCGAGATAGGTAGCTCAAGCACCTGTGTTACGGATATCAGAATCAACAGTGGGATTACAAATATATACATATAATACTTTTCTTTTGTAAATACATACTTATAATACATAGCAAACACCCAGACCAATACAAACAAACATGTTCATGCACACAAATGTTTGTACTGTGCTGGGATCGAACCCGCAACCCTTGTATCAGAGGCGGCGTTCACTACCACTGTTCAAATCGGGTATATCTTAAGCTTACTGTATTATTTCGCTGTAAGTTTTCCAAAAATAATGAATAAAATAAATTAAAAATAAATTGAGGATTTTTTATAGATTGAAACAATCATCGCCTTCACCTTGTCACATGTAGGGAACAAGATGGTGTGTGGGACTTTAACCCTAACCAATATTCCTGGGGTATCTATCTCAGCGCAATCATGGTCGGAAACCCCACAGCCAGGACTGGACCGTACCGATAATCGTGCTCACCGCGCTAGCCCTTCTGTGATGTATGACGTAGTGCCAGGACCCCAATTCTCGTCCTCGTTATATTTTGAAAACATAGCGGATATCACCTGAAAACCATACAAAGAAAAATATGTTTTAGTGTTTTATTTATTAGATAAGGCTTACCAACTAAATACATACAGCAATATATATTAAAATAACTTCCAAATACTAAAACTTTCCTTATTATGTACTTAAATTAAAGGTGAGCACAACATTGCTATATTAAAAATAAACAATTAAAAAAAAAAAGATAATTAAAAAGTAATACGACTTATTCTACAGATTTTTTTAAATATTCTAAAATACATTTCTTAAAATAAGTAATTTTGTCACTATAAATATCAATATCGCTATTTTATTTTATTTGATATATGTCGTATGAAAATAAATGTCACGAGCACGAGAATTGGGGTCCAGGACACCAAATAACGTCATCCCACTTGGAGTCATATCAGTATACGGATTGCTCAGTAGCAAGCCACTCCCCAATAGTGGTTATGTTCGCGTACTCCGAAGACCTTACGACACAGATCTGACAACCCTATCCAAACCCCTCATCCAATTGAAAATAGATTTGCAAAGCAAATGAGCGCTGAGAAATCCTGGTTCGGAATCAGCGTGGCAATCGGTACAATTTGTTTTATCTCCAAGAAACAAACAAATAAATTCCTATTGAGCGATTAAGGCACACCTTTCGATCAGGGAGGATCTAGACGGATGGCGGGATTACCCGGGTTCATTTGACCGCGGAGGCGAGACCAGAATACGAAGTAAGGTTAGGGGACCAGGTGCGTCACATGTTTGGGATTAGCAGATCAGGGTTGACTTGTTGAATCTGTTCGGGTTGGGGAGAGGAGTGTTTCATCTCTATTATTAAACAGTACAACACTCAACGCTTGCGTTCAATAGTTATTTTTAAATTTTAAAATGGCATACGAACATACGGATTACTTAATGTTAAGCAATTTTCTTGTCTCTTATATTACTCTCCATTTCAACTATCTTCTTTGTTTTTCTTACTTAGATGTGTAAAAGATGGACAAACAGACAGACAGACACACACTTCCACATTTATAATAATATGGGTTTACTAGAAATCACTGCCGTGTGGTCCCCGGCAGAGTAGAATAGGCCACCCTCACTCTTACCGAGGTGTCGTAAAAGGCGACTAAGGTAAAGCTGCTGGCATGTTGATCAGCACCCAGAGAACGAAAACTCTGCATTTATATCAAAACCCTCGCCAACCCGTCTGCCAAGCGTGGTGAGTATGGCAATTACCCGTCATGTGATTGAGGGAGGCCCGTGCCCCAGCAGTGGGGACTGAAATGGGCTGACGATGACTAAAAATCACTCTTAATTTTGTACTAAAACAACATTTTCCAACAGCATTTTTTCTTCTCTTTTTGTACCCAGTCTCCTATACTAGTTCAAGTTTGGTCCAACAACTAAGATAGCCGATGTTTTATCGCAAACTGATGTATGTTTGACCTAATACCCACGGGTGCGTCTAGCTCGACCGATGTTTAGGATAAGGGTCCAGCTTTACAAATCGGATGAAACGTTTTCAATTTTAAACCTCAGAAAAAAACTAGAGTATTATGGAGGTAAGATGACGCTCATCATCATCATCATCATCAGCCCATTTGAGTCCCCACTGCTGGGGCACGGGCCTCCCTCAATCACATGAGGGATAATTGCCATACTCACCACTCTTGGCAGACGGGTTGGCGAGGGTTTTGATATAAATGCAGAGTTTTCCTTCTCTGGGTGCTGATGATCATGCCAGCAGCTTTACCTTAGTCGCCTTTTACGACACCTCGGTAAGAGTGAGGGTGGCCTATTCTACTCTGCCGGGGACCACACGGCACTGACGCTCGCATCACGCTGAGATGACGCTCACAGGAGCTTTAATCCGTAACACAGGTGCTTGAGCTACCTATCTCGGAGTCAGATCAATGTATGTGATTTTGTGAAATATTTATTAATTGCGTTTTGGCAGGATTACCTTTAGGTAGGATCAGGTAGAAAGATCCCATAGGGTTAACATACTATTGACTTATTACCATTTAGACATTTACATTTGTCCCCACCAATTTACATTAGGCAAGTGTGGTGATTAAACCTAATTCCATCATGTAGCGGTAACTTGATTTCTATGATAGAGGCTTTTGCTCCGCAGTGGAAAAGTTTATAGGTTGATACTTTACTTTTACCATTAAGGACGGTATCCTTTTTATCTGATAGGTGGCAGACGAGCAGACGGATCGCCTGATCGATACCCGCGACGCCAGTGGAATCACAAGTGCAATCCTAACCTGTAAACCCTCTTTCCCCGGGATTGGGCCTCCGTACCGTCACTCACTCAGCGAAACACAGCACAGTGCTGCTTCAAGCCGGTTTTCAGTGAGGCCGTGGTATCACTCCGGCCTATTCATGCCGGAGCGTGGCTGTCCCTCGGCCAAAATATTCTATAAAAATGGCGTCTAACAGATAAGATTAGAATAACTAACACGATAGTCTCATTTTTTAAAGTAAAAATTAATATTCAAGTAAAAACCGGCCTGAAAGAGCACCTACTCTTTGTTTTGCCGAGTGATTAAGAATGCTAAATAGAGGCCCAATCAGGTGCAATGATAAAAGGTTGGCAGCGCACTTGTGACTCAACTGGAACCTAATTCTCGTGCTTGTGATATTTATTTTCATACGACATATATCACCAAAACATAGTTTTTTTTGTATGACTTTCAGGTGATATCCGCCATGTTCTCAAAATATCAGGAGCACGAGAATTGGGCTCCTGGTATTGCGATCGACAAGCAGAGGTACACGCTTACCACTCAAGTGATCTGTCTGGTTTATGAAGAAAAACTATAATATTAATTTATTAAAATCTTTACCACACGACATGTGTGCATATCACATGTCGTGCAGTACAGAAGCCCAATTCTCGGGATTTCGATATGAAAAAAACATGGCGGATATCACCTGAAAACTATACAAAAAAACTATTTTTTTGTGATATATGTCGTATGAAAATAAATGTCACGAGCACGAGAATTGGGGTCCATATCTTAATATTATTACTATTGTTTTTCCTCCTTCCGATCTTAGAAACATTTGTGTGCATGAACATGTTTGTTTGTATTGGTCTGGGTGTTTTCTATGTATCTATGTATTATAAGTATGTAAAATAAGCGGAAGGAAAATAGGGCCAACAGGTATTTTTTCATACAAACGCGTTCACTTTAATGTCTCATATATGAGAAACTATTAATATCTCTCCTATGAGTTTTGGGTTAGTGAAATAGGCAACGCCCAATAAATAATCTCACATTTTCAAAAATTGTAATAACCCCTGTGAAGACTTTACTTCGGGCTAGTTCACAATAGAAACACGTTTCGTTGCGAAGAAATCATATTTTATGGAAAAACACGCGAAATAAAGTTTCCGTGAAAAGGAAATTTTGAAGACTTTTTTCACAATGACAGATTAGAATGACAAGTTCTTTTTTCTTTCTCTTTTTTTTAAATTTAAAAATAAACACATGAGCCGTCGCTAACACCCTGAATTTTCCGAAAAATGGAAAAGAATTAACCGAACTCTACGCCCCATATCACGTTTTGGGACATGACTTAATACTAATGGTTCTTAGTTTTTGAGAAAATTATGGGGTTTTTTTAAAACTTTTGAAAATGTTATTTTAATTGGGCGTTTGGCATCTTAACTGACGTAAAAATAATAGGAGAGCCGCAAATATTTTCCCGTATAAGCCGTTAAAACGTAAGCATTTAAATGAAAAGAGTAAAGGCAGCTGAGATTTAAAAAACAAAAGTAATTAAAATGCAAAAGGAATTACAAATATGTGATGCCACTGTTAGTTATGATATACGTAACACAGGTGCTTGAGCTACCTATCTCGGAGTCAAATTAATGAAGAAGTCCGAGCCACCTAAATGTGCTACTTGTCTGCATTTCAAGAAGCCGTGCAATCACAAAACATGTGACTATGAAGGCGCCTAAGAGCGACATTATTTAGGATAAAGTTTATTATTTACGTTTATTAGCCCATACTCGTATATTAAACTTGTTTTCTGATCATGTTTCTATTATATAATTATAAGTGTAAAGTGTTTCATAGTATGCACCTAATGCTAGCTAAGCGATTTTCAGTATGATGGTATTTATACCATGAAATCATCAGCCTCATCAAAATGTTATTATCTGGATCATATCATAAGTAGGTTTATTTGGTTAGTTTACATTGTTTACTTTCGCGTAAGATTAGGGATTTGTAATTTATTGATAGAATATTTGTAATTGAAATATTATGTTTGTTCATTTAAGAATTACTTGTTACTTAAGCTTTTTTGTTTTTGCCTGAGATACAGGGTTTCCCTAGTTCAGACACCAAAACATAAAATTGCTCACTAAGTATAAGAAGATTTTAAGAATAATTTATACTTATGATATTTCAATAAAGTTATTTTATTTTTATTTTATTTTTTTAATGTGTGTGCAATTTTGAAATATTTATTATCACAATTTATAACAATATCGTGGGAGCGGGTGTCCATGGGCGGCGGCAATCGCTTCATCATCATCATCATCATCAGCCCATTTAAGTCCCCACTGCTGGGGCACGGGCCTCCCTCAATCACATGAGGAGTAATTGCCATACTCACCACGGGTTGGCGACAATTTTGATATAAATGCAGAGTTTTCCTTCTGTGGGTGCTGATGATCATGCCAGCAGATTTACCTTAGTCGCCTTTTACGACACCTCGGTAAGAGTGAGGGTGGCCTATTCTACTCTGCCGGGGACCACACGGCCACACGGCAATCGCTTACCATCAGGTGATCCGTCTGCCACTTATCACATAAAAATAGAAACGAATGAATGAAAACATCAAACTTAAAGAAATATATTTAGGGCTGTTTATAGCTGATCCCTAAAAGGCCTCAAAATTGATTAGTATCGGCAAAAAATACCCCGACTCTCTATTATACGAGTACGGCCGATATTTATAGCCGCCCCTGGAATCGCGTTTTGAATTGTTTATAAGTGAGCTGGATTATAAAAACGGCCATAAAAGGTTTCGTTTTGAGATGTCTCAAATTGTTTTTATTACTTCCTCGCGGGTTGCGTGTAGATTCAATGACAGTTTTGAGTGATTGTGGGGAGATTCGGTTGACGCATCGACAAGACTAGCGCCGTCAATAGATTTGTACTCATTGAGACGATTATGAGACATTAAAATTTTTTTTTGCGAAAAAAAACACGAAAATAAAAAGTGTAAAATAATATTTTTATCACTCTACACACTTCAAATAACATATTGTAACAGTACAATCGAGAAAAAGTGTTACGCCTAACACTATCTTGTAATTAAATACAACATTCAATTATTCAACAGAGATTAGGCGCCGACTTCGGTAAAACCTTTTCTCGAGTGTACTGTTATAAAATGTTATTTGAAGTGTATAAAGTGATAAAAATATTATTTTATACTTTTTTTTTCGTTCGTGGTTTTTTGAAGGCGGTTTTTTTTTACGCAGAATTTTTTTTAAGCATTTTAGTGTCTAATTTTTTGACAGCCCCCATTTCTCTCATTTTTGAGATAACATTGAAAACATCACATACATTGATCTGATTCCGAGATGGACTTTATTCACGATATCTATTATGGGTTTTTCAGGATGTAAACGATAAAAAAATAACTTATATTAACGCTGCAGCATTAACATCTCACTCGCGTGTAACAACGGAAAATAAAACATTTCTCCACCTGCCTTATCTCAATACAACTTGACGCGCTATCTCGAACTGGCACGTGCCAGTAGAGGCCCCATCATCACTTGAATAAAACAGGACAAGTCCGTCGTCCGTTGCAAAGAAAACCACGCATTCTAATTCTAGACTATTGATGCCAACTGATGATAAATACCTTGGTGACGCAGTGGTTAGTGGGCCGCACTTTAAAGCGACGGGTTCTAAAACCGGGGTCGAGCCAGCCAAAAACGTGTACCTAAGTTTTTGTTAAGATTTTTTTTAGAGGCAGCCCGGAGTCTGGAAGTTGACGGTCTTGTACCCCCGTGCCTCAGAAAGCACGTTAAGCTGTTTGTACTGGATTCGATCTCTCTCCGGTCGTATCCCAGTAGTGTCCCTGGAATATGAGGGTAAAGGAACAGAGAGTGCACTTGTGTTTGCGCACACACCTGAGCTGATTAGCTGCCGTAGGCGTGTATTGGAGGATATTATTGATGCCAAAGTCTTGAAGGAGGTGTAGGAATGGCACTCAGACTCAAAAATTGGCTTTGGATGCAAATATGAAATAAGGCTATGAGGATGATTCGTGGTTGCCAAACATACGGAAGTAGACCGGGATCACCAGCGTGAAAGATCTTTTCCATGTCGCAACAGAGTAAGTCTCGAAAAAATTTGTTCAAGAAACTGGCGGCCAACCTTCAAGACTGAAGAGGCACCCGAAGAAGAAGATGATGATGATAAAGGATAAGTCCAAAATTAATAGGTACTTTGCAACAAGGGAGGCGTTTTTTGCGCATTTAACATATAGTCGCTTTCAATACAAGTACGTCAAAAATAATAAGCAAATACCCAATGATATGCAGATCTTGTTCTTAAATTGAATTGAAAATAAATTTTTTTTTATCAGAAGTTCACTGCAATTAGGCAGTTTTATCTTATTTCATTATTTATTGAATATTGTGTTATGAATATATCAATAGTAAAAAATAGTCAATAGTAAAAAAGGTGGATAAGTCGAAACTTATCCACCATTTTTTCGACTCTTGTTTGCCCTTTTCACTCACATCACGGTTAACACGTGCAGCGACCAGCAACATGAAACCAAACAGATGATGTGATCAGGTGGACATTATACGGGGCATTTTTGATAGATAGATTTTCTTTATTTTTTTAACATACAAAACATAAAAGCTTCCTAGCTTTATATACAGATACAATGCGTGCGCTACCGTGGGAGAGCCAAGCTTCGGCATGGCGGCAATTGCTTACCATCAGGTGATCTGTCTGTTCGTCTGCCTTCCTATTAAAATAAAAAAAAACAATAATTGTAAAAGTCCAGTAATATTACCAAAATGTAAATTTTGTCATTTCTGCTGTTTTAAATTACTAGAGCGAAAACTTGGTTTTATCCTATTTTTGTCACAATTGTTGGTAATATTATTCACTCCGATCACGCTCAAACACGTGCGATCTGTAACGTCGTACAGACGCCGCGTGATCAGCAGGACAGTATGCGGGACATTGTTGCCTGCGGGCAGTGTTCTAAGAATAATACTTTTGTGATCTAAATCTGTGATTTGTGAGCTGTGTGGTCCCCGGCAGAGTAGAATAGGCCACCCTCACTCTTACCGAGGTGTCGTAAAAGGCGACTAAGGTAAACCTGCTGGCATGATCATCAGCATCCAGAGAAGGAAAACTCTGCATTTATATCAAAACCCTCGCCAACCCGTCTGCCAAGCGTGGTGAGTATGGCAATTACCCCTCATGTGATTGAGGGAGGCCCGTGCCCCAGCAGTGGGGACTTAAATGGGCTGATGATGATGATGATCTAAATCTATATGTAAAAAACTGATTGACCGATAAAGATCAGTCACTGATTTAGGCCCTGAGTTGATAGCAGAGCAGGACTTAAACTTTAAGGGATATAAACTTGAACTTTTGCACAGAGGTTCCTTTTATACCGTAAGTGAGAAGATATTTAAATTATGGGGCCACTAGTCTTTTGTAGTTGCCCGATGGCACATTTGAGAGTGACCCTGCCTTTTTTATTCCCAGGGGAAACCATCATGGCCATCACCTTGCTACATGTAGGGAACAAGGTGGTGTGTGGGACTTAAACCCTGACTAAAACCCCTGGGGTGTCCATCTCCGCGCAATCGCGGACGGAAACCCCAGAGCCGGGACTAGACCGTACCGCTAATCGGATAGGTGCTGTTTTGGTTATTCGGCAGTTATCTAGTGAGTAAATAACTAGTTAAAAAAAATAATGATTCACTACACTGAATCCTTAATTCAATAACAAGAAACAAGGTTAGCAATAACAAAAAATAAAATATAAAAATGTTTTTGTAGCACTATATATTGCCCTTTGTAGGCGTACAAATATAGGTATAGGTAGATAAAGAATAATTTATCATTAATTTTGATTTTGATCAGATTACATTTGTAAACAGATTTCAATACTATTTGAATTAAACACATTCTTAAAAAAGAAAATAAATATAACAAAGGATATTAAATTTCAATTATACATTCTTACAAAATAAAATTCTGGTATTATAGTTAACATTTATGACTGGCTGACCGGATGGCGCAATTAGTAGAGACCCTGCCTCTTGCGCCAAAGGTCGTGGATTCGATCCCCACCCTGGACAAACATTCGTGTGATAAACACTTGTGTTTGTTCAGTGTCTGGGTGTAATATATGTATTTAAGTATATATTTGTGTTCCTCTGTTGTCTGATATCTGTAACACACTTGTGTTACAATAGCTACTTAGTACGGAATCAGGTCAACCTATGAGATGTTGTGATAATTATTATTATTATTTATCTTTTCATTTCTGTTCTCAGCTTGTAGCTGGTATTATTATTATTATTATTCATTATCATCATCATTAGCCCATTTAAGTCCCCACTGCTGGGGCACGGTCATCCCTCAGTCACGTGAGGGGTAATTGCCATACTCACCACGCTTGGCAGACGGGTTGGCGAGGGTTTTGATATAAATGCAGAGTTTTCCTTCTCTGGGTGCTGATGATCATGCCAGCAGCTTTACCTTAGTCGCCTTTTACGAGACCTCGGTAAGAGTGAGGGTGGCCTATTCTACTCTGCCGGGACCACACGGCGTTATTATTATTATTATAAACCTTGTTTCTAACTTCAGTCTTATGAAAAATTTTGATCAAAGATACATATTTCACACACCTACTATTTGAAATAAAGTTAATATTGGTACACTTACCAATAGGAGAGCCTTGAGCCACTTTCATCTGAAACAACCAAAACCATAATTATAAACCGTGAGATCACAGATGGCGCAAGTGGTCCCAGCAAAATATCCAAACCCAGCATCAGTGTCCGGACAAAACCTAAAAACCGGCGGAGTTTAACATTAATTACCGCAGTGCTATCCAAATTTTGTAGTATTACACTTGTCACACACAGACGTGCCGTGCGATGAACATTGCGAGTAAATCAAACTTTGCATCGTTTTGTACAGGCATTCACAAAGCCAGGCGAGGGCATTTTCCTACGGCATAATAATAACCGACCGATTACGGGTACCGCAGCTAATCCCAACGATCAGTCACGTACGCAGGATATATTAGAGTGCTCATGTGTGTGCGCAAACACAAGTTTCTATTCCCTTATCCTGATATTCCGATGGGACACTACTGTGACACGACCAAAGAAGGATCGAGCGCAGGACTAACAGCTTAACGTGCTTTCCGAGGCACGGGGACACAAGACCGCCAACTTCCAGACTCCGGGATACTAACTACGCTGGCTCAGCGAACCGAAGTGAATTTTGGCCTCCGACACGAGATTTTGCCATTGCGGTCTGTTTTCTCCAGTTCGGCCGTTGTTGGGGGCAAGATCTTTATTGACCTGAAGCGTCCCACCGAGCGCTTTCCAGTTGGTCGACCTAGGTATGCTCTCTTCGCAGCTCGATCCGACTCCATTCTCACCACTGACTTACTGTTTTTACTGGTCCATTTTGAAGACAAACAGATACACAAACACACGCCCACACGGACGGGAGGTCGTCCTTTGCATTTTATCCGGATGGCAGTCGCTACATTGTAATTACCAGACTCACCAAATCCTGAACCATGGTTCAAGCGTAACCCGGGCTCCAAAGCGATGGCTTTGGACGCAACCAAGAATAACAAACTAACATTGAGATGAGTATGACAGATTATGGCATATCTGAACTCCTGTTTCATGAGTCAAAACAGCGGTTCATCATCATCATTTCAGAAATGCTGGACATAGGCCTCCCCAATGTTCTTCACACAGATCGGTCCTGCGCCGCCCGCATCCAATGGATGGGCGTCCTTGACCAGATCGTCGATCTACCTTGTGCAGGGCCTGTACGTGGCCTCCACTCCAGGATCTTTCTACCCTAATGGCCGTCTGTTCTCCTCGCTATATGCCCTGCCCATTGCCACTTAAGGCATGTCACTTACTGTCTGTCACCTAACACAACAAGGGCTAATAGAAAGCCATTAATAGGTAGATATTGGTATCAAACGTGCTGTACAAGATAGATGCTGTACTTAATAGAGAATCCCATTAAATATTTTGCCTATATGATGAACAAAGTAAACTCTCCAAATTGCACTATATGCAATGTTCCGGAAGACGTATATCATATATTATTGGAGTGTGTTCGGAACGAGGCACTGCGAGTACAAATTAGACATCAGTTACAATTTTCATACAATTGTGGACTGTAGTAGTTTAGCGTATCCAGAGTCTGATCAGGCAAAATGTATTTATTAAATTTGTCATCCATGCTCGTGCAGGGAAAGTTTTGTAATTTTGTATTTTTTTGTATTCGTTCACAGAGCGACATAGTCTATTAACACTTTAACAGCCGATCACGTATTGGGTACGGGCAGTTTCATACATAAGAGCTACAAGTCGGCTGTCAAAGTGTTAAGACCAAGCTCTTTAAAAAAAAAGATAGATATACTTTATTGCACAAAATACACAACTTAAGTTCTACAAGTCAGCATCTTGTTAGTTGCTAGTTGACTGGATGAAATAAAATTTAGATTTTTCCATCCATGCTAAGAGGCTTGCTCGTCATCCTCCCTCCCCGTACACACAGACACGGCCCGTTGCCAATGCGGGCCGCTGCAGCCACGGGATTTATCGCGCACATTCAGCCTGCATACTTTACGCGCCACTCTTAACGGGATACTACATTACGCTCCGTTTGGGCCGCTATGCGTATTGCTCTGGTCTTTCAGTGTCATCTTAAAACTAACTTAGTATACTATATACCCTCATTTATTTATTGCTTACATCCCGAAACTTAAAATAGGTATCCATTTAGCATGTTAGATCAACAAAAATAAGTGAAAAAAAATCTGCTGTTCCATACATTATTGCTGGGTGGATATTATATTTTGTATGGAAGTGTTTATCACATAGCGAGGAAAACAGACGGCCGTTAGGACGGAACAGTTTTCGATTGGAGGCCATGTACAGAAAGTCGCAACCGTAGCAGGCCTCCACAAGGTGGACCGACGATCTGGTGAAGGTCGCGGGAATCCATTGAATGCGTGCGGGACAGGAACTATCTTTTTGGAGAACGTCGGGGGAGACTTATGTCCAGCAGTGGACGTCTATTGACTGAAATGATCATGATTATGTGTATATCAACTAATACATTCTATTAGCCTGAATAATGAAAAAGATAGTGCAATTTACAACTAACCAAGACTATTATTTGTTTATGTAATAGGTGGCAGACGAGTAGGCAAATTACCTGAGAATAATCCATTGCCGGCGCACCCCACCTGCAATAGCAGGGGAGTCACAAATGCGCTGCCAATCTTTTCCTATTCATCCCAAATTTAGCCTCCAGTGTGCTCACTCTCTCGACGAAATACGGTGCAAGTGCTGCTTAAGTTCAGATTTATGTGAGTCCGTGGTATCACTCTGGTCAAGCCAGTCCATTTATGCCGAAGCGTGTCACCAAGTTCTAAATTGAGATGAAATAAATAAATATTAAAGAACAGTGATCCCTCGGCAACGAACGCTCCCTAAAACTACCCCTTCATACAATAAAATATACGTCAAATTAACCTCAAAGAAAGTAACATAAGCACTGTTAAATGTGTGGCGATAGGACTGCATATGAAACGCTGGTGAAGGGATGCTAATAAATCACAGGTATCAGTTAACACTATAATGATATTTTTCACTTCAAAGTCTGGCCGAAGACATAAAGACTATCAGGCAAAACAATAACATATCAAAAACAGCAGAAAAGTATAAAACATACAAAATATCCGAAGCTAGTCCGGCCGATATTTGGTATCATCATCATCATCATCAGAAACCCACACTCGTCCACTGCTGGACATAGGTCTCCCCTAATGCACGCCACTGCTCCCAATTTTCGGCCGCTCTCATCCAGCCCACACCAGCCTACGAATGTCATCATCCCATCTTGTCGCAGGGCGTCCTTCACTACGCTTACCGAGTCGCGGTCTCCACTCAAGGACTTTACGGCTCCAAAGGCTGTCAGTTCTGCGGCTAATATGACCAGCCCACTGCCACTTCAGTTTGCTAATTCGGTGGGCTATGTCAGGTGACTCTGGTTCTCTGTCGGATTACATCATTTCTGAATGCGGTCCTTCAGAGATACTCCGAGCATAGCCCATATTTGGTATGTGGATCTAAAAATATTTTTATACACGTACCTAAAAATCTACATCATATTACCTATTATGATAATCCAAAAAAAGTGTTTTACCACATGAATTTATTTAGAGTAGGAATTAAAAGTACAAGTAGTCTATAATGTACAAGAAGTCTTCAAATGTCATCCTTATTAATACATGAATAAGATAGATAATAATATAAGTGATTCAATATCATGATTGCAGATCTCTAAAAATATTTTCTCTTGCCATTCTAATATTGAGTTCTTTAAGTAGGCCACTTATCGTGACTGCCGTCGCTCCATCTACGGCTCGTAGCAGTGCTACGTTGTAGCAGTTTCTACGATACTCGTAGCATGAGGCAATTTATCGGCGAATACATTTAAGCGTATACCGAACGGATAAAGTGTGGAGTGAAGTTTAAATTTCTGGATGTATTATTGCAATATACGGCTGCATTTTAATGAGAAGTAGGTTCTCAGTTTATTGAAGTAGAACGAGTAATTTATGTAATTATTAATTTCAGCCAAAAGACGCTTACTGCTAAATAAAGGCCTCTTTCAAGGTTTTTTACGCAGATTGGTCCTGAACCGTCCTAAAACCATATTACTATAATTGTACCCAATAATTTGCCTATCTCTCTGTAAGCAAAGAGGTTTAAACCATCAAGATAAACATCAAATTACAACGGCACCAATTAGCCAACTAATTAATTGGTAACCGCTCATTAAATATCCAATTTCAATTTGCAAGGCCGAGTGTGCAGCTCAAAACGACAAACCATTAAAACAGTGACCTAGAGATTTTAAGATTAGTAAATGCGTTAGGATAAAGACAGTTAAGAACGAAAGATACTGTTTACATTATCACATTATTTTTTTCGCGAGTTGTCTGCCCGGCTACTCGCGAGTTGTCTGCCCGGCTACTCGCGAGTTGTCTGCCCGGCTAATCGCGAGTTGTCTGCTCGGCTACTCGACATTTCAGGTGACAGTAATGCTGGCAGCTACCTCGGCCAACCTCATTTCTTGAACTGTGAACATTAAAAAAAAATTCAATTTAGGTCCATACAGAACACTTATAAATGTCAAAATAGGTACACAAATTATCATCTACCGCTGGTTTGGAATGTTGATTTCTACTGAGAAGATCATCATCATCATCAGCAACCCACACTCGTCCACTGCTGGACATAGGTCTCCCCTAATGCACGCCACTGCTCCCGATTTTCGGCCTACTCTCATCCAGCCCACACCAGCCAGCCTTCGAATGTCATCATCCCAACTTGTCGCAGGGCATCCTAAACTACGCTTACCGAGTCGCGGTCTCCACTCAAGGACTTTACAGCTCCAACGGCTGTCAGTTCTGCGGCTAATATGACCAGCACACTGCCACTTCAGTTTGCTAATTCGGTGGGCTATGTCGGTGACTCTGGTTCTCTGTCGGATTACATCATTTCTGATGCGGTCCCTCAGAGATACTCCGAGCATAGCCCTTTCCATAGCTCTTTGACCGACTTTGAACCGGTGGACTAGTCCAGCCGTGAGTGTCCACGTCTCGGCACCGTAAGTCATGACCGGACGGACGCACTGGTTGAAGACTTTCGACTTAAGACTTTGAGGGATGGGTGACGAGAAGACTTGACGAAGTTTACCAAATGCTGCCCAGCCTAGCTGAATTCTTCTATTGGCTTCTCTCTCGAAGAGACTGAGAAGACTGAGAAGATACCAGCAAGAACTCAGTGGTTTGTTCTTTTCAAATATTGATGATGTTACAGATTTTCAATTAAGTTGAAAAATACAACTATCATAGTTAATGGACATTAGGCAGTTTTTAATAATATTAGACTTGAACTTCTCCAGTGATAGGTTAATGAAAATTTGTAGGTAGATTATTAAATATCTTAATACTTGAGCCAACAAATGAATTTTGTACCGATTTTATTAAATCTCGTAAATTTTATGGAAAATAAACGGCTTATGTATGCATTTATTTGAAACATTACTTGCGACTAGTTTATTATCTACTGGCCTCCAGTGACTCAATATGCGTTTGCTCTTTAGAAACAGCGTCTAGCCTTGTCAAAGGAAGACCCGCTTAACAATGCACCTGCATTTCGCATAAACAATATTGTGCAGTAATGGCGACGCCACACAAACGGTGCATTTAGCTGCAGTTTAATTTCCACTAAACTGCGGCGTTTGCTGCGACTTGCCTGGTCTTGATTAAAATTGGTTAGTAAATAGTGGAAATTATCGCGTGCGAAATGTATCCTTACTAAAGTTAAGAAAAGACAAAAAAATCTTTATTCAATTTAGGTCCACACAGAACACTTATGAATGTCAAAATAGTACATATTATCTACCGCTGGTTCGGAATGTCGATTTCTACTGAGAAGACACCAGCAAGAAACTCAGTAGTACTGATATTAAATTATGGTTTAAATCACATTATTAGCTCTGATTCCTGATGATATATCATCAGGAATCAAATAAATAAGGAATCATAAATAATTCAGCTAAAAAAAGGACTGACAGGTTTATTTATATAAAATCTTTTTTTTAGATATATTGGCTTACGCTTGACAGCAATGATGAGATGTAGTACACGTTAGCCTACAAGATGCCTTAAATGTGGGAGAGCCACGCTTAAGCATGAATGGGCCGGCTCGACCGGAGTGATACCACTGCCTCACAGAAGACCGGCGTGAAGCAGCGCCTGCGCTGTGTTTCGACGTGTGAGTGAGGTTACCGGAGGCCCAATGGGGGGAAGGGGAAAAGATTGGCAGCGCACTAGTGACTCCACTGGTGTTGCGGGTGTCCATGGGCGGCGGAATTGCTTACCATCAGGTGATCCGTCTGCTCGTCTGCCACCTCTCATATAAAAAAAAAAACCATTTTATTTTGGGTCTACCAATCGTTTTACGAAGGGAAGTGAATTTAAATTCAAATTATTTTTTTTTGCTATAAACGTGATACGACTAATTAAACAGTAATAAAAGCACATGGTCGAAGGCGAAGAGGTACCGCTGGAGAGACGAAGTCGAAAAGGATTTGAACGGACTTCTGGCGGATGACTGGCAGGAGGTGGCGCAGGAGAGACTCTTCTGATCGGAGGCCAAGGCTCACTTTGGGTCAATGCGCCAATCTGGTTAGTTAGTAAAAGTTGAATGTATGAAATGATGAATATGTGAATGAATGATTAGATGTTTAGCTAATATTTTAGACAAATATAAATAAAAAAACATCAGATTGGCCGTGATAATCTATGTAGTAACTGTTTAATTTTGTTTTAATTTTATTTCAGTTTAATGTGTCAATGTCAATTATCAATTATAATTCAGTAAAATGTATAAGGTGATTAATTTTCTCAGTCTCTCAGTTGGTCAATATTTTTTTTATTTTTTTAGGCATGCATTCTTAGCAACATACTATAAATTAGCGTATAATGTTTTACATTAGACCTAGAATTTTTAACCCAGAAACCATTTAAGATCGTAAAAAGACTTTGACAAGATCCATTTTTAGTGAATCTTAAACTGTCTACTATAAAAAATCTTCGTTAGGAATGTTGTTAAAAAACTTACGCACATTGTCAAGCTGCTTCTGTAAACGGACATACAATGGCCGCCCACACTGTATTACTTTGTTTATTCAAAACATCATATATTATATTTTTTTATTATGGCTCTACCCGAAAATAATTCGCGTATGTTCAAATAACTTATTAAGAATAAGTAGGTAGTCAACAGTCAAGTCAGTCAAGTTACAGTCTCTCAATAACACTTAAAACACCGGCGTTAAACGTAAAACACCTTTTGTCGACCTACGGATTCAGCGGATATCACTCTAAAAACAATCGCAGGTTTTAAGACTCTATTGGGTCCAAGCAAGCTGTCACGAGACAACACACTTTACACGAAAGAGCAGTGCTAAAAACGATACAATCGATACTCATTATTAGGATCACTTTGCGGCACTTCACTTCACAAATAAACACCAAATTTGTACACTAAAAACCACTTGACACTAATGTAAAACCTTTGAATTGCATCAGACCTACGCGGCTTGTTTTAGCCCCACCCGCCGAATCCAAAACATCCTAGTCAGAGAGACCAAATGTGTCACCCGACCCTTGTGCTCTTTGACATCGGTCTAAACTAACCGACGGGTTTGACGGAGGCTTTGGTTGGATTACGACAACGCTTATATTTTGACGTTTGAAAAGCAAAACTATTTTTACTTTACCTGGTGGAGGGGAAATAAATTTATGATTATTCAAATGGAAAACCAGTGTGTCGAGACCGGAAAAAAGATAAGACGGCTTTTGCTGATTGAAGCAGTTTTAGGAGAAGAGTTATACACCATTTTTTTATCATTTACATCCCGAAATCCTCATAATAGGTATCTTGAATGCAGTCCATTTAGCATGTTAGATCAACAAAATAAGCGAAATAAAATCAGCTGTCCAAATAGCATGTTAATAATATTAATAATAACTATTTCACAACATCACAAACATTGATCTGACTCCGAGTTAGGTAGCTCAAGCACCTGTGTTACGAATATCAGAATCAACAGTGGGATTACAAATATATACATATACTGTAGTGACTGACCGGATGGCGCAATTGGTAGTGACCCTGCCTTTTACGCCAAAGGTCGTGGGTTCGATCCCCACCCTGGACAAACATTCGTGCGATGAACACTTGTGTTTGTTCAGTGTCTGGGTGTAATATATGTATTTAAGTATATATTTGTGTTCCTCTGTTGTCTGATTTCTGTAACACAAGTGCTTAAGCTACTTAGTACGGAATCAGGTCAACCTATGAGATGTTGTGAGAATTATTATTATTATTATGTTTGTCAGTCGTTCCATAACCACGGGCAATTATGTCCCGGACTTTTGAAAGGCGTGCGTGGGGCCGAAGCTAACTCGTAGAGGCCCGTTCAATTGACTACTATAATGTGATATGGCACCAGGCCGGCGACTATCCCTGTATACACTACAGAAGTGTAGCCAAGGACAGTCCCCGGTTGGCATTATTATTATTATTTTTGTTGAGAATTTTTCTTTTTCGAAACACTGTTCAAAATATTTCGGTTATTTTTTTGAAGTTATTATTATTATTATTATATAATACTTTTCTTTTGTAAATACATACTTATAATACATAGAAAACACCCAGATCAATACAAACAAACATGTTCATGCACACAAATGTTTGTACTGTGCGGGGATCAAACCCGCAACTCTTGTATCAGAAGCAGCGTTCACTACCACTGTTCCAATCGGGTCGTCAACAATGTTATATCTACAAATAATAATGTATGGAAAAGCTCATTTTTTTCGCTTCTTTTGTTTGGACTTCATTCACGATACTTTTTACAATATCTGTGACGATACCTTCTATAGTAGCATAGTTTTCGGAATATAAACGATAAAAAAATAACAGTTTGCATGTTTGAGTATCCATTTTCATTTAGATTCTTATAATACATAAAAAGTAAAAGCTGTGCGCAACCTTTGTCGGGACACTGTAGAGTTTCTTAACAGAAAGACATATTCACATTTTCGGCTCACCCGAGGATGGCAGGAGGAAGAGTCAAATAATACTTGAATACTGGATCGAACGCCCCGTGGGTCTAGTGGTTTAAGTACCAGGCCGTGATCTCGGGGTCCTGGGTTCGATGCCCGGGTCGAGCGAAAAGTATGTTTCAAGTTTTTCGAACATAGCTCGGGTTTGTGATCCAATCCGCGTTTGGCAAGCGAGGTGATTAACCCTGATCCTATCATAGTACCGATAACTTGATTTCTATGATGGAGGCCTTTAACCAGCAGTGACACAGTTTATAGGCTGATACTTTACTGGATCGACCGTGATTTTAAATTGCGATTCACCATCCACTGCCCAGCCGACGAAATGACTCTCGTGTTCATCATCATCATCGTCAGCCCATTTAAGTCCCCACTGCTGGGGCACGGGCCTCCCTCAATCACATGGGGGTAATTGCCATACTCACCACGCTTGGCAGACGGGTTGGCGAGGGTTTTGATATAAATGCAGAGTTTTCCTTCTCTGGGTGCTGATGATCATGCCAGCAGCTTTACCTTAGTCGCCTTTTACGACACCTCGGTAAGAATGAGGGTGGCCTATTCTACTCTGCCGGCACCACACGGCCCTCGTGTTACTGTAACGGCCCCACTCTCGTGTTACTGTAACTTTAAAACAACCAAATTATGAAAGGACATATTAGCAATTATACTTGGGGTTAAAAACTTTTGAACAAAACAATTCTCCCGGAACCGGAGCCGATTTCACAATTGCAGTTCCTGTTTAGTGAGGCCAAGTTTGTTACAAATGTTATCTGATTATGACTTCTTTCCTTACAAAAGCTGTAGAGATGTTTTGTTTGCTCAGACCAGGTATATTTAGCAGTCTAAATTAAAAGATATCACGCGAAATGTTGTTTTTTTGGGCATTGCGTACTGAAATTGTTACTTTTATTCAAGAAACCTTAAAGTTTGGTGAAGTTAAAATTTTTTGTGATAGTTTTGATTTAGAGTCGTGTAAATCTCGTAAAAGTTGTTTAAAGTATGTTTCAAAGGAAGATGATAATGTTTATTTTAATTGGAAGGTTTCTGAGTTGCACTTGAATATGCGTATTCATTTATCATCATCATCCGCCTATCGCAGTCCACTGCAGGACGTAGGCCTCTCCAATTGATCGCCACTGTGATCTATCCATGGCTTTTCGCATCCAGCTCTTGCCAGCTATCCTGCGCAGATCGTCCCCCCACCTCGCCAGAGGGCGCCCTACATTACGTTTGCCAAGACGCGGTCTCCAATCTAGAACTCGTTTATCTCATCGGTTGTTGGTTCTGCGGCTAATATGGCCAGCCCACTGCCACTTCAGTTTGCTAATTATTAATTTTTTTATTTATTTATTGACAAAGATTTACCAACAACATAGGTATCAGCTTGCACATACAATACCAGTACAAGGATGCCTTAACTAAAAGATATGCCTATTATAGGTAAATACAGCATTATTAAACTTAATTACGACTAAAATATAGTTTTATTAGGCAAAATTATCTACTAAGTATTAATTTTTATCTACAACTCACAATCCTTCAGCATATCATTGCACTTCCGCTTATATGTATGGATGAAATCATGAAAAATATCTACGTTATGATCCTTTATGTCATTATATGAGCGCATACACCGGTATAAAGGAGCACACCTACCCAGGTTGGTTCTACAATGAGGCAAACTAAAAATATTTCTAGAAGGAAGCCTGGGATTGTGGTAAGGGACGGATATATCAACCTGTTGTAGGAGACCAGGGCAACTCAAGCTACCATGAACGAGCTTATGCAACAAAACCAGATCCGAAACTTTAATTCGGTGGGCTATGTCGGTGACTCTGGTTCTCTGTCGGATTACATCATTGCTGATGCGGTCCTTCAGAGGTACTCCGAGCATAACCCTTTCCATAGCTCTTTGAGCGACTTTGAACCGGTGTAAGTCATGACCGGAAGGACGCACTGGTCGAAGACTTTCGACTTAAAACTTTGAGGGATGGGTGACGAGATGACTTTACTCACCCTTATATTTCATAAGGACATGATAAATGAGAGATTAGGCGCAAGACCAGCGGCGTAACTTGTTTTCCCAGGCACATTACAAGACATCGAACTTCAAGACTTCGGACTGACACTAAATTTTGGCCCGACTTAAGGATCCCTAGTGCAGCCCTCATTATAAAGTAAGGCCAAGGTCGCCAGAGAAGTTTGAAATGTGTTCGTATGCGTAAACCATTTACTAGTGTTTTGAATATGGTAGTAATTCAAGACCTTATAGTCACTTTTAATCAAATGAGATTGTAGACAACTATAACTATAAATACATTTATTCAACATCTCAACATCATCGATCTGATTCCATACTATTGCTACGGCTATCAGAAAACAGTAGATTGCAAATATATTCCTACTTAAACACATAATATATTACACTTAGACACTAAACAAACACAAGTGTTCATCACAGGAATCTTAGTCCAGGGTGGGGATCAAACCTTTGGCTAGTGAGACAGGGTCACCACCAAATGCGCCATTAGGCCAGTTAATGTGGTCAAGCTTTGGCCTTATAGTTCATAAATATCAGGTTCTCACCTATGGGTGCGAAAACGCCACTTGGTACACTGCAATGTTGTTTTAGTGGCCATGGGAATATTGAATAGTATTTTCTAAAAACCTTTCCCCATCAATGACGAAGGCAAATTGTCATCCCAAATGGCTGAGCTGTCAGCGCCAATCAGACAGGCTTATACACAAAAATTGCGGATGAACTGTTAGCCTGTATCCGCTTGAAAGCTTGGTTTTAGTAAGCGACGCGAAAAAAAAACAGCTGTTCCATACACTATCACCGGGTGGAAATTCAATTTTGTATAGAATAGGTGATTTTCTTGCGCTTATTTTGTTGATCTTACATGCTATATGCAGGAAATTGCAGCCGTGGCAAGCCCCCATAAGGTGGACCAACGATCTGGTGAAGGTTGCGGGATCCATTGGATGCAGGCGGCACAGGACCGATCTGTGTGGAGAACATTGGGGAAGACCTATGTCCAGCAGTGGACGTCTATTGGCTGAAATGATGATGACTAGCTAAATGGAATTTATTCACGATACCTATTGTGTGGTTTTTGGGATGTAAACGATAAAAAATAACAGTGTATATGAGTGACGAAAATGTTTGAATTCACGTTTTGATTGCTTCTTATACACTATGGTGGCAGAAGAGCGGATGTAACACCTTATGGTAAGTAATTGCCGCCGCCGATTATAAACCGTAAACCGCAATTTACCTTCCATATATCTTACTTGCTGCTACGGAACCCTTCATGGGCGAGTCCAACTCGCACTTGGCCGGCTTTTTTTCTGCCTTCTTCTTCTTCGACTTCAGACTGATCAGTGAAGTAGTCAGTCCACTGTGATTCAAATGGTTACACTGTGGAAATTAAGACTCTATCCTAAATATATCCAATGATTACACCGTGTTAATTATGTCTTCCTCGACAAACTGACAACCTGAATTCGACGAAAACAGAACAAAACCACGAGCCCGTCTAAAAAAGGTACGACAGAACGAAATCTGTAATTAATATAGCTCCGTTGTAAACAATTTTTTTTTTGCTTGCCAGTTGCTGGTGAATTGTGCGGATATTGTATTTTTTTTTTACCACCTTTATGTACCTACCACTTTTCGAGCAAAAATAAATTGATTCTTAATTCTTGATTCAAGCCAATTAGCAAGACCTTAAGTTGATTTGGTAGAGCCATTTTGCAAGAACCGTGTTTCCTCCCTGGATGATGCCACGAGAGGTTGCCCGGCAGAGTAGAATAGACTACCCTCACTCTTACCGAGGTGTCGTAAAAGGCGACTAAGGTAAAACTGCTGGCATGATCATTAGCACCCAGAGAAGGAAAACTCTGCAGTTATATCAAAACCCTCGCCAACCCGTCTGCCAAGCGTGGTGAGTATGGCAATTACCCCTCATGTGATTGAGGGCGGCCCGTGCCCCAGCAGTGGGGACTTACATGGGCTGACGATGACGATGATGACGATGTTAGCAGCTTCCAGATATTTTTTTCATAAATAAAATTTAAAAGAGAAATTAACATATAAAAACCCAGAAATTAACATAAAAATACGCATGTCCAGAAAACAAAGCTCCAAGAGCCGGCTAGAGAAAATCTTTGTTTTATTGGGCCTCAAAAATCAACATTTTCATACGTTTTCAATGAGTGAACCAAGAATTAATAACTAAATCTTTTTTTTTGTTATGCCAAATATTGCAGTTTTAACAACCAGTGAAGGTACCGGAGGCCTAATCCGGGGGGATGGGGAGCTTAAAGTTTGGCAGCGCGCTTGTGACTAGCTCTACTGGTGTCAGGCCAGAATACAAAAAAATTTTTTTTTGGCCAATTTATTATTTGGACCAAAAATAAATGAAAGTGAAAAGATCTCCTTTAACTAAATTTTATTTAAGAATAAAAAAAAGGACAAAGTTTAACTCTTATTAATTTTATATTTTGTGAAAATAGTATTGTAGACTAAGATTTTGGATTAGTAAACGATAAAAACAGGAATGGTTTTTTTTTTATAGAAAGGCAGATGACCTCACGGTCCGGTCCTGATTCGCCTGAAATTATCATTATCATTTAAGCCAATAGACGTCCACTGCTGGACATAGGCCTCCCCCAATGTTCTCCACACAGATCGGTTCTGTGCCGCCCGCATCCAATAGATTCCCGCGATCTTCACCAGATCGTCGGCTTACAATGTGCCGATTAAGGAGGCTCAAAGTCACCCAAAGAGCAATGGAGAGGGCTATGCTCCGAGTCTCCCTGCGTGATCGTATCAGAAATGATGAGATCCGCAGGAGAATTAAGGTCACAGACATAGCCCAAAGCATTGCATGCCTCAAGTGGCAATGGGCAGGGCACATAGCGAGGAGAACAGACGGCCGTTGGGGCGGAAAGGTCCTCGAGTGGAGGCCACGTACAGGAAGTCGCAGCCGTGGCAGGCCCCCCTCAAGGTGGAAAGAATCATAATACTTTTTAAATTAGTTCAATCCAAAAAAAGCTAAATAAATCAGCATACGCTCTTTTTCAACTGTCTAAGAAGCTGAAACTAGAGTCTCTCTTAATGGCATATCACGGTTTAGTAGCATCTACCTTAAGATATGGAATTATCTTTTGGGGGAATTGTGGCGAGAGAGAAGATATATTTAGGTCTCAAAAGAAATGTCTGAGAGCTATGTGTAACATGGACTCGACGGATAGCTTTGTACCTTTGTTTAAATCACTAAAATTGCTAACAGTGCCATCATTGTACATTTTAGAAATAAGTACCTTTGTAAAAGCTAATACACATTTATTTGTAAAATTGAAAGATTGTAGAACAAGACCAATAAGACCACAATACCAAAACTTATTAAAAACGGGGGGCTTTAACACGGCACTATTGAGAAAAGGAATTTTGGGCATGGGTCCAGTTATTTACAACAAAATTCCCAATAGGATTAAAGAATTGACATTGCATGTTTTCAGGAAAGAATTAAAATTATTATTGACCCACAAATGTTATTATTCAATTTCAGATTATTTAAATGACAGTGAACTTTTATAATCAAGTGTAATCAAATTTATATTATTTATGAGAAATTGACATGTTTATTATTATTATCTTAAAATCAAATTATATTTATACCAGGTCAATTGCTATGAATTTTATTATTGTATTGAAGTTGAATTGCTTTTTGATTGTTGTATATTTGTACACCAAAATTGGTACGACATGTTTGAACTTCTGTGTAATTTAACTCAACATCTGTTTTAATGTACACGTGTCTTAACAAATAAATGATTATGATTATGATCTGTGTATCCCCCGCACACGGTAAAGGTTACAATGACGGGGAATAGTACAAATATCGCTTGGGGTATCCTCTTAACCACATCAACGGAAACAACTAAAACATCAATCAGGCACTATCTCCAAAAATGGCCGCTGGAACTTCCGTCATTAATTCGCTTGGGAAATAAATCATTGTGCCATTTTTGAACCGGCCACTATCGCGCATTTATTAATAACCGGTTATTTCGTGTACATCGGGCATCCGAGTCGGAAGCAATCTGTCACTCGTTTTTTTTTTCAGGCTAGAACAAGCGGCAGGCGAGCAAGCGGCAGGCGAGCAAGCGGCAGGCGAGCAAGCGGCAGGCGAGCAAGCGGCAGGCGAGCAAGCGGGTCACCAGATGGAAAGTAATTAACGCTATCCATAAGATCCGTTAAATCAGAGAGATCGCTATGAATTACCAGCCTTTAAAAGAAGAGTCTCTTGAAGGTCCCTAACTCGTAGCCGTTGGTAAATACTCCTGCAGTCAATCTATTTGTCTAACATTATGGCAGACAAACGAGCAGACGGCTCACCTATCTGCAACACATGAGGTGCACTCCCCATGCGTTCTCCACGGTCCACCTTCCTGGTCTTAATCACCACAAATCATCACACACAGCATTTCATTATCCCACATTTTCCAATGCAATTTCCATTACAATTTTTTTTTTATTTCCTACTTCCATTTTTTTTCTCCTTCAATCTGAATGCGATGCGTTCGAAAACCTTTAATAATTAAAATTTTACCCTTTCGATGAAGGAGATTACTATGAACATTGTTATCAATTGCTTCGGTTTAGAGTCACACTATATAGCTCTATGGTTGCACTGGTAAATTTGAAAATATACAACCCGTGCGGATAAAGAATGGGATCAGAAATGGCGGCGCATCTATTGACTTCTCGCTCGCACACTGTTTGCGTCTATACTTGCATGCTGCTTGCACCCCACGAGTGCGAGTATAGACGCAAATAGTGGGCGAGCGTTAAGTGAATAGATTCGCCGCCATTTCTGATCCCATTCTTTATCCGCACAGGTTGTAAGTAAATGTGTAAGATGTTTGTTTTAATTTTCTGTGTCCAATGTTGTACCTGTTGTGTCAAAAGATTGCGTATGTATATTTGTATAGAATATGTATGTATTGTAAGTATGTGGAACCATCCCATCCAGTCCCCAAGTTGCACCTCTGTTCTTCTTCTGTCCCTATTTGGCTTCACCCTTACGGATATAATGGAGGCGGAGAGGAACAGAGGCGCAACAATGTTAGCCGCTGATAACCAGCGTCGGCGCTGGCTATATTCGGCCAGTGTCGACAAAAGCTGAGCGGTCACCTATTTGATATTTTCTTTTTTTTCAATTAAATTTTGTATCTGTTTTTGATTTTGTTATTGTTCTGTAGTATTACATATTATCTTTATATTCTTTTTACTGATTGTTTCAAATAAAGATTTATTCATTCATTCAATCGTCTTATTATTTTTTTCAAGTGATAGGTGGCAGATGGACACTAGCCACAACAGTGGAGTCACAAGTGCGCTGCCAACCTTTAGCACTCCTCCGGATTGGGCCTCCGTCCTCCTTCCCTGACTCACGCAGCGAAACACACAGTGCTGCTTCACGCCGGTTTTCTGTGAGACCGTGGTTTATTATTATTAATTTATGTAATAGGTGGCAGAGAGAATCGCCCACCAGATGGTTAGCGATTTTAGCCACCCATGGACACCAAGAGCCCCCAGCAACACAAGTGGAATCACAACTTGCGCTGCCACCCCGCATTGGGCTTCGGGTACTTACTCGCCTATTTACAGTGCGTGTTGATGCACGCCGGTTTTCTGTGAGTCCGTGGTATCACTCCAGTCGAGGCGGCCCATTCATGCCGAAACGTGGCTCTCCCACGTTTACATTTATTAATCGGTTTAATTCGTGTACATCGAGCACCCGGATCGGAAGCAATATGTCAGCCGGTTATCCGGGCAGGGCCGGTCGAACGAGGTTCTTGAACTCGAACATTTTCAAAGTATGTATTTACTTCTCAATTAAGTTGAAGCTCAGACTGGCAACGGTTGGTTAAAGTCACGCTACGGTAAGGCAAGGTGTAATAGGGTAGTAATCAACTGGGTTTTTTTTTGGGTTATAGTCTACTACCGCTACTTTGTTGGAATGTTGCATAAATTCACTTGTATTGACTCTAAGGTACACAGTCAATACAAGTAAATACAACAAGTGTGGATAAAGAATGGGATCAGAAATGGCGGCGCATCTATTCACTTCTCGCTCGCTCACTATTTGCGTCTATACTCGCACCCCACGAGTTTTCCTAGAGAACTAGCGAGACAAACCTAATGTGGGGTTTTTAGATACAATTAAGTCAAATAATGTGTCTGTAATGTTTAATGGTGTACCATTAAACATTACAGACACATTATTTGACTGGAAGAGGGAAGAGTGGAAGGTCAACGCTCCCGAGGTAGATCACCTACAAGGTGGACAGACAGTATCAAGTCTGCTACAAAGTGTTCCTTGACTGAATGTGCACGCAGTGCCACATGAGGGGTAATTGCCATACTCATCACGCTTGGCAGACGGGTTGGCGAGGGTTTTGATATAAATGCAGAGTTTTCCTTCTCTGGGTGCTGATGATCATGCCAGCAGCTTTGCCTTAGTCGCCTTTTACGACACCTCGGTAAGAGTGAGTAATTCCGCTGTTGATTCTTGCATCCGTTACACAGGTGCTTGAGCGACCTATCTGGGAGTTAGAGTATGTGATGTTGAGAATTGTGAAATATTTGGCTGGTTCTGTTATTCGTAACACAGGTATTTGAGCTACGTATCTCGCAGTCAGACCAATGTATGTGATATGTTGTGAAATATTTATTTATTTTTAAATCCAAAGGGGGCATGTTTGGACTCCAATCCCCTCCCCCCCATTCTTATTCACAGAGTTACCATCGCTCCCTGCCCTGTATGGCCGGGTATCAGACCGCACACACATGACGCTCGGCTTGGCGCAGTGACAAATAGCAACGTAAATCAGGCGTCCGCGGTCGCACCTGCCGCCTAGGGCATAAGTGTAATCTCAGTGTTACATGGAGGTGCATGGTCAGAGATCAGAATGGATCGCATCAATACTCATAGGAGATAGATAGATAGATACACTTTATTGCACAAAATTTACAAATCTTAGCCTAAGTTATTATACTAAACAATGTAGGCGGTCTTATCGCTAATAGCGATCTCTTCCAGACAACCTCAGGGTAGAGGAAAAGTATAGCGAATTAAGAAAAGGGGTAAGGCAGTGCAAGTCAGAAAAAGAGAGAAAAAATAAAGACATTGTATAAATACGAGTATGTTATATACATACATACATTATATTAAATATAAGGAGATATGCGTTAATCAGTACATTTCTTTTTCTTTTTAAATTTCACCATAACAGTAATGACAATTAGAAAGGAAGAAAAACATTTATTATCACAGACATCATAACAAAGGGAATACAGCAGTTCTAAACACAAATTTGGCACAACACTCATTTATATTTTTAAATCATAATTGTTCCCATATCTTCCTTCGCGTAATCTGTTATCTGTTATGTACTTGTTGTGTCAATAAATGTCTCATTCATTCATTCATACATTATTTAAACTGGCCGGATGGCGCATTTATTTTCCTGTTTAGAGTACTGTTGGCATCTTTGGGATGGATGTGCCCGGTATCAGCTGGATGCTTTGGACTCCATAGAGCACCGTGCGAAGAGACTCATCGGTGATGACGTCCTCTCGATGCTGGCTTACAGAGCCTTGAACACCGCAGACGTGTGACAAGCCTCTCAGTCTTCTACCGGATTTATTTCGGGGAGTACGCGGAGGTTCTGCATAATTTAATCCCCCATTCCAACACCAGACAACAAGCCGCGAAGAGGGGTTTCATCCATACGTTGTTGGCTTACCCCTTATCCGCATAAAGCGATTTGCTTCCACATTCATAATGCGGATAGCTAAGGAACGAAACTCCTTGCCAAGGTCAGTTTTTCCGGACCAATACAATCTGGACATTTTAAAGGCAAGAGTGTACAGGCATCTTGTATGCGAAGGCGTTACATTCTAGACCTCATCGTCACTTTTCATCAGGTATGATTATGGTCATGCTTTGAGCTAAAGTTCATACAAAAATATTTTATTTTTAAAATTTTCCCCATTTACGCAAAACCAGGAGTCACGTAATTTCAACTTAGAGGATCTCTGTTTTGATGAAATTTCATTCGGGGTAAAAGACAAAGGGAACATTCAGTAATGAAGCTAGCTTCGTTGACGAATGGGCGGTGACCGCGGCGCGACAAGTGACAATCACCTCCGCACTGCCCAAGAGTTAATTGTTCATGCAGGAAACCACTTTAAACTGACAGCTATGATTTTACAATCAACCGCTTGTGTCTTTCCATTATTAGACGTAAACCGTAGGAAAGTTATGCTTTGGCATGAACGTGCCGGCTCAACTGCAGTGATACCACGGCCTCACAGAAAATAGCGAGAAGCAGCTCCACCGGATGCTCAATCGGGACAGAAGTATGTTACCCAACTGATGTTACGGTGAATATGGGTGGCAGCCATTACTTACCATAAGGATCCGTCAGCTCATTGGTCACCTATCACTTAAAAAAAATGATATGGTCAGATTTTAAGAACCGTCAACATAATATAGATACCTTATTTACATGCACAGTCGGTGCCCTAGGTACCAGCAAAATCGCTTGCACTGAGCTATACGAGAGCGGAGAGATTAGCTTCACCCACCCAGCTGCGCGTGCAAGCGATTATCGCGCAACGCTGATAAACCGTAAAATTCGTCGACTGAATCTTGTTAACCGGTAATTTGGAGTCACTCAAAGGCAATATGAAGCATCAAACATTCAGTAATGAAGCTGACAAGTGACGATCATTGCACTGCCGAAGATTGTTTTCCATGCAGAAAACCATTTTCAACTGCCAGCTACTGATGTTGTCTATGAATTTTACAATCGTTCAACCAAATTTATTTGTCCTTTAATAGACGTAAGCTTGCTTCATGGTGCCCCATCACTACTAGCAATTCAATGATTTTATTATACTAATCTCTCTACTGATATACGAGGGATGGCAGTTCAGTGGACAAGATCACACCTTCCATACGGGGGTTGTGGTTTGAATTTGAACAAACAGCTCTGGAATTATTTGCAGTCTTGAAAAAAGAAATGCATAGACATTTTTTTATACCTCGCGCTACCTACATAGTTTTGGTATTTGCTCAAAGTTGTTTTTAGCATGTGTTGCAATTATCTTCTTTTAAACAAATATTATCTAACTGCTTTGCAAAAAGAGGACCACCTCTTTGACAAACATTACTTGTCACCGTTTAGATAGATAGAAAATATTTATTGGGCAAAAAACTTAGGAAACCTACTTTTTTATTTTACAACTAACACCTCGGGTCAAAGTACACATCCTTGAAAACTGAAACCCTCTCTCCCACTTCTCCTTAGTAACTTCATCTGTCTTCCTATCCTGTCATTGACGTTCGCGGTCGTTAGTCCTCTCCCAGATTTATTACCTATCTATAAGTAGTATAATTCATATAATTAATATAGGTTATATTGTATTTTAGTTAAGTGACATTTAGTAAATATTAGTGTTTGATAACAATTTATTTTTTTATTATCTAGATATATATATTTATAATATAAATTTCTTTTATCAATGTTGAATATCAGAAGTATTGAACCACACTTCCCTCTTCTATCTAATGCCCTTTACCTAAAGGTGGTCTTGTAGGGATCGCTCCCATCGATAAGACCGTCTGATTTGTACATTGTATATCTGTATATCTACATACAAAGCTTTTAAGTTTTGTATGTAGTGTAATAAAGAGATATATGTATCTATCTATTTAACACTTGTTTTGTGCCGAAAAGGAGCTTGCCCGTCCCATAACTTTAGAAGGCCTACAATCAAAACAATCCCGTAACGATTGAGAATATACCCATCACATCCAAACAAAGGAAACGTATAGACCGTGTGAAAGGAACGAAGATAAAGATTCGATCGTGCATTCCGTTTCGTTGTAGGCTCTCAGCTGCGACATTGTGCGGCAGGTGTACGGTGTGACCACGGTGTGACCGCGCGTGACCGCACGGTGACCGCGCCGACTGTCGCCCGTGCGAATTAATGCCCTTGTGCTTACATAGATGGGGTGGGGTATATGTGACTGCTAATCTGCTAGATTATGCCAATGTCGAGGTCAAACATATGTAGGTGCAGTCAATCAAAAATCAGGATACTACAATCTATCAAATTTTTTTTTTATATTATGGCTCTACCCGAAAATATCTTGCCAATGTCAAGTTACTTATTGAGAATAAGTGGGTAGTTAACAGTAGAAGTCAGTCAAAATCACAGTCACTAAATAAAACGCCGGTGTTTTACGTTTTATCGACCTACAGATTCTGCCGATACCAGTAAATTCAATCACGGGTTTTAAGACTCTATTAAGTCCAAGCAAGTTGTCCGTGACAACTCACTCGATGCACAATAGCAGTAGTAAAAACGATACAATTCAACTATTCTTATTATTAGGATCACTTTGCTTCATACACTTCGCTGCATACATAAATTTTGTTCACTAAAAACCAATAGATACTAATTTGAAACCTTTGAATTGCATCAGCTCACGCGGAGTGTTTGACTACTACCGCCAGAATCATAATCATCATCATCATTTCAGCCAATAAACATCCACTGCTTTACATAGGCTTCCCCCAATGTTCTCCACACAGATCAGTCCTGTGCCGCCCGCATCCAATGGATTCCCGCGATCTTCACCAGATCGTCGGTCCACCTTCTAAGAGGCCTGCCACAGCTGTGACTTCTTGTACGTGGCCTCCAATCGTCAGAATCAATTGATATTAAGCCAAACGTCTTTGATGGAAGAAATTTGACCGAATCGTATGAATTAATATGTGGTTCTTCGTACCTGCCCTTCACCCCATATCCTCGGTATTCACTTGGCAAAAAACAAGGCAAGAGAAGTTCAAGTATCAATCCATGTGAGCTGGCTCATTCAATCCGAATCGTGGTTCTCTTAAACAGGTTTTACGGTGACAGTGCTCTATCATCAGCAACCCACACTCGTCCACTGCTGGACATAGGTCTTCCCTAATGCACGCCACTGCTCCCGATTTTCGGCCACTCTCATCCAGCTCACACCAGCCAGCCTTCGAATGTCATCATCTCATCTTGTCGCAGGGCTCTATAATAATATATAATATAATAATAAAAACATTTATTTCAGACCAAATATTCAAACAGAATGGTTAGAAGTAATCCTATATGCTAAAGTTAGTAATTAATAAATAAATTTTCCATTCATCATCATCAGTCCATTTAAGTCCCCACTGATGGGGCACGGGCCTCCCTCAATCACATGAGGGGTAATTGCCATACTCACCACGCTTGGCAGACGGGTTGGCGAGGGTTTTGATATAAATGCAGAGTTTTCCTTCTCTGGATGCTGATGATCATGCCAGCAGCTTTACCTTAGTCGCCTTTTACGACACCTCGGTAAGAGTGAGGGTGGCCTATTCTACTCTGCCGGGGACCACACGGCCTATTTTCCATTAATTAAATTTAAATACTTGAAAGTCCCACCCACGTGGATACGTATCCAGTGCCTTTGGGACTCTCAAGTCTTTCCTGAAATACCCTCAGGATACTGTTGGTACTTTCCCTAACTCTGCGCAAAGCTATCTACCCTCGCTTCCACGAACATGCTTGATGCACTGCAGTATTTAGGGATTCCATCAGCATCCTGAAGACATTATTGCTACACTCGAATAGTTATTTAGATTATTAAAGAGAATATTGTTACTTGTAGGAAAAATTATTACATAGGCGGGTCGCAAAAAATTGTTAGTCTTAAACTAAATGTTGCTCACTTTTAAAAAAAAGTGTCTACAATTTGCCACAATCAATGAAAATCACTTGGCGGCGTTAGTATCGTCACGGTGTCACCTTAATTATACTAAACGAAAGGCTCACGATCGAAGTTTAAGGTATTTCGTTCATTAAATAAAATATAACAGTTAATTAGTTCAAAGAAACTGTTATACTCGAGCCAAAGTCTCATGACAGTCGGTGTTATATATCATATTTCATCCACAATGGACGACATTTCAAAATTGCTAAGCTCTGAAACACAAAATACCAATTCTTTGTTTACTTTTCCACTGCTCGAATATATATTTATTCATTTTTTATACTGCTTATTTACTGAGAAAAAAATTAAAAACTAAAAAACATAAGATGACGTCATCGGACGGCAGAATGTAAAATATTTCTTTGCACATTATAGTTTTAAATTTACGAAATGCCAAACCCATGACATGTAACTGTAAAAAAAAAGACAACTTGTCAACGTTGAATGTATGAATGACGTTGACAATGTTGACACTAGTATTATTTACCTTTGACAGTAGTACCTTTTTTTATCAAAACAATGATAAGCAAAGGAATATCGCTGTATTCAGCCGTCCGATGACGTCATTTGGCGCTTACGTCTGTTTAGAATAAAAAGAATTTCAATAATTATTTTATGCATGAAAATGGACCAATTTAAAAAAAAGAAAAAATATGGGTCTGTTCATTTTATGTCTATTTTCATATAAAAAAACAATATGGACATGTTAAAAATATGAAATGTTGTCCATTAATGAATGAAACCATTTATCTGCAGTTTTTGCGTGTAATATAACTATTTGAGTTTCTTAACAAAAAATATATTGCACCTGCTGTATCATTCATTAATAAACCTATCGGAACTATAATTAGTACACCTAAGACCCGCATTCCGCCAGTGCCTGCCACTCTTCAAAATAGATCAACCTAAAAGCTATCTTAATAAGCTATTAAGAAACTTTCTTCCCTTAAATTGATTACCTCCTATTCAGCACCCATTCGCTAAGCTAAGGTGCGTTGTATAGTAAATTATAATTCTCACAACATCTCATACATTGACCTGATTCCGTACTAAGTAGCTTAAGCACTTGTGTTACAAATATCAGACAACAGAGGAACACAAATATATACTTAAATACATATATTACACCCAGACACTGAACAAATACAAGTGTTCATCGCACGAATGTTTGTCCAGGGTGGGGATCGAACCCACGACCTTTGGCGTTAGAGGCAGGGCAGTACCAAGTGCGCCATCCGGTCAGTCAAGTTGATTCATTAAATACTAGTTTTTTTTATGATAGAGGCGGACAAATGAGCAAGCGAGTCACCTGATGGAAAGTAATCATCGCCGCCTATGAACATCCGCGAAATCAGAGAGATCGCTAATGTGTTGCCGGTTTTTTTTAAAAAGAGTACGCTCTTCCTCTAGTTGTCACTTACTCATCTCAGCGTTTATTATTTTTTTTAATCAGCCTATAAACTGTCCCACTGCAGGGCAAAGGCCTCCATCATAGAAATCAAGTCATCGCTACTATGATGGGATTAGGCTTAATCACCACCCTTGCCAAATGTGGATTGGTGATCACAAACCCGAGCTACGTCCGAAAAATTCGAAACATACTTTTCGCTCGACCCGGGAATCGAACCCAGGACCCTGAGATCACGGCCTGGTACTTAAACCACTAGACCAACACGGCGTTGTTTAGTTATTAGGATTTGCTAATTAATGTGCGAACTTAATTATATTTAAGACCTGTATGCACCATTATGAAGCAATAAATATTATGATTATGCTTATGTAATTACCTGTTGCATCTAAAGCTTTTGCTTGAAAGTCGACTACGGTACGGGTACGACTGCCGTCTGACCGGAGACTAAATCTACTGGATCATAGTTACACATTTCGTGATGTTTTTCCATACGACGTTTCCTCACCGCTGAGATAATGGTAGAAATACGCACAAAGATTTGATAAAACCAGAGGAGCACGCTTGAAATCTAACCTACGACCTTTCATATGGAAGGCGCGTTTTATCTACTGAGCTACCATTAATCAGCTAGCTGTTTGCATTATAAACATGTGTAACAGCAATGCACAGTATTCCATTTTCTTTAACCCTCATATTCCGACGGGATACCCAGTCTGCCATGAACGAAGAGGGATTAATCGGAGCGCAGCGGCTGAATGTGCTTCCTGAGGGACAGCGGTACAAGACTACCAACATGCAGAGTTTAGGCTGTCACTAATTTATTTTTTATTTTTTTTAATTTAGTCTGTAGAGTCCCACTGCTGGGCAAAGACCTCCCCCAAGTCTCTCCATTCCTCCCTATCCAATGCCTTTACTTGCCATTCTTGGACATACGTATTGAAATCGTCACACCATCTTTTTTTGGGCCTGCCGCGTAGTCGACGTCCATCGGTCGGTTGCCATAGGGTGACGATTTTTGTCCATCTTTTAGGGTTCATTCTGCTTACATGGCCCGCCCACTCCCATTTTAACTTCGCAGTTTTTCGTCCCACATCCGTGATTCCCGTCTTGGAGTGCATGTCAGAGTTGCCCACTCTATCTGTTCTTTTGATCCCCAGAATGCTACGCCCTTTGGCAAATATTGAGTTTGGACTTCTGATTTTCTGTCAACGACCAGGTTTGCGCACCGTAAGTAAGGATGGGCAAAATGCAGACGTCAATGAGTTTGCGCTTGAGTGTTTGTTAGGCAAGAAAAAGAGATCGAACGCCGAATCCAAAATGCCTGGAAGAGCTTCTGGTGCATGAAAGCGTACTTGAAGGGAGACTAATTTAAAATAAAAATAAATAAAATAAAAAATCATTTATTCAACACACACATTTGCATAACATTATTTAGTAAGTTTTATTATTTAAGCCAAAGTTAAAGTAAAAGGTAAGTCGGTGGGCCCTAAACTAGGCTAAGCCTGTATCTTGGAGGCCCCTTTTTTTTGACGCTGGGGAATGCCTCCTTATGCATACCCTCCTGTCGGGGGGCAGGCGGGTTATGTCGGGCTCTCCTCTAGCGGCGGCCAGAGGCATACGGACTAAACCCCAGCGACGCCCCGCCATCGCCAGAGTGGGGAGGGGACATGAGTACGGGTTAAAGAACCTTACTCCACGTCCCTCCCCAGGCGGAGGGCCCACTTACACTGTGGGCCCGACACTGCCTCCCCCAGTCAAGCTGGGGGGGATCTTGGAGGCCCCTGCAAAGTACAATTTGTTGAGGAGTTTGGCTGACAATACACGGTAATGCAAATAATATTATTACTCTTGCAGTATATGATGTACGTTTATAAAATACTGTTAGATTTTGAATTATAATGAAATTTTTGAAAATTTATAAGTTATTTATAGTAAATTTTAAAATAATTAGTAAGTAGGTAATATTGAAAATGGCCCCTAACAGATAAGATAAGTAGGTAATATAAAATGCCTATGAAAAGTTTAGCGCGAGTGTTGGTTATGGAAATGTTATAATGAGTGAGTTGAGTGTGATGGTATGTGTGTGTGAGTATGAGAGTGTGCTTGTGTAGGTGTGATTATGTACGTATTTATGTATATGCAGACTTATGGAAGAAGTTATCCTATTGGCTAGTAAGTAATTGAAAACTCAAATACTTTTTTGGACCCTTACTTTAAAGTGTAACATGCCAGCTACTGCGCCACTGAAGCAGACAATCACGAAAAAAAAACGAATTTGCAACTACGAGTAATATAAAATAGGTAATAGAATGAGCTTCATCATCATCATCGTCAGCCCATTTAAGTCCCCACTGCTGGGGCCCAGGCCTCCCTCAATCACATGAGGGGTAATTGCCATACTCACCACGCTTGGCAGACGGGTTGGCGAGGGTTTTGGTATGAATGCAGAGTTTTCCTTCTCTGGGGGCTGATGATCTTGTCAGAAGCTTTACCTTAGTCGCCTTTTACGACACCTCGGTAAGAGTGAGGGTGGCCTATTCTACTCTGCCGGGGACCGCACGGCATGAGAATGAGCTTCCAGCCGCGGAATTCCCTGATCGCTATAACACAAAAGTTCTACTTCCACATTAGGCAGCGGCATGACTGTATGGGTCGCTAACTCGTCTGCATACTACAGAAAAAAAAACATTTAGATTATTAAAATAATATCCTCTAACCGTTTTCGGCTAAGGCGGCCAATCTCATATCTTTCAGCCACTTACGCAGGATATATTATAGTGCTTAAGCGTGTGTGCAAACACAAGTGCACTCTCTATTCCCTTGCCCTCATATTCCGATGGAACACCAGTGTGACCCGACCGGAGAGGGATCGGGCGCCAACGGCTTAACGTGCTTTCCGAGGCACGGGGGTACATCACCGCCAACTTCCAGACTCCGGGCTGAAACTGAGAACTTTTAACAGAAAAACGCTTGTATGAATTTTAGCCCAACCCGGTGATCGAATCCGGGACCCCAAGCGCAGCCGTCGCTAAAATGTGCGACCCACTACCCACTGCCCCATTGAGGCATCGAGGTATATTAATAATAGTTAATTGAAAGTTGAGATAGTCACGGTTGCAAGCAAAAATATCCCAAGGTTTGAAAAAAAAAGATTCTAACTTTCTCTATTCAATCTCTCACAGTGTTTAATAGAGGTCTTGATAAGAAAGTAGATAAAGATAATAATAGCGACTAGTGAAATTAATTTCTTGCCAGGGCGGGAACATAATTCCCTCTCTCCCCGGGGCAATGACACGGAGATAAATAACGGGAACATTTTTCCTACTAATATTTCCAGCGTGAACTATGCATGTGTGTACTGAAAAATGAAGGTCCCGTAGAAATTTATGTCGGGACTTTTACACTTACAGACTGCTTGTTTCAGCGAATATTAAGAGTGCTCTTCTTGACGGAAAAATAAAAGGTTTTATTCATAAACGTTCAATAAACCTTTGTCAGCAAAAACGGTGTTATACGGTTATAGAGCCGTTTAGACATTTGAAGCAAAAAAAAAAAAAAACAATACAATATTTTCAAAAAAAAATGGAAACCGCCTTAAATAACTCTGCTTTAGTTAAAAAAAACTTGACAAACATTTGTGAATGAGACCCTAATGTATAAATTTCACTAGTCTACTAGAAAGAATCTTTGATGAGTTGGAAATCCAATATATTGTTTTAAAATTTCATGGTCACTAACATAAAAGTAGTTATCAAGACACAGAAGAAGACAACAGCGATAGGGTTGATAGGCAACCGGTATTTTTGCCCTCCATAAGAGGAGTGACAGATAAGATTTGTAACATTCTAAATAAATACTCAATAAAAACTATCTTCACTTCACTGAGAAAAGAGGCACATCATCTGCGATCGCCCAAATACAGCTTTCCATTAGAAAAACCTAGTGTCTACAAAGTTGACTGCAGTTGTTGTGGTTCGTACATTGGCTAAACTAAATGCACCAGCTCATGCCGAATGAAGGAACACTTAAAAGCAGTCAAAAAGAACGATAAACAGAAATTAGCAATCGCAGTACATTTGTTGGAATAGGGTCCAAATCACTGGATTGAGTTATATAACCCTCAGATAATTTCGACACCTGAACGCCACTACGTAACTAGGCTGGTCAGGAAAGCGATTGAAAATACCAAGTACAAACATTTTAATCGGGAGGATAGGTTTGAATTGTCATATGTCTGGAATCCACTGATTCGAAAATGTAGTAACCGTAAAACTAAAGTAAGTGTCATTTCACGGCCAGATACTGTAAGTGTTGTGTGTCGAGAACAAGTGCGAGAAAATAGTGACTTAGTGAACAGTGGTACCGCAGGTGCGCGTAGTAAAAGACTACGAAGGAGGGTAGACCGATTTGTCTTACCTGCAAAAACTTCAGTTACTCCGTGACCATGGTGCTTGTAACAGCGCCGAAATATCGTAAACTCAAAAATACGGTCATCATCATCATCATCATCAGCAACCCACACTCGTCCACTGCTGGACATAGGTCTCCCCTAATGCACGCCACTGCTCCCGATTTTCGGCCACTCTCATCCAACCCACACCAGCCAGCCTTCGAATGTCATCATCTTATCTTGTCGCAGGGCGTCCTACACTAAGCTTACCGAGTCGCGGTCTCCACTCAAGGACTTTACGGCTCCAACGGCTGTCAGTTCTACGGCTGATATGACCAGCCCACTGCCACTTCAGTTTGTTAATTCGGTGGGCTATGTCAGTGACTCTGGTTCTCTGTCAGATTACATCATTTCTGATGCGGTCCTTCAGAGATATTCTGAGCATAGCCCTCTCCATAGCCCTTTGAGCGACATTGAACCGGTGGACTAGTCCAGCCGTGAGTGTCCACGTCTCGGCACCGTAAAAATAAGGTACATGATAGAAATCCCGTGAATAACTTTTATAAGGTAGAAATCTAACCTTGATCCAACTAAGCTTCTGAAGACTCACTGGTCGGGAGGGATGAGGTAGGATCCCACTTAAAGATACATTAAAGAATTAAGTAAGAGCGTGAAGAATAAATTGTAATAAAATGCTAAAACTAAAAATAATAGCCTCAGAAGGACGGCTTTAGCTGACATCGCTGATTATCGAAGAATTCGTTGACCTTCTTGCTAGACAGTACATAACGTAGGTATCTTTCCCGCACACGTTTAGTATAGTCTGTGTTTTAGGCTGAAACACGCCAAGATTAATGGAAGCACGCGTGTATATTTGCGTAATCCGTCAAGCATGCAATTTACAAAGCGCGAAGTTTCTTACTTACTTATTCCGCTGGCTTAGCGACTCAAATAGAGTCCTGGTCTCCGAAACTAGAGATCGCCACTTCAGTCGATCCTGCGCTACTTCTTTCCAGTTATTGACCAGGAGCTCGAGCAGATCAGTCTCGACGACGTCCTTTCAGCGATACCTAGGTCGGCCAACTGGGCGTCGGCCCAGGTATATCTATTTCACTAGACGATCTTCGATCAACCTCTCGAGTTGGCCAAGCCAGGTGGAGACGGTGTGCCTTGGTCTCGTCGAATCCGAGCATTGTCGGACTACTACTAAATCACGACAAGACCGAGACCTCCACATGAAACGATATAAGAACACGCGTGCAAAACGAGAGTACCTTCATTGTGGAGAAACAGTGTACAAAAGTGAGCAAATTTAAATACTTAGGCTGCACTATCACTGGCATGAACATGAGATATGACGAGATTGATATTCGCATCCCCAACACTCTATTCTGTAGTGTAGCCCTGCATAAAAAAGTATCGTCCAAGCTTCTTAGCAGAAGTACGAAATTGCGCATATATTATAAAACAGTAATTAGATCTATACTGATACGGCTGTGAGGCTTGAACTCTAACTTTAAAAGAAGAGCTTTAAAAGAAGCTCCTCGTAGCAGAAAGGAAAATTCTACGTAAAATTCAGGGCCCAGTAAAAGCAAACAGCTGTAGTATGGTAATACCTACGTAAACCAAACGGATATGTCAATTAGGTCATGTCGCAATTAGGAAATATAATGTACTTTTATAATTTAGCTTAGTTGCGTTATTGATTAAGTGTATTGAATATTATTGTGTGATCACTCAATTAATGGACGTCGATATGTAAAGTATATCTTTTATCTCTTCACTTCACCACCTCAACCATCCTCTTATCTCATGGCGACCCTGCCAGGATATCCTCTTATCTCACAGCCATGGCTGGAGGATCCGCACAAATAACGTGACAGAAGTGATTGTGAACACACCTAACGAAGCGCATACTAGGGACCTTTTTTCGCATCACATCTGCTACGGGCTATTACAACTGTGCATCAAGTAAGGTTATAATAATAATGTGCTACCAGTTACCAAAAGATCAAATTCTCGAACTGAAGTTCAAAACCAGATTGTCAACTATTTGTTAACAAAGAGCTTCTAGGTTACTTTGGCCATGTCACTCGGAGACAGTCCGTCAACTAAGAAAAGCTGCTTGTTTGGGGGAGGTTAATGGGAGGTAAAAAGATGTTGATGCCGTTCACCTCCAAATAAGTAACCAGTCTCACTCTGCCGATTGCCCTAACACAAGTCGAGGATAGGAAAGAATGGAAAAAACTTGTCACCGCCGTAAAGGCATTCATAAAGGCGCGACTCTCAGATATGATGAAAAAGAGTAAGAATCTTATTCATAAATATTTGTTAACTGAAACGGTATTATAAAGTAGTTTTCGTTCTATTTTCTAAAAGTAAAACTTTTTTTGTTTTAACCGTCAAAACTGCTATATAATTCTTATGAATATAGTCCTTAGTATCTAAAGTTCACGGCATGGTCGCATCGTGTCGACCTCGCGTCGTGTGCGAGCGGTTGTTTATGATGCAGTGTGCACATGGCGCGCGCGGTCACGTGATTAATCGTCGAATTAGCCGGCGGCACCTCGCACGCCTACCTAGCTGTAATGTAGTGTTGGTGGCTGTAATAACTTAATATGGGTTTGTAGTCAAATGAGTCGTTTAAAACTTCAGAGGTTTCTTGTCTCATATTTTACTAGCAGTCGCCCTTAGATTTGCTCGCGTATTGTCACTATACTGTATGTCACTATATGCATGCATTACCATTTTTTTTCTAGTAATAACAATCCAAGAGTTGCATGCCTTAAGTGGCAATAACGATCAGAAGGCCGATTAGACAGAAAGGTCCTCGAGTGGAGGCCGCGATGTCGAAGCCGTGGCAGGCCCCCCACAAGGTGGATCGACGATCTAGTGAGGATTGCAGGAATTCCTTGGATGAGGCCTATGTCCAGGAGTGGATGTTTATTAGCTGAAATGATGATGATGATGATGATTAATTACAATCCATAATTCAGCGCAATGTCTAATAAGAATATTGCACTGTTTCAGAATGTAGAATAAAATCGACATTCTGAATCAGCAGAAGATTACATACATATTTGAACATAATACTCTGGATATCTGCCAATCGTGGCTGAACAAAAAGCATTTTTTTTTCTGGTTCGTGGTTCTGCACGGGTATTGAAAAATACAGGCAAGTGTCAAAAGACGGATCATCTGATGGTAAGCGATTGCTACCTCCCATGGATACACGCAACACCAGTGGAGTCACAAGTGCGCTTCCAACTTAGACCTCCGGATTGGCTCTGCGGTAGTCTTACTCACTCGCCAAAAAACAGTACAGATGCTGGATTTCTGTGTGACCGTGAATATAGAAATCAGAAATCATTTATTCGCTTCAAACATGGTTACATATAAGCCGTCAAATACAATTCAATTAGAACAATCATGCTTTACCTATCTCGTCGGTATGCAAATATTTTATTAATAGAGTTAATAGAGTCCGTCTAATTTTAGAGTCAAAGTTCATTTACATACGTTATGTTAATTTATAATTACAATTAAATTAGAATACAATTAAAATTAAAACGCCAATATTACATTAGTAATAAAATGTCTATGTTTGGATTGAGATTACAATAATTATAATACATACAGAATACGCCGGCAGAGTAGAATAGGCCACCCTCACTCTTACCGAGGTGCCGTAAAAGGCGACTAAGGTAATGCTGCTGGCATGATCATCAGCACCCAGAGAAGGAAAACTTTGCATTTATATCAAAACCTTCGCCAACCCGTCTGCCAAGCGTTGTGAGTATGGCAATTACCCCTCATGTGATTGAGGGAGGCCCGTGCCCCAGCAGTGGGGACTTAAATGGGCTGACGATGACGATGATGATGATGATGATGATACAGAATACTTATACGTCGAATACAATAGAATACAAATAAAATGTCAAAATTAATTAATGTATAATAAAATGTCTATAAAATTTGGAAATCATTCATTGGAATCAATCAATTCAATTAAAAATCCGGTCAAGCCGGCCCATTCATGGCGAAGCACGGCTCTCCAATGTCAAACTTTTTCTTTCATTTGATAGGTGGCAAACAAATAGACGATTCACATGATGGTAAGCGATGGCTTCCGACCATGGAGACCCTTTACCTTTCACAGTGCGCTGCCAACTTTTACTTAACGATACAGCGAATACATTATCAGCCTCCCCTTCCCAAACTCAACCAAGATTGCATTTCTCTAAAAGGAAAAAACATGTAAGCTACATTAGCTCGCACCCATTACGAGCGAACACCCTGTAATAGTTTGTAGATGTATAGCGGGTGTTGCTGTAATTAATCACCGAGCTAATCCTACGGAAAACAGTTTGTTTTATGGAAAACGCGAATCGTCCTGTACACACTAGTGTTGTTGCAAGTATTTCACACATTTCTTACCGTGGGAGAGCCACGCTTCGGCATATGGCTCGACCGGAGTGATAACACCTAACAGAAAACCGGCGTGAAGCAGCGTCTTTGCTATGTTTGTATGTGACGGTATCGGAGCCCCAATCCAGGCGAAGGCGGGGTTCTAAGGTTGCACACTTGTGGCCTTACTGCATTATGGTGTTGCGAGTATTTATTTATTTATTTATTGAAGGACAACCAACAAAGCATACACTTTACAATCTTAACTTATAATTTAAACACATGATATAGTTGATGCCTTAATTAAAGGCTGCCACGGCATGCAGAGTGACTAACACATAATAACAAGCAGTCGTCGAAACCGGTTTCGTTAATACTAGGTAAATTAAGAACTAGCGTAACCAATACCAAAATGGTTACATGCGTTATAATAAAAGCATTAAACATTTCGCCGTGCTGCATGTTAAACATCATGCAGCACAGCGAAATGTAATTCATGGGTGGCGGAACACACTTGCCATTAGTTGATCCGTCTGCTCGTCTACACCAACATTTTTTTTATGTGATAGGTGGTGGTTAAGATAGATAAGAGATGGGCGATGGTAGCTCACTAGCTCAGAAAGCGCCTTCCATACAGTTAGTCTGAGTTCAAATCCGAGCACACACCACTGGATTTTTCAAATCTATGTGCGTATATTTATCGTTAGCTTGGCATTGAGATCAAAGATCAGCCACGTACGCAGGATATATTTAGTGTTCAAGTGTGTGCGCAAGCACCAATGCACTCTCTATTCTCCTAATCTCGTATACCCGATAAGATACCAGCGTGACACGACCGAAGAGGGATCGGGTTCAGGACCAATGGCTTAATGTGTTTTCCATGGCACCTGGGTACCAGACCGCCAACTTCCAGACTCCGGGCTAGCACTAAGAATTTCGTACCGAAAACTTAGTCACAAATTTTTTGCACGACTCTTGGAACCATGGAAATCTTGCGCAGCCGTCGCTTTAAGGCGACGGGTAGGGTCAACTAGCGACGCCAATCGATTTTAATTTGTAGCTACTTAACCGGATCTATTTTAAACAATTTCAGGGTTACAACCTCTCGGGAAACACTTAAACTTATTATTTATTTAATAACAAATGTTGGGTACGGTTTTTTTCCGAAAAATTGATTACCACCAAAAACGGCCACTTTTAGCGTGAATCAATTTTTCGCGTAAAAATGTAGGGTTCGCATTTGTGCATGGTTATTTAATAAATAGTATAAGTTTTTGCAGAGACGTTGTAATTCTGAAATTGTTTAAAATAGATCCGGTTTAGTAGCTAAAAACTAAAATCGATTGGCGTCGCTAGTGTGCCCTACCCGTCACCTTAAAGTGCGACGCACTAACCACTTCGCCATCGCAGCAGTCAACTTAACGTAAACTATATTATAAAATAAATAAAAAATAATTTATTCAGTGTTACAAAATATGACACGGTTACAATAAAAATAAAGTAACTTACAAGCTATTACAAGGTAAAAGTTTATAATTAAGTAGACTATGAGTAACACTAAAAAGGTTTCCTCTCAGCATTTGTCGAGGTGTCTGGTAGACTCCTCGACGCTGGTCTTCCGAGGATACCGGAAGAGTGGTTGCCATTGCGTGCGCCAACGTCGACCAGATAACATTTAAATGGATGAATAAATATGAAAAAACTAAGAGCATATAATAATAACATACATAATAGTGTTAGTTCATTTAAGTTAGATAATGTACACAGCTAAATAAATAAATTATAAGAGACTGGCGTCTTTAAAGGATAGGATAGGATGTATAGGATACGTACTCGTATTACAGTTTATCGTTACCTCACTATCCCACACTGAAGGTACAAACATAATGTACGATGTGTTGCATAAATGTTGTTTTGCAAGCTACAGTACTAATTGGAGGCATACCCGAAGCTGTGAGTGTAGCGGTGTTGTGCTTAGAAAAGTCTTAGACCTGTCATGTGGTAAGGGATAAACTCAAATTCCCGCTCAGAATAAACTTCGTGTGATGAACACAAATCAGGTTTATTCACTGTCTAAGTCTTATTATACCTTTTAATCTACATAAGCGAAAGCTGACTAACTGACTGACTGATCTATAATCGCAGGGCCTAAACTTTAAGGGTCAGATACTTGAAATTTTGATCACGGCTTCGTTTAATAGTTTAGAGGAGTCTCTAACAACAAATGTTAATCTTTGAAAGGAAATATTGACTAAGCGCCATTTTTAGCCAAATTGTGTTAAATATAGACTCGAATACAGAATAAATTGTAAATTTAACTTTATTTGGCTAAAAATAGTACTTAGTCAATATTCCCTTCCAAACGTCGAAATTTACCTTGGCGTATACTAACATAGAGTTGTCTTTTCTCAGATTTTTTGATAAGTTTGAACGCTAAAAATTTTTGATGCTGACTGTACATTGTCCGACAGGTAAAATACGAAGCATTAATGATATTCAATCATAATAACTTCACACACGTCAGCCAGATCACAAGTAAATTATGCAGTTTTATTATAATTATAAGAATCACGAAAGTCGGTTTTTGGTCCTAATTCCTAAAGCCATACATTTTTTTATGTATGTACCTTTTACCTACGACGTAGGAGCATTTATTTTATTACAAGGCAACTATGTTTGTATCGCAATGTATTTGTAGTGCTACAACATTTCTACGATTTTCGTAGCGTCTACGAGAAGGTGCTACGAGTGTAGTATAAGTTGCATTGCTACTGCATTCGGTTAATATATTTGTTCATTGTGTTTTTATTTCGTTTTTAAAAAGGTAAAAACGTGAAGCAGCCCTGTGCTGTATTTCGCTGTGTGAGTGATGGTAGCAGAGACCCAAATCACAGGAAAGCAGGGTATAAAGGTTGGCAGCATGCTTGTCACTCCACAGGTGTTGCAGGTCTCCATGGGAGGTGACAATTGCTTACCATCAGGTCATCCGTCTGCTTGTTTTCCATCTATCACAAAAAATAATAATAATAGATTTAAATAAAGCAAAAGACGATGGCTGGAGAAATCGCAATAATGCCGAAATAGAGAAGATAGTGGACATAGTCAACATTATCGGCGTGACCAAGGCGTACCGACTTCGCTAGCTTGGCCACCTCGAAAGAGGATCGCCTTATGAAGAAAGCATGTGAGGGTACCGGAGGCCCATTCTGGGGGATAGGGGGGGTTTAAAGGTTGGCAGCGCACTTGTGAGTCCACTAGTGTCGCGGGTGTCCATGGGCGGCGGCAATTGCTTACCATCAGGTGATCCGTCTGTTCGTCTGCGTACCTATTACATAAAAAAAAGCATACCAGGGCCGACCGGAGGACCGACGCCCAATTGGATGACCTAGGTATCGCTGGAAGGACGTCGTCGAGACTGATCTGCGAGAACTTCAACTTGGCAAAAAGTAGTGTAGGACCAAAGTGGCGCTCTTGTGACGCGTTTTGAAGGCCAAGACTCCGTTCGGGTCGTTGACCCAGCGGAATAAGTAAGATGTAAATAAATAAATGTATAAAAAAACGTGTATTGCTTTCTGATGAACGTTACCTGATGAACTGAGAGGTCTGAGTGGAGCTCACTTCTATAGCAAACTACATATGTTGCTTGTGGAAAGGTCTTTTTACTCGCTGAATGAATATTTTCATTTAGATTAAAAAAATAAGTGACATAAATTTATAAATCCCATTATTTAAATGAATTATTATTAGGCAATAGAGTAATTATTTATTACTGACATAGTTTTTATATCATTGTTATTTTAATGTATACCGTTTTTAAATATTTGCACGCTTCTTAACTTAAGCAAACTTCAGTGATACTAAATAACATTGTAACATCACATTATGTACCTGAAATTATGCAAATAAAGAATTCTGATTCTGATTCTGATTCTACAAAATAATATCCTCCAACCGATTACGGCTACAGCGGCCAATCTCAATGATCAGCCACGTACGCAAAATATATTCTAGTGCTCAAGTGTGTGCGCAAACACATGTGCACTCTATATTCCCTTACCCTCATATTCCGATGGGTCACCAGGGTGACACGACCGGAGAGGGATCGGGCGCAGGAACAACGGCTTAACGTGCTTTCCGAGGCACGGGGGTACAAGACCGCCAACTTCCAGACTCCGGGCCGACACTAAGAATTCCTTACCGAAAACTTAGATGCAAATTTCTCTTTCAAATTGCTCTTGCGCAGCCGTCGTTTTAAAGTGCGACCTACTAACCACTACGCCACCGAGTCAAATCACAAAATACCTACGTGATTGTATCAATCAATTAAAATACTTCTGGTGCGTTTTTTTACTTATTTTTTATGGAACCAACAAAAATTTGCCTACAAATTTGCATTCACGTCCAAATCAGCATATCTCTACCTACATAAATTCTATTCATCCGATAATTACCCCCAAAACAAACCCGGACAAAGCCTAATAAACACTCACTTGGCTAGCTCCCATTGGACGATAGCTTTCATAATTACGGCGGGACAATAGATGGCGTTGGCGGGACCTAACTCATTTTAATGAGCTATTACAAGACAGCGACATGGGCGCACTGTGTCGCGCGATTTTAATATCTATGCTTTTATGGGTAGCGGTTGTAATGGATTGTGCCTGGATGCTAAAGAGTTAGGGAGACACAATGTTGATATTTCTTATGGCTTAGCACTTTTTTCTAAGGACTATTGATAGCAGTGTATATATTTTTCCACAGATATTAAACAGACTTGTTGCTCAAATTTTCGTATTTCATAAGATCGGTAATTTTTAAAAAGCCCTTTCATTTGATACCCCACACAATACCATTAATAAATTATTATTTTTTAGTTCCATCCTCTAAGTCTCCTAGAGGGTGCTTGTAGCCAGTTCAACATGACGTCATGTAGCCTATAACCAGAAGACAATCAAGACGCGTCTCACGACACAAGGAACAGATGAACAACCATACATACATACAGGTCAAAATCATTACCCTCCTTTTTGCTTCGCCGTAGTCGGGTAAAAAGGTATTTGATCAATTTGAAAGATAGAGGTTGCGAGGCCTGGATGCTAACACTTCAAGGACGGAGAACAAGGCTGGTCATGGTGCTAGGGTTCGCCCTTCTTGAACCCATGACTCCTCCACACTTGAAGGGCGATGAGGAAAAACCAGTGTGGCTTAGTCGGTATGCCTCTGGTCGGCTTTTCGTCAGGAGAAGCCCCGCCAGAGGAGAGCTTATATAACCCTTCTGCTCCCTAGCAGGAGGGTATATGTGGCAGCTCGTTACGCACGATAAGAATTATCTATAAGACCTACTGTTATCTCTGTCACGTACGCTTATACCTATCAGCAGACCTTACCACGTATGTGATACGAGATGACGTCAGTCAACTCTACTATATAAGCCTTGGAGATGTCCTCACATCATGCATTTGCATTATCAACATTAAACCAGTCACGCATATAAGACTGCTGTCTCGTTCTTCCGGCCACCAGCTGCCCTCGCTTCGTGTGCGAGCGGTGTTATGATGCAGTGTGCACATGGCGCGCAGCGGTCACGTGATAATCGTCGAATTAGCCGGCGGCACCTCGCACGCCTACCTAGCTGTAATGTAGTGTTGGGGCTGTAATAACTTAATATGGGTTTGTAGTCAAATGAGTCGTTTTTAAAACTTCAGAGGTTTCTTGTCTCATATTTTACTAGCAGTCGCCCTTAGATTTGCTCGCGTATTGTCACTATACTGTATGTCACTATATGCATGCATTACCATTTTTTTTCTAGTAATAACAATCCAAGAGTTGCATGCCTTAAGTGGCAATAACGATCAGAAGGCCGATTAGACAGAAAGGTCCTCGAGTGGAGGCCGCGATGTCGAAGCCGTGGCAGGCCCCCACAAGGTGGATCGACGATCTAGTGAGGATTGCAGGAATTCCTTGGATGAGGCCTATGTCCAGGAGTGGATGTTTATTAGCTGAAAATGATGATGATGATGATGATTAATTACAATCCATAATTCAGCGCAATGTCTAATAAGAATATTGCACTGTTTCAGAATGTAGAATAAAATCGACATTCTGAATCAGCAGAAGATTACATACATATTTGAACATAATACTCTGGATATCTGCCAATCGTGGCTGAACAAAAAGCATTTTTTTTTCTGGTTCATGGTTCTGCACGGGTATTGAAAAATACAGGCAAGTGTCAAAAGACGGATCATCTGATGGTAAGCGATTGCTACCTCCCATGGATACACGCAACACCAGTGGAGTCACAAGTGCGCTTCCAACTTAGACCTCCGGATTGGCTCTGCGGTAGTCTTACTCACTCGCCAAAAAACAGTACAGATGCTGGATTTCTGTGTGACCGTGAATATAGAAATCAGAAATAATTTATTCGCTTCAAACATGGTTACATATAAGCCGTCAAATACAATTCAATTAGAACAATCATGCTTTACCTATCTCGTCGGTATGCAAATATTTTATTAATAGAGTTAATAGAGTCCGTCTAATTTTAGAGTCAAAGTTCATTTACATACGTTATGTTAATTTATAATTACAATTAAATTAGAATACAATTAAAATTAAAACGCCAATATTACATTAGTAATAAAATGTCTATGTTTGGATTGAGATTACAATAATTATAATACATACAGAATACGCCGGCAGAGTAGAATAGGCCACCCTCACTCTTACCGAGGTGCCGTAAAAGGCGACTAAGGTAATGCTGCTGGCATGATCATCAGCACCCAGAGAAGGAAAACTTTGCATTTATATCAAAACCTTCGCCAAACCCGTCTGCAAGCGTTGTGAGTATGGCAATTACCCCTCATGTGATTGAGGGTAGGCCCGTGCCCCAGCAGTGGGGACTTAAATGGGCTGACGATGACGATGATGATGATGATGATGATACAGAATACTTATACGTCGAATACAATAGAATACAAATAAAATGTCAAAATTAATTAATGTATAATAAAATGTCTATAAAATTTGGAAATCATTCATTGGAATCAATCAATTCAATTAAAAATCCGGTCAAGCCGGCCCATTCATGGCGAAGCACGGCTCTCCAATGTCAAACTTTTTCTTTCATTTGATAGGTGGCAAACAAATAGACGATTCACATGATGGTAAGCGATGGCTTCCGACCATGGAGACCCTTTACCTTTCACAGTGCGCTGCCAACTTTTACTTAACGATACAGCGAATACATTATCAGCCTCCCCTTCCCAAACTCAACCAAGATTGCATTTCTCTAAAGGAAAAAAACATGTAAGCTACATTAGCTCGCACCCATTACGAGCGAACACCCTGTAATAGTTTGTAGATGTATAGCGGGTGTTGCTGTAATTAATCACCGAGCTAATCCTACGGAAAACAGTTTGTTTTATGGAAAACGCGAATCGTCCTGTACACACTAGTGTTGTTGCAAGTATTTCACACATTTCTTACCGTGGGAGAGCCACGCTTCGGCATATGGCTCGACCGGAGTGATAACACCTAACAGAAAACCGGCGTGAAGCAGCGTCTTTGCTATGTTTTGTATGTGTCGGTATCGGAGCCCCAATCCGGGCGAAGGCGGGGTTCTAAGGTTGGCAGCGCACTTGTGGCCTTACTGCATTATGGTGTTGCGGGTATTTATTTATTTATTTAAGGACTACAACAAAGCATACACTTTACAATCTTAACTTATAATTTAAACACATGATATAGTGATGCCTTAATTAAAGGCTGCCACGGCATGCAGAGTGACTAACACATAATAACAAGCAGTCGTCGCAACCGGCTTCGTTAATACTAAGTAAATTAAGAACTAGCGTAACCAATACCAAAATGGTTACATGCGTTATAATAAAAGCATTAAACATTTCGCCGTGCTGCATGTTAAACATCATGCAGCACAGCGAAATGTAATTCATGGGTGGCGGAACACACTTGCCATTAGTTGATCCGTCTGCTCGTCTACACCAACATTTTTTTTATGTGATAGGTGGTGGTTAAGATAGATAAGAGATGGGCGATGGTAGCTCACTAGCTCAGAAAGCGCCTTCCATACAGTTAGTCTGAGTTCAAATCCGAGCACACACCACTGGATTTTTCAAATCTATGTGCGTATATTTATCGTTAGCTTGGCATTGAGATCAAAGATCAGCCACGTACGCAGGATATATTTAGTGTTCAAGTGTGTGCGCAAGCACCAATGCACTCTCTATTCTCCTAATCTCGTATACCGATAAGATACCAGCGTGACACGACCGAAGAGGGATCGGGTTCAGGACCAATGGCTTAATGTGTTTTCCATGGCACCTGGGTACCAGACCGCCAACTTCCAGACTCCGGGCTAGCACTAAGAATTTTCGTACCGAAAACTTAGTCACAAATTTTTTGCACGACTCTTGGAACCATGGAAATCTTGCGCAGCCGTCGCTTTAAGGCGACGGGTAGGGTCAACTAGCGACGCCAATCGATTTTAATTTGTAGCTACTTAACCGGATCTATTTTAAACAATTTCAGGGTTACAACCTCTCGGGAAACACTTAAACTTATTATTTATTTAATAACAAATGTTGGGTACGGTTTTTTTCCGAAAAATTGATTACCACCAAAAACGGCCACTTTTAGCGTGAATCAATTTTTCGCGTAAAAATGTAGGGTTCGCATTTGTGCATGGTTATTTAATAAATAGTATAAGTTTTTGCAGAGACGTTGTAATTCTGAAATTGTTTAAAATAGATCCGGTTTAGTAGCTAAAAACTAAAATCGATTGGCGTCGCTAGTGTGCCCTACCCGTCACCTTAAAGTGCGACGCACTAACCACTTCGCCATCGCAGCAGTCAACTTAACGTAAACTATATTATAAAATAAATAAAAAATAATTTATTCAGTGTTACAAAATATGACACGGTTACAATAAAAATAAAGTAACTTACAAGCTATTACAAGGTAAAAGTTTATAATTAAGTAGACTATGAGTAACACTAAAAGGTTTCCTCTCAGCATTTGTCGAGGTGTCTGGTAGACTCCTCGACGCTGGTCTTCCGAGGATACCGGAAGAGTGGTTGCCATTGCGTGCGCCAACGTCGACCAGATAAACATTTAAATGGATGAATAAATATGAAAAAACTAAGAGCATATAATAATAACATACATAATAGTGTTAGTTCATTTAAGTTAGATAATGTTACACAGCTAAATAAATAATTATAAGAGACTGGCGTCTTTAAAGGATAGGATAGGATGTATAGGATACGTACTCGTATTACAGTTATCGTTACCTCACTATCCCACACTGAAGGTACAAACATAATGTACGATGTGTTGCATAAATGTTGTTTTGCAAGCTACAGTACTAATTGGATGCATACCCGAAGCTGTGAGTGTAGCGGTGTTGTGCTTAGAAAGTCTTAGACCTGTCATGGTGGGGGGGGGGGGGGGGGGGGGGGGGGGGGGGGGGGGGGGGGGGGGGGGGGGGGGGGGGGGGGGGGGGGGGGGGGGGGGGGGGGGGGGGGGGGGGGGGGGGGGGGGGGGGGGGGGGGGGGGGGGGGGGGGGGGGGGGGGGGGGGGGGGGGGGGGGGGGGGGGGGGGGGGGGGGGGGGGGGGGGGGGGGGGGGGGGGGGGGGGGGGGGGGGGGGGGGGGGGGGGGGGGGGGGGGGGGGGGGGGGGGGGGGGGGGGGGGGGGGGGGGGGGGGGGGGGGGGGGGGGGGGGGGGGGGGGGGGGGGGGGGGGGGGGGGGGGGGGGGGGGGGGGGGGGGGGGGGGGGGGGGGGGGGGGGGGGGGGGGGGGGGGGGGGGGGGGGGGGGGGGGGGGGGGGGGGGGGGGGGGGGGGGGGGGGGGGGGGGGGGGGGGGGGGGGGGGGGGGGGGGGGGGGGGGGGGGGGGGGGGGGGGGGGGGGGGGGGGGGGGGGGGGGGGGGGGGGGGGGGGGGGGGGGGGGGGGGGGGGGGGGGGGGGGGGGGGGGGGGGGGGGGGGGGGGGGGGGGGGGGGGGGGGGGGGGGGGGGGGGGGGGGGGGGGGGGGGGGGGGGGGGGGGGGGGGGGGGGGGGGGGGGGGGGGGGGGGGGGGGGGGGGGGGGGGGGGGGGGGGGGGGGGGGGGGGGGGGGGGGGGGGGGGGGGGGGGGGGGGGGGGGGGGGGGGGGGGGGGGGGGGGGGGGGGGGGGGGGGGGGGGGGGGGGGGGGGGGGGGGGGGGGGGGGGGGGGGGGGGGGGGGGGGGGGGGGGGGGGGGGGGGGGGGGGGGGGGGGGGGGGGGGGGGGGGGGGGGGGGGGGGGGGGGGGGGGGGGGGGGGGGGGGGGGGGGGGGGGGGGGGGGGGGGGGGGGGGGGGGGGGGGGGGGGGGGGGGGGGGGGGGGGGGGGGGGGGGGGGGGGGGGGGGGGGGGGGGGGGGGGGGGGGGGGGGGGGGGGGGGGGGGGGGGGGGGGGGGGGGGGGGGGGGGGGGGGGGGGGGGGGGGGGGGGGGGGGGGGGGGGGGGGGGGGGGGGGGGGGGGGGGGGGGGGGGGGGGGGGGGGGGGGGGGGGGGGGGGGGGGGGGGGGGGGGGGGGGGGGGGGGGGGGGGGGGGGGGGGGGGGGGGGGGGGGGGGGGGGGGGGGGGGGGGGGGGGGGGGGGGGGGGGGGGGGGGGGGGGGGGGGGGGGGGGGGGGGGGGGGGGGGGGGGGGGGGGGGGGGGGGGGGGGGGGAGGGGGGGGGGGGGGGGGGGGGGGGGGGGGGGGGGGGGGGGGGGGGGGGGGGGGGGGGGGGGGGGGGGGGGGGGGGGGGGGGGGGGGGGGGGGGGGGGGGGGGGGGGGGGGGGGGGGGGGGGGGGGGGGGGGGGGGGGGGGGGGGGGGGGGGGGGGGGGGGGGGGGGGGGGGGGGGGGGGGGGGACGGTAGATAAACTCAAATTCCCGCTCAGAATAAACTTCGTGTGATGAACACAAATCAGGTTTATTCACTGTCTAAGTCTTATTATACCTTTTAATCTACATAAGCGAAAGCTGACTAACTGACTGACTGATCTATAATCGCAGGGCCTAAACTTTAAGGGTCAGATACTTGAAATTTTGATCACGGCTTCGTTTAATAGTTTAGAGGAGTCTCTAACAACAAATGTTAATCTTTGAAAGGAAATATTGACTAAGCGCCATTTTTAGCCAAATTGTGTTAAATATAGACTCGAATACAGAATAAATTGTAAATTTAACTTTATTTGGCTAAAAATAGTACTTAGTCAATATTCCCTTCCAAACGTCGAAATTTACCTTGGCGTATACTAACATAGAGTTGTCTTTTCTCAGATTTTTTGATAAGTTTGAACGCTAAAAATTTTTGATGCTGACTGTACATTGTCCGACAGGTAAAATACGAAGCATTAATGATATTCAATCATAATAACTTCACACACGTCAGCCAGATCACAAGTAAATTATGCAGTTTTATTATAATTATAAGAATCACGAAAGTCGGTTTTTGGTCCTAATTCCTAAAGCCATACATTTTTTTATGTATGTACCTATTCCCTACGACGTAGCAGCATTTATTTTATTACAAGGCAACTATGTTTGTATCGCAATGTATTTGTAGTGCTACAACATTTCTACGATTTTCGTAGCGTCTACGAGACGGTGCTACGAGTGTAGTATAAGTTGCATTGCTACTGCATTCGGTTAATATATTTGTTCATTGTGTTTTTATTTCGTTTTTAAAAAGGTATGTAAAAAACGCGAAGCAGCGCTGTGCTGTATTTCGCTGTGTGATGGTAGCAAAGACCCAATCCACAGGAAAGCGGGGTATAAAGGTTGGCAGCACGCTTGTCACTCCACAGGTGTTGCAGGTCTCCATGGGAGGTGACAATTGCTTACCATCAGGTCATCCGTCTGCTTGTTTGCCATCTATCACAAAAAATAATAATAATAGATTTAAATAAAGCACAAGACGATGGCTGGAGAAATCGCAATAATGCCGAAATAGAGAAGATAGTGGACATAGTCAACATTATCGGCGTGACCAAGGCGTACCGACTTCGCTAGCTTGGCCACCTCGAAAGAGGATCGCCTTATGAAGAAAGCATGTGAGGGTACCGGAGGCCCATTCTGGGGGATAGGGGGGGTTTAAAGGTTGGCAGCGCACTTGTGAGTCCACTAGTGTCGCGGGTGTCCATGGGCGGCGGCAATTGCTTACCATCAGGTGATCCGTCTGTTCGTCTGCGTACCTATTACATAAAAAAAGCATACCAGGGCCGACCGGAGGACCGACGCCCAATTGGATGACCTAGGTATCGCTGGAAGGACGTCGTCGAGACTGATCTGCGAGAACTTCAACTTGGCAAAAAGTAGTGTAGGACCAAAGTGGCGCTCTTGTGACGCGTTTTGAAGGCCAAGACTCCGTTCGGGTCGTTGAGCCCAGCGGAATAAGTAAGATGTAAATAAATAAATGTATAAAAAAACGTGTATTGCTTTCTGATGAACGTTACCTGATGAACTGAGAGGTCTGAGTGGAGCTCACTTCTATAGCAAACTACATATGTTGCTTGTGGAAAGGTCTTTTTACTCGCTGAATGAATATTTTGATTTAGATTAAAAAAAATAAGTGACATAAATTTATAAATCCCATTATTTAAATGAATTATTATTAGGCAATAGAGTAATTATTTATTACTGACATAGTTTTTATATCATTGTTATTTTAATGTATACCGTTTTTAAATATTTGCACGCTTCTTAACTTAAGCAAACTTCAGTGATACTAAATAACATTGTAACATCACATTATGTACCTGAAATTATGCAAATAAAGAATTCTGATTCTGATTCTGATTCTACAAAATAATATCCTCCAACCGATTACGGCTACAGCGGCCAATCTCAATGATCAGCCACGTACGCAAAATATATTCTCGTGCTCAAGTGTGTGCGCAAACACATGTGCACTCTATATTCCCTTACACTCATATTCCATTGGGTCACCAGGGTGACACGACCGGAGAGGGATCGGGCGCAGGAACAACGGCTTAACGTGCTTTCCGAGGCACGGGGGTACAAGACCGCCAACTTCCAGACTCCGGGCCGACACTAAGAATTCCTTACCGAAAACTTAGATGCAAATTTCTCTTTCAAATTGCTCTTGCGCAGCCGTCGTTTTAAAGTGCGACCCACTAACCACTACGCCACCGAGTCAAATCACAAAATACTTACGTGATTGTATCAATCAATTAAAATACTTCTGGTGCGTTTTTAACTTATTTTTTGTGGACCCAACAAAAATTTGCCTACAAATTTGCATTCACGTCCAAATCAGCATATCTCTACCTACATAACTTCTATTCATCCGATAATTACCCCCAAAACAAACCCGGACAAAGCCTAATAAACACTCACTTGGCTAGCTCCCATTGGACGATAGCTTTCATAATTACGGCGGGACAATAGATGGCGTTGGCGGGACCTAACTCATTTTAATGAGCTATTACAAGACAGCGACATGGGCGCACTGTGTCGCGCGATTTTAATATCTATGCTTTTGTGGGTAGCGGTTGTAATGGATTGTGCTGGATGCTAAAGAGTTGGGAGACACAATGTTGATATTTCTTATGGCTTAGCACTTTTTTCTAAGGACTATTGATAGCAGTGTATATATTTTTCCACAGATACTTGTTGCTCAAATTTTCGTGCTTCATAAGATCGGTAATTTTTAAAAAGCTCATTCATTGATACCCCACACAATACCATTAATAAATTATTATTTTTTATTTCCATCCTCTAAGTCCCCTAGAGGGTGCTTGTAGCCAGTTCAACGTGACGTCATGTAGCCTATAACCAGAAGACAATCAAGACGCTTCTAACGACACAGGGAAGAAATGAACAACCATACATACATTCAGGTCAAAATCATAACCCTCCTTTTTGCTTCGCCGTAGTCGGGTAAAAAGGTATTTGATCAATTTGAAAGATAGAGGTTGCGAGGCCTGGATGCTAACACTCAAGGAGGAGAACAGGCTGGTCATGGTGCTAGGGTTCGCCCTTCTTGAACCCATGACTCCTCCACATTGAAGGGCGATGAGGAAAAACCAGTGTGGCTTAGTCGGTATGCCTCTGGTCGGCTTTTCGTCAGGAGAAGCCCCCGCCAGAGGAGAGCTTATATAACCCTTCTGCTCCCTAGCAGGAGGGTATATGTGGCAGCTCGTTACGCACGATAAGAATTATCTATAAGACCTACTGTTATCTCTGTCACGTACGCTATACCTATCAGCAGACCTTACCACGTATGTGATACGAGATGACGTCAGTCAACTCTACTATATAAGCCTTGGAGATGTCCTCACATCATGCCATTTGCATTATCAACATTAAACCAGTCACGCATATAAGACCTGGTGCATCAGTTCTTCCGGGCCACCAGCTGCCTCTCGGTGGACTGGTGGCCTACCAATTATATTTTACGGTTACCCGGCATAGTATACTTAAGGTGCCGCCCAAAAGGCGCCGACGTCAGCCATTGTACACGGGCCGGCGGCATTCCCCAGTGACCAAAAAAAGTAGGAGAACAGGCTTCTGGTCGCCGAGTGGAAGATTTTGCGGAAAATTCTTGGACTAGTCCCTAGGCCTGATGGTAGTATGCGGCTTCTCAAAAATGGATGGCTGGGCCTCATGGCAAGGTTGGATAAGATCGCAGTGTCAAGAAAGCTTATATTAGCCGGCTGACCGGTCGACGTCCGGTCGGTCGCCACAGATATCGCTGGGATGATGTCGTGCAGAAAGATCTACGCGAGCTACGTGTCAATGACTTGCGCGATTGAACGAGACCAATAAAGAAATCTTATATCGGAGACCAAGACACATTTTGGGTCGCTGAGCCATAGGAGTAAGTAAGTTTGATCAATATGAAAAAATAATACTTTTTTTACAATAGAGCAAGCGAGTCACCTGATGGAAAGAAATCATCGCCGCCCATTAACATCCGCGAAATCAGATAGATCACTAATGCGTTGCCGGCCTTTTTAAAAAGGAGTGCCCTCCCCAGAGAACGCAGGGCTGCCTGAGCAAGATTGCTCAGGGGAGGATTCCCCTTCAAATCGTGTGAAAGGACCTCCCTGGGTATGATTACCTTGCAAAACCGCTGACATATTTAACTATTATTGTGAAGTTGACTCTTATATCAACAAATTTAGGAAGCTTATCTTTGAATAATTATTATAAATCTAGCCAACGTGTTGATGGCACACCAGATGGTCCTAAATAAAAGGTCAATTATATAAATATAACGTTTTTTTTTTTATATAAGAGGTGGCAGACGAGCAGACGGATCACCTGATGGTAAGCAATTCCGCCGCCCATGGACAATCAGCAACATCAGTGGAGTCACAAGTGCGCTGCCAACCTTTTCCCCTTCTGGACAATCAGCAACATCAGTGGAGTCACAAGTGCGCTGCCAACCTTTTCCCCTTCCCCCCCATTAGGCCTCCGGTAACCTCACTCACACGTTCTAATAAATATTAATTTAAGCAATTCCGCCGCCCATGGACAATCAGCAACATCAGTGGAGTCACAAGTGCGCTGCCAACCTTTTCCCCTTCCCCCCCATTAGGCCTCCGGTAACCTCACTCACACGTTCTAATAAATATTAATTACAAGTATTTGAAAAGAGTAACTAATGAGTTTCTTGGTGTGTTCTTAGTGTCATTAGTTTCAGCAAAGTTTTCAGCGTCTTTAGAGGAGCTATTTCGTCTCGCAATGACAATTGAAAACGTTTATTTGACGACCCGTTTGGATCAGTGGTAGTGAATGCTGCCTCTGGTGCAAGGATTGCGGGCTCGATCCCCGCACAATACAAACATTTGTAAGCATAAACATGTCTGTTTGTATTGGTTTTGATGTTTCTATCTATTAAAAGGTATTTACAAAAGAAAAGTTACATATGTATACATATATTTGTAATTCCGCTGTTGCTTCTTATATCCGTAACACAGGTGCTTGAGCTAGCTACCTATCTCCGAGTCTGATCAATATATCGATGCCTCCTACATATACTATTGTATGTCTAAAAACCCAATTTTATACAAGAGATATTATTGCATGCAGTTTTCATGCTTTATGCTCATAAAACATGAGAATTTCATCCAATTATGTCTTTATATGCCTCTTCGTTAAAATTGGATTTACGTTGGACATACGATAGTATACGTAGGAAACATCGGTATGTGACCTTGTAAAAAAAAATTAAAGTTTCCCAGATTGTAGTTACCAAATGTATGGCAGTATTAATCAAAGCTTAACATGACCTAAACAAAAACATGGACTATATTTTCACATTGCATTGTAAGTGCTTATATGATGAGAAATACCTACGTCTTTTAGGGATATTTTACGCCTCCAAAATCAGTTAAAGATTTGGAATAAACGTGAAATCTTCAAAAGGTCACAAAGTTTAAATCTTCTAAATAAGCGAACGAACAAAGTTTTTAATTAAATTTGTTCTTTGTCTAAATTTCCTTTAATTGGGGGATTTTTAACTTTAGATTTTTAATTTACAATCACAATGAATAAAAACGTGAAAAATAAACAATTTTATAGGTTATATGTACCTTCGTATCACGTTTACATGTACCTACGTTTATCAAAATTACTAAAGCACTTCGATAATTGAACTTTTTTAATTAATGTCAATTAGAGAATCAATAACGCTCTAAAGTCGTTTAATTAATTGAAAGGAGAAAAGCTATAACTTTTCTTATAATTTTTTTGTTTCCAATGGATATAACCAAATGATTGACATAGAATAGAGATTCGGTAGAAGAATATTAAAAAAAATGTTGTCTTATGTAAATTAAAAAAGATTATATTAGTGTTTATTTTAATATTTAATGCGCCTCCTCAGAATATTTATATCTATGTGATTTTTCTAGTTTCTGGTGCTCTTTAGTACCAACAGTGTGCAGTGTGTGTGATATAAAAGCCAAATACCAGATTTAACTACGTACGAAAAGTGTACCTACAGTCTGTTGAACGTACGTACTTGCTTGATGAAGAAAAAACCATTTGGCAATTTGCGAAAAATGGGAGAACTGAACAACATCCCAAGTCGTAAACTCGCAGAAAAAACGGGATTCGATTTTTAAAAATCAACGCCGAACTTACACCGTACACCCGCACAGTGGGACGAACTTAAAAACGCCGGACAAAAACGCCGCTCGGTTTAACTGCCAATATCACTGTCATTTGTCTCTGGCCGCCTCTGCATTGTAACAAAACCTTTTACACACCAAAAACTCCACGGGAATCTCTATTTGTATCTCTAAAAGGTTCAATTTGGAAGTTCACGACTGCAGTACTGGGTCGGTTCACAAATAACTGGCTCTCATAGTGACATGTTCGTTTTGAGAGCGTTTCGCTTTATGCCTCTAATTGCGTTAGGCACTAAAATATTTTTGAGTGTCCATTTTGAAGTTTTCGATTTATAAACGTTTTAGCTCGTATCTGAAAATAATAAAAACAATACGAGCGCTCTTAATGAAATATGTGTCCGAATGGATATTCCAAATTAGTTTTTTGTTCATTTAACAATGCTTGCTAATTTTTATTCAACGTACAAATTTTACGCTTACTAAAATAAAGATAAAGTTTTTTTTTATTTTTCCGTCTGGACTAGGGGCTCTATTTAATTTTTAGTGGATAAGGTTGGAATAAATACTTGAAACATCAAAATAACATTTATGTTATCATCTAAGCGTGTTATTCCTGGTTGCTTCCAAAGCTTAGGTAGGTACGTGGTTGAAAGGTTAGGTAGGTAGTGGTTATTGAGGGGACTCAGGTGCATCTACCTCCTCGAGTGGCCCTGCTGGTAATCAGTTCTGTCCTGATTCCAACTTCGGTTGGTATCAGGTAGAAACGGTTACCACGGAGCACGGTTTTTCCTGGGCAATGACGGGTAGTAATTCATTCGTGGATTGCTACCTGTTAGCCGAAGGATGCACACCAGACGGACAGGCCCTGGCGTGCGACCGCGCTGAAGCGCACTTCAAGCGCACACATTGTCGCGCCGAGGGTCTGAGGACCAGCTTCTTCACGTCGTTCCCTGACGGTGCACTAGGACCCGTAAAAGCGGGTTGAACCATCGCACAGCGGGGTTGCAGGCGCAATTTTTGTCTTCGAACCTGGGTATGCTGTGTCCGGCCCCGCCCGCGCGGGTTGCGCAGCGCCTCCGGGCGCAGTGGCCGCAAGGCCCACGTTTGAGGACCTACGCCGCAAGGTCCCAGCCAGTGGATTGCGGTGGTAGGTCGGAGTTGTTTGCGTCGCGGATTTCCCCGGCTCCGCAGCCAGTGGAGTCGGTTTTTGCGACGCGTTATTATGTTAAAAGCCTGCGGGTTTGTCCCTAACTCGCACTGCACTGCAACCAGCAGTGTATGTGCGGGGAGGGGTGGCCGCAGTCCTCTTCTGGAATGGAATGGAAATGAATGGCTGGAAACGCCCCAGTGTTTTTATTGGGTATGCCTCCGGACGGTCTCTGATTAGCAGAGACCTAACCCGGAGGAGAGCCCCTATCAGCGGTGTATAAGGTGCATTTTCACAGGGCCATCAAAAAAAAAAGGTAGTGGTTATTGAACCGGAGTGATACCACGCCTCCCAGAAAACCTGAAACTGAAGAAGCATCTTCAGCGCGTCAGTAAGGTCCTACAAGACGCTTAATTTGGGCATATGACAAAAGATCAGCAGCGCTCTTGTGGCTCTACTGGTGTGTTCATGGATGTTTACGAGTACCAGTTGATCCGTTCGTTGGTCTGCCACGGCTGTATTACATAAAAAAACATACGACTACAGTTTGACAACTTCGTCTACGGTAAAATAAGAGCGCAAGAGGACCAAAGCAGCTAGCCTTCGAATAATTGACTCCAGATAAATTTTGCGATAAATTTTAACTATTAGTGACGTCAATTAAAAGTTGATAAAAAGTTTATTCATAAATTCAGTTTGATGATTATTTTATATCTATTGCTGCCAGGACGACACACCAAATAAATGATAATTTACGTTGGTGAATTCGACGGTAAGTGAAATGGAAGCTCAGTGGACACCCAACACCAGTGGAGTCCCAAGTGCGCTGCTAACCTTTTAACTATACTATATATATGGTGGCCGACCAGTTTTCAGCAGATGGGTAAGACAGACCCAAGAAACGGCGTGACTAGTTAGACCACCAATACCAGGATTAGAAACTGGCTGGCTTCAAATAGAGTTCACTGAAGGAGTTTAGTTAAAGAAAAAATCCATCCGTGTTTGTCGCAAACTAAATTTTACGCAAACCAATGCCTTTTCATAAGTCAATTAACTGTCTGCCCTTTAATAATATATTAAGAAATTCCTGCCTCGGAGGCGTAGTGGTTAGTGGGTCGCACTATAAAGCGATGATTGCGGAAGAGGTCCCGGTTTAGATGTCCGGGTCGGGTCAAATTTTGCACCTAAGTTTTCGGTAAGAAATTCTTAGTGCCAGCCATGTCAGAAACTGGAAGTCGTGCGGTCTTGTACCCCCGTGCCCCGGAAAGCACGTTAAACCGTTGATCCTTCGCCCAATCCCTATCCGATCGTGTCACGCTGGTGTCCCATCGGATTATGAGGGCAAGGAGATAGAGAGTGCACTTGTGTTTGCGCACACAATTGAGCACTATATTTATCCTGCGTACGTGGCTGATCGTTGAGATTGGCCGCCGTAGCCGTGATCGGTTGGAGGATATTATTAAATTGAGAAATGATTTAACATTGCTATTGCAGGAGTATATCCTGAAATAGTGAATCTAAAATTCTCCTGAAATGGACGCAATCACAGCAAAAACCGTTTACACTTGTCCAATCCAGCCGTCATCGTCATGTCGCAAACATTTGAATTTCGAACAACGTTGCGCGCCATTTTGTTTTTTGCTCTTTTTTTTTCAAACCACCCACAGTGCAGTGTTTGTCGCCTATTTCACTCTAAAACCGCGAAATGAAAGTGCGAACGAATGATTGGCGTGTTGGCCAAATAGTGGCGTCTGGCAAAAAATGTGACATTTGGAATACTGCGGGTTGCACTACGGAAAATAGTTTGATCAAATAGAGGAGCAAAAAATTTTAGTCTAGGGCGTTTGAAGGCTGCACTGAAGTGATGACCATTCAATCGAAATAGCGAGCTTCACAGATTTATCGCCAGTTGAGACATTGTTTACCATTTTTTTTTATTCATTATTTTTGCACCTGAGTAGCGTATAAATTAACAGACCAGATAAAGAAGATGCTTAGGATTAAATAGTAATGGCATTACATATTTAATGTCAAAGTTTGATTACAAGAATTCCGTGACCGTGAGAGAGCCATGCTTCGGCATGAATGGGCCGGCTCGACCGGAGTGATACCACGGCCTCACAGGAAACCAGCGTGAAGCAGCACTGTGCTGTGTTTCGCTGCATGAATGAGGGCATCGGAGGCCCAATCCAAGGGAAATATGGTTTAATGGTTGGCAGCGCACTTGTGACTCCATTGGTGTCGCGGGCGGACATGGGCGGCGGCAATCGCTAACCATCAGGTAATCCGTCTGCTCGTCTACCACCTATCACAAAAAAATATATATGCCAATGTCGAGGTCGTACATTATGTAGGCAGACAACCAAACAGCGGAATTACAAATATATACATACATGTAATACTTTTCTTTTGTAAATATATATTTATAATACATTAAACACACACAACTTTCATAAGGCGGATTATATGGCAATCAACACATCACTTGAATCTGTTCAATGGCTGGAAGAGTTCAGTACGTGTTGCGATGTAAACGATATGTTAGCTCGATTCTATCAAATTCTACACCAAATCATTATCAAACATGTCCCTATGACGGTAACCAGTAGTGGTACCTATCCTGTATGGTTCTCCTCGCATCTTATATTGCTTCTTAAACAGAAGCTTAAATACCACAAAAAATTCAAAAAATACGGTAATCCACTGCATAAAATAGAATTTGAGTATCTGCGACGTGACTGTTCCAGAAAGATCAAAGAGTGCTACAACGACTACATCTCTTCAATTGAATTTGACATTAAGAAAAACCCAAAACGGTTTTGGACGCACATCAAGAACTTAAGAAAAAATTGCTCTTCATATCCATGCACAATGGTGCACAACAGCACTGCCTCATCAGACATCAATCGTATCCCTGATTTGTTCGCGGCCCACTTTTCCTCAGTCTATGAGAAAAGTAATACCATTGCCGGTAATGATACCCATAACTTAACATCACGCCATGCTGAAGGCCTTGACGTAATTGGGTCTGCGCAGTTCACTACTTCCCAAGTTCAAAAGAAACTGGAGAAACTCGATACTACAAAAGGTGTAGGTCCAGATAATATACATCCACTCCTATTGACTAACTGTGCGAGTAATCTGGCGCTACCTTTAACAATGCTGTATAACCGATCTGTGAAAACGGGTACGTTCCCTGACACATGGAAACAGGCTAGAGTAGTGCCTATTTACAAATCTGGCAAAAAGGAGTGTGTAACCAACTATCGGCCTATATCCATCCTCTCAGCAATGGCCAAAGTGTTCGAGTCATTAGTGCATCCTGTATTGTATAGACACATCCATGGATGCATTTCTACTGATCAACATGGCTTCATGGCGAAACGATCAACTAACACTAACTTAATGCTCTTCACAGCCGAGCTGATGGGTGCAGTTGATCAGGGGCTACAAGTGGATGCAGTTTATACTGACTTTTCTAAGGCATTCGACAAAGTCAACCATATAATACTTTTGGAGACGTTGACCACATTCGGGGTTGTGGGCGATTTGCTGGATTGGTGTAAGTCCTACCTTACGAGCCGTCCATCAAGGGTTCTTGTCGATGGCAAGCATTCCGATCCTTTTGTTGCACATTCAGGCGTGCCCCAGGGTTCAATTCTGGGTCCACTATTTTTCAACGTTTTCATTAACGACATTTGTAAGAATATAAATTATAGTAATATTTATCTCTTCGCTGATGACCTGAAATTAACGAAGATAGTTTCTTGTGCTACTGACTCAGCAAAATTACAGGAGGATCTTGATGGGCTCCAGAGTTGGTGCAGGGATAATAAGATGTTCCTAAATACCAAGAAATGTCACCATATAAAGTTCACCAGGAAGCGCAATAGGGTCATGTCTGAATACACAATAGCAAACGAAAGCCTGGAAGAAGTCTCAGTCATAAGGGATCTGGGTGTTTTAATGGATGCTCGCCTACGATTTACGGTCCATATTGATAAAACCATAAATGATGCAAATAAATCGCTTGGTTTTATAATAAGGAGCACCAAAGATTTTAAAAATCCACACTCCGTCATCCTGCTTTACAATACCTACGTGCGAAGTAAGCTAGAGTATTGCAGTACGGTTTGGTGTCCAAGCTACAACGTGCACATTAATAGACTGGAGAGAGTGCAGAAGAAAATGTTACGCAGCCTTTCATACCGCTTCAGACCTCCTAGAAACATCAAATCTTACATTGATCGACTTAAGCATTTTAAGATGGAATCCCTTTCTGGTCGACGTACCTACATGGACATGTCTTTCTTACACAAAGTGTTAAATAACCATGTTGACAGCCCGAAGTTACTCAAAGAACTTGATTTTAATATGCCAACCCGTTTACCTCGACACCCGTGTGGTTTGTTCAAAAACAAACTCTATAGAACTAACTTTGGCCGCAGCTCACCCTTGTTCCGCGTGTCTCGTCTGTATAACGATCTAACAAAGAAATTGCCAGAACTTGACATAAACTTTCAGAGTCTCCCTAAATTCATACATACCTTGAAATTAAACGTACCTCAACCAGCAATGTAACAATTACTCCGAAATCCATTATTTTTGTATTTAAAATTATTCATTTCTGACATTGTTTTTAATTCCATTCATTTATCATTCAAAATTCATATGACATTATTATATTCTCATTATTTTTTTAACTTATGCAAGATGTGGTTATCTAATTGTAAGTGCAGTTAAAATTATTAATTCTATGTCGCTGTGATAATAATTATGTATTGCTGTTTCTTATGTTGATAATCCAATAAATAAATAAATAAATAAATAAATAAATAAACACCAGACCAATACAAACAGACATGTTCATGCACACAAATGTTTGTACTTAGCGGGGATCGCAACCCTTGCACCAGAGGCAGCATTCACTGACCCAAATGGGTCGTCAAATTTATTTTACAGTTTATAAATAACACACCTGCAAAATTTTGTCTATACTTTTACTACATACGTTTACTACAAAAATATCCCTGGCGGCTCCAAAACACCACGGCACGTATGCATAATATTATAAATTAACTCAACCCCTTCCTCACATTTCGGAGGTATATTCACATTTCAGATTAATTACTGCGCCATATTCGTCGAGATCTCATTACCTAAGGCATATTGTGTGCAGCATCGTCTTATCGAATCTCCGTTATAATCTTAATGAAGAATTATTGGAAGCATTGCAGCGCTGAAATGGGAGGAAATTTGGAATTTCTGATGGAATATTATGAACATTACTATGTTGGGGGTAGGGATGCGATCTGAAACGATTTTAGATAGTAGATAGATACTCTTTATTGCACAACAAACACAAGATGTGAGAGCACTGTTTGCTGAAATACAGGTTTATCAAAACCCAGTTCAGCAATAATTGCTACTTTACCATGTGTTTGTAAAAGTTTGCTTGCATTAAAGAGTTTTATTATTTATTATTAAAAAAGCAAAATTTCAAGTATACAGATATTAGGTATACAATTTAGGCTGTTTTATCGCTGGGAGCGATATCTACCAGACGACCATCATGCAGGTTTAGAACATTAGATAGAATAGGAGGAGTTTAGTGCAAAACTTTTGATATTTCTGCAAAAACAAATTTATACGATATAAATTTCTTGTTCAAATGAATATGTTTATTGTGAAATAAATACAATGTTTATTTTAGCTCTTCATGTTATTTTAAAGATATAAGATAGTGTTTTTATATAAGGCACAATGCCTGATATTGCAAGATGTAAAACAGTATGTTTTTTATTCATAATGAGTTTTCTCTTGGCTTTTCCAATATAGCCGTTTATTATGTATGTTAGACTGTAAGTGTTTATTATATGGGCCAATAAAATATTTTGAATGTATCTTGTTGCCTGAAATAAATAAATAATAATTATTATTATGTTCTTTGTACTTTGAATTATTACACACTTATTTTTATATTTATAAGATAATCTTTGTTTTTAACCCCCGACGCAAAAACGACGGGGTGTTATAAGTTTGACGTGTCTGTGTATCTGTCTATGGCATCGTAGCTCCCGAACAATTGAACCGATTTTGATTTTGTTTTTCTTGTTTGAAAGATGAATAAGAAGGGAGTGTTCTTAGCTATGTTGGATAAAAATCGATCCAAGAACGCCGCCGTCACAAAGATTTGGGTTTTATGTTTTAACACAACTCCCACAATATGGGTATCATATAAAAGGGCTTTAGTAGCAGAATATATTAATTGTGAAAAATTCCAAATCCAAGATGGCCGCCGCCAGAAAATGAAGAATAACCTATTTGTTGTTCCAACTGCCTCAACATAGGTATCAAATGAAAGAGCTTTAGTTGTGTCGAGGGTCTTAAAATTTTCAATTTAATTTTAATACACTAGACATCATATACATATTTAAAATAAACATTTTTTTTTTTAGAAAACTACTATACTTTGTAATCCGATTTCCACGGTAACTATAACCCATTATTCACGCACTAATGGGGCATCCCTATTTATAATGGAATATGAACACAATAGATAATATGTTAGGGGTTAAACAAACAATATACCACGTATGTACAGACTGTAACGATATATGCATGGTACCGATTTTACTGAAAAATCCAATGAGCAATGGTAGCTCAGTGGGGAGTCGTTGTTCGAATACGAGCATGCACCTCTGAATATTTCAATTCTTTGTGCATATTTCTACCATGAGCTCAGCGGTGAGGAAAAAAAATAGTGAGGAAACCTGCACGTCTCGGAAAGTTTCTCAAGATTGTGGATACTTCCAATATTTGTATAATTATTTTGAACGTGTAACCATGATCCAGCCTGGTTCCCCTGTCTAAGCGTTATTAAGGTCAGACGGCAGTCGTAACCAGACTTCTCAAATCCAGGATCATGGTCCACGCGTGGCAAATGGTCAATTGATATAATATGTCAGCTCGCCAACTGAACCGCCAAAATATAACAATTAACTATTTTCTTGATGTATTTTCTTGTTTACTGTATGTATGTATACCTATTTTATGCAAATAAATTGTTTGAATTGAATTGAATTGAATTAACCGACATGACATTGACACGAGCGACAAAACTTTTATGTTTGTAATTAGAAAACCATAATGATAGCTTTTTGCAAAGAGATTATCGTTTCAAGGGTCGATAAGGGTCTCATACAGAGACATTTTATGTCTTTACTTGACATTCAACATTATTGCATTTATGAATGTTCTAACGATATTTTACGGAAACAGGTCTCAAAATAAAGCTCGTGACTGTATAATAAAGTGACTGTGGTCAGGCCTTTACTAATATTACTCACATCACCAGCCCCAGCGGAATCTAATTCCACGCTCCTGGGCCACAAACACTAAATTCATCAACGCTAAACATTTAATTTCCATTTGAACTCAACAATTTAAACTACGTAAATCTACCAAACCTTACAATCAACTATAACTACCGTCTCCATTTTAATATTTCACGGAACTAAGTCGTCGAGCTCGAACTGTTTCGTTAAAATTTCGTCCTGAACGGTAATTGTTCACTCGCGTAATTTTCAAGAAGCTACCATCTGCCACTATTTACTGGTAACTCGATTCGGGCTAGTGTTGTCGGGGCTACGAATAATCGATTGATTAGTCGATTTTGATTGCTTGTTTATTTATTTTATTTTATTTATTTTCTTTATTGAGGAAACAAACAGTTTAAATACTAATACATTTAGACTTATTAAATTTAAGTAACTCACTAGCCTAATTAGTTTCCACTACTAGCTCATACAATTAATGTTAATGAGAAACTTGCACTTCAGGAATAAAAAGTTAAGCAAAAAGACAAATTCTTGATAGCAGTTATGCAAAAAAAAAAAAAGAAAACTTTATACTTAATACTAAGTGTATACACTTGAATGCTCCTTCAGAAGGCGACGAAAATGCGCCATTTTGTCATGAAATATGTCGATGCCGCCGTAAGTACTATTGTATTTATTACATGATCTAATAATAAAGCTATTTTTTCTATACCTTGTGTTGCAAAAGAGTACCGAAAATGTAAATTTATGCCGTGCGCTTGGTCTAGGACATCTGAATGCTAATCGATTCAAAACGATCGGTTATATTGTTTTTTTGTAATTGTTTTTTTTTATATTGTTTTTTTTTTGTAACTGCTACGGTTCAGTAGCGACCGTCTCAGCTGGAGAAGGATTTCGTATTTTAGTTTTCTTTTCAATTACGATCTCATACATTGACCTGATTCCGTAATATGTAACTTAAGCAATTTTGCTACGAATATCAGACAACAGAGGAATTACAAATATAATACTAAAATACACCCAAACACAGAAAAAACATAAGTTTAATTCATCACACAAATATTTGTCCAGAGTGTAAACAGTGTAAACAGAGTACAAGTTAGGATCACTACCAAATCTCTATCATGCTATTCACCTTACTGTGAGTCTGTCTTAGCATGTCATTCCAGTTCTCGTTTTATAAAGTTGTCATTTCGGGGCCTGGGAGCTTTCCCGTAATGCTTCTACTTCTTAGGTCTTTGGTAGGCTGAATTTCTTTTTAAAATACATTAACTTCTAATTTCAAGTTTAAATATAGGTAGCACCTAGTTAAAACGTCGTCAAGTTAAAACGATCAGTGGAGACATTTCACGAGGTTCGTGTATCCTCGTTACCTACTCTGGCTTGCACCGGTGCAATTATTATGCATATAAAACCTTCTCTCAAACTATTCCATCTACTTAAAAGAAAAAAAACGAAACAGAATGCAAACATAGGAATGGACAGCGAAAGCGACTTACTCGTAGTTTTATACTATGTAGTGATAAGAACACCATGATACACGTTCTGTTAACAAAGTTAAATATTGCTCGAGGGTATGCGAAAAAGAAATTATCAGCGAGGTTCAATAAAAACGCACTCCATAAAAAGACGAATCGATTGATAAACAATCGATCATTTCTTCACATCACTAATTCATTCGCAAGACGAAGGCGAAAATCTTCCGAATGAAAATAATTTCTGCAAAGCTGCAGGGATGAAATTAAATTTTTGACCGGGCGTTGGGTTTGTGAATGAATTTTGAGTAATTTGGAGTCTGGGCGATGTTAATGCAGTTTTTTTTGGTGGAGTGGAATTTCGTGAATAGTGAGTTAGTGGACTAGGGAAGCGAATTTTCATAATTCAGAGATGTGATAAATGCCAAGAAGATAAAAATAGTCAAATAAAATTATTCAAGATTCAAAAAAAAGATTCAAACGCATTTATTAGGTACAGTACATGTGTCATAGATAATATAAATGCTCTACCCTGCTAACATACATTAACATACAAATCTTAACACTTTACTAAATGCAAAGAGTAATTAACCACTTTATTAGCTTTTTCACCATTATATTCATTGGACCTAATTTATATTCATCAGGAATCTTATTATATAGCCTAATGCACATACAATAACAGCTTTTTCTTTAGCTATTAAGAATTACCTGATCATCTGATAGTAAGATATTACCGCTGCCTAACACTAGTGGAGTCAGAAGTGCGTTACCAACCTTTTGCCCTTCCTCTGAACTAGGCCTCCAGTACCTTCACTCACTTGTCAAAAAAGCGTAGACACTGCTTCATGCCGATTGAACCCATTTCTTTTTATTTATTTTATTTATTCTGAAGCATGGTTCTTCCCAGGTTAACAGTGTCAGTATTGAATGAGTTTAATATCTAAGCCATTAATTTCTTGCCCGTTGGCGTTATTGTCCCACCCATTTTTTTTATTCACCTGGGGGCGTTATGTCGGACTCCCCCTGCATGACGGCGGGGGTCTACCGACTAAAACCCCTGGACACTCTCATCGTCCATAGTGGGGGGTCGTGGTGACGGGCACGAAGCCATGTGCACGACCCCCCGGACGGAGCCCGCCTGAAAGGCGGGCAGGACGCTGCCATAGATAGCAGGACGCTGCTAACCATAGATTTATCCACGAATAAAGATTGGTCGAATCAGGTCTTAGTAATCAGGTCAAGGTTTCATGGAATTTTGTTTTAAGAATTTCAAGTCTATATCATCAAATCACAATCCCTTCCTATTTTCAAGTCCCGTGTCAAAACTCACTTCCTATCTCTATAAATCACTGTTTTTTTCTTGTCTCTTCTTCCTTTTTTATGTGGTCTGCTCTCTGGTCATTTATACCTATCTATAAGAAATATTTTTATTGAATTTTTGTTATAAATTATCTATGAGTATGTAGGTATTGTTAATTATTATTTATGTAATGTTATTATTTAAATAATATTAATATATAAAATAATGTATATTTCTGCCATTCTCAATTTCAATTGTTAAATTACTTTGCACTGCCTTCCCTTATTACGAATACGATATTTCTTTCCTCTACCCAAAGGTTGTCTGGATGAAATCGCTACAAGCGATAAGGCCGCCTTACTGTACTGTCTGTTGCTGTTGTATCATGCTTGTATTTTATTTTTGTGCAATAAAGAATATTTATCTATCTATCATCTTTATGAAGACATCAAAATAGAAAAATCTCCTACCCCCAGCTGATAAAGCCTTGCTAGTTTGAAAAGCGTAGTGGGCGTGTTATCTCTCACATTACTATGTGCTTAGATAATGAACGCGCGCTCATTACGTGAGCTGAGTGGCGCCGAGTGCTCCCGCTAGTCGCGCTAACAAACCTGGCTAGAGTGTACTGTGTGATTATACTTATATAGCTACCTATGTGACTGTGTAGACTGGGTGCATCCACATTTGGCGAAAGCGCCGCGAATGTGCAGCTCGCGAACAGCTCGTACCTCGCTCGCACGTGGCTCGTGAGTGGCTCGTGAGCTGCACATTCGCGGCGTATTCACCAAGTGTGGACGACCCACAAGCTGCTCGTGTACAGTGGCGGACAGTTCAAGCTATACAAAACTGTCAAATTTCCTCAATCGATTTCGAACTCAATGTGTAACAATATAAGGTTTATAATCGAATGAAGAAATTTGACAGTTTTGTATAGGTAGATGTGTCCGCCACTGTACATGAGGTTCGTGCGTCACTCCAACGCCGCTCGTGCGCAGTTCGCGCGCTAACTACGGACCGTATACGAGCAGCTCGTGACCGGTTCGCGTGCTGCACACTTGCGGGGCATTTGTCAGATGTGGACAAAAATTTCAGCTTTGTGCTTTGTGTTGAGGATTTACCGCTGGACCAGCCTTCGCAACCCTTAGACCATAGGCAGCTTTCATTACCACTATTCTTTCGTTAGTTACACAAACAATGCGTCACATCAACATAGTTACTTACTCCCCTGCCTCAATTACCCGAACCGAGTCTTGGCCTTCGAAACGAGTAAGCGCCATTTTGGTCGATCCTGCACTATTTATTGCCAGTCATTGACCTGAAGTTCTCGCAGATCAGTCTCACCAACATACTAACTACAAATTGCGAGTGGCGCCGAGTGCCGCCGCTAGTCGCACTAACAAACCTGCCTGGAGTGTCGCGTACTGAGACTAGAGTGTGATAATACATACTTGTATAGCTATGTGACTGTGAAGACTTCTTATGTAGGAGGATCTTAGCTTTGAGCGTCTGTCGTAAGTTGTAATGGGCAAGGCACATGGGTGTAGTGTAGTGGACACCGGAGGGAGTCACAGCCTTGACACTAGGTATTTATAAAGAGGTAAAGACAGACACTGGCAACGCTTATAGGTTATCCGAAAACTTTTGATAAATTTAAAAGTGCTTGGGTTCAAGTCTCAGAACTCGAACTTGCAATTTCTTTGGGCCCCTGCATAAATTATTAAGAAATCTTTATTGATAGAAAAGTAAAAAAAAAGCTACGAGTATTTAGTGTTTTTCATTATTACCGTAGCTAAGCAAAATGAGGGTTATAATTTTTGACCTGTATGTATGTATGGTTGTTCATCTGTTCCCTCATAACTTCTTAACTAGTTATCACATTTGAACAAATGAGATGTCGTTAGAAGCGTCTTGATTGTTTTCTGGTTATAGATTGCCACCTAAAACGTCATGACTGACGTCATGTTAAATTGACTACAGCGCCCTCTACGGGACTTAGAGTAAGGAAATAAAAAAATAACGGTTAGGGTAAATTGACGGTACTGTGTGGGGTATTAAATGAAAGAGCTTTTTAGCACATTTCAAATGTGTATTTTTTTTTACATAACTAAAAATATGTTAAAAAAAAATAAAGTTTAAAGGCTAAAACCCGACTACCAAAAAAAAACACGCTCTAAAAAGTATGAAACTAGAAAATTGTCTCTGCTGAAATTATTATGCCGTATTGCCGTGGTCGTTTGCCACCGATTGTAGCAAAACAGGTTCATTATAATAATAAAATAAAATCAATGTGGCATACGACCACGGCAATATGGCATAATAATTTCAGCAGAGACAAGTTTCTTACTTTTTAGAGCGTGTTTTGTTAGTCGAGTATTAGTTTTTAACCTTTATTGTTAATAATAATAATATCCTTTAACCGATTTCGGCACTCTCTATCCCCTTTCCCTCATAATCCAATGGGACACCAGTATGACACGACCGGAGAGAGATCCGACGACTTTACATGTTTTCCAATGGGCAGGGGTACAAGACCGCCACCTACAAGACTCCAGACACTGAGAAAAACTCAGGTACACGTGTTTGGTCCAACCCGGGGATCGAACCCGGCTGTCCTAGCGCAGCCGTCCCTTTAGTGTGACGCACTCAAATTCAATCAGTCAAATTCATTACCAATTCCTTTAAGGCGAAGGGTAGCCCTAACTAGCGACACCATTCGTTTTTAATTGTTAGCTACTAAACCGGATCTATTTTAAACAATTTCGGGGTAACAACCTCTCGGCAAACACTTGTACTATTTATTAATTAACAATGCAAAAATGTTGGGTCCGTTTTTGTACGCGAAAAATTGATTACCGGCGAAAGCGGCCACTTTTAGCGTGAATCAATTTTTCGCGTACAAATGTTGGGTCCGCATTTGTTCATGGTTGTTAAATAAATAGTATAAGTGTTTGCCGAGAGGTTGTAACCCCGAAATTGTTTAAAATAGATTCAGTTTAGTAGCAAAAAATTGAAATCGATTGGCGTCGCTAGTGTGCCCTACCCGTCACCTTAATTTCAATTTTTTATTATTACCATAATAATCACGTGTGCTTATCTTGAGTCAGGCTTGATAGGGTCAGTCCAGCTAGAAATGTTCACGCGGTACGCGTCTAGCTCGCCTGTTTTGTGTTCCGATTTGTCGGTTTGCCAGACCTAGAGAAATGCATGTTTCTGTAGATAGCAAAGACCCACTAATATACACCTGTCCGAAATAATTACTACAGCTCAAGACTGTTCTAGTAGCGCAGTGACTACACTTAACTATACTGATGTAAACATACAGAAATATAAATTCTTTATTTGCATAGGCTTGTACACAGATCTTACAAATCGTCATACATTTGAATGATTTAAGACTATTTATAAGAAATTAAATAAGATTAAGTTTGTAATTGTTAAAGATAACGGTGTATATTTGATAGAAAATAAAGGTAATTAAAGGTATTTATACAATAGATATTTATAAGATATAATAGAAAATGTTAAATATAAAACAATAATCTTTTCTATTAACAAACTAATAATTTTAAAAAAAATTTCAAGTCAGAGTCCATACGTGTTAGTAACAATATTACCTTACAAACTATGTTAGTAAATATTTCTAGTCCCCTAAATAAATTAAATTTAATTTGTTTCCCGTAAGCCCCCAAACCAAATGTTCCCATCACACTCGCCGCATTACCACGCTGAATAGCGATGGCCAGCCTCTGCACCAGGAACGAACTGGAGCGTGAGTCACCAGTCGCATCGTTTATTCTGCGGCCTATCTCACGCACAAAGACCTCTGACCCCCAACAGCCCATCGTCTCCACAGCCACAGGCACAAACTCGTAAAGATTTATAAATACTTATGTATAATTTACATGTTAATACTTATATATATGTTGATACACAAAATTTACTAAAAAAATAAATAAAATAATGTGATTCGGAAACCACCGGCTCGGAAAGTTATTTCTGGTCGAGAAGATCCGGCAAGAAACTCGCCAGTTACACTTTTTAATAGCCAAACTTTCATACAATGTTGTGACTTTATCATACCAAGCCGTACAGTTTAATTGGCACACAAAATAAAATAAAGGAAATAATAAAATAAATATCATGAGGTAAACCGAAGCAGACCACTCCCCAAAGGTGGCATCTGTTCACAAGTATGACGTATATGTCAGCCATCATTAGAGATAATGCAATGACCCGCCACATAGCTCCATTCCCTCAAAGACATTTGAGTGAGCATGACTACTTGGGTTCCCCTCATAGGTCACCGAGTGGTAGTTACTTAATCCAATACTAATAAACTGCAGGACGAGGTGTAATTTGTATACAACAATATATAATGCTTAGCCTGATTGATTAAAATTGAGTATAGTTATATAATAATAATATTTTAAGTAAATATTTATAAAAAAAACTACAAGTGTGTAGGCATGGATGTCATTATGTCCATGAATCCTTATCATTTAAGTAATTTACAATTGTGCCGAATATAAATAAATAAAAATACTGCATCTACAACAATTCTTGTCATTGTGGCAATATAAGTACGTCATCTTCGTAAAAATAACTATGTACAAAGTTGAGCTTGATATTTTTTTTATTTAGATAGGCCAGTCAATTTCAAAAGTATAAAATTAACCAAATTTTAATATACCATTCGATAAAGATATAATTATTGTCAACATACCAGAAAGAGAGAGCTGTAGAACACATTTCACTTCACAACAAAATTTAACTTTAACTACAATATATATATTAGAATTATGTAAATTTGTTCGACAAAATAAAGAATTATATAAACAGGCTAAAGAGCATTATTCAATCTCTCGTAACTTGCGATTTATATATAGATTAGCTTTGCCGGGCACTAAACTGGATATAGTTAGAAGAGGTACATATTACACTTCAATCAAAGTGTACAATAAATTGCCTAGCGTTATAAAAAATGAAACAAAATACCACCTTTTTTGTAATAAATTAAAGAATTATTTATTATAAAAAAGGTATCAAAATGTTTTTATAGTATTCACGAGTTTTTTGAGCAGAATACTACGTGATATTCTTATTACGATTTAACTTTATAAATCTTAGTAAATTCTATAATATGTATTAACATTGCAGTGCGCCTGCGGGGTTCATGTTCAGGGCTTGTAATTAGTTTAAGATCTATTGTGAACAACATGAAAGCAATAAAAACTATGACTATGACTATGATAAAAAGATATTTTTTGACAATTATGAGACATTTTTTAAGAAGTGCAACGTTTTATTCATAAAGGAAAGAATCAAAAATTTACTGAGACAAAATTATCATAATTTTTTCTTACAAGTAACCATAATTATTGTAATTCCTAAAACTGGCCACTTTAGGTAATAATAAGAATTATTGTTACCTTTGCGAAGATAATATTACCCAAGTAAATCTCAACCGTATAACTTTTTTTTAATGTTTCATAATCGCCATCGCAATGAATACAAATCTATTGGTGGCATTAGTTATGTCTACCTGCGCCTTAAGGTGACTCATACCTTAAGGCGAAGGGTAGGTACTAGCGACACCAATCGATTTAAATTATTAGCAACTAAACCGGATCTATTTTAAAGAATTGGTGCAGAAGTTTCTAAGCAAACATTTATACTGTTTATTTAATATTTATGCACTATCTTTTGATCTGTTTTTGCAATCGAAATTTGAATTTAAGTCACAAGTGGCCATTTTTGGCGGTAATATAAATTTTGTGTACAAAATCTGACACAAAAGTTAATTTTAAGTACTAAATAAATATTAAAAGTGTTGTTTGAGAGGCTACAGCTTCAAAATTGTGAAAATTGTGTGATTGAAAAAAAATATCCAGTTTAGTTGCTGATAATTTAAATCAATTGGCGTCGCTGGTGGTCCCCTTCCCGTCACCTTTTTTAATCTCCGAAATTTAAAAAAATGCGACGGGGTGTTATAACTTTGACGTGTCTGTGAGTGTGTGTGTGTATGTTCGTGGCATCGTAGCTCTCGAACGGATGAACCGATTTTGTTTTGCTTTTTTGTTTGTTTGAAAGGTGAATTGATCGGGAGTGTTCTTAGCTATGTTATATGGAAATTTATCCAAGATAGCCGCCGCCACAAAATTTCGGATTAACATAATTATTGTATGACAACTCCGCTCGATATAGGTATTAAATAAAAGAGTTTGAGCGACAATATTAAACAAAAAATATTCATACGTTGGACACTCAACAGCAGTTTTAATTTATTTTTGGAATTGGAAATTTTGTCGGGGGTTTTCAAATTTTTAATTTATTTTTTATAGAACAAAACTCTCCCGTGATGCGTAGAAACTGCATTCGTTGACGTCATGGAGTTCATCGCTATTTGCATAAAGTATTTTAGGAATATCTATTTTAAGTGATGATTGAATTTAGATATCTGGAAGAGTTTTCATGCTCCACTCTTTTACCGCTCTACTTTTGAAAGGTCCAGAAAAAATAGGACACAAGTGTATTTAATGGTCATTGTGGTTGTATAGTAGTTAATTTTAAACGCCCAACATGGCCGTTATATGTCGTCAGTGTGTCGCATGCGTCGCGCGGTCTGGCGCGCCGACAAATCGCCATACAAATCAAGTGGGACGTACAAACTCCCACATTTCTAGCATTACTGACCCCATTTACACCTTATGTTGCCTTCGCGTTAGACAATTTAAGGTACTATGTAATTATCTAGCCTTTGCAGGATACTAAAAACAGAAGGACCACGAAAGCTTTTTCCTCCTTATTTTGCAGAGTAAAGGCCTTCATCATAGAAACCAAGTTAACGCTTTTATGATGGGATTAGGCTTATTCGCCACGCTTGCCTAATGTGGATTGGTGATCACAAACCTAAGCAATGTTAGAAAAATTTGTAACATACTTTTATTTCACTTGCATTCTCTTTCAATTATTTTATATGGTAAGCTAACTCTGATTAGTAGGTACGAGTACTACATACACCAAAAAAGCAGAATTAAACTCCAGAATGTTTATCTCTGCAGGGTCCGAAAACCCAACTTCCCTCTTTAAAATTAACCCTTAAAAGATAACCGCTTTGAAGTCATTCCCTTGCCTCATTCGGATGGAATGAAAACAAATGGGCCGTAACAATATAATGCGAAGAAAGTAAGAACACGTATATTTCAACGCAGTTAGATTGGTGTTTCGCTGGGCGTCCTTCACAACCCGTTGGCGCTGAGAAATGGACGCGTAAAGGTGGTAACTGGTCTGTTAAGCAACATTTACCCCTTTATTACAAATCGCGAACCAAGGATAGTTCCGGAACAAAATTCGTGCCAGCCCCTTTCAACATTGCATGTTGGAACGGGATGACATGAACTTTAGTACGCTTATAACTTCAGATCGCGATTTATTATTATTATTTTATTTATACCACCCCTTGTACCAGTTTTCTAGCAAATAAATGATTTCTGATTTCATAATGAGGTGGTTAGGGTCTTATATATAAATTCTTTTTTCGAAAACTTTGTGTGATTTTTTGCTTTGCTCTCACTGTGAAAACTGCTCTGTTATACCGTTTTAGCTAACAAATAATTATTAAACGTTTATGAATTAAGCTCTTCGCATCATTCAGATGGGACACAAACCCACGACCGTTTCTCAAATCGATTTTTATTTAATAGCTACTATACCGGATCTATTTTAAACAATTTCGGTGTTACAATCTCTCGAAAAACATTCATACTATTTATTAAATAACCATATTTAACGCTAAATACCAATAAATAACGCAAAAATTCATTGCAATCTTTTCGCGTACAAAAACGGACCCAACATTTGTGCAAGGTTATTTAATAAATAGTATAAGTGTTTACCGAGAGATTGTAACCCCGAAATGGTGTCATGGCGTACCTCATTTTGTACCCTTGTCTACCCTTTAACGGCCAAGTCACACAACATTAACTAAATATAAACAATAAAGAAATTGCAGTAAGAATAAGGTTTCTTACTGCGACTTGGTACGACTTTGTCTAGATTTCATTACTTTTTAGAAACGAATAATCAGCTCTTGACTAGACTTGGCTAGTTTTTACAGAATGTTTTTGGTGGGATTTCACTTCACTTCTTTTTGTAAAAACTATAGAAAATCTATTTAATAAATCATGAATCAAACCAGTCGCGTATAAATGGTATGAGTATTTTATGTATAGGAGAAGTGTAAATATACTTGGTAATCTCACATATTTGTTTGGGATTACCAAGTCATTTATACAGTTGGCTGAAATGAAAAACTGGGCCATTTCAGATAATTTTTTAGTAAGGAGAACAGCAAATATAACTTGGTAATCTCACATATTTGTATGGGATTACCAAGTCATTTATGCAGTAGGTTTAAACCAGGTACTCCAGATCTTCGATTATCCTAGTTTTTCTTTTATGTGGCCATTAAACCCTAACTCTGTGCCATATTTCAGCTCTCTCAGATTATGGGAAGTACTAGTTCTATTTTCATGCTCATGAGTGAGAGTCATTCGAAAATGCGAAACTATGCTTTCGCCTAACTTCGCAACTAAATGACAAACATACTTGAATTTTAGGATTAAAAGTAGATCAATTTAGCTTAACGAATGACGAATATTTCTTCTTTCTGGTCTTATTCGGAGGTTCTCAAATAGGAGCCTAAAAATGCGGCGAAATGGTTCCAGTAAAGGATGGTACGGTAGTGTTTGCTTCGCGCTCCACTTGGCGGGGGCGCACTGTCGTGCCCTCAGATGCCCTATCATCGTGGTCGTATGTCACCTACTGTAGCAAAATAGATTAATTATAATAATAAAATAAAATCAATAGTGCATACGACCATGCGGTTAAACGATATGATATAACAATTTAAGGCGGATACTATTTTCTTGTTTCGTACTTTTCGAGCGTATTTTTAGTAGTCGAGTTTTAGCTAGTAATTAATTTTTTTGAACCTTGGATACCTAAAGGATTTTTCTACAAAATTTTTTACCCAGGTATGTGTAGTTTGTAAATACGCATGCCAGTCCAATCCAACTTTCCCCAACAAATTTTCCCGTATGGAAAGTGATTTTGTTTTGGTTACAACAAAATCGTTGGTATCCATCATATAGAGGCTCCATCAGTAAATCAGTAAAATATCCATTACATTATACAAATCGATTTGCATCTATTTGTATGAAATGAATATTATTACTGATTATTATTGTTAAAGATACAATTTTAATCAAATTTAAAAACCCCCGATAAACATTTAAAAAGTAGGTACCCCACTCAGATATATATTACAATTTATTTTTTCGTCTTTTTATTGGAGCTATCATCTTGGATTTATTTTTTTATACCGTATTGTATTTTTCTATTCAAACCCTTGTATTTGATACTTGTATCGAGGGAGGTTGTCATACAGTGGGGACTCAGGTGTATCTACCTCCTAGAGTGGCCCCGCTGGTAATCAGTTCTGTCCTGATTCCAGCTTCGGTTGGTATTAGGCAGAAACGGTTACCGTGGGGCACGGTTTTCCCCGGGCAACGGCGGGTAGTAATTCATTCGTGGATTGCTACCCGACGGCCAAAGGATGCACAGAATTTCCGGCGGACCAGCCCCGACGCAGTGGATCGCGCGCAGCGCACACCACTCGGGGGCTTTCATTGTCTGCTGAGGGCTTAGAGGACCGGCCGCTCTTTACGGACCTGAGCACAATAGGGCCGGGCACGGAGGCTGCCTTCTTTATCCAGCCCCCCCTTCTGCCGTAGGTTGGCGTTGGGGTGTGGTGGTACCCACTGTCGGGCGCTTTGGCGTGCGGTGGGCCGGTGTTCCTGGTGTGATGGTGCCGTATGGGGGCCTTTTTGTTCTCGGGCCTTGAACTGTCGCGCCTTCGGGCGCGTTCGAATGTTGGGGAGTTCCACGGTGGTGGAATTCCTGCCAACAGTCTGTTGCGCCCCGATTCTCGGGAGCGCTCTCCCCGCCTTTATGGTGGGGGCTTTGTTGGTGGGTCTGTGTTGAGTCCCGCAGCCAGTGGGATGCAGCTACGACTCGCCACCCCCGCTTTTCCCGTCCCGTCGATTGTCTCCGCAACCCAGCGGGGATGCTCGAACGGGAGGGTTTTCGGGTATAACTTAAAAGTCTGTGGGTGCTCTCTCCTCTCTCTGCCCTGCAGCCAGCAGGGTATGGGTTGGGGGAGGGGTCTGCAGTCGTCCCTTCCGGAGCGTCTGCGTTGCAATCCAGCAACGTGGACGATTCCGGAGAGGGGGGAATGGTGGGCCATGGGAGTGGCCCTAGGCCTCGTTTTTCGGCGAGGCCCGTTTTTGAAGAGGCCGTGCTGGCGAGCCTCTCGTCCTTCGAGGGTGGGCCGCGGACTTGGTTTCGTACCCGTTACCGTAGCCCACCCCACACGGACGTAGCAGGAAATGCCCCGGTGGTTTTTAGTGGGTAGGCCCCTGGGAGCACCCCAAGGGAGAGCCCCACACTACCCGGCCGTCTCCCAGCGGTCGGGTGTGCTTAAGGCGGCATTTTCCACCGGGCCAACAAAAAAAAAAAAAAAAGGTTGTCATACAGTAATATGCTAATCCGACATTTTGTGGCGGCGGCCATCTTAGATCGATTTCCATTTAAGATAGCTAAGAACACTTCCGATCAATTTACCTTTCAAACAAAAAGTAACAAAATCAAAATCGGTTCATCCATTTGGGAGCTACGAGGCCACGGACTGACATATACACACATAGGTGACACGTGAAACTTATAAAACCCGTAAATTTTTTCAGGGGTCAAAACAGCTGTTAAACAATTAGAGGAGTTATTTTCCAGATTTCTACCATCCTTATTTGTTACTCCGTGACCATGGCGCTTGCAACAGTGCCGAAATATCGGAAACTCAAAAATAAGGTACACGGTAGAAATCTCTTAAATAACTATTCTAAATGTCGTTCTTTTATTCAAGAAAAAATAAAGTACTAGTTTGCTGTATCCTAAAAATAAAAAAAGGTATATTATTAACAAGAGATGACGGATGAAATGAAAAAAGAGAGTGGTGGTGGTAGCTCAATGGATAAGAATGCGCCTTACACGCAGGTGCTCGAGGTTCGAATCCAAACATGCACCAAAGGTTTTTTCAAATCTATGTGCGTATTTCTACCATTACTGTCTGCTCGGCGGTGAGGATAAACATCGTGAGGTAACCTGCACGTTTCGGAAAAAGTTTGTAACCATGATTCAGTTGGTCTGGTTCCCCTGTTTAAGGGTTGCGAAGGTCAGACGGCAGTCGCTTCGTTGTAATAACCAGCCCCCCTAATCCTGAATCATGGTCTAAGCGTACTCTGGGCTCTAAAGCGAGCTTTGGACGCAACCGGGAATTACAAGCTAAGATGAAGAGAAGATGGGTGAGATGAAAAATATTTATTTATATAGGCTACACAACAGAAAATAACCAAAGACCGATTTTTATATGCAATAGGATGGCAGACGAGCAGATGGATCACCTGGTGGGAAGCGAGATTACAAACAAATGAGCAATTATAGTTAAGGGCCAGATTAATGTCCACAAAAGAGTCTCGCTACTCATTGTGCCCAGAATGCTGGCGGCGTTACCTCTTTGAATGGCCAACCTACCAAAAAAAGGAGTGGAAACGACAGTGGTCGGCCCACATCCACTCATACCGTTTCCATTTTCGCTGATTCGAACATGGACCCGCCAGCTATCCACTGACCTACAGAACAAACGATGGATGGAAACCACAGACTGTAGGCAATCCAAAATCGCACTACCCAAATTAGACCCGCGGCTAACAAAACGACTTCTAAACCTCAGTAGGAAAAACCTCAGAATAATGATGGGGACAATCACGGGCTACTGTCCCCTAAATAAACACCTATACACCCTAGGCGCTACCGACAGCCCTCTATGCAGGGGATGCTTTAGCGCCGAGGAATCAGTCACACACGAAGTCCTGGAATGCGATGCGGTGACCAGACGCGAAGAAATCCTCTGATCGGCGGGGTCACTCCGCGAAGCCTTTGAAGCTCCCAGGAAGCCTCTGCGCTTCTGGGCGTTAGGTTGGCTAGAATAGCCACGACCCAACACGCACAATGGACCAAATGAGAGTCTAAGTGCGGAAAAAGTAGTCCACTTTACATAACATCACATTACATTGTTACGCCATGTGGTCCCGGCAGAGTAGAATAGGCCACCCTCACTCTTACCGAGGTATCGTAAAAGGCGACTAAGGTAAAGCTGCTGCCATGATCATCAGCACCCAGAGAAGGAAAACTCTGCATTTACATCAAAACCCTCGCCGACCCGTCTGCCAAGCGTGGTGAGTATGGCAATTACCCCTCATGTGATTGAGGGAGGCCCGTGCCCCAGCAGTGGGGAGTTGAATGGGCTGACGATGACATAGTTATGTGAATAAATTACTACGGTACATATTGGGTGGTGACAGTTACTGACTTTTATAAGTATGACTACATAAGGGTTAAATAACTATCAATTACGTGTCAAATATTATTTGAAATTATTATTAGTGTGATTTTGTTGTAATCAAAATGTTTTTTTTCTTTCACATGATATTTTTATCATAAAACTGAAATACATGCATACATACTTAAACAAAACTTTCTATATTCACAATTTCCAAAAGTTATAGAACAAAATAATTATGTTGGTTTTGATATATATGCAGAGTTTTCCTTCTCTGGGTGCTGATGATCATGCCGGCAGCTTTACCTTAGTCGCCTTTTACGACACCTCGGTAAGAGTGAGGATGGCCTATTCTGCTCTGCCGGGGAGCACACGGCGACATAACTATGTAATACATAATAATTACTAAACGTAATAGTAAGAGAGATAAATAACACAATTGTACGGGCGGGAAGCGTGGTCGTAAGGCACCGCGTCCCGGCGAACAGATTATAAGGAAAGGAAGGGAACCTAACTCTCTAGTGAGCCTAGAGCCCCTTTGTCTAAGACACTAAGTCCCTAGAGCCCTAGCCCTGCCTATCCATGGGAATAAATACATAAATAGATAAGGTGATGGGAGCTTGCTTCCGGGTCGTCCAGGGTAGCAAGCGGGAAGAGTCAGGACGGTAGGTAGGAGGGAAACCGCTGCCAGTCGAGCAGGCTCACTCGACTGATCATAGTGACGGCTAAAGGTGTCTTGGCCGCAGCGGGAGAAATGAGACCCAACACAGACGGTTGAAATCTGTTTATTGGTATAATCTTAATGGTTTATATACATGGTTTACATTATTGCTACATAGAAAGGTATTTGTTGGTGTGTCGTCGGTGTAGAGTGCCGACGGTGCACGAAGACGGTCCATCGGTCAGGCGCGCTGCATGTAGGTCGCTGCTGAGTTGCACTGTACGAGTAGCTCGTACATATTCCCGACTCGAAGAAGAAGACGAAGAGGGGAAGGCAAAAGGGGTGCTGTTGAGTGGTGCCTCTTTGCGAAATGTGTTACTGGAGTGCAACGACCCTGCGTGGCTGCGTTGACGGGATGTCCGCTGCTCTGCGACCCTCTCGAACCGCAATTGTTGCCAATAGTACTGTGGTAATGTTGTCTCAAGCTTCTTGGGATGCATTCTGCATCTCTGGTTAATTGCTGGTTGGTTGATTATTGTAGATAAGTCAGGTTGTGCTGAACAGCATATGCGACTTCTCAATGAACTGGTGAGACCCGTTGGGGAGGCCAGTTACCGATCCGCTGCTGTCAGTCCCTTGATCTTCATGCTGTCATCGATGTAGTCGTGGTGTAATCTGTACAGAGAATATGGTTAGCCTGCCTATCTTGATATACAAGCTGCTTGTGACTGATGTTAAAGTTTCAAGTTTTTACGTTGTTGACAATACGGTTCTAATTAAGTTGCAATATTCAATGTTGTGGTAGGTCATAAATGATATGAATGCAATATGAGTGCCTGTATTTCTTTAGACAATGTTTACGTAACGTAAACAAAACAGATATAAACATGTAGTTAGTTGGGTACTACTGACGATGAATAATTTTTAAATTGTATATATTGGTTTTACTTTCGCCTTTCCCGACTGTTGGGCTCAGGCGTTCCCGATGTTTTCGGGAAGATGGTAATTCTCAGTAGAGAAACCTTCCTCTCCAAGAAAAGCGTTAGATGGTAAAAAGTGGTCTTATGATTTTAGACCTAGAGCTTGCTAGCTCTATAGTGTAGTGGTTGTAAGTCACTACACTACAATAATAATGGTTAAATAAATGGTGTGGCCTTGTGATTTAAGACCTAGAGCTTGCTAGCTCTGTAGTGTAGTGGTTGTAAGTCACTACACTACAATAATAATGGTTAATAAATGGTGTGGCCTTGCCAGGCCAGGAGACTTGCTTCTCCTTGGTTAATGGTTAAATAAATGGTATGGCCTTGTGATTTAAGACCTAGAGCTTGCTAGCTCTGTAGTGTAGTGGTTGTAAGTCACTACACTACAATAATAATGGTTAAATAAATGGTGTAGCCTTGCCAGGCCAGGAGACTTGCTTCTCCTTGGTTAATGGTTAAATATACTAAACTATTCTAAATAATTTGCCTACTTTTTACCTACCTACACGACTGAATGTAAAAAAATGCTAAGTATGCTAAAATAAAATGTTAAGTGAATATTACTTGGTTTGATAATACAATTGCAGTGTTGCAAATTGTTGCTAGGTCGATACCCTGCGTGATATTGCTTACTACCATCAAATTAATGTTATTGTGTTGTTATTTGATGTAAGTGAATAATTAACTTCAAATAAATCTATTCTCAATGTTTTGGGAGAAAAGGTTATAATGATTTGGATTAAGAATCGAAGATCCAATAGTAAAACCTTTAGGATACGGTTGGTGGAAAGAAGGACTCAATGGTAAAGTTCTTACGAACCGGGAATGGGTAAGGATCGTAGGAATCAATGGTAAAGTCTCTACGTTATGGGAATGGTATAGAATCGAAGGACCCAATAATAAAGTCCTTACGATACGGGAATGGTTAAGGATCGGAGGACCCAATGGTAAAGTCCTTACGTTGTGGGAATGCTTAAGGATCGAAGGACCCAATGGTAAAGTCCTTACGATACGGGAATGGTTAAGGATCGAAGGACCCAATGGTAAAGTCCTTACGTTGTGGAAATGGTTAAGGATCGAAGGACCCAATGGTAAAGTCCTTACGTTATGGGAATGGTTTAGGATCGAAGGACCCAATGGTAAAGTCCTTACGTTGTGGGAATGGTTAAGGATCGAAGGACCCAATGCTAAAGTCCTTACGTTATGGGAATGGTTTAGGATCGAAGGACCCAATGGTAAAGTCCTTACGTTGTGGGAATGGTTAAGGATCGAAGGACCCAATGCTAAAGTCCTTACGTTATGGGAATGGTTTAGGATCGAAGGACCCAATGGTAAAGTCCTTACGTTGTGGGAATGGTTAAGGATCGAAGGACCCAATGCTAAAGTCCTTACGTTGTGGGAATGGTTAAGGATTGAAGGACCAATGGTAAAGTCCTTACGTTGTGGGAATGGTTAAGGATTGAAAGACCCAATGGTAAAGTCCTTACGTTGTGGGAATGGTTAAGGATCGAAGGACCCAATGGTAAAGTCCTTACGTTGTGGGAATGGTTAAGGATCGAAGGACCCAATGGTAAAGTCCTTACGTTGTGGGAATGGTTAAGGATCAAAGGACCCAATGGTAAAGTCCTTACGTTTCGGGAATGGTTAAGAATTAAAGGACATAATGGTAAAGTCTTTACAATTCAGGAATAGTTAAGGATGAAAATGCTATGGGATCAAAGGTAAAGATCCATTAGGAGGTTAAAAAATTAAATTCACGAGGGACCATTATGGTGTGGTACATGGTGGGTGTGGTGTAGTATGGCATGGGAATAATGGGGAACAAACGACCATTATGGAGAAGTCCATAGATTGGTGAAGAGTGTGGATGGTATGGGATCAGTGGTTAGGATCTCCATAGAATGCTAGTAGCTCGAAGGACCATATGTACGGGCGGGAAGCGTGGTCGTAAGGCACCGCGTCCCGGCGAACAGATTATAAGGAAAGGAAGGGAACCTAACTCTCTAGTGAGCCTAGAGCCCCTTTGTCTAAGACACTAAGTCCCTAGAGCCCTAGCCCTGCCTATCCATGGGAATAAATACATAAATAGATAAGGTGATGGGAGCTTGCTCCCGGGTCGTCCAGGGTAGCAAGCGGGAAGAGTCAGGACGGTAGGTAGGAGGGAAACCGCTGCCAGTCGAGCAGGCTCACTCGACTGATCATAGTGACGGCTAAAGGTGTCTTGGCCGCAGCGGGAGAAATGAGACCCAACACAGACGGTTGAAATCTGTTTATTGGTATAATCTTAATGGTTTATATACATGGTTTACATTATTGCTACATAGAAAGGTATTTGTTGGTGTGTCGTCGGTGTAGAGTGCCGACGGTGCACGAAGACGGTCCATCGGTCAGGCGCGCTGCATGTAGGTCGCTGCTGAGTTGCACTGTACGAGTAGCTCGTACAACAATAATGGATTATTCTTAAGGAAAGTAGCCGGTTTTTTCGTGAATAAATTTTTCACGTACGCGTTGGACCTAACATTTGTGCATGGTTATTTAATAAATAATATAAGTGTTTGATGGGACGTTGTAACCTCGTAATTGTTTGAAATAGATCCGGTTTAGTATCTAGCTAAAAATTTAAATCGATTAGCGTCGCTAGTGTGCCCTACCCGTTACTTTAAGGAAGAGTGGTACTACCTTTTTTTTTTTTTTTTTTTGTTGACCCAGGAGAAATGCGTTACGCATACCCATCCGTCTGTAAACGGATGGGTTATGTCGGACTCTCCTCTGGCGACGGCTTCTCCTAACGAGAAGCCGGCCAGAGGCATACCGACTAAAACTCCTGGGACTCTCCCTCATCTGTCCATGGGTGGGCGAGTGACATGGGGCCAAAGCTCGGAGCCTTTCACCACGTCACCCCCCGGACAGGGACGCCCGCCTACACGGCGGGCACGGCGCTTCTCCCCCCGGGGTCGGGGGGAGGGATGGGGACAGCCGAGAGAGTCGTGCCGTCCCCACCAGGCGTAGGAGGAGGTCCGTGCAATGCCGGTGGTGGGGTTACAGCCCCACGCACCAGCGGACCTGCTCCTCGCAGGGGAAGGAGACGCAAGTACTGGCGTCGTCTCCTCCCTCTACGTGCCTTGCGGATCGCGGGGGCGAGAGGGTCAGCCTCTCGCTCGCGCTCCGCCGCCTCCTTCGCCTCCATCACATGCTCGCAATATGCGGCAAAGGCCTTCCAGGCATCCTCAGTCTCTAATATAGCTCTCGCTATATTAGAGAGTGAGAGGTCCTGGCCGACCTTTGCCACCAATGCGTGGCGAGCCTGTGCCCACGGCGCACACACCGCCAAGGTGTGCTGCGCCGTGTCCACAGGGTCGCCGCATGTGTGGCACGAAGGCGTCTCCTCCCTGCCGATTTTGTGCAGGTAATAACCGAAGCAGCCATGCCCGGTCATTACCTGCACCATCCGAAAGGAGACTACGCCGTGGTGACGCTCAAGCCACCGGTCCAAGACCGGGGCGAGCGCGTCGAGCGTTCTGCGGCCGTACGGAGTGAGGACGAGGTGCTCAGACCATCGCCTCTGGAGGCTCTTCCGAGCCTCCCTCCGCACGACCTCCCGCTCGGCGGGGCAAATGGACACCCCATTTGCCCTTTGTGCCACCGTGTAGTCGTACACGGCGGACACCACCACGGCGTCTGACTCCCATGGGGGCGTCTCGGCGAGTAAGCAGGCCACGTCGAAACTTACCGTACGGTAAGCTCGAGCGACCCGCTGCGCTATTACCCGCTGAGGCCCCCGCAAGAAGGGAAGGTTTTCCCCCCTTGCTAGGGAGTCGGACCAGACTGGCGCCCCGTAGAGCGCCATCGATCGCAGGATACCGGCGTAAAGTCGCCGGCACCTGGAGCCTGGTCCACCCAGGTTGGGCAGCAGCCACGAAAGCGTGTCTGCTGCCTTAAGGAGCCGCGGTGACATCCTGCTAAAATGCAGGCCAAAATGCCACCGCGGATCCGTGAGGCCGAGATAGCGCATCTCGGCCTTCACTGCAACCTGGGCCCCCCCGACAGTAATGTGTCTGCCGGAGGGGAAACGCTCGCCGGAAGACTGAGGAAAGTAGATCACCTCAGTCTTCTCGACGGCCACCTCCAGGCCAAGCCGCCGCACCCTCCGTATGACCAGGTCCGTTGTGGTCGACGCGCTTTGCGCCGCTCGGTCGAACGTCTCCCCCCGGGCGGTGACGAGAGTGTCATCTGCGTAGCAAATGACACTCTTGCCCCGGGAGAGACTGGCGCGCAAGACCCAGTCATACCCTAGGTTCCACAGGAGGGGTCCGAGGACTGACCCCTGTGGAACCCCCATCTCTACGGTGCGGCTCTGCACGATGCCCGACCTGTCGGCGTAGAGGACTATCCTGTCTTTAAGGTAGTCCTCTATCAAAATCGCGAGATACTGGGGCACTCTAAAATAGCGGAGTGCCGCCAGTATCGTCGCGTGGGGGAGGGTGTTGAACGCGTTTTTTATGTCAAGAGACACCGCGACAACACCCTTCTTCTCCCCCGCAGCCTCCTCCGTTTCCTCTCGGAGTCTTTTCAGGGCGTCAATGGTCGACCGACCCGCCCTGAAACCGTATTGTGACTCCGAGAGGTTTGGCCCATCGTTTTCTAAATGTGCGACGAGGCGGAAAGCTATGACTTTTTCGAAAAGCTTTCCCACCTCGTCCAACAGCACGATAGGCCTGTAGGCCGACGGGGAGTCCACCGGCCTACCTTCCTTTTGAAGGAGGACGAGCAGGCCCTCCTTCCATAACTTTGGGAACCTCCCGACCGCGAAACAGCGGTCGAAGAGGTTCCTGACGCGGCCCTCGATCTCACTTAGAGAGAGGGCCAGCACTCGCGCCGGGACGCCGTCCGGACCGGGGGCGGTCTTTTTGGCGCGTAAGCGGATCTCCGCCGCGCCAAACTCCTCCGTGGATATGGGCGGAGCCACATCATCCACGGAGACCGCCTCTGCATGCGGGCGCATCCTGGGAGGGCGATGCTCGGTGCGGACTGGAAACAGCGTCCGCACCACCCTCTCAAGGAGCTCCGGCTGGAGGATCTCCGTGACCGGGGGGCCTATGGGGCGCAATTTGCTGCGCGCCGCCTTATAAGGCCTCCCCCACGGGTCACGGTCCAGCTCCTCCAGCATCTCCGCCCGCGCGGCGTCTTTGGCCCTGCCGATGGCCCCTTTGAGGGACCGCCTTGCCTCGCTAAAGGCCTGGTACAGGCGGTCCTCTTCGGCAGGGTCTCTTTGGCGACGCCGCTTCGCCCTCTGGAAGGCCCGTCGCGCGCCCCGGCAGGTGGCCGACAACTCCTCCAACTCCGTCGACCACCAATATACGGCGTGCTTCGGGCCCGGCCGGCGTGACCGAGGCATGCTAGCATCGCATACCTCGGTCAGAGTTTTTCGGAGGGCAGACGCCGTGAGGTCGACGTCACCCTCGTCTTCCAGGACTGGGAAGAACCAGTCCTGGACGAACGCCGCCTCCTTGGCCTTTTCCCGGTTGAGCTTTGATAGTGCCCAACGCGGGAAAGGCGACGGCCGGTTGGCCAGGCCAGCCGAGGCGCCTCCGACACCGAACCGAATGTATCGGTGGTCGGAGAGCGACTCCACCTCCTCAACGTTCCAGCCAATTGTGCGCGCGGCTATGCTCGGGGTGGCAAACGTGACGTCCACCACCGAGCCACCGTTGCGCCGCACGCACGTGTGGGTCATGCCCCTATTTAGGAGGGAGAGGTCGCAGGCGATTGCCCACGCCTCAAGGGCACGACCCCGCTGGTCAGTTGCCGGGTTCCCCCACGCGATGGACTTCGCGTTGAGGTCCCCGGCAACAACTACAGGGCGCGGTGCCAAACGGCCCAAAACCGCGCCCAGCACGTTGAGGTGCGCCTCAAATTCGGCGAACGGCCGGTTGGGGGAGAAATAACTGGCCACAATGGCCAGGTCCTCCCAACCGGCGACTATATAACCAGGCCCCCTCTCAATGAATGAGAGGGGGGAAAGGGCGGAGGAAGGCCGCCTAAAAATAGCGGCCACGCCGTCGCCGTCGCCAAACCAATTGTCGTGGACCATGTAAGGCTCCACGACAATCGCCACGTCAACTTGCCACTCGCGAAGCATCCTCATTGGCGGACTGCTCCAGGTCCGCTAGCGACATATCAGCGTAGTTTAGGACGGGGGCCACGCCGTACCCGTATTGGGCGCGTATCTCCCGGGTCCTACTGCTCTTCGTCCATGACGTCTTGCTCGTTTTGGAGCTTGATTTGCGCCTTAAGCGCCTCCGCCGCCTCTCTACGCGACGCCGCCAAGGCGATATATTCACCTGTGGTGGCAGGCCTTCCCGGCCCCGCATGCTTTTTCTTGCGGGCCGACTGCCTGGAGCAATCGGAGCCGGAGTCCTCCGACTTGGAGGACTTCGCCGCCCGCTTCACCGCCTTGGTTTTGGTGAACCGCCTTACGTCACTCGCGTCGCTCACCAGGGACTCGCTCTCCGATCCCTTTAAGGTGTCCGTGTCTGAGTCAGACACGTCCACATCTAGCGCGCCCGGGCGGAAGAATTTGCTCCCGCCCGAGGTTTTGTCAGCTGGGCTGGCGGTACTTGCCAGCTTCAGCTTTAGGCCCTTCGAGGGCGCCACTTTCTGCAGTATTATACTGCAAGGTGTGCATCTCGAGGCCAAATCAGTTTTGGGACTCTCCGAAGACAGAGTAGTCACGTCCGTGTTTAAGTTGCCAGTTTCTATAGTGGGGGCGCCGACCGTCGGGGCCGCCGTCTCCACTTCCAATTCGACGAGAGCCGAAACGCCAGAGGTAACGACAAAGTCCATGATGGATGCCAGGTCGTCATTGTTATCAAAATCAGAAGGGGGGTTTTTTGGGTTTTTAAGTGATGTATCCATGAAGATTCCCACGAGAATAACGGTATACAAGACCACCGGGACAGAGCCGAATATCCCGGCTACCCTACTTACACCGGGGGAGGCGGGTGTTCCCCCCGGGATGGCCGCTAGCAGGCTGGGTAACACCCCAGCCACCCGAAGGCGACCGACGCCGCGCGAGGCCCCGAACGGGGCGCCCCAACGCCGGTCCTTTGTGGTTTTTTAATGTGGTTGTCTCCACCGGGCCGGCCAATTAAGGCAAGCCCGCTCCCACGCCAGAGAGGTCCTCTCGGACCCCCCAGCGCTAGCGAGTTAACCCTCCCCGGCAGGCACGCAGACCCGCCGGTTTGGGGTGATTTTTTATAGAGGTTTTCTTCCTCGCAGTCCACTCTCAGTGAGTGGACCCCCGGCCTCCTCTCAGTGAAGAGGTTACGGTGTGCCGCTTTTGGTCCGCGCCGGCCGAAGCCGGTACCTCCCATATCTGGGAGGCGTTCCCCTATCCGCCACCGGGGGACGCGTCCGATAGCTGAGCGGAATCGGCCAACTCGAGGTGCAATGAGCCGACCAACAGCCACGGAAGAGTGGTACTACCTAACACAATCAAATCCATTGCTTATTATAAGGTTACGCAAGCCTAAGTTGTAAACTAGACGGACACAATAAAGATTTTGATTTAGAATTTTTATCTGCATACAGAAACAAAGTTTAAAATCCGTTTAATACAAGGGGCACGTTTCCCTTTTGTTTTACGCTGTCTGTTCCTGAAACCGCAGAAGCATTCCCACCACTGACGCTAATAAACACTTTTCCACACGAGGCTACAAACACAGAACATAATTCAGTTACCTCTAATTACAAATAGCGTGTAGCGACATCTAGCGGGCGACGCGTTAACCTCGACAAAGACGCTAACTGGGTTAGCTTGCGCTCTGCAAATTGGACTCTGCGGGTGGTTTTAATTTGTGCTTAGGTGTTAAAATGGTTGGATTTTAAATTATTTTAAAACTGCGAGGTACAAAATGTATACTAATAGAGTATTTCAGTAGAGTGGAAAAATCAACTATAGGTATTGCAATCAGCACAGGGCCTGTCGCTTGAAATTTTGTTTAGTGGTTTCTTTTTTAAGCGTAGGGGATCAAAAAGAGATTTTTGGAAATTCACTACTTAATTGGATGAAATGTGGTTCCAAAGTTACTGTAATAAATAGTTTGGGCAAGACCCAAACCATGAATTCAATCACGTCGATAGGCCAAACATACTCCAAGACGACCTGTTTGTAACAGTGGTAGTGAACGCTGCCTCTGGTGCAAGGGTTGCGGGTACGATCCCCGTACAGTACAAACATTTGTGTGCATGAACATGTCTGTTTGTATTGGTCTGGGTGTTTTCTATGTACCTATTATAAGTATTTATTTACAAAAGAAAAGTATTATATGTATATATTTGTAATTTAGCTCTTGGTTCTGATATCTGTAACACAGGTGCTTGAGCTACCCATCTCGGAGTCAGGTGAATGTATGTCATGTTGTGAAATATTTATTTATTTTATTATTTAAGAAAAAAAAATTGGGTTGTACCTGGATTGCGGGCGGCACAAGACCGATCTGTGTAGAGAACATTGGGAGAGGCCTATGTCCAGCAGTGGGCGTCTACTGGCTGAAATTGTGATGTTGATAACTTCGGTGTAGATTATATTTGATAAAAAAAAAACATTCATTCTTTTTTTCGAAAATTTTGTTTTATTATTTGTTTCAAACGTCAAAAACTACTCTACAACACAGTTTTAGCAAACAAATGTTTATTGAACCTTTATGAAATCTGTGTGGATAACATTAGGAGAGGTTTATGTCTAACCAAACATTGTCTGGAAGAAATCGCTGCAAGCGATAAAACCGCCAAATATACTGTCTGTTGTTGTTGTTGTAGTATCATACTTATAAGTTTGTTTATTGTGCAATAAAGAATCTATGTATATTTATGTCTAGCAGTGTGCGTCTATTGGCTGAACTGTTGATGATTGATAACTTTGTTTTAGATTTTATTAAGATAGTCAAGGACTTTACGGCTCCACCGGCTGTCAATGCTGCGGCTAATGTGACCAGCTCACTGCCACTTCAGTTTGCAAATTCGGTGGGCTATGTCGGTGACTCTGGTTCTCTGTCGGATTACTACATCATTTTTCGGTAAGAGTAGATAGATAGATAGATAGATAGATACACTTTATTGCACAAAATTTACAGATCTTAGCCTAAGTTATTATACTAAAACAATGTAGGCGGTCTTATCGCTAATAGCGATCTCTTCCAGACAACCTCAGGGTAGAGGAAAAGTATAGCGAATTAAGAAAAGGGGTAAGGCAGTGCAAGTCAGAAAAAGAGAGAGAAAAAAAAAAAGACATTGTATAAATACGAGTATGGTATATACATACATACATACATTATATTAAATAAATATATACTAGCTATAAATACTAAAACATACTACTACATTACAAAACAAATAAACATACATACTAACAGTTTATTGGATTGATAGATACGTAACCAGGGAAATAGGAGACAATGAAAGGAAATACAAATTCTTAGAAAGATAAGAAATGATTTTTAACTCGGGACTTGAAAATAGAGAGGGATTCGGATTGCCGGATGGATAGGGGTATGTTGTTCCAGAGGCGGGTGGATTGGACAGTGAAGGATTGTGAGTAGGACTGTATGGAGTGGAGTGGGAATGCGAGATGGAGTTTGCGGGATGATCGCATCTCACGATCCTTAGTAGTGTTGGACGTGAAGGCTGGCTGGTCTGGGTTGGATGAGAGTGGCCGAAAATCGGGAGCAGTGGCGTGCATTAAGGGAGACCTATGTCTAGCAGTGGACGAGTGTGGGTTGCTGATGAAGATAGTCAAAATTCTCGCAATATATAGTCTGTAGACTAATCTATCCGAATATAATGAATATAGTAAATTTAGGTCCATACAGAACACTTATGAATGTCAACATGTTTACCACTGGTTTGAAATATAGTTTTCTGCCAAGAAGACACCAGGAAAAAACTTAGCAGTTACTCTTAAAAAAAAAAGTGGTTTTACGTAATGTTACCATTAACTTAAAAATAAAGTACAATTTTTGTGTTACTAATGTGTCCCTAAATTATTTTCATTAAAAAAATCGTCTATTTTATGATAGCCCTTTTTCATTTTAAACAGTTTTTCATATACAATTTAAACTTATGTGTGGGCAAGTCCATAACAATTTGAGGTAACTTATTAAACATTTGCTCAATCCTTTAAACGAACTGCCGACCTTATGAAGCCTGATATTTTGAAGAGAAGCCTGTGCTTATTTCTGGTGTTAAGGCTGTGACAGTCAGACTTCTTCGAGAACAGATGGAGATTCTTATGTACGTACATAAGGCAATCAAGGAATGTATTGAGAAGCCACGGTATGTAGTAAAGATTACAGGGCCGCACTCGAAGCTTATTAAACAGCTAGTGACTAAATGTAAATTAGTGCTCGAATTTACTCCTATGTTGCCTCTAACGACGCCGATGCTTTGTACCAGTTCGTGCTCACTCGCTGCGTGCGCGAAACAGTCGCAATTTCTGAACTTCTTGACTTGTCTAATTGCAACTCTGCTATACAAAAGCATTGTTTGTATGTTGTTGTATTGGAATTATTTTAGCTAACCACTAAACAGACATTCGTGTGGTCCCCGGCAGAGTAGGAAGAGAAGGCGACTAAGGTAAAGCTGCTGGCATGATCATCAGCACCCAGAGAAGGAAAACTCTGCATTTATATCGAAACCCTCGCCAACCCGTCTGCCAAGCGTGGTGAGTATGGCAATTACCCCTCATGTGATTGAGGGAGGCCCGTGCCCCAGCAGTGGGGACTTAAATGGGCTGACGATGACGATGAAACAGACATTGATTGTGTTCCAGTTCGATGGGCATTTAGTCAGTGAAATTACAAGTAGAATGTTTTTATATGAAATAAGGGGCAGACGAACTAACGAATCACCTGATGGTAAGCGACCGCCGCGGCCCATGGACACCTGCAATACCACAAGTGCGCTTCTAGCCGTTAAAAATGAATACGCTCTTTCCTGTAAAAGATAATACCTCAAAGTAATTAATTTATACCATTAAAGATGTATTGAAGAAACCTAGACATCAGACCATAGAGTAACCAATATATACTCTGATATAGAGGCATCAGTCGGCTAGCCAGTTCTAGCGCCATCTAGAGGAAAACGACCAACACTCAAAGGATATGTAGTACGGCCACCTTCGAGAATCAGTCAGGGAGACGATTAAGGTGACGGGTAGGGCACAGTGGCGACGCCAATCAATTTAAATTTTTAGCTACTAAAACGGATCTATTTGAACAATTTCGGGGTCACAACCTCTCGGTAAACACTTTACTATTTATTAAATAACCATGTACAAATGTTGGGTCCGTTTTATACACGAAAAATTGATTCACACCAAAAGTGGGCGCTTTTGACTTGAATCAATTTGTCGCGTACGCGTTGGACCCAATATTTTAGCATGGTTATTTAATAAATAGTATAAGTGTTTACCGAGAGGTTTAAACCAGAAAATTGTTTAAAATAGATTCGGTTTAGTAGCTAAAACTTAAAATCGATTGGCGTCGCTAGTGTGCCCTACCCATCACCTTAAGCGCAACAAATTGAACAAGTACGTTTTTTTATGCTAGAGGCAACAAACGAACAAGTGGGTTACCTGACGGAAAGTAATCAATGCCGCCAATGAACATTCACGAAATCAAGGGGATCGCTAATACTTCGGCATGAACGTGCCGGCCGTAATGATACCACGGCCTCACAGCAAATCTACGTAAAGCAGCGATTTCTCTATTTTATTCTATCAAAGTTATAATGAGATGGCGCTGGTCTATTATATCGGTGATATCTATTGAGATAGATAGCACTGCCTGTTGATTTCTGGCTGTCGCAAATTTTGTCTTTATATGCCACTTTTCGCGCTACCGTGGAAGAACTACGCTTTGGCATGAATGGGCCGGTTCGACCGGAGTGAAAACGGGCAGGAATTCTATGCTGTGTTTCGCTGCGTGAGTGATTGTACCCGAGGCCCAGTCCTGGGGAAAGATTTAAAGATTGGCAGCGCACTAGTGACTCTAGTGGTGTCGTGGCTGTCCATGGGCGGCGGCAATTGCTTACCATCAGGTGAGCCGTCTGCTCGTGTGCCACCTATCAAAAAAAAATATCTTATAACACAGATATGAGATGGTACTAGTCTATTTTATCGGTGATATTTCTGGCTATTGCAAGTTTTATCTTTTTAAGTCAACTTTCTTCTTCTTCTTCTTATTTTATTTGTGGCAATCAACTTCTCGACTGAGAATTACTCCTGCCATTATCATGTTTTAGATTTTAGGCATTATTAAGCGGGACAACCGAAGATAATTCGCCAATGTCAAGTAACTTATTGAGAACAAGTAGGTAGTCAACAGTCGAAGTCAGTCAAAGTCACAGTCACTCAATAAAACGCTGGTGTTTTGCGTTTTATCGACCTACGGATTCAGCGGATATCACTCTAAAAGCAATCGCGGGTTTTAAGACTCTATTAGGTCCAAGCAAGTTGTCACGAGACAACGCACTCGACACACAATAGCAGTGTTAAAAACGATACAATCCAACGATTCTTATTATTATCACTTTGCGGCACTTCACTGCACAAATAAACACCAAACTTGTACACTAAAAACCACTAGACACTAATTTAAAACCTTTGAATTGCATCAGCCCACGCGGCTTCTTTTAGCCCCACTCGCCGAATCCTAAGTCACCTTTATTCCTTGTCATTATATAGGTCAACAGCATTTACCAATTTAATAATAGTACCTATAGATAGATTTATATTCTCCAGTCAGTTCACTTACTCCTTAAATCGAATTCCCAACGATCTCGCCCTATATGAAAAGTTGTGCTCCCTATATTGTGGCAAGCCGTTATTTGTGCTGAAACTTGCCCAAACTCCAGAATCGGACGTTAAAAACTCCCCGAGCTCACGGAGCATCAGCAAACTTTATCGGTTTAGCACAACACGAGTTGTACATGTGGCCTGTAGGGCTTGCAATCATTTTGGATTATTTTTTATTGCCTTTTCTATTTATTTATTAAATACAATTGTTTCTTACAAACTAACAGATGTCAACATCCAAAACGCTTATAAGATTAGTCAGTCCCAATTTTGATGTCAATAAAAATGCTATTACAAGATAATCAATTTAAAAATTAAATGTCAGCCTAGAATTTTTCTATGGGCAGCCTAGAATTTTTAGTGTCAGCCCGGAGTCTGGAAGTTGGCGGTCTTGTACCCGTGCCTTGGAAAGCACCTTAAGACTTGGTCCTTCGCCCGATCCCTCTGCGGTCTTGTCACACTAGTGTCCCATTGGATTTTAAGGATTAGGGAAAAGAGAGTGCACTTGTGCGAGTAAGAGGAAATGTAACTTAATTATTTCTCATTAGAAATGGATGTGTATTCTTTATTACACAACTCAAGGCAAGAAATTATTAGTAGCTACTTTGGTAATTTCACCGTAGTCATATGTGTGTTACTGTTTAGTAACAGGTTTTTACTTGAGCCTCAGGATGCGCGTTGACTCCGATACGCGTTGTTATACGAACCAAGCTGTATTGTACGTACCTTCTCTATTGCCCTTTTCTCATGTCTGTACCTAATCTGTAGACAGCGGTGCTGATTGCACACTAAGTATTGTTAACTAGTATACATCACTTATAGTGTTACATGTGTGTAATTGTTTGTTGTCTTTAATAAATAAAAAATAAAAATAAAATAAAATAAAAAATGACAAACGAATACTTATATTATTGTATATGCTGATATTTTTTACAACAATCTTTTGCAATTTATTCTTAACTTAAAAGTAAATAACACACTTAAAATTTCATCTATAGTTCAGGCGGGACTCGAGCCCACACATTCCACAATCCGGGTGAATGTTCTACCAATTAGACCACTGAACGCGTTACTAAGCCGACGACATTTGTGCTTGATTCGACATGAGCTGTCGATAGTCATCAATATTGTAGGTATATTTACAATATCCAGAACATTCCGAATTTTGGAAGGTGTGGGTTCGAGGCCCGCCTGAACACGAGATGACATTTTTAACTGTGTTATTTACTTATTTTATAAGCTGCTCAGACATCATGCTATTTATAATGTAAAATCGTAAAGCCTCCTGCAACTAAATCTATATTTATTAAAAGACAGTACACTTACACCTTGTAACTGTGTATGCTTCGCTGAATAAAATATTTACTTACTTACTTACTTACTTACTTATCGGACTGCCCATTTATACAACACAGAGGATAAAGAACTTAACATCTTTAGCAAAAGATATCATTAATGCAAGTAAAATGTGATAAAACCCAACTACGACAAAAAACGTCGCTGAAAAAGTATAAAACAAGCCTTCGTTGTCAATTTATGCAATATTCTCTATGTAGAGATAAAATTTCATGTTTGGAAATCCGCAGTCACACGTTGTCAAAGGGTAGTATATTTAACGTGTGACTACGCCTTTCCAAACATGAAATTTTATCTCTACATAGTGAATATTGCATAAATTGACAACGAAGGCTTGTTTTATACTTTTTCAGCGACGTTTTTTGTCGTAGTTGGGTTTTAGTTTTTTTACTTTTATTTTATTTGTACTATTTTGGTGTCCAAGTGCTAGTAATATATATATATATATATATATATATATATATATATATATATATATATATATATATATATATATATATATTCAAAATGTACAAGTCAAGCGCTTTCAAATGATACCAAACACGGCATATTTATCATAACTTTATTTTTTTACTCTGTATGTTTTGTCCGCTAGAGGGCGCCACATTAGATTTTGTGAAACTTCATATAGCCTATAACCAGCGGACGATCAAGACGCTTATAATGATATGTCATTTGTCGAATTCTGATAAGTAGTTAAGAAGTTACGTGGAAACAGATGAACATACATACATACATACATACATACATACATAGCCTGTCAAAATCATAACCCTCCTTTTGCTTTGCCGTAGTCGGGTAAAAATAGGTTCAACTTAAAAGTTACGAAGAGACAGAAAGAGTTCTTGAAGCATTATCCTAATTTATACACATCACATACACACACATGCACGCATAAGTACCTATATACTTACACATACACACACACACACCACACGTCCGCGCGCATGCATACGCACACAAACACCACGTGCGTTGTTTTAATCATAATATTAAGTCGAACATTTGTATTTTTGTATCATTTAATTTTGTTTTAAGTATTGTGTTTGTTTCTGGCTTATTATTGTAAATTTATAGGCAACACAAAGGTAATTTATAATGTTATAGAAGAGCCGTACCTCCTGTCACAAGCAATTCCATGCTTAATAGGAGGAACCAGCCACAGTTATGCGAATGTAATCTATTTGAAAATAAAGAATTATTTTATTATATATTCATTCCTAAAGTCAAAATCATGATAGAGGTAGCAACTTTACTTTAGGTACGGTTGCGTTCAAAGCTGTCGCTTTGGAGCCCAGGGTACGCTTAGACCAGGATTCAGGATTAGGGCGGTCTGGTAATTACAATGAAGTGACTGCCGTCTAACCTTCGGAACCCTTTAACAGGGCAACCAGACTAACTGAATCAAGGTTACACGTTTCAGAAACTTTTTCCGAAACGTGCAGGTTTCCTCACGATGTTTTCCCTCACCGCCGAGCAGATGGTAATGGCAGAAATACGCACATAGATTTGAAAAAACCATTGGTGCATGCTCGGATTCGAACCTCGACCAACTGCGTGGAAGGCGCGTTCGTATCCATTGAGCTACCATCGCTCTTATTATGCGGTGTAGTATCATCGTCAGCCCATTTAAGTCCCCACTGCTGGGGCACGGAGCCCCCTCAATGACATGAGGGGAAATTGCCATACTCACCACGCTTGGCAGACGGGTTGGAGAGGGTTTTGATATAAATGCAGAGTTTTCCTTCTCTGGGTGCTGATGATCATGCCAGCAGCTTTACCTTAGTCGCCTTTTACGACACCTCGGTGAGGGTGGTCTATTCTACTCTGCCGGGGACCACACTGCTGGCGGCGGTGTAGTGTAGGTACCTATCAACTAAACCACCATTATACCACTACGCCAAACGTTGAGATTGGTCGCCGCAACCGTAATCGGTTGGAGGATATTATTATGGGTATCAAAGATAACAGCCGTGGTGGAAAGCGATTGACGCCAACATGGACACACGCTATACTAGTGGAGTAACACTATCTTTTAACTCCTTATCCCCACGATTAGACCTCCGGGATGCATTTACCATTATTTTGGTGGTAGACGTTCGAGAGCGCAGTCAACCTATAACTTAACTAAATCCCCCAACACAAATAGCACTAGTGATAAAACAAATGATTTTACCCGACTACGGCGAATCTAAAAGGAGGGTTATGATTTTGACCTGTATATCCACATATATAAATACATACATAAGCTTAAATAGTTATGTGACAGTAAAGTTGTTAAATAATATTTACAAAAATGTGAAATATTTAAAACCTAATTACAAATAAACAATGATACCACATATAAAATATAAGAATACTGCACAATAATATAGGTTTTTATATTACATGTAATAGTATAAGAGTTTGATATAATTTATGTATTTGAATAAAAATAGTTGCATCTATACATGTATAATATAACATATTATTAAAAAAATATTCTTGTAGATGAAAGCGTAGGTGACACGTCCCCTCTCTTATCTATGACGTGCCCGACAGGGTCCATATTTGTACTTTTGTTTTCTTTATGACATAGGCGGCAGACGAGCAGACGGATCACATGATGGTAAGCGATTGCCGCCGCCCATGGCCCCGGCAAAACCAGTGTCACATGTGGGCTGCCAATTTTTAAACACCCCTTTCCTCTCCCAGATTGGGCCACCGGTACACTCACGCAGTGAAACACAGCACAGTGCTGTTTCACGCCGGGTTTTTGTGAGGCTATGGTATCACTCCGGTCCAGCCAGCCCATTCATGTCGAAGCGTGGCTCTCCCACGGTAAAGCGTTGTTGTGTGCTATACTATTATAAGCAACGTGCTTACTACGTTTAGTACCACCTTTTGTAACATTTTTTTTTTAATATGAATGTATATGTGGGTATAGATTTTCATTGTTTCCCTCATAAACGTCTAAAAGTTTTTTTCAAAGTAGACGAATCACCTGATTATAGCAATGACGTAGGCGAATTTTATCTTCAATTTATTTGAGTATATAGGTACAAACCCATTTATCTAATACGCGTCATCAGCCTATCTATCTATCATAATAATACATAATATCTGCGTCATTGAAATCTGTCACCTCTTTTTGTAATCACATACTTATGGTAAATTAAGGGAAACTTTTTATTGGCCTTATTGTCATAATTTAGTACTAAATAATACAATGTGAAACGCTGTTTGTTTTCTAATAAATAAATTAGCAATTACCACCGCCGCTGCAATGGAGTTACAAGTGTGCTGACAACCTTTAAAACACTTCCCCATATTGGGTCTTTGTTACACTCATCGCGCAGTGAAACACAGGACAGTCGCTGCTTCACGCCGATTATCTGTAAGGCCGCGGTATTCGTTGGAGCCGGCTCTTTCATTGTTTTATGCTAGAGGCGACAAAGGAGCAAGTGCTTAACCTGATGGAAAGATATCAACGCCGCCCCATGAACATCTGAATTCAATGAATCCATGATTCATGCCGAAGCCTACTTCTCCCACGGTTGAGATTTTTTTATCAAACTATATGTCGAAAGCCCTGCCCGCGTTTGTAACTCATTTTTCGCCAAACTAGCAAACCGACGCGTCGCAGAATCGAATTAGCCCGGGTGTGCGGTCTCCGGACCATCTCGATGGCGCTTACAAGCTGTTTAGCGCAAGTTGGTAACGCGTTTACTGAGCTCGGCCACGGCATCTAGTAATGGATAGGGAGACAATCTTGTTGGACGTCGCAAACTTTCCTAGACTTCTACCGTCCGTGGTCACACACGGTTGAATACAAAGTAGACTTTTCAGGTTGGTAAGGAATGTCGTTTACGCGCTATTTAGCGCAAATTAATGACGGTTTTACTGAGTTCACCCAAGAAGCCTAGAAATGGATTAGGAGACAAACTTGTTGGGTCGCAATCTTTCTTATAATATTTTTGACTCCTATTTCGTGGTCACGCACGGTTGAGTTCAAAGTAAACTTTTCATGGACGTGTCGTTTACGCGCTTTTTAGCGCAAGTTAGTAACATATTTACTAAATTCAACCAAGAAGCCTAGAAATGGATTAGGAGACAAACTTGTTGGGTCGCAATCTTTCTTATAATATTTTTGACTCCTATTTCGTGGTCACGCACGGTTGAGTTCAAAGTAAACTTTTCATGCACGTGTCGTTTACGAGCTTTTTAGCGCAAGTTAGTAACATATTTACTAAATTCAACCAAGAAGCCTAGAAATGGAATAGGAGACAAACTTGTTGGGTCGCAATCTTTCTTATAATATTTTTGATTCCTATTTCGTGGTCACGCACGGTTGAGTTCAAAGTAACCTTTTCATGGACGTGTCGTTTACGCGCTTTTTAGCGCAAGTTAGTAACATATTTACTAAATTCAACCAAGAAGCCTAGAAATGGATAAGGCGACAATCTTGTTCACCGTCGCAAACTTTCCTAACGTTTCGTGGACTTCTACTCCCAACACTCGGTTGAATACAAAGTAGACTTTTTAGGTAGGTAATAAAATGTGGTTTACCCGCTATTTAGATCGCAAATTGATGACACTTTTACTAAATTTACCCACAATGTCTTGAAAAGGATTAGAAGACAAACTTCTTGGGTCGCAATCTTTTTTAGCATAACGTTTCGTAGATTCTAACTGTCAGAGGTCACACTCGGTTGAATACAAAGTAGACTTTTCAAGTAGGTAATGCGTGTCGTTTACGCGCTTTTTAGCGTAAATGCGGTACAAAAATAGTTACGGGCAAAATTAGGTACCTCACCTAATGGATAACGAGACCACCTTGTTGGACGGAAACGAAGCGGATTTTTTCGGGTCACGATTGCCGCTTACACGCTACTTCGCGCACGAAGGTGACGGAACTGGATCCCCTTTTTGAGACAGTGAGATGGAGATGTTTCACCGCCGAGCGAGAGAGATTTTAATAAGCTGACAGATTGAAATTCTAAAGGTGCACCCTCAGATGCAAAACTGTTAAACATTGATTGTAACTCGAAAAAAATTTTCTTTTGAACTGTTCAGCACCTTTTTTAAAAAGTTGATGCTCACCGTCAAAAAGAGGAAGATTAAATACCTCTATTACGTGTTGAGACATGATAGGTACAGTCTACTCCAACTCATATTAAGACTTAGATGGGAAGAGGCATCCTGGACGTAGGAAAAAATCGTGGTTGCGAAACATACGAGAGCGGACCTGGATTACCAGCGTGGAAGAACTCTTCCATCTCGCAAAAGATAGAGAGAAGTTCAATACTAAAAAGGCACATAAAGAAGAAGAAGCACCATTTTTAATGTTTTTTTTAAGACAGATACATCTACACGAAGTACAGTCAAAGAACGAAAAGGTTTGTCAGTTTTCAAATTGATTCATATGAAATGCAATTTAGCGCTTTCGTAAATTTGTCACAGTAACACCTGTTGCACAGAAAATTATGCTTAACTGTTAGATCAGACAGTTCAGATTTGCTTGTAGCAATATTGATTCCTTTTGATGTAAAATAAAAATAAAAAAGGTTGCCAGATCTTTTTAAAACGGTATGTTGGGATAACTGATTCTTGCCACGCAAGCGAAATTTTACCTTTAGGTGACGGGTAGGGCACACTAGCGACGCCAATCGATTTAAATTTTTAACTACTAAACCAGATCTACACTCGCGAGCAAAAGTTTGGAATCACTTACTTGAAATTGGTTTCACGCGATCTTGCTTAGTAAATATTTTTTTTATAATTATAAAAATGACATCATTTTAAAGGTTCAACTGTTCACTGTTCATTCAAATCGAGCCAGTAGTTGTGGAGCTATCCCGGATTAAGCGAAGGAGTAACGAAAAAGACGTGTTTCAATTGTTTGATACGTCTCGAGTTGCGACCTATTGACCCCTATAAAAGCACCTGTTATCGCATTTTCTTTATCGCAGTCCCCGATGGACACCGCCGGGCCCTCCTTCGCTGCCGTGGCAGCCTCCACCGCCGCCACCGCAAGTAAACCTCCGACACCTCCTCCGAGGTCGCCGCCACCTAGCACCCCGAAACACCCAGCACCAGCGGTGAAGTATCCGCCGCTTATCGTGGAGGTGCTGCCCAATTGGGCTGCGCACTTCCGGGAGCTGCGGGTACTGCTGGGTCACGCGCCCAACGGCCGCGCTTTTGGAAAGGGAGTACGCTTCCTGCCGAAAAGCGCGGACGAGTACCGCGTTATTCAGCGGTACCTCACGCATCTGGAGAAGGAAACCAGGATATCCTGGTTTTCATACTCCCTCCCGGCTGAACGCAGCCTGAAGGTAGCCATTCGCGGTTTGCCCGCGAATACGGAACCTGCTGAGATCGAATCCGACCTGCAAAGGCTCGGATTCGATCCAGAATACGTGCGTACCATCCAGGCCCGCCAAGGCCGGCCTGGATGCTTGTACTTTGCGCAGCTCCACCGCTCCTCGGGCCTGATACCGGCCATATACGAAGTTTCCGAACTTCTTAATATGCCCGGCATCAGGATCGAAGCATGGCGGGGTAAGCGTGGTCCGACCCAGTGTCACCGGTGCCAGCAGTTCCGGCACTCCTCGCATCACTGCCACAGACCACTGGCCTGTGTTCGGTGCGGCGAGGAACACGCCGCAAGGGACTGCACACGTCCGCTGACCGAGCCGGCAACGTGCGCAAATTGCAAGGGGGTGCACACGGCGAACGCCACCGTCTGCCCGGTGTTTCTTAAAGAAGCCCGGGTGAAGAAAGCCGGCACTGTCGCCCGCATGCAGACGTCAAAGACGCCTGCAACAGTCACCACCCGCGTCGAGAAAGACGCCCCGGCCTCGCTCATGGCCGCCGCCAACCTACCCTCCTCCGCCGCCCCTACCGCTAAGGCGGGTGGGAAAAATAAAAGGAAGAAGAAGAAGAAGGGCAAGCTGCCGCAGCCAGCAGCCACAGCTCCAGCCTCCACCCTTCCATCATCGTCCACCGTGGTGCCCGTGGTCGCTGCCCCTGCAAAGGGGACGAAGGCGAAGCGGGCAACCACCACTGCACAAACTGCGCCAACGGCGCAACGTACAGGTGTAGACCCGGGAGTCGCCATGGCCTTAAGGGTGCTTAATCAAGTACTCTTGGCCGTTCAGGAGGGACGGGACCCAGTCGCCGTTATCCTGCAATGCATAGTCGATCTATGTCATGGATAGTTCGCTACGCATTGCATACTGGAATGCCGACGGGCTGTCCCCCATGAAGGCCTCGCTCCTGAGATGTTTATTCGCTGAATGTAGGGTAGATATCGCTCTCATCAACGAAACACATCTTAGGAGCAGTACAAAAGTTAAGTTCCCCGGTTATGTCGCTTACCGGGAGGAACATACCTCGCAGCACGGCGTCGCCTACCGGGGCCTAATGGTCCTCGTCAAGAGGGGCATAACACACCAGCCGCTGCCTACGTTTGCCCTCCAGTCCTCTTACGCCCTCGGCGTTGAGGTCTGCATCAACCATACCCCAATCCGTGTGTTTGCCTATTACCACCCGCCTGGCTGTCGCCTCGTAGTGGCCGACATCCATGCGCTGCTGGATGCCGACACCCCGACGGTGATCGCGGGCGATTTTAATGCCAAACACACGGCTTGGAACTCCTCGCACATCTGCCCACAAGGCAGACGTCTCCTCGATGATGCAGACCGCAACGGGTACCAGGTGTTGGGACCGGAGGTGCCAACGCACTACCCGTACCAGGCCGCCTTTATGCCGGACGTCATTGACTTGGCTGCTCACCGCGGCCTTCCGGCCGCTCCGTCAATTGACGTCCTGGACTACCACCTGGCCTCGGACCACCAGCCGGTGCTCCTCACCATTGCAGCCCCCGTAGCCAGAACCACACCACCATCACCCAGGTTCGTCCAATGTTGGGATAAATTTGCAGCACTGCTGCAAACCCAACTTGCACATCGCCGCAACCCACCCGAGACGCACGTAGACGTCGACGCTCTTGCCGAGGACCTCAGTGCTACGATCAGCGTAGCACTGCGAGAGTCCCGGCGCCCCGCCGCGTCTGCACCCTCGCACCTCGCGACACCGCCGCACATAGCCTCTCTCATCCGTGAGAAGAGGAGGATGCGACGCGAATGGCAGCGCTGCAGATGGCCCCCGCCTCAAAACGCAGCTCAACGCGCTGGCGGCCAAGATCTCGGAGGAGCTGGAGACAGCTGCAACCGAGTCTTGGCACCGCGCCGTCGACCGAGCCGGCGATGACTGGCCGGGCATACACCGCCTGTGCAGGCAACTCTCCAGGAAGCCACCTCCGATTAGGCCCCTACTGGCCGAGGACGGGTCCCTCCGTTACCGGTCAGAGGACCGAGCGGAGATCTTCGCGGCTCACCTGGAGACTCAATTTATGCCGAATCCGCCAGCCCATGATGACACCATGACAGACTATGTCCTGAGTTACCTCAGGGCATACTTCGAGCCCCCCTTGCGACCGACGGACGAGCCCATTTTCTTCTCTCCTGTGCAGATTTGGAGGATGATCCGGCGGACCAAGCTGCGGAAAGCACCAGGCCCGGACGGAATTAGCAATGAAGCGCTGCGCCACTTACCTCCGCGAGCGATCGCGGCGGTGACGCGGCTCTTCAATGCTATTCTCCGTACCGGCCACTTCCCCGCCCCTTGGAAGCTCGGCCGGGTCATCATGCTTCCTCAGGGGAAAAATATTCTCAGGCCGGATAGTTACCGTCCGATCACTCTGCTTTCGACCTTATCCAAGGTCTTCGAGAGGCTGATACTCCCCCATCTAGTCCCCCACATAGTGCCGCGGGAGGAGCAATTCGGTTTTCGAGCCGAACACTCGACCACGCAACAGCTGGCTCGGGTGATGCACCGTCTGACCGCGACGCTAAACAAGAAGGAGCGTGCTGTAGCCGTGATGCTAGATATGGAGAAAGCTTTTGATCGAGTCTGGCACCAAGGGCTCGTTTACAAGCTAGCTACCTCGTCGGCACCACGACGAGTGGTGATGACCATTGCCACTTTCTTAACTCAACGTAGCTTCCAAGTGATAGTGGATGGTGCGTTATCGACTGTGCGACCGGTCGGGGCCGGCGTGCCACAGGGGTCATGTCTTTCGCCTATCTGCTACGGCAGATACACGGACGACATCCCGGTGGCAGGCGGGGCCACGCTGGCGCTCTACGCTGACGACGCCGCCTTTATCACCTCGTCTCTCACGACGGAGCACGCTGCAGTTAAGATGCAGCGCGCTCTCGACGCCCTCCCCAAGTGGTTAAAGGATTGGAGGCTGTCGGTCAACGTGGTGAAAACCCAGGCGATAGCCATTGGTGGGAAGAGGATTCCGCCTCCGCTCACCATGTTCGGCAGCAATATCGCCTGGTCCCCACAGGTCAAGTACCTCGGGGTCACCATCGACCGGCATCTAAAAATGGCTGCCCACGTTGGCAACACCGTGGCGCTATGCCGTGCTGCTCGATCTCTCCTGAGTCCCGTCTTGTCGTCCAATATCCCGCTACGTGCGAAATTGGGAGTTTACAAGACGTACATTCGCACCAGACTTACCTACGCCGCCCCGGCCTGGTATGCTCTGACTGCGGAGACTGAACGCAAGCGATTGCGAGCACAGCAATCGCTTGCGTTGCGCTCTATCGTAAAGGCCCCTCGCTACGTGAGGAACTCGACGATAACTCGGGACACCCGGATGGAGAGCCTCGATGACTTCATCGGCCATTTGAGCGCCAGGATGTTTGCCCGCGCGGGGCAGTCGTCCTTTGCCCACTTGCGCGAGATTGCGCCGTACCACCGACGCCCCCCCGACAGACCGTATCCGCGGGACTTAGTCCCGGCGGATACATAGACGGACAATGACACCAAGCCCCCTGCTGGCTCGAGACCGCTCACCGGACGTCCCATCCCTCGCGGGTTGGGATTATGCCGGTGGGGCCCGGACTCGTCAGCGGGGCGAAGCCCACCACCGGATGTGACTACCCGGACCCGACACCCAGGCCTAATACTAGGCCGCGCCAACGCCCCGCGCATCTTAATGCGCGGCGAGTGACCCCACTGAGATGGGAAATAATCCCAGCACAGTCTCTCCCGACCCCTTGCGGGGCCGTGAGCATACCTCCGAGTTTCTTTATCAGTCGACTTTCAAACGTTGACCGGTACACATCTCTGCTACTTTTGACCCTTTACCTTGTACGACAATGGAGACAACACCTATACAAGCCGCACAAATCGTAGCCCTATTGCAAGAAGGGCTCAGCCAGCGAGTTGTCGTTCGTCGGCTCCACATAAGCCAGTCCTGTGTTTCGAAAGTTTACAAGCGCTTTCGGGAGACTGGTGACTTTATCCCGAGACCAAGATCTGGACGGCGCCGGTGCACATCGGAGAGGGATGACCATTTTATCGTGTCAACGTCTCTCCGAATTCGGCATTTGACTGGTGTCGACGTCCAACAGGACCTCCGAGATGTTCGTGGAGAAGCAGCCAGCGAGTGGACAGTTCGTCGACGACTCAAGCAAGCGAATCTGAGTCCAAAAAGGCCTGCCACAGGCCCGAAACTCACTGCAGCTCACCGACAAGCTCGCCTTCAATTTGCTCACCCATCTTGATTGGGAGGTTGAGCAATGGAGGCAAGTCCTGTTCTCCGACGAGAGCAGGATGTGTTTGCACGGTAGCGACCGAAGAGGTCGGGTCTACAGGCGGCCTGGGGAGCGATTTGCACCGTGCTGTTTCGCTGAAACAGTGGCTTATGGGGGCGGCTCTTGTATGATGTGGGCTGGCATTTCCTTCGACGGTAAAGCTGAGCTTGTTTTCGTGCCTGGCGGGGGACGAGGAGGCGGTCTAACTTCAGACCGCTACATTTCCGATATTCTGCTGGAACATGTCGTTCCCTATGCGGGATAAATCGGTGATGACTTCCTCCTTATGCACGATAACGCTCGTTGTCACACTGCCCGAGTGACCACTGAATACCTCGAAGAAGTCGGTATCGCCACATTGGACTGGCCGACGCTCAGCCCTGACTTGAATCCCATTGAGCACGTGTGGGATGAACTGAAGAGGAAGGTTTGTTCCAGAACTCCTGCTCCTTCATGTCTGAATGCGCTGAAAGCGGCGTTGATTGAGGAGTGGGAAAGTATTCCACAAGAATCAATCCAGAAGCTGATCAGGTCTATGAAGAATCGTCTTCGAGCAGTTATTAGGGCAAGGGGTGGGATTACAAAGTATTGACACTTAATTTTAAAGCTAAATTGTACATTGTATCTCTGTATACCTAGCTTTTAAGTTTTGTATGTTGTGCAATAAAGAGTATCTATCTATCTATCTATCTAAATAAATGTTTTATTAATAAATTTTTGTTGTTTTATTCATTCATTATTTTTCCATATTTCCTTGTTTTCCTACCTCCTTCGCTTAATCCGGGATAGCTCCACAACTACTATCTTCATTTGAATGAATTTGGTATCAATTTAAAGTGGACAGTTGAACCTTAAAAATGATGTCATTTTTAAAATTATTAAAAATTTATTTACTTAGCAAGATCGCGCGAAACCAATTTCAAGTAAGTGATTCCAAACTTTTGCTCGCGAGTGTATTTTAAACAATTTCGTGATTACCTCTCGGCAAACACTTATACTATTTATTAAATTACCATGCAAAAATTATGGGTCCAGCGCGTACGCGAAATATTGATTCACGCCAAAAGCGGCCACTTTTGGCGTGAATCAATTTTTCGCATACAATAACGGATCCAACACTTGTGCATGGTTATTTAATAAATATTATTTTAATACCGAAATTGTTTAAAATAGATCCGGTTTAGTAGCTAACAATTAAAATCGATTGGCGTCGCTGGTGTGCCCTACCCGTCATCTTAAGGTGACGAATCTTTTTATTCTCTGCACTGTACATTTGCTTTGAATTCGCAAAGTACATATATTTCTACAAACTCCATATTTCACGTGCCACACCGTCATCTAACGCACGCCATCCACTCGTCACTGAACCATCAATCTCAGCACAATGACATCTCGTTACGCTCATATCACCCCTATTTGTGCCAGCTCAGCATATAGGCCGAAAATGGACAAATTATTCAACACCAGCTTATTTCGTGATTGAACATCGAGGAGTGTCAGCATTATTAGTACTTTATGGCACATTGGTTCCATTTTCATATTTATCATTACAGGCTATCATATGGCATATTTTTCTTTTATGTTGGTAACAGTATACCTTAATGCCTCACAGGCACAGTCGCATGATATCAAACAATGGGTCCGCCCTCACTTCGTTTCGGCACTTCGTTTCGGTACTTTCCATCAGGTAACTCGCTTGCACGTTTGTCGCCTCTAGCATACAAAAAAAAATCTTCCAAACTTTACGTATATATAGCACATAAGTGTTTCGTTTTTTAAATTACCTTTTAAAATTTATACAATATCATCATCATCATCATCATCATCAGCCCATTTAAGTCCCCACTGCTGAGGCACGGGCCTCCCTCAATCACATGAGGGGTAATTGCCATACTCACCACGCTTGGCAGACGGGTTGGCGAGGGTTTTGATATAAATGCAAAGTTTTCCTTCTCTGGGTGCTGATGATCATGCCAGCAGCTTTACCTTAGTCGCCTTTTACGACACCTCGGTAAGAGTGAGGGTGGTCTATTCTACTCTGCCGGGGACCACACGGCGTTTACATTTTACGTCCACACTTTCATATATTAACAATTTCTGACGTCACATGGTAAATTTATAAGATATCTATTCGTAAAATTTTATATGGTTCGACCAATCACTGAAACTCCTTTAAATATACGAATCTTTGAAATACGTAAAATGACACACTGCTCTCTGATTACAATGTTAAAAGTGGCGATGCCAATCAGATCGCGCGTAGCGTTTGGATATTGCTTACTTATTATTTTACGAGTGAGTTAAGTAAGTTTATCGATGTACGCATATGTGGACGTAAATTAATACAGTTTATATCCAACTAAGAATTGTATAACCGCAAGATATTCAAGTTTATTAATCTTCATGAGAAACACAAAAGACGTCTAGTGTAAAAAATCTTGTGAGCAAACTATTTGAAAGGAAAAATTGAAACTTGCTATACGAACTAAAGAGATGAAAATAAACTATTTTTCCTGCTTGGAACACCCTCTCTGTGTCAGGCCGAGAACTTTTTGCACTACGTGGTATTTACCTAGTCTGTCCTTTTACCACGTTTGTCTACTGTTTTTGTATTTTTTTTTGTGCTTTTTTGGCATGCATGAATCAAAATCTATGTCTATGGGTGGCGGCAATCGCTTACCATCAGGCGAGCCGTCTGCTCGTCTGCCATAAATCACTAAAAATAGCTCTATTTGCAAAGGCTTGTTGTACACAGCACTTACAGATCGTCCTGCATCACTTGGTCCTTACGGTAGGCAGCGCGGCGGTATGACTGTGCTCCGGCATTGTTGATCAAATGGGCCGCAAGCTCGTCTGCCTATTTTAAGCAATAAAAAACCATTGAAGTAACTGAAAACTATTTATAAGTACATATCTTATTTACAAATTAATACATTATATATGATGGTACGTAAACAATACTTAAAAAATAAATAAACATAGTGATTCAACCACCGGATCGGAAAGTTGTTTTTGGTCGAGAAGATTTGGCAAAAAACTGGCCAGTTAATCTTTTTAATCGCCAAACTTTCCAACAATGTTGTATCATCCTCATACCAGGTCATACAGTTTAATTGTAACACAAATTAAAATGAATGAAATAATAGAATAAAAAATATGAACTAAACCAAATCAGACCATTCCCCAAAGACAGGTGCCCACTTTGGGGACTGGTCTGTCCATTTACAAGTACGACGACATGACATGCAATGTTGTAAATATAAAAATTCAAATTTTTAACACTTCATACACTTTAAATAGCATTATATAACAGTACACTCGAGAAAAGGTGTTAGCGAAGTCGGCGCCCAAGAATATCTTGTAATATATACTTCATTCAATTATTTAACAGAGATTAGGCGCTGACTTCAATAACACCGTTTCTCGAGTGTACTGTTATAAAATTTTATTTAAAGTGAATGAAGTGTTAAACAACTTATTTTACACTTTTTAATTCATGGTTTTTGAAGGCGGTTTTTATTTCGTAGAATTTTTTTCATGCTTTTTAGTTTTTATCATTTTTCGGTAGGCCCTTTCCTTCTTTATTTGCTTCTTTATTTGGTTGCCCTCCATTTCTCTGGGATCCCGACGTGAAAATGGACCAATTTGGAAGTGTGTTCTTTCAAATAAAAAAAGAACTGTGTAAACGCAAACAACTTAACCAATTTGCGGAGAAAACATACATAAAAAATAATAAAAAAAACAAACATACTGTCGAACATAGAACCTCGTCCTTTTTTGAATTCGGTATTTTTTTTTTTTTATAATTCTATTTAGATTCAACAGTTCACTTTTAGTTCACAATGGAAGACATTAACTACATATACCCAGTCACCATGTTAACAACATTGTTATAGCAAACAACATGCAGTTATTAAGTTCTATGTTCAACCCCTTTGTTCTCCGGAGTTGCCTAACAACTTTTTGGGGATGCGTCTGCAGTCCACTTTATATGCAGTGACTCGAGTTAGCTCAAGTCTTCTTACGCAGCCTTTTTATTTTCACTGCCTCGGTGGCGTAGTGGTCAGTGGGTCTCACTATAAAGCGATGGCTGCGCAAGAGGTCCCGGGTTCGATCCCCGGGTCGGGCCAAAAATTTGTACCTAAGTTTTCGGTAAGAAATTCTTAGTGTCAGCTCGAGTGCTTAGTGAAAGCACGCTAAGCTGTTGGTCCGGTGCCCAATCCCTCTCCAGTCATGTCACCCTGGTGTCCCATCGGAATAATGAGGGTAAGGGAATAAAGAATGCATTTGTGTTTGCGCACACACTTGAGCACTATAATTTATCCTGCGTACGTGGCTGATCGTTGAGATTGGCCGCCGTAGCCGTAATCGGTTGGAGGATATTATTTTCATGTGATTGATGACAAACGTACAAACGAATCATCTGATGCAGTAAGTGTAAGGGTAATTTTTGGAATTAAAAAAGAAAACCTTAATGCGACAAGTGGCAGACGGGCAGCCGAAACACTTGATTGTAAGCGATTGACGCCGTCATCACCTGCAACAGAAGTGCGCCGCCAACTTTTGAACTCCCCTTTCCTGGGACTAAGCCTCAGGTACATTCATTTGGCAAAAGAAAGCACTACTTCACGTCTGTTTTCTGTGACTCCGTGGTATTAATTCATTCAAGTCAACCCATTCATGCCGACTATGGCTCTATAATAGTTAAATAAACAAGCGGAAAGCTTAGCCGTGTGGACCCTGGCAGAGTAGAATAGGCCACCCTCACTCTTACCGAGGTGTCGGAAAAGGCGACTAAGGTAAAGCTGCTGGCATGATCATCAGCACCCAGAGAAGGAAAACTCTGCATTTATATCAAAACCCTCGCCAACCCGTCTGCCAAGCGTGGTGAGTATGGCAATTACCCCTCATGTGATTGAGGGAGGCCCGTGCCCCAGCAGTGGGGACTTAAATGGGCTGACGATGAAGAAACAAGCGGAAAACACCCTCGGAGTCTTTTTGCGTGATCATATCAGAAATGATAAGATCCGCAGGAAAACTAAGGTCACAAACATAGTCCAAAGGATTGCATGCCTCAAGTGGCAATGAGCGGGGCGAGGAGAACACACGGCCGTTGGGGCAGAAAGGTCCTTGAGTACAGGCCACGTACAGGAAGTCGTGACAGGCCCCCCACAAGGTGGAGTGCCGATCTGGTGAAAACCGCGGGAACCCATTGAATGCGGGCAGCACAGGACCGACATGTGTGGAGAACATTGGGGAGGCCTATGTCCAGCAGTGGGCGTCTGTTGGCTGAAATGATGATGATGAATACTTAATGAGAGCGCTCAGTGAGCCGTATTAATGTTTAGTGTTTTTCTTCGATTGATTCAAGTGACTCGACTTAGGGTGCTCAAGTAAATTTGCAAAATGAGTCGTGGAAAACTTGAGTTGTCCCCTCACTAAAACTTACCCGCTTAATTAACTCCAGGACAAGTTAGTTCGGTCCAACCTTCGATTCTCGGGGATGCACCCGTCGGAATTTCATCTGCAGTAGTTCGCAACAGTTACTGCTGTAATTTTGATAGCAAATATCTAATTTGAACTTTGTTTTGGGTAAATACGTTGATGTTGTATTGAGTTTTCTGGTACTTTTATTACGGTGGATATTGCTTAAGTTAGAACGTAGCTCAGTAAATTAGAACGCGCCTTCCATGGGGGTCATCGTTTGAATCCAAGCATGCACCATAGGATCGGTGGTGAGGGAAAATATCGTGAGGAAACCTGCACGTTTGAGAGAGTTTCTGAAACTTCTTATCACGATTTACTCATTTTCCTGTTAAAGCAGTTGCAAAGGTCAGACGACTGTCATCATATGACACGTTTGGATCAGTGGTAGTGAACGCTGCCTCTGGTGCAAAGGTTGCGAGTTCAATCCCCGCACAGTACAAACATATTGTGTGCATGAACATGTCTGTTTGTATTGGTCTGGGTGTTTTCTATGTATTATAAGTATTTATTTACAATAAAAAAAAGGATTATATATATTTGTAATTCCACTGTTGGTTTTGATATCCGTAACACAAGTGCTTGAGCTACCTATCGTCTTGGAAACAGATCAATGAAAAAAAAAATTAAAATGAAAAAATCTTTCTTTCAGTAACCAGTAGGTTTTATAAAAAATGATCTCATCAATCATATCAATGTATGTGATGTTGTAAAATATTTATTATGTTATATCATCATCATCATCATTTCAGCCATTAGACGTCCACTGCTGGGCACAGGCCTCTCCCAATGTTCTCCACTCCGTGTCATCCAATGTTTGCCGAAGAGTGGCTCTTCCATGTCAAAATGACACAATATTTAACCCTAATTTTTTTATAAATAATGCTCTTTTTGCCATGGAAACAGTATTTTTTTGACGGCTAAGTAATCAGATACAGTTTTATTAGGGCACGTCTAATAAGTACATAACGCCAGTCAAATAGGAACCTAATTGTTCAACCTTAAGATTCAATGTGTTTACGAGTATTTTTGATTGCAGGCGACTGTACGTTAGATACATAATTTAAAAGTTAAAATAGAACCCTCGGTGTTCGAGTCGGACTTTCACTTGACCTGTTTTTAACCCTTAAAACTATTAAGTACCTTAAGGTTTTCCTATACCGCACAAATCTCTACCCGAGGGATCTCTCGGCTCCTGACAATTTCGAAACAAGACCCGGAGATTTAAAATTTACTCCCATGGGGATTTGTGAGTTGGAAACAAAAGATGCATCGCAACACATTTGGGGAACGTTAAAAAGTGAGTCTAGTTGGTTACTAGTATATCCTCGTCCAGTCAATAAACCCATTTTGTATATGTAAATTTCAAATAAAAAAATGTTGACTTAGGCGTTTTGTTTGGATTAGTTACTTAGAAGATAAACATTTTGTTTTATGTAATAAGTGGCAGACGAAGGATCGCCTGATGGTAAGCGATTGCCGCCGCCCATAGACACCCGCGACACCAGTGGAGTCAGAAGTGCGCTGCCAACCTTTAAACCCCCCTATTTCCCAGAATGGGCCTCCAGTACGCTCACTCACGCAGCCAAACACAGCACAGTGCTGCTTCACGCCGATTTTCTGTGAGGCCGTGTTATCACTCTAGTCGAGCCGAAATATAGTCGAAAATAGAAACTCAATTAGATACAAAATTTATTTTCAACTCAACTAACATTGACAAAATTTTATTGTGAAAAATTTGAAAAAATTGAATTACCAATGAACACCCACGAAAGTGGGGCATAATATTAAGACTAAAAGATAAAGATAAAGATAAAGATAAAAAAATCTTTATTCAATTTAGGTCCACACGGAACACTTATGAATGTCAAAATAGTACATATTATCTACCAATTGAGAAGAGAGAAAAAAATACAATTATGAAAGTTAATAGACTACTATGAATAACAAATCAAAATATTAATGAATTAACATGACCAAGAATCCTTATCATTTAAATAGTCTTGTACACTATAGTAACCTTTCTTCATTAGGCAGGTTTTAATATGGGACTTAAACTTATCCAGTGATAGGTTAATGACATTTTGTGGTAGCTTATTAAATATCTTAATACTTAAGCCAACAAACGAATTACCGATTTTATGAAGTCTGAGGACCGGGACGGCAAGCCTATGTTTATTTCTGGTGTTAAGACTATGACTATCGGACTTTTTTGGAAAAGTGTGCAAGTTCTTACGTACATACATAATGCAGTCGAGGATAAATTGGGAAGCCACGGTTAAAATATTTATTTCTTTAACTGTTTTAATAATATGCCTCACTTTCACAATGTGGAAAAGTTATATAAAACCATTTTTAAATAATTGATTGTTTTTATTTATCTTTATCTTCCCTATCACTAATGTCAGAATATCTGACTACGGAATGTGAGTCGGTCACTTTATTACTAAAGTTTTCCACCACTCCAGTTCACTCCATGTTTTATATTTTCTAGGCGTTATTAAGCGAAATAACTCGTAAGGAAAATTGTCAAGTGATATTTTGACAAAAAGTCAGTCAAAGTCTTAGTCACTCAAAAAACGGCGTTTATCGTTTTATCGACCTACGGATTCTGCCGAGACTACTCTTAACAAAATTGCAGGTTTTAACTCTAGAAAGTTTTTCACGTAACAACTCACTCACACAAAATAGCAGTGTTAAAAACGATGTAATTAAAAGATTCTTATATTAAAATCGTTTTGCGGCGCCTCACTGCACGAAACAACAACATGTAAGTTCAAATGTTGTATCAAATGTTATTAACACCTAAAGTGATTTCTACCAAACATTACGGATGATTAAGTTTTTATTAAAGCATCTTGTATTTATAGAAAAATAAGTCAATAAAATAACTTCTTTAAATAGTAGAATAAAATTATCAATAAATATATTATGTCAGCGTATGTTTTTAGGAAATAGGTATATACCTATTTTCTTTATAGTATATACTATTGTACGACAATTTTATTGCAGTGGCAACATTTTAGTTTCATTGGTTTTCGCTTACTATTAGGGGATCCATCTGCTCATCTGCCACCTGTCACATAAAAAAACTAATACAGAAAATTGATGGTAAAGGTTCTTTACCTCCAAACACCTAGCTAGTTTAGCTCCAAGCTAGTTTCAATAGTCTTTTTTAATTAAGAAAACAAAATGGTAGACAATATGATGTCGACATGGCGCATGAAATGGTCTTTGTTTTAATAAGTCTTTAAATAAATAAAAATATTTATTTATTACAGACGAGCTGCACAATATCTATTGTTATTACCTATGGTTATAAATAAATAAATAAATATAAATAAATAAATATTTCACAACATCACATACATTAAGCACCTGTGTTACGGATATCAGAATCAACAGTGGGATTACAAACGTATACATATAATACTTTTCTTTTGTAAATACATACTTATTATATATAGATAACGTCCAGACCAATACAAACAGATATGATCATGCACACAAATGTTTGTACTGTGCGGGGATCGAACCCGCAACCCATGCACCAGAGGCAGCGTTCACTACCATTGTTCCAAACGGGTCGTCAAATAAGAGTATCTTATCATGTAGATTATAACGGACACTAACACCAGGGAGCAAGAAATAGACACAAGGATCCTTAATGCCTTCCGTTCTAGTGCAGCATTACACAAGGTCCTGGTGTCCAGGCTTCTCAGCAAACGGACAAAAATTAGTATTTACAAAACAGTAATACGCCCACAGCTGCGACTTCCTGTACGTGGCCTCCACTCGAGGCCGCCCACAAGCTAAACCGACAAACTGGTGAAGATCGCGGGAATCCATTTAATACGGGCGGCACAAGACCGATCTGTGTGGAAAACATTGGGGGAGGCCTATGTCCAGCAGTGGACATCTATTGGCTGAAATGATGATGGTGATGATGGTAATGAATATTTTACTTATTTTACAAAAATAAAGGAAATACAAAATAATAAGGGTACAAATAACCAGGCAGTGCATATATATAGTGTGTTGTGACATCCAACATAAATGTCCCCCACTCAGCCTATGTTATATGACCCTGAAAAAGGTCATGACATCACAAGGAATAGTGAGTGCACTTGTGTTTGCACACACACTTGAGCACTATAATATATCCTGCGTAAGTAAACGATTGTTCAAATTGGCCGCCTTAGCCACTATCTGTTGAAGGTTATTATTTTATCTGTTAGGGGCCATTTTCCTGGGGCACGTCGACCCTAAGGGATGTTTTGTACCTCCCCTATCCTTTGCATTCCTACTCACGAAAAAATCGTTTCATCAGCGTCACGATGTCTTTCGGATTCAAGTGCCTGTAGTCTTCTGACTTAGGATTAGCGTTACGTTTCTGCCTCTAGTGTACATGTAGTTCATAATGTCACAGGGCCGATCTTTGTGGAGAACATTGGGTAGCCCTATGTCCAACTGTGGACGTCTATTGGTTGAAATTATGATTGTGATGATGGTAATGAATATTTTATTAAACACATCATTGTCAGGGGCAGAAAGTATAAAAGAAACACAGAAATGTGGACACGCACACATACAGTGCTTACGGAGTACGTCAGCGTAAACAGACTTTACAAAACGTTTGCGGGATAGACATGACATAATACAATATACTGCCTAGCGCGAAGGTCAACGAATTCTTCTATCAAAATCAACTATAAACGACCTTCAAAGTCTATTTGTTTTGGGCAAACAGCAACATATTATCTAAACTGTTAGCGGAACCCCCACCTGAGCCACTGTGGGCAGCAAGAAGCCCATAAATAAACAAGCCGATCGGACAGCAGCCCATTTGCTTGTCAACGCTCAGAGCGCACGGATCTGGGATTCGGTCACATTATTTCATTTAGTCATTATTCGGGTCATTGTTAAGTCATTCATTGTTAAATGTGATGGTTTAAGCATTATTTACCTCGTTATTTATTTTACTTATGTAAAATTCATAGCAAGTTTGCAATCGCAATTTCATTGGTTTTAAATGATACTCGTATTTGTTGGAATAATAAATGTTTTCTCATATTTTGATGTTTTTGTTAAATGATAAAACTCTAATTATAACTGTTCGTTAAAATTTCTTTTTTTTAGTCATTTCCACTTCTGAACCTAAAAATACGTACATAAACGTCGCTACGTTTAGTCCTGTTAATATTATTCTTAGCCATTTTATTTTGTTTGAAACTGTAGGTGTTTCAACGAAGCTATTAAGGCTTAATTCTTAGTGTGATGGTCACGATCACGAGGGGAATTAAGAATCAAGAAGAAACATACGAAGACATGTGTGGTTTTTATTTTACTTCAAGTAAAAAAAAATTAAGATCTCATACACTGGTCTTATCTGTTGCTATATAAGTAGTTATTGTCTTATGGACATCAGACAACACTGAAAAAACACAAGTTCTCTTCATCTTAGTGTGTTGTTCCCGGTTGCGACCAAATCTATCGCTTTGGAGCCAAGAGTACGCATAGACAAAGATTCATTGATTAGAGAGGCTGGTCCTATTGAAAAATAAAAACACGAGTGTTCACGAATATTCATTTAGCGTAGGTTGAAACACCTTTGGCGCATACGCATTTGGGCAGGATTCAAAAAACATATGCATTGAATCGAGCAGGAACCTCCTCCGCTTTTAGTCGGTTAATTAACCAGTCGAAGGCATTCGCAACAGAATCGCCCACAAAACCCACCCGTGCGTTTTCAATAATAGTCACCGGTCTGAATCTTCGGGGTAATTCTTTTAATTGCCCCCAAGTCCCCTGGGAGAAGAACGAAATTGGACCCATTTAAAGTTTTTCGATTTGCCGCTTGCAGACATGTCTGGGTTATTCCCGTTAGAGCTTGGGTCTCGATGCGATTTGAAATACATTAGTTATTTGTAACATGTTTTTTAATCAGTTTAAGTGCTGAATAAGACGGAGGATGAAATAGTCAGCTCTAAATCTGAGTACGCAATAAGCTTTTTTGAAAATAAAAATTACGGGTTTGTTATGCGATAGGTGGCAGATGAGCAAACCACTCACCGGGGCCAATACGGTGGTATTATCATTACGGAGGCTAGTGATGACCAGCCCATGGTCATTCCTACCTTTTCGGCATACCTACGGACCAAATCTTGCTACACCCTCATCAGGTACTTAGACGAGCACACCATTGGAGTGTAAAGTGCGTTGCTAATCTTTTCTTCTTTCCCCGAATCGGGCCTTTTGTACCTGTGAGGGCACTCACTTGGCAAAATATACTCAAATAGGTATACGCTGATTTTCTGTGAGGTCGTGGTAACACTCCGGTCGAGCCAGCCCATTACGTGAACTCCCTTGGTTAAAGTTTGTTCAAAAATATCATAATACTCGTAATGTCAGAGGCCGCAGGACTCTCCCCTCTGGCTTGCCTTCACCGGACATCCAGCGTGGGATGTCTGAGCTATATGCTCGCAGGGTGCAAGTGAAAGATGCATAAGTATGACCGTGGGAGAGCTACACTTCGGCATGAATGGGCCGGCTTGACCGGAGTGATACCGCGGCCTCACAGAAAACCGGTGTGAAGTAGCATTGTGCTGTGTTTCGCTGCGTGAGTGAGGTACCGGAGGCCTAATCCGGGGGAAAGGGGATATAAAGGTCTGCAGCGCACTTGTGACTCCACTGGTGTTGCGGGCATCCATGGGCGGTGGCAATCGCTTACTATTAGGTGATCCGTCTGCTCGTCTGCCACCGATCACATAAAAAATAAGTCACGAGTTGACACAGTGTCTGTTGTTACAGACACTGGGTAGAAACCGGTATACACCTCTTGGCATCCGGAGCTGCTCACACCAATGTTGCCCGCCTCGCTATTTCTGGTAGCTTTTTATAGGGGGCCCATCTAGTAAGTGGGGAATTACCACCTGCCCATTTTTTCGTGATTTTAATCATTTAACGGGCAGGTGTCATATTCCCTCCATAGAACCAGTTACCCAGTCTACTAAAACCTCAACCTTATAGCCCAATTTGTTTAGTTTTTTCATTTCATGCAATAGTCCTACATCAGCCGAGGACTCTCTCTCCTCACTCTTACCGAGGTGTCGTAAAAGGCGACTAAGGTAAAGCTGCTGGCATGATCATCAGCACCCAGAGAAGGAGAACTCTGCATTTATATCTAAACCCTCGCCAACCCGTCTGCCAAGCGTGGTGAGTATGGCAATTACCCCTCATGTGATTGAGGGAGGCCCGTTCCCCAGCAGTGGGGACTTAAATGGGCTGATGATGATGATGAGCCGAGGACTGTCCTTCTATAGTGTATACATGGAAAGTCGGCGGCTGGTGTCACACATTAGACAAACATTGTCAATCGACGTAGAGGCGTCGATGATGTTGGCTTTGGCCCCAAGCACGCCTTCCAAAAAATGTCAAAAGTCCGGGACATAATTGCCCGTGGTTGTGGAAAGACTAACAAACATAATAAACAATATTACAGCTCTAAACAAGAATGAAAAATACTCTTTTTGTTGACATTTGGCACTCCCCGTTTTTAGGATTCCGTAGCCAAATGGCAAAAAAAGGAACCCTTATAGATTCGTCATGTCTGTCTGTCTGTCCGTCCGTCCTTATGTCACAGCCATTTAGGCATCCGTAGCTAAATGGCAAAAAAAGGAACCCTTATAGATTCGTCATGTCCGTCTGTCTGTACGTCCGTCCTTATGTCACAGCCACTTTTTCCCGAAACTATAAGAGCTATACTATTAAAACTTGGTAAATAGATGTGTTTTGTTAACCGCATTACGATTTTTACATAAAAATAGGAAAAAAAAATTTTTGGTCCCCATACTTAGAACTGAAACTCAATTTTTTTTCATCAAACGCATACGTGTGGGTTATCTGTGGATAGATCTTTGAAAATTATATCTAGGTTACAAACATTTATTTTTCTTAACTAAATAGTTTGCGTGACAGACGCCTCCAAAGAGGAAAAAAGTTGATCCCCCCCCCCCCTCTAATTTCTAAAATAAAAAATAGAAAAATATAAAAAAAAAAACATATGATGTACATTACTAAATAAAATAAATTTTAAAAATTTAGTGCATTTATTGCACAAAATATCTATCTATCTATCGAACAACGAGAATTGTTTTTAACGAAATCCAGTGCTTGCTTTTTTACGGAACCCTTTGTGCATGATTCCGATACGCATTGACCGTTTTTTTTCTAAAAATATAATTTAATATCGTTTCTTTAGAAAACGGTGCTTCGTTTAATTTTCAGCTTAATATTTTATAGTAAACCGAACATTCATCCTCAAGACACTTAACTTGAAAACCTTTCTCTGGAATCATAAAACTCCCTCAAACCTCCAACGAAACCTCCTCAGTTTAAGAGCTCTTTACAAAACACTATTTACTGCACAGTGACTTTAGCTAGGCCATTTTAGCTTTCCTCTGTCGCAGTGTTAAAGAAGAGAAGAATTGCGTCTGAGATATTTTACAGAGGCCGCGTTTCCCACTGAAAAATCCTACTCATTTTAGCGTATAATGTAGTATGTGTAATTACAGCCGTGTGGTCCCCGGCAGAGTAAAATAGGCCACCCTCACTCCTACCGAGGTGTCGTAAAAGGCGACTAAGGTAAAGCTGCTGGCATGATCATCAGCACCCAGAGAAGGAAAACTCTGCATTTATATCAAAACACTCGCCAACCCGTCTGCCAAGCGTGGTGAGTATGGCAATTACCCCTCATGTGATTAAGGGAGGCCCGTGCCCCAGCAGTGGGGACTTAAATGGGCTGACGATGATTAGCGTATAATTCCCAGTTGCATTCAAAGATATCGTTTCGGATCCCAGTTGGCTTAATTTAAAGCTGTCCCGTCCTATAACGAACGAGAATATACATTCATCATCATCATCAGCCAATCGCAGTCCACTGCTGGACGTAGGCCTCTCCGATTGTTCGCCACCGTGATCTATCCATGGCTTCTCGCATCCAGCTCTTGCCAGCCATCCTGCGCAGATCGTCCCCCCCACCTAGCTAGAGGGCACCCTACATTACCGCCGCAGCCGCGGGTAAACGAGTTCTAGAGTGGAGACCGCGTCTTGGCAAACGTAATGTAGGGCGCCCTCTGACTAGCTGGATACATTGTCACAATATATTGTCACATCCAAACAAAGGAAACACCCAGCGCGTGTAAAAGAGAGGAAAACTGCGATTCAGACGTTACGCGCCTGCTTTAAATTAGGCCCTCAGGTCACCGCCTAGTCCCCGTACAGGCGGACATCCGCCCGGGGAATATCGTGGAGGGAGGTTTCGGCTGTATCACCATGATATTCCCAAATATGGGCGATGAGGGAGAACCGCAGGGTATTTGGTGGGTATCCCTTTGCTTGGGTTCTCTTTGGGAGAACCCCTCGCCAAAGCAGAGCCCCACATAACCCGGCCGCCCCCCGGTGGCCTGGTATCCATAAGGCGGTATTCCCCCTGCGAAACCAAAAAAAAAAGGCCCTCAGGTACGCTTAGACCATGAACCAGGATTCGGGAAGTCTGGTAATTACAACATTATTAGACCGAATGTTTGGTTTTGGTTTCGATTTGGTTGAGTTTCGGTAAAGACACGAATTTCGGTTTAGTTTCGTTTTCGGCGGCAAACTTACCGAAACTACAACCGAAACCGAACGTGCATTCGGGAGTTTTCGCACTATTTTTACTTTTTTGACTGAAGCGTCATACAAAGCATTAAATTGAGTTAATAATAAAAAAAGTAAGTGCATAATCTTATATGTAATAATATAAGAGAATACCTACTCAAATAAATACCTATTGTGAGTATTTTTGAAGTGCAACAATTTTACTTTTAATGACTTTAAAAAAAATGAGGAGGTTCTCAATTCGACATGTATATTTTTTTTATGTTTGATCGCCGATTTCTTTGCCATTTATGAATCGATTTAGATGAATCTTCAAACTTTCGAGAAAAGTGTTTTTTTTAGCTCAAATAGCCCCACTACTGGGCAAAGACCTCCCCTATTAGGGGAGGTCTTTGCCCAGTAGTGGGGCCTTCACTGCTCCCTATTCATTGCCAGCGTTTGCCAGTTACGAGAATATTGATCCAGGTCGTTACGCTATCTCTTTTTCGGCCTGCCTCTTGGACGATGGCCATCTACAGGCTGCCATTTCGTGACAACATGGGTCCATCTCTCCGGGTGCATTATCACGGTATTTATTATTATAATAAAATGAGGCTTAATAGAAATCTTAAAATGAGAAGAGGTTTTCCGTCGAAACGATCGATAGCATGAGAGGAAATATGGTGGAACACCAAGTGCGATATAACATGTTGATAGAACAATAATGGAAGGAAAAGTAGAAAGAAGGAGAGAAAGAGAAAGAAGAATAGGTGGAAGGAAGGCATTAAAGTGGATGGAAGGAAAAGTGGAAGGAGGGAGAGAAGAAGAATTATGTCTAACAACTTACAGACCGACCATGATCAAAAGGTACTTCAGTGATATTGACATGGGGGCACTGTACAATTTTTTATGGGGAATGTAATATCATACAAGGAATCGAAGATGCTGGCGGAGTCGAGAGACGAATATTGACTACTCCACCGACAAGAGCGACTGTCTTACAGTAGAGAGAGAGGGAGATAATTTATTATTCCCTTACCAAATTATAACAAAAACGTTACTTAAAACCTTATTCAAACCGTAAAACCTTATTCAAAATGAACTAAACGGTCAGTTTTAACGTTAAAATGAAATGGCCTGCATGTTATGGGGTTAAAATAGCCTTTTAAGGGTCCCCAATTATTACGTACTTAACGCTGGTCCCTAAAGGGTTGAAGGACGGTAAAAACTTTAGCATATTTTGCGGGTTCAAAGCTCGAACTGTTCATATGGAAGTAGTGGTGAGGGATAATTAGAACTTCAAAAAGAACCATGGAATTATAACGACTGGAAACAATGCGCGCGTAAAATAAGTGAGGCACTTGAAAGTACACCAAAACGGCGGAACTCTCATTTTGGACGTTTTTTTTTTATGTGATCTGCCACCTAGGCAGACGAGACGGGTCACCTGATAGTAAGTGATTGCCACCAGTGGAGTCACAAGTGCGCTTCTAACCTTTAAACCCCCCTTTCCCCCGGATTGGTCCACCTGTACCCTCACTCACCCAGCGAAACAGCACAGTGCTGCTTTTCTGTGAGGCTGTGGTATCACTCCAGTCGAGCCGGCCATTTCATGCCGAAGCGGGGCTCTCCCACGGTCAGCGTCGCGTTTGAATGAAAACTATCCGTCTAATTCAGTAGTTTCTCCGGGAACTTTCTTTTACGTACCTCAGTTCTGTGGAACGGTTTGGTCCCTAAGTCGTAGCCGTCCGGCAATACAGGAGTACAGGCTGCGACTTAGGGACCTTCAAGGGAAGAGCGTACTCTTTCTTAAAAAGGCCGGCAATACATTAGCGATCTCTCTGATTTCGCGGATGTTCATGGGCGGCGATGATTACTTTCCATGAGGTGATTCGCTTGCTCGTTTGTCCATCTCTAGCATAAAAAAAAAACATAATCGTCTATTCATAATATCTAGGCGTTATTGATCTAAATAAAGAACCTTCTCTTCTATACTATTAATAAAGAGATAATGCCTCGGCGGGTGACTGACTGATCTATCAACGCACAGCCGAAACTACTATACCAAAAATCATGAAATTTGAAATATAGGTCGTTTTTACTATGTAGGCGCGCACTAAGTAGGTTTTTTTTTTAAATTCAACCCCTAAAGGAACGGGGACTTTAATGTTAATATGTAAGTCTGTAATTTTTGATTTTAGAGATTTAAAATTTGGATTAAGCTTATTTATCAAAAATAAAAATTTACCGGATTTAGTTTTTTTTTTTTCATTCAAACCTCGAAGGGGTAAACACATTGTATGGAAGATTAGTCATTTCAAAAGCTAGAGTTATGATAATTGGTATTTGGGCTGATCATACAAGTTTAAAAAAAGTTATTTGAGCATATTTTTTTTCTTCTACCCCCAACTGGGTAAAATGAGGGTTAAAACGTCGTATGGGAGATTCGTCATATTAACGCTAGAGTCGTGAAAATTGGTATTTGGGCTTTTTGTAGAAATTAAAATATTCAACCCCTAAAAGGGTGAACGGTGGTAATACGTCATATGGACAATGTCATGAAAATTTGTTTAAGGACTTTCATATTTTTTTTATTCAACCCCTGAATTGGTTAACGGGGTTTGAAACGTCATTTTTCTGTAACAGACGGCAGATGAGCAGACGGATCACCTGATGGTAAGCTTTTGCGGAGGTAACACCCGTACACTCATTTAATTTACGGAGGATGGAGACATTTGTGCAAAAAGCAGTCGTTAAAACGTCGATTCGATCGCGGTCCTTCTTTCTTTCAAAAGAGTCGAATTGTCTGATTTTTAGTCTGAGTTAAATACCTACTTACACTTACCTATAATCTCAAAATTGGTTAACTACACTTTAAGTTACTACAGATAAATATAATTTCTAAATGTTTGGTTTTAAAATTAAATTACTGTAGCGAAGCGAGGGCGGGCCACTTGTATTATATAAAAGAGTCAACAGTTTTCAGCGTTCATCATCATCATCATCAGCAGCCCATTTAAGTCCCCACTGCTGGGGCACGGGCCTCCCTCAATCACATGAGGGGTAATTGCCATACTCACCACGCTTGGCAGACGGGTTGGCGAGGGTTTAGATATAAATGCAGAGTTTTCCTTCTCTGGGTGCTGATGATCATGCCAGCAGCTTTGGTTTAGTCGCCTTTTACGACACCTTGGTAAGAGTGAGGGTGGCCTATTCTACTCTGCCGGGGACCACACGGCTTTCAGCGTTGAGTACGATAATAATAATACCTCGGTTATTTTTGCAGTCACTTGTGTGAGTATACGTACTTCTTTCAAAGGAAATATACTAGCATACTTCTTGAATCTCATTACTCTGTGCCTTTATAGTACTTCCATTAATATCTCATAAGGTATTGTCTACCAGTGCTGCAGGTAAATTCCATTTCTAGACACAATAGCATACAATTTAAGCTTAATTAGAAAACGGGACGCATTTCTGCAATATCTTTGCCATTTAATAGTGTGAAGTTGCGTTGATATAAATAAATTATCGATAAACTGTTATAACTTATCATAAAATAAATATATAATAAATAAATAAATATTTCACAACATCACATACATTGATCTGACTTCGAGATAGGTAGCTCTAGCACCTGTGTTACGGATGTCAGAATCAACAGTGGGATTACAAATATATACATAGAATACTTTTTTTTTGTAAATACATACTTATAATACATAGGAAACACCCAGACCAATACAAACAGACATGTTCATGCACACAAATGTTTGTACTGTGCGGGGATCGAACCCGCAACCCTTGGACCATAGGCAGCGTTCAATACCACTGTTCCAAACGGGTTAAATATAATAATGTTTAGACCAGGCAGTAAAAATTCCGTATAAGGCTTAGACAAAATATGGTTTTCTGTATTCATGTTGTATTCTTAACACAACTTTTGATTTCGTAACTTTATTGACGTATGACGAGGTGAGCAATATCAAATGAATATCAGTAGAATGGATTTGCATATCTAGATTAACGCCTGGATTACCAGTTAGGTTTTTTATGTGATAGGTGGCAGACGAGCAGACGGATCGCCTAATGGTAAGCAATTGCCGCCGCCCATGGACACCCGTGACACCAGTGGAGTGCCAAAAGCGCTGCCAAACTTTAAATCGCCTTTCCCCCGGGTTGGGCCTCCGGAAACCACACTCACGCAGCGAAACACAACACAGTGCTGCTTCATGCCGGTATTCTGTGAGGCCGCGGTATCACTCCGGTCGAGCCGGTCCATTCATGCCGAAGCGTGGCTCTCCCACTACGAGTCTAGGTAATTCATATAAATCAATCAATTATTTATTTGCAAGAATACAATACAATAAGAGAGGAGGGGGATGGCCGCCCTTGACCTGGTGGACCAGTACAGCCAACCCAGTTAAGAAGTCTCCTCTACCTGACCCGACAACCCAGGACAGATTATCCTGGCGCAGAAGGATAAGGAGAGCCGACCCCACCTAAAGTGGGACCAGGCAAAGAAGAAGAAGAAGAATACAATACAATAAGGTGTTACAAATATTGGTGTGTTAGTATTCTGCCTGCAAGCAGACGCGCAAATGTTTGTTAGTAAGCTAGTATAAAAAGAAATATAATAAAAATTGTCAATTGTCAAAATAGATTTTAAACTTTTTAGTCCCAAAACGGCAGACAAACAAAACCAAGACGTGTAGATAATCGGATTTAGAAAAGGGTACGCAGACAAAACTTGAAGAAAATTTCACGCAGCTGACACGCATAGTTACCGAGATGCAAGTACCTCCCCCTTGCACAAGGGTTAGGAGCGGGGATTTTTAATAGGTTCACCTCGTTAATAGTCCAAATAAAGTTCCGAAGTGAATAATAAATAATAATAATAATAATATAATAATAATAATAATAATAATAAAATTTTATTGAAAAATCTTTAGAACATAAAAGACTTATAATCTACTTAAACTTAGGGAACAATTTTAAGTTTACTGCCTAAACTAGGAATTTCCTGTATCTTAGGCAGAAACAAAGAGAAAAAAGGACTTAAATTAACAAATTAATTTTAGCAATAAAACAAAACATAAAAACATCAAGATAACTAATCATTAAACTTAATCTCGAAATTACCTAATCTAGCGTGAATGTTAACAATACAAATACCTACGAGTGAACGTGATGATTATTTGTGAATATTGACCCAGTAATAATTTTGATGACACTAGTCATTTCGTGACATAAATACCTCTATTGTTTATCTAGCATAACTTACTCGTACATTATAAACAAACTACATAATTAACGTAACTAAAAGTAACTAACAAGAGACGCTATTTGGCGCCTTCATAATCTATAGACCTTATAAATCGATTTTCGGCCATTTTTCTGGCCGGACACTCAAGGTCACCAGTCTTGTGGTTGCTCGGTTTCTTGTAATGCAAACAAGTGGCGCATTTAGGTGGCTCAGTTTTCTTAGGGCAATCCTTAATGTCGTGTTCTTTTTCTCCACAATGTCCGCAGATGGTGTTCTCCGACCGATATGTCTTAGCGGCATGACCGTACTGATGGCACTTATAGCACCTGGTTACCAGCGTGAAGTCTCTGACAGGACAGGACGACCAATTAACAAAGACTCTGTCGTTTGTGATTAAGGCCTTACGAATCTCTGCAGGGACCTCAATCACGTAGTTACAGGTCTCTGCTCCTTTCCTTCCTGATTTGTGACTGAGTTTAATAGAACTCACGAATTTCTCAGTGGTCATGTCCTTCAGCTTGTCAGCTAAGTTTTGTTGCCAGATGCAATTGAATACCTCTAGTTCAGTCATGGAAGTGGGCACTCCGATAACGACAATCCTGGGCCTACGTTTTTGGGGTTCGTCTACAGTAAGGCCAGATGTAGTCAGCTGCTCTGATTTCTTGAGTTTTTCGATGTCACCCTTTGAGTCAGTGCTAATAATTATGCCACCGTTCTTGGTTTTTCGAAGACCTCTGACCTGTAGCTTCAGTTTTTCAGGGCAAATAATTTTTTGTATGAGGTTCTTGGTGTCCTCACTTGATGTAGATTTGTCCGCAGGATATATCGCTACTGAGCTAACGTTTATCGGGCTTATAAATTTTGATTCACCTTTCTTTACTATATCGGCAAAGGTGACTGTTCCAGGGGCTGGGCTTGATGATGATGCGATGGCTTGTCTTAAGCTTTGTAGCTCCTGCGAGAGGTCTTGATTATCCTTGAGTGAGTGCAGGTGGTTGTGGTAACCGACGGCTTTGGCCTTCAGGCATTGGTACTGCACGACTAATTGCGAAGTTCCCAGGCTAACGTTACGGCATAAGTTGTTTATTCTTAGTTTCTGGTCCGAGTTTAATTTTCCTTCGCATGAAATCACGCATACCTCGTTTAAGCACTTTTCAATTTTGGTCATCCATTCCTGTAGCTCAGGAGTGCTGATGACTCCAGGGCCGTCATCCTGCTGGTGCTGCTGTTGCTGAGGGGGGGCATTCGCCCGCGGAGAGGGCTGGGGCGCAGGGGTAGATGGAGGGCTTCGGACCGTTTTCCCACTCCTATTAAATGGACTTCCGTCCATATTTAATAAGTGGATTATTGTTCACTATCAATCACACATTACTATACAAATAAGTCTGTCTTTATTGCACAAACACAGTGACCCAGTAAAGTCACTTCCGCAGATTAGACTAGGTCACGTATTACTGTAGCAATTATTTATTGCAAAAAACAGGTATCACGTCTGTCCGCATCGGAGATCGAATAATCGTGTTTTAATGCTTTTTACCTAATATTTCTCGTTGTCTGGACTAGTTGAAAGTTGAGCTTTTGCTAAACCGAAAACAATAAACATTCGTTCGTTCGTAATCTTGGAAGGTACTTAACGGATTTGAATTCATCTTTTTCGTTATATAGCTAGTAATAAGTCTAGGCAACAAGTAAGATTAAATTTGAAAAAAAAAAATGTTTTTAATCGGAAACCGAAACTTATTCCTGGTATTTTTTGTTAAACTATTTTGCACTGCCTTCCCTTATTACGAATACGATATTTCTTTCCTCTACCCAAAGGTTGTCTAGAAGAAATTGCTACAAGCGATAAGACTGCCTTATTGTACTGTCTGTTGCTGTTGTATCATGCTTGTATTTTATTTTTGTGCAATAAAGAATATCTATCTATCTATTTTAGTGAGTTTGCTTCTAGGCGCCGCTGAAGGAGCGTCCCAAATAACCTGTCCGCTCCGAAGTGGCGGGTATGTTCAATGTCCCACATGGACGAAACTAGCGGTGCCACTTCATTTATAATGATTGTGGCAATTATGAGACATATTTTAAAATTGTCCTTTAAATATGTCCTTTTTTCAATCTCTCCTAATCGCCACAATAAATATAAATCTATTGGCGTCGCTAGTTTTGTCAATGTAAAGCCTCTTATACCTAGGGCATTCCACCAGTGTGAACAAAAATACATCACGAAAAGTTGGTAAGCTGTCGACTATAAAACTAACACTTTGATACAACACTAGTGAATTTAGCAACATACTTCATGACCCGACGTTAGAACTCAGTAATGTAATGTAATAAAGAGACCGCTAGATGTCACCAGTATGACATAGTGCGGAATTTGTCACACCGCAACGCTGTTCAACAGAATTGTGTAGTAATTTATGTACGCGCTCTCAATATATTGCGAGGGTGTTTTCTTGTGAAAACAACTTTTTTAGTGTTTTCTGTGTGATCAATTTCGAATTCAAATAAATCCTTCTTTATTTGCATAGCCTTGTACTCAGCATTTACAAATCGTCATACATTTGAATGATTTTAAACTATTTATATGTACTTATGTAGAATAAGCATGTAAATACATATATATGTATATACATAAAATATAATAAAAAAAAAGATAATGCGATTCTACCACCGGCTGAGAAATCCGGCAAGAAACTTGCCAGTTACTCTTTTTAATCGCCAAACTTTCATACAATGTTATGTCATCATCACACCAAGCCATAGAGTTTTAGTTTTAGTACCCTAAAACTAATTTAGACTAACTCTACTTAATAATGTACTCTATAACAACTTGTAACACCTTTAATTTAAATCTTTCTTCTTTAACCACGACTTTACGACTAGTACCTTAACACAACCTAAGCTAAGCAAACACTTGTAACACAACATAACCATAGACAAAAAAACAAAAGAGAGAAGAAAAAAAAAAACATAACAAATAAAAAAAAATGTATAAAAATAACATTTGGCAAGCGTGGTGTTTAAGCCTAATCCCATCATAGAGCGCCCTGTTGATCTAGTGGTTTAAATACCGGGCCGTGATCTCGGGGTCCTGGGTTCGATTCCCGGGTCGAGCGAAAAGCATGTTGCGAGATTTTTAAACATAGCTCGGGTTTGTGATCACCAATCCGCATTTGGCAAGCGTGGTGTTTAAGCCTAATCCTATCATAGTAGCAATGACTTGAATTCTATGATGGAGGCCTTTGCCCTACAGTGGGACAGTTTATAGGCTGATATATTTTTTTTTGTATAAAAATCAATTACATAATAATAATTAATACTATAAATGTAATTTCCACCCCTTTTTAGATATAATGTCTAAAAAAAACCAAGACTTAATTTAAATACCAATGCAGGGTGCATTGGTATTTAAATTAAGTCTTGGTTTTACCCCCCCTATTCTCCTTATTTATATCTAAGGAATATTGCTTTGACCGTACACCGTTGTAGCCGTGTGGTCCCCGGCAGAGTAGAATAGGCCACCCTCACTCTTACCGAGGTGTCGTAAAAGGCGACTAAGGTAAAGCTGCTGGCATGATCATCAGCACCCAGAGAAGGAAAACTCTGCATTTATATCAAAACCCTCGCCAACCCGTCTGCCAAGCGTGGTGAGTATGGCATAAACCCCTCATGTGATTGAGGGAGGCCCGTGCCCTAGCAGTGGGGACTTAATGGGCTGATGATGATGATGATGATGATGATTGAAAAGAAATTGGTAACATTGCCAACTGTTGCGCACGTACGTAAACAAGCCACAGTAACAACAAAGTAATTGAAAAGCGATTCCGCCAATAAATAGTTTCGGGTAAATTCGCAATGTTGTTCTCGGGTCCATTATTCAGAGATCATTGCGATTTTAATGAACCAGTAATGTGATGTTGCACGATATACGTAATACAATCACAGTCTCAGCTCAGTATATTGCCTCTCTCGTTTCTGAAACGTTCTACCGCGGGAGAGCCACGCTTCGGGATGAATGGGCCGGTTCGACCGGAGTGATACCACGGCCTCACAAAAAACCGGCGCGAAGCAGCACTGTGCTGTAATTGGCAGCGTAAGTGAGGGTACCGAAGGCCCAATCCGGGGGAAAGTGGTTTTAAAATTTGGTAGCGCACTTGTGAGTCCACTGGTGTCGCGGGTGTCCATAGGCGGCGGCAATCGCTTACCATTAGGTGATCCGTCTGCTCGTCTGCCACCTATAACCAAAAAAAGCATGATTCAGTTAGTCTGGTTCTCCTGTTGGAGAGTTTGTGAAGGTCAGACGGCAGTAGCTTCATTGTATATACCAGACTCCCCAAATAAAGATAAAGATTACTTTATTGGCCATAGAACACCTCTGTGGCAAACAAGGCCCAACCTCTGCATTTGCTGAAATGGCCGAAGCCGCTACAGCGCTACAGCGGATCCTTGGGCGTGCACGCATACACAACATACAACAGGAAGAAAGAAGAAAGACAAAATAAAGAATAATAATAATAATAATAACCCCCCCGGGGGATCACCTTGTCGCGGTGGGGGGGCTTACGGAAAGGCTTGAACAATTTCATATCAGCTAATTAATACCTAGGCTGCACCTTGCACATGCAGGAGATACTACACGTCAATACCAACACGACTACCCTTCCCAACCAACGATCCCAAACCAACCCAAATGATGGAGACGCAGAAAAGGACTTATAATTTACGGCCACTTCCCGGGGGCTATCGCCGGGGCACACCTGGAGCCGGCGCTGGGTGTTCCAGCATGCAAGCCGTCGGTGGCGAGGAGTTGAGCAGGCGGGCTCCCGCTGGGCTAGATTGTATATACCAGACTCCCCAAATAAAGATAAAGATTACTTTATTGGCCATAGAACACCTCTGTGGCAAACAAGGCCCAACCTCTGCATTTGCTGAAATGGCCGAAGCCGCTACAGCGCTACAGCGGATCCTTGGGCGTGCACGCATACACAACATACAACAGGAAGAAAGAAGAAAGACAAAATAAAGAATAATAATAATAATAATAACCCCCCCGGGGGATCACCTTGTCGCGGTGGGGGGGCTTACGGAAAGGCTTGAACAATTTCATATCAGCTAATTAATACCTAGGCTGCACCTTGCACATGCAGGAGATACTACACGTCAATACCAACACGACTACCCTTCCCAACCAACGATCCCAAACCAACCCAAATGATGGAGACGCAGAAAAGGACTTATAATTTACGGCCACTTCCCGGGGGCTATCGCCGGGGCACACCTGGAGCCGGCGCTGGGTGTTCCAGCATGCAAGCCGTCGGTGGCGAGGAGTTGAGCAGGCGGGCTCCCGCTGGGCTAGATCCCGAATATACGACAGCCGAAAACATAGACCCACCATCACCAATATCTTCTACCCATAGCCTATTTGAATCATTAGGTTCATCCCCCTGTTTCTTTGAAAATGCAATAGAACCCCGATCTTCCACCTTATCACCCCAGTCAATAGATGTTGTACAGGAAGCAGCTGCTTTTCATTCTGTACCCACTATTTGCCTTAAACGTGCGCGAAAAAGATGGAGCGACGAAATGAATAAGTTCATCTGGCGCACATTATTTAATCCTAACAAATGTGGAACAAGAAAATAAAAGGGGACATCTGGGCCCTTTACATCAAAGATTTACTGAGACTTTTCCATCGATGGAAGCATCAAGGCAACGCATAGGCGACCAGAAAAGGGCTATTGTTAATAACAAACTGCTATCGCAGGAAATATTAGACGAAATCAGGATTGAAGTTGCTAGGGAGCTACAAGACTCATGCCAAAAGCAGGTTTCACAAAGAGAACCAAATGGACAAGCCACAATACCTACACAACACACAATAGTCAACACTAGTAATGAAAGAATGAGTTGGTCAAATGTAATGAATGAGATGATAATGAGTAGCTATTACGCAGTGACACAACTTGAACAGGATATGACAGCCTGGAGGAAGAAACTACATAGTAAATTTATAGAACACTATCCACACCTCTCCCACCTCTCTGAACAACGAATATCTGACCAAAAAAGAGTGATACTCAGAAATAAACTAATTCCAGAAGCAAGAATCCAACAAATCCAACAGGAAGTAACTCTAGTGCTACAACAAGAAATCGAGCCAGCTTCAAGCAATAATATTACGTTGGCTAACACAGATTGCATTACAGATTTAGATAATGAAATAGTACAAAATTTAAGCCAGTTAAGTAATGAAACACTAACATACACTCAGAAATCACAAAGACAATCACACCCTCATAAATCATACATTCACACAGACATTATTGAAGAAAACTTCAACACCACTCTAGACAAATTCATGAACACTAATCCTACTACTAGACCGTACGTACCTAAACAGAAATCTTCTCGTAAGTTAGCTTTTATAATCGATTACTTAAATAAAACTGTTTTGCCCAAACACCTATCAGCTGACCAAGATTTTGCTACCCTCCAGACAATTATTTATTCTGCAGCATACACCACAGCCATCTGCAACGGCTCAAAAATCTACAAAAATAATAGCAACACTTCAAATAAACAAGATACGAACAAAAAACCAAAGTGGCAGATACGGTTAGAAAATAAAATAAAAACATTTCGTCTTTATATAGCACATTTAACCCAGTTTATTGCAGGAAATAAAAATAAATCAATAATAAAAACAGTCGAAAATATTAAAACCAAATTCAAGATACACGCAACCCATGAAGCCGAAAATACAGAATTAACCCATTTTTTGGACACTTTAAAACAAAAGTTAAACACAGCGTCTAGCCGACTCAAGCGGTATCTCACATGTACTAATAGAAAGATACAAAATTCAAACTTTAATAGCAATGAAAAAATTTTCTATAGAAACCTGTCAAATGACTTTAATTCCAATAAAACAGTTAATGAAACACCAACGCCAGAAAGTTTACATAACTTCTGGGCCAAAATCTGGCAGGATCCTAAAGCACATAACAGCAATGCAAAATGGCTACAAAAAGACCGCAGTACGCCTGATATCCCAGATATGGAATTTGAGATTATAACAGCAGAGACGTTCATAGAAGTTGTCCGACGGACACATAACTGGAAATCACCTGGAACCGACAATATACACAATTTTTGGTATAAAAAACTTACTTGTATTTATCCATACATACATAACCACATTAATGATTTCATAAAGATGCCAGACACTTTACCAAAATACGTAACACAAGGAATCACATACATGATACCCAAAGATCAAGACACAAAGAACCCAGCTAAGTACCGCCCAATAACATGCCTACAAACCATATATAAAATCCTAACATCATGCATTTCTGAAACCATATACAGCCACCTATGTACAAACAATTTATTAGCCGAGGAGCAAAAAGGATGCAGAAAATACAGTCAAGGATGCAAAGAGCAATTAACTATAGATGCAATAGTCATTAAAGAAGCATTAAGAAAGAGGAAGAGCATACATACCATGTTTATAGATTACCGGAAGGCCTTCGATTCTGTCCCTCATAGCTGGCTTATCCACGTGCTGCAAATAAATGAGATTCATCCTGTATTAGTAGAATTTCTTAAAACCACAATGCAGAGTTGGCAAACAGTGCTGAAAATAAAACAAAATACAGAAACGTTACTTACTACCGAGCCAATAAATATTAAACGAGGTATTTTTCAGGGCGACGCGCTAAGCCCATTATGGTTTTGCTTAGCTCTCAATCCATTATCTCAATTACTAAACAGATCACAGGCAGGATAGAAATCAACCCAAATAATCACAATAACCATATATTATCACATTTGATGTATATGGATGATATAAAACTCTATGCATCTAACAAAAAAGATCTATTCACACTAGCGGACATAACACAAACATTTTCTCGAGACATATGTATGGAATTTGGTGTTGATAAGTGCAAAATCAATTCAATAGAACAGGGTAAATTTCAGAATGACAGGTACACATTAGAATCAGGAGAGGTAATTGAACCAATGGATGAGCACTCCACATATAAATATCTAGGTTTCCAGCAATCTAAACATATACACCAAAAACAGACAAAAACCGAGTTAAAATCCAAATTTAAGCATAGACTCAACCAGATCTTGAAATCACACCTGAACTCAAAAACCTTGTCAAAGCTATCAATACCTACGCGATCTCTATACTCACCTACTCGTTTGGCATTATTACATGGTCACAGACTGACTTGACGGTACTACAACGGATGATAAACACAAACATGACTAGGCATAGAAAACACCATCCGAAATCCTGTGTCCAGCGCCTTACCTTACCCCGACGGGAGGGAGGCAGGGGCCTCATTGATATCACAAACTTGCACAATAGACAAATAACCACCCTAAGACAATACTTTCATAACAAATCTGAAATATCAAAACTACATAAATCCGCATCCAAAATAGATAAAAAACTGACGCCACTTAACCTAAAAGACACAACCATACAGAAAAACGAACGAGTAACGGACAACCAGACGAAAACTACTGAATGGTCTCAGAAATCCCTCCACGGAAGACATAAAGCTGACTTGAGCCAACCTCATGTCGATATTGATGCGTCGAACGAATGGCTAACAAGGGGCGAACTCTTTCCAGAAACGGAAGCATTCATGATGGCCATTCAAGACCAGGTAATAGCAACCAGAAACTACAGAAGATACATCACCAAAGAAATTCAATCTGATAACTGCCGCCATTGCAATAGTGCTCCTGAAACGATCCAGCATATCACAGGAAGCTGTAAATCCTTGGTACAGACAGACTACAAGCATCGCCATGACCAAGTCGCCTCTATAATACACCAGTACCTTGCCCATAAATTTAAATTCATTCAGGAAAAACTACCATACTATAAATATACACCATCTACCATATATGAGGATCAACAATATAAATTGTATTGGGATAGAACTTTGATTACAGACAGAACCGTTCACTATAACAGACCAGATATCACTCTTCAAGACAAAGTAAATAAAACCATATATTTAATAGACATAGCAATCCCTAATAGTCACAATCTCCAACCAACTATCTCTGCAAAAATAACCAAATACCACGACCTGGCGATCCAACTAAAGAAACAATGGCATGCAGACACTGTACACATAATCCCAATAGTAATATCTTCAACTGGATTGATACCACACAGCATAAAGAAAAGCCTGGAAATACTGAATATCCCAACCAAATTAACATATTTACTACAAAAAGCCAGCATTCTCAATACATGTAGGATTACCAGAAAGTTTTTATCGTCAGGATCCACAACCCTTAACACTATGACGCTTGACTGAGGTCCGCGCCATAGGTAGTTTTACCCGCCTTTTTTTTAAGGTTGGAGAAAGATGCGAAGTCTTAAATATAATAATAATAATAAAAGTTACTATAGTTCCTATTGTTTTATCTTCGACTGGTATAATCCCTTTCCAAATATTCCCCTCTTTAAGGTCATTAGAACTGCATTAAAATACATATATTCAGCTACAAAAAGCATGTATTCTAAACACCTGCAGGTTGACAAGAATTTTTTTGCAGTCCGCCGATAACTTTGAATAAATATCACCCTATAAATTATTAATTAAATGATTTTCACTTGGCTTCGGCCCGTGAATATCATCATTACCACCGATGTTTTTATCAAAGCATCGAGCCTTTGAAGAAGAAGACTTAAATAATAATAAAAAAATCGATATTAATAACATAGGAAGAAAATAATAGTCTACAAGTATGTAAGATAAACGCGAAATCATGTTTCAAGCGTACCTGGGGCTCCAGAGCGACAGTTTTGGATGCAACCAGGAATTACACGCTAAGATAAGGATGGCAGTATATTCCTCAGACTGATAGAAATACAAATACGAATATTTTATTTCGGTAACTTAGTCTATTACAAATATTAGATGTGGGAACTCCCCTTTAGGCAAAGCATTACATGTGGTGGTAAGAACAGCTCCTGCATTTTAGCTGACTAAATTACAACAATTAGACACTAAATATTAAAGAAATCCAATATAAATACTATTTAACAGTAAGAATGTTTATATTTTATCTTAAATTTCAGCTCATATGTGTGTGTGTACGTGTGTGTGTGCGTGCGTGCACGTGTGTGTGTGTGTGTGTGCTATCTCTGTGTGTGTGTGTGAGTATTAGGGCTTAAGTAACAGTTCTGTCTCCGTGCAACTTAATGATTTTAACCATTCCTAGACTGTGTTCCTACACTTGTTTTTATTAAGGGGGTATATATTAAGATATTTATTTATCTTGTTGTAGATTAAGACAGCCTGCATACAGTACTGCCGTCTTGCAAATTCTGATCTTACTGAGGGAACTAAGGCAACTTTATTCTTTACTCTTCTTTTTAGTAATTTAGCATCAAAGGGAAGAAATTTGTGCATTCTTAGAACAATGTCAAATATATACAATTTCCTAACTGAAATAAGATTTGCTTCTTCATAAAGACTTTCAGTTGAATATCTATATGGTTTTAGTAGCATCACTTTTATCAGAAAGGAAAAGAAGATCCCACATTGCAATTACAAAGGACGCGATGTCAAGGCATCGCTTTCGTTGGTACTACCATACCAGTTTTCATTTTTTAATGGTAAGTCAGAAAATAGCAGTAGGATCTGCTTATTTTTTTAGCCTAATGGAATGTTTTCTATGGTGAAACGGTGACAGCGTTGTCCTGCGCGTAAAGTTTTTGTTTCCGGCTTTGAAACCTTTAGCACTCTCTTTTAGGAGAACCATGGAGAAAACCTGTGAAGAGTACTCATGCCATAGCCGGAGCGTCTGCCGGAGAATTTTTCTCTGGAACCGAACCGCGCGTGAACATTTGGGTTCAAATATGTGAGTTTCGCAGGACATCGAAACTCAAACTCAAAGAGTGGTGAGGTGGTAAAATTACTCTAATGGGTTAAATGAAAAAAATTGAATGTGACAAATCTTCGAGGACAAATACCTAGTACCACCCAGGTTTAAGTTGTGTAGAGACAGAAAATATTGGTAACACCGCAATGATAGGATTTTTTTCATGTGATTCCGCCACTCGCAACACCAGTGGGGTCGCTGGTGCGCTGCCAATCTTTAAACCCTCCTTTTCCCCGTATTAGGCCTCTTAACCAGAGTGACATATAAGCAACTCTAGTTTCCTTGCACATTTTTTGGCTTCCGATTTTCAGCATAGATATCTATGTGCAAATCTGACATAAACAAAACCTAACCAGAGAAAAAATCTACGCCAGTTCAAGGCGTAGAATCTTCAAAATTGAGACCCTCTATCGATGGATGATAACGGTTCGGGTAAAGGGCTGATATTTTGCTGGAGCCCTCATAAACCACACGCGTTTTCTCGCCGACTCAGCAGATGGAAAAGGGGATGATTTACAAGAGACGATCCGAATATTGTTTTTTTTTAATCTAAATTATTAAATATAAACTTTTGTTCGCGGCTTAACTCGCATTAGAGATAGCACGGTAACCCTTTCCAAAAAAATATGCACGAGTTTTTTGTTAGTCACAATAAAAATTATCGGCATACCAATATTACAGCTTTCTAACCATTTTAAGGAAGTAAGGAGTTAAAAATAATGAAAAACATGTCAATTTGCTGCTCTGTTTTGCCGTAAGACGGACAAACAAACAGACACACACACGCGCACACTTCAGTAAGTATGAATCTTAAGCTGCGTTGTGCTGATTATTTTTAAGTCAAAGTCAAATATACTTTATTTGCATAGGCCTGAGGGTCGGATTTTCTGTGATGTCGTGGTATCACTCCGGTCGAGCGTGCCCATTGGATTGGATGATAGTATTCTTAGCAGTGAGGGAAACGACTAAAAAAAGAAAGAGAGTGAGATGAAATATTCTTTATTCAGTTAAAATGCATACATACCACTTATGAATGTCAAATATGTAATCTATTGCTGATTGGAACGTCAATTTCTACCTATAAGAACCAGAAAGAAACTAAGTAGTTAGTTTTTCAAATGATTCTGATCATAACAATGTTAATTTTGCTTACAATGTACTACATGAATAATATTAAGGTTATAGTGATAGTATGTCATATAATATCATCAGAGTGAGTAAGAGTACCGAGAAGAAGGGAAATTAAAGCAAAGCAGAACTTGCAACTTCAAATCACATAAAAAAGAAATGAAAAAATCATTGTCGCGCCGTATAAAACCCATGGTAACTTGCTAAAGATTTACAGCTATTACACCACCTAACTTTATTCTTTTATTGGCTCTAAACCAAGCACAAGTGACAGATAAAACTTCATTATGAACTACGAGATCTGAATACTGCTCCCGGTTATGTATTCATTCTAATCGGGGATGTTTTACGGCACGATATCGGTGGTAAAGTGGTGGTATGTTCGGACAAGATGGCGATGAGTTTCATGGCAGTTTTACTGGTGTATTTGCTTTTATGTGAGCACTGAATCTAGAGTTGAAAAAAAAATAAAAGTACTACTTTATGAATTAGAGAATAAAAATATAATAGTCATCCATAAAGTAGTCGTTATTTATTATTTAAAATTTAATGATATTATTAAGTATTGACATTTGTAATCAATTTAGAATAAATTGAACGTTGAATGAAAAAAAATCTTCACTTATTAGAATAAGAAATCATTCTAATGAAGTAAAATTTAGTAAACGCAAGATCTCTGGTTTTTTGTCTTTCTCGCTACGGATTGGTTTACAAAATCACCAAGTTCTAGTCTACAGGCTGAAATTGAAAATTACTTGACAGAAAACATGTACGAATATTGACCTGGGAATCAAACCCGGAACTTCAACCACAATCGCCAAGTAGTCTAACAAAACTGCCTAGGCTTATCAATAATATGCCGCAGAAGTTAGTGGATGAAATCACAGCAGAAAATATAAAATACAAGCTTAAAGATTACTTCCTTGCGCTACTGTAGTAATGATTGTTCATTGCTATAGTGGTCTTGGGTGATAATCTTTAAAAAGTACACTACACTAGTTATTTGTATATTTAGTATTAGTTATTTTAAAAAGTAATATCATTTGTGAACCCTTAAGCTTTAAAGTAAACCTTAGTGGTTTTTAAAAGCTTTTGTATAAGTTTTAATGTATTCTTTTTCATTTGGACTTTGTAAATTATTCTTACTTGATGCTGGTATATCTTCTCAGTACAAAACTTCATTCTGAACAATAATGATGAGTACATACTACGCTTAGGTATTATTTTGACATTCAAATGTGTTCTGTATTGACATAATATTGAATAAACTATGTCCATTGCTTTTCATAACACAACACATAAAACACCAAACGTGTTGAATCTTCACCATCTCATTCTTTGTTCTCCGCACATTACCGTACTTAACACCCGCTAACCCACGAACATAAATAATGTATTTCCCGCATTTTTCCCGTATTAGACGGTAAAAAAGGCAGACCTTGGGCCGCAATAATGCTGGGCCAAAATTACCTTGATACAAGTGTCACGTCCATTCACGCTGCCTCCCTATGGGCGCGACACGTGACTCCATTTCCTTGAGGATTGGTGTCAGTGTTAGCGGAAAATAGTGGAAAGCATATATTGCATATGCGTATTTATTTGCAAAAGATGAACAGCTTAGTCAACATGCAAACCACTATACAAAAAGTTTGGTTTGTTACCATTGCCTTCATTGTACAACCTTGAAGTATGAGTGAGTTTGTAAAAAGGCATCAAAACTTATTAAAAAAAATTGTGAGATAATTGATTATAGACCTCGTAAAGAGTAGAGATTTAGTTTTGGAATGCGTGCCAAAATCGACATAATATAATAGAAACTGAGTAGCAATATCTATAAAAATATAAATCAATTAATTTAAGAGACCAGCTTATTAACCAACCAATGTTCAACTAAGGAACGTGTCTCTTTAATCACTTGACATTGGCAGAGTCGTCTCATATGCGCAACAACAAGCCATAAAAAACATTAATTTGATTATAATGTCATTATTACCTTGGCAAATACTGTACCCCTTTTTAGGCACTGTTCAAAGTAGGTCCGCCGTAGGCAGTGTCCCGCTTAACCCCCGGATCGGAGTAGAAATTCAATTGGAAAAGTGACTAAGAGAAACTTTATAACAAAACTAAGCTTTTTAAAATATCAGATCTATACAAATACAACACATGTATGCAAAAAATATAATTATAAAAACAAATCAAAACGAACATAGAACTTGATATAAAAACCAACAAACAAAATCTTCGTAATAAAATCAAAATTAGACTCCCTATGCCTCGAACTAACTACGGAACCAAGACATTACTCTTTGAGGGGGCAAAACTATTTAATTAGTTACCCGATGAGCTAAAGACATGTGAGTGTATGCTGACTTTCAAACACAAACTCAAGCAACACATTTTGGAAAAGAGTGGTCGATGATCAAATACATCGTTACTTTAATTTAATTATATATTTGTTTGTATTTCTCATTCTAAGTGAAATGTAAATTTCTTATGAGAATAAATTTCTTTAAGCCTAAACCTAAAATGTTCGCAGCCATTAGTTCTCTCTCGCTTTAGTTACAGGTGCTGTGCTTCAAATCCAAGGGGGGTTTGACTTAGCTCCCGGTACCCTTACTCACTCAGCCAACATAGCCGGTTTTCTCTCCGACCGTGGTATCGCTCCGGTTGAGCCCATTCGCGGCGAAGCGTGGCCGTCCCACAGACACATCTATCAACCCAGTTTTAAAAGGGGGACTCATATTACTAGTCGCTTCAAACACAACCACACCCCATCGTACCCGAACTGACAGTTCGCAGTAATGAGTCACTTCGGGTGAGCTGAACATTATAAAATACACCATTAGAACACGACCCTGTCACATGCTACTCCGTAACAGATGGCTGTTCCAGGGAAGTATGAACTCTCTTGCTAATAATTTATAATGAACTATTGTTTACGTTCATAAAGTACTGAGAAATTTTGTCTCAATATGTACAGAAAAGGACCGTTCACTTCAGTACAGCCGCCGTTAGATTTTTATCAATTATGATGAAATTTAGGCGTTGAAAAACTTTTTTTTATGTGATAGGCGGCAGACGAGCAGACGGATCGCCTGATGATAAGTGATTGCCGCTGCCCATAGACACTGCAACACCAGTGGAGTCACAAGCGCGCTGCCAACCTTCAAACCCCCCTTTCCCCCGGATTGCGTGCGTGCGTGCGTGTGTGTGTGTGTGTGTGTGTGTATGATCAGGACCAACGGATTAACGTGCTTTCCGAGGCACGTGGGTACAAGACCGCCAACTTCCAGACACCGGGCTGCCACACAACATTTCTTAACAGTAACACTCAGGTACAAATTTTGACCCGACCGAACCCAGGACCCCAAGCGCAGCCGTCGCTTTATAGTGCGACCCACTAACCACTGCGCCACCGAGGCAGTCCCAATACTTATAATTGACGGAAATTAATTATTTTGTATTTGTATTTCAAAATGTCAAAATGTATGGGGACTTGACATTTGCATCTGTCTGTTTACTTCGTCAATTAATAATCCGACTATAGTCATTCTTTGGTTTTCTCTTTAGTTTTGTGTCAGTTTAAATTACCATTCAAACGACAATTAAGGCTCAATCCGACTAATTTATCCGTGGATAAATCTATGGTACAGTCAAATCAACGAGAGATTTGTATAGAATTACAGCAGTACACTATATTAAGTATCGGAATAAATTTGGTCAAATCGGCCCTAAGTTTCATTACAATGTCGTGTGCTGCGATACAACCGGGTTAAGTTACTCCAAACTTGTCTCATACACATTGCTTGCTTATTTTATCAGCTACACCAGCCAGGTGGCGTGCGCGGTTTATGGCCCGTGTCCGAGACCAGATGGTGTCACCTGAACTTGGCTATGCATACGGTGAGGATATGTTCTGAAGTTAAGTTGGTTTTCTGTGAAGCTATAAGGTGATGCGGAGATGTTTTTGCGGGTTTTTGGAAGCGATAAAGTTAGTTACATTATTTGTTCATTGAAATACGATAGGTAGGTGTTATTGCACAGAAAGCAGCATGTCGGGATGCTAAAATCAGTTTTTCCTCAAATACGGTATTTGGCTATTTATCTTTTATTTATTTTATTTTATTTTATTTAATTATTTAAAACGACTTAACTATCCTTACAAGCATGCGCTTAATGCGATAGTACAGCTTCATAAAAATATATTGTTATTGCATTCAAATTGATATTGTCAACTTATATCTAAATTATACACTAATTACATGTCAATATTTATGTTTTAACGATAATATAAATAAATTAAATAACAAAACAAATCACATTTTCATTGGCAATAACTTATTACAAATAGGAGCACTTTTGCGAGTTCACTCAAATAGCATGAGAAAATGTCAATCCTTTCTTGGACCTCGTTTATAATGCCGACCGAGCGGCTAAGTGGCGTTTTTTCCAGTAAATTTGTCCTGGACGTTGGTACCAGTAGCAATGGTGGGCGCCTCCTTCGCCAGACATACCGGTCCGGTACGCGTAGATGCAGGTAACGTAGTTTATATTTGTAATCAAATATAAAACAAAAATTGTTTTATGTTTGCTCACCGGATTAGCATGATTAAGTGGCAGTGGGCTGGCCATATTAGCCACAGAACCGACAACCGATGGGGTAAACGAGTTCTAGAGTGGAGACCGCGTCTTGGCAAACGTAATGTAGGGCGCCCTCTGGCTAAGTGGAGGGACGATCTGCGCAGGATGGCTGGCAAGAGCTGGATGTGAGAAGCCATGGATAGATCGCGGTGGCGAAAAATTGGAGAGGCCTAAGTCCAGTAGTGGACTGCGATAGCTGATGATGATGATGATTCATAATCAAAAGACCTCTCAATTATAGAAACATCATTGAAAGAATAACTGGATTCTCATTAAAGTACCTGAGAAATGATAACTTTAGAATCACATATTTTTAGCAAGCCCAAAACGCTTCATACACTACTAGCGTGCGACGTTACACATGTATTTTATTTGGTAGCTACATCAAATGTGTCGTTTATGTCAAGGATTTTATTATAATAGTTGGTACAAATTGTATAGTTTTTCAAATTTTTTTTACATCCATATTTTCAAAATGGACTTGCCCATGATGTTCTTTGAATGACCATAAAACCGGCTAGACGTTATATTTCTAACTGAGAATTATTGCTATTTGTACATACTTATTTACCTATATTTTGATTAATTATTAGAGTATCGGGCCATAAATGTAGTGGGACATTTATGGGCCGATACTCTAATAATTGTCTCTGCTGAAATGATTATGCCGTATCGCCGTGGTCATATGCCACATTGATTTTATTTTATTATTATAATGAATCTGTTTTGCTACAGTAGGTGGCATACGACCACGGCGATACGGCATAATCATTTCAGCAGAGACAATTTTCTTGTTTTGTACTTTTTAGATCGTGTTTTTTTGGTAGTCGGGTTTTAGTTTTTAAACTTTATTTTAATTTAACATATTTTTAGTTATGTAAATATAATTACATATTTGAAATGTGCTAAAAAAGCTCTTTCATTTGATACCCTACACGGTACCGTCAAGCAAAAATATTTTTTTAAATTACATACTCTAAGTCCCCTAGAAGGCGCTGTAATTAATTTAACGTGACGTCATGTTGCCTATAACCAGAAAACAGCCAGGACGCTTCTAACGATACCTCATTTGTTCAAATATGATAGCAAGTTTAGATGTTATGTGGAAACAGATGATCATACATACATACATACATACATAGCCTGTGAAAATCATAACCCTCCTTTTGCTTTGCCGTAGTCGGGTAAAAAAGAATCAGCTGTTCCACACAAAATAATAATAATAATAATAATAATCTCATACGTTGACCTGATTCCGTACTAAGTAGCTTAAGCACTTGTGTTACAGATATCAGACAACAGAGGAACACAAATTTAAACTTAAATACATATATTACACCCAGACACCGAATGTTTATCCAGGGTGGGGATCGAACCCACGACCTTTGGCGTAAGAGGCAGGGTCACTAGCAATTGCGCCATCTGGTCAGTCTAAATAGAATATCCACCCGGCAATAATGTATGGAACAGCTGATTTTTTTTTTTCGATTATTTTGTTGATCTAACGTGCTAAACGAACTGCATTCACGTTATCTATTACGTGGCTTTCGGGATGTAAACGATTAAAAATACGGTGTATACCTACATCAGTATCTTTCATTGACAACGACGACGACACGACGTCACGACTTGGGCGATCTGATTGGAACAGTAGTAGTGAACGCTGCCTTCGGTCTAAGGGTTGTTTGCTTGATCCCCGCACAGCCTACAAACATTTGTGTGCAAGAACATGTCTGTTTGTATTGGTATGGGCGTTTTCTATGTATTAAAAGTATAATTTACAAAAAAAGTATCACATGTATATATTTGTAATCCCCTTTTTTTTTTGTTCTCACAGGCGAAATGCGTTACGCATACGAGTCCGACATAACCCGTCCGCCCCAGGCTCGAAAACTCGGACTCCCCCAGCATGACGGCGGGGGTCTACTGACTAAAACCTCTGGGCTCCCTCTCATCGTCCATAGTGGGGGGTCGTGGTGACGGACACGAAGCACGCGCACGACCCCTCGAACGGAGGCCGCCCGAGTCTCCGACCCCTCCTCGCTCTTCGGAGCGCGTCGGCGGAAGGATCTTCCTCCCGCGCGCGCTCCGCCGCTTCCTTTCCTGCCACCACCTCCTCGCAGAAGGTGGCGAAGGCCTTCCAGGCCTCTTCCCCTGCCAGTATAGCTTCCACTATACTACCAAGGGTGAGGTTCTGGCCGACCTTCGCCACCAGTGCCTGGCGCTGCTGGTCCCACGACGGACAATACGCAAGCGTATGATCCGCCGTGTTATCAGCAGCGCCGCACTCGTGGCAGGAATATTTGTAATCCCTGCTGTAATCACTGCTGATTCTAATAGGTATCCGTAAAACAGGTGCTTGAACCCATCTTGGAGTCAATGTATGTGATGTTGTGAAATATTTATTTTATTATTGCATGTCAGTAAAAAATATAAGTTCATACTCCTGAAAATCATAATGTGTAAGTAACTACGAAACCGTATATAGCGCATGGCTCGATTCACTTGCCTGGCTTTCAGAGTTGTACAGGGGGTTAAAAGGATTTTGTTTTAATCTGCTCACAACAACCCTTTTATCTTCCTCATAAAATTAAATAGCATTATGAAACACACAACCAGTAAAAGAGTAACAAAATTGAAATTAGTGACACGAACACCAACCGAAAAATAATAGACGATTCTAAAATACATGTTTACATTTAACGTTTTTATGCTAATTATATTTGGATGGGTACATTTTTCTCTCTGTTTTCACGGCGCGGACTACATTTTCCCGTAACATTTGAAATTCAAATGGAGTACAAATCCCTTTCCACGGTTATTCAAATTTATATTCGGTTGAGGGCCAATGACGTAGAAATATGAACGCGATCTTTCATTTCGCTGCGTCAATTTACTTCGTATACTTTTGTTCGACTGTACTTTTTGTTCGTTAGCACCCTTTTCGTTGGACCGGCTGGACAAAAACACCGGGATTCATTATGGACAGTTAATGATTTGCGTAATTGGTGAATCTAGTCATTTTGTAGTGGGTTTTATGAGTTGTTGATAAAAGAAGACGTATATTTTGATATTGGAAGTCATTCAAACATAATGATAAAGATAAAAAAATATTTATTCAATTTAGGTCGACACAGAACACTTATGAATGTCAAAATAGGTACATAATATCTACCGCTGGTTCGGAATGTCGATTTCTACTGAGAAGACACCAGCAAGAAACTCAGCAGTTACTCCTTTAAAATATTGATGATGTTACAGAGTTTCAATTGAGAAGAGAAAAAAAAATACAATTATATTATAATACATATTCATGTAATTCATGAAGCTTTAATTTTGATTTGCTGGTCGAAAGGTAACGATATATTAAATCTTATTGGTTAACATTACTACAAAAATAATGCTAGCATTTACTTCCTTAAAATCTGGATGATTTTTGGTAACTGATGAATTTAAGATACTCAAATAAATGTACAATACTTAAAAAAAGTGGCTGTGACATACGGACGGACCGACAGACGGATAGTGTAACGTATAGGTTATTGATTTACAGAAGCAGCGATAAGTGCAAAGAGATTTTATATAAAATAGTATTGTTTCACAAATAAAGTAGTATTATTTTACAATTAAACTATTTTACAAATAAAGCTTACTTAAATAACTAAACTTAAAACTATAAAAACAATAACTTAAGATATGTACTTACAAAAGTTTGGTAAATAAACATAAAATATTTACAAAAAATAAACATTTTAAAATAGGTACATTATGTAAACTATAGTAATAAAGTTACTCGATATAATTAAGGTAAACAAGTAATCTAACCCAATATAGGATTTCATTCACTTCTAGAAACAAACGCACAAGCGAAAATATTTTATATTAATACTCGTCGCAGTCCGATTGGTCGCGCGATCAAAAGATCCTTAGCCTTGGGTCCGGTGACGTATGCGCCGCCCGTGTCACAGAGCCGATGCGCAAGCGCCCACACTTGCCGTCCGACTGTCCTGGAGACGACCCGTACTTGATTTCTCAACTCTAACGGCTTAACGTGAACTAATTTCATCTAATTTTTTAAATTTATTGATTTACTTAAGTATTATCAGTGTTTTATCGTCCCTTATTGGGAACACCCATCGGGTTGAAATATCAAGAACACCCACAGGGCCGAAACATACGGTATAAATACCCACCGCGTTGCAGACGTTCGGAATCCTCTTGATTAGAGACAGAAGACTTTCTCGGAGTCAGAAGGTGACCCTGGACTTCCTGCTGAACCAACTGGATTGAGCCGAGGGGAGTGTTATTTACAGTGAACAGGCTCAGACGACCAAGACCGCTAGGCATGACCAACCGCGACCTCATCCTTAACTTTTAAATAAATAAACTACTTTTATTCATTCTTACTTATTTTCTTTTCTATCTTTTTTTGTCCCTATGTGACATTAGACACGGACATGACGAATCTATAAAGGTTTCGATTTTTGCCATTTGATTTGGCTACGGAACCCTAAAAAGAACGGTTTCGCTACAGCGGTAGTTTCCCTGCGGCTTTAACTAAAGACCTTCAAGGCAAGAGAGTACTGTTTTCTCTTTCTAAAAGGCGATCAAACAAAATCACTGTCCTATTTCAGGTGTGCCGATTAAGGAAGCTCAAAGTCACCCAGAAAGCCATGGGGAGGGCTATGCTCGGAGTCTCCCTTCGTGATCGTATCAGAAATGATGAGATCCGCAGGAGAACTGAGGTCACAGACATAGCCCAAAGGATAGCATGCCGCGAGTGGCAATGGGCAGGACACATAGCGAGGAGAATAGACGGCTGGTGGGGCGGAAAGGTCCTCGAGTGGAGGCCACGTACAGGAAGTCGCTGCCATGGCAGGCCCCCCACAAGGTGGACCGACGATCTCGTGAAGATAGTGGGAATCCATTTGATGCGGGCGGCACATACCCGATCTGTGTGGAGAACATTGGGGGAGGCCTATGTCCAGCAGTGGACGTCTATTGGCTGAAATGATGAATGGTGATAATGATTTCAGGTGTTAATGTACGGCACTTTTAAAAAAAAAAATGTTAGATGTCAGACGAGCAGACGGATCTGATGGTAAATGATTCCCGCCGTCCAAAGACATCTGCAACCAGTGAAGATACAATTACGCTGCCAACCTTTAAGCGCCCCTTTCCCCCGGATTGGGCCTATGGTACGTCTATTCGCGCAGCAAAAGAACATACTCCTGTTTCACGCTGGTTTTCTGTGAGGCCATTACCATTATGATAGGTTCTGACATGAATCATGTACTTATACAAAAAAATCACAAAAGTTTTCTCCGGTACTAAACGACATTTTTTTTTATATCGGAGGGAATATGCGTTACGCACCGTCCTACCACGTCGGGGGACCTTACAGGGTATGTGGGACTCACTCTGGGAGGTAACCCCAGAGGTTTACCCACTAAAACCCTCTAACGCCCGCCGCTATTGATATAAGTAGACGAGGCCCACGGTGACTCATCAGTCCGTTTGACCTCGCCTGCGGCCAACGTCCACCCATGTATAACGGGAAAACCGCTGCAACCGACAACCGCTGACAACCGCCGTCCGGTGAAAAACAGGTTGGGGTAAACGAGTTTTAGAGTGGAGACCACGTCTCAGTAAACGTAGTGTAGGGCGCCTTCGGGCCAGATGGAGTCATGATCGTAGGATCGCTGAATGGAGCTGGATGCGAGTAGCCAAAGATAGATCGGAGTGGTGAACAAGGCCTATGTCCAACTGTACTGCAACAGGCTGACCATGAAAAAACGGAGCGATTTTTTTCAATGTTTCAAATTTTTATTTTTATGTAATAGATGGCAGACGAGCAAACGGATCACCTGATGGTAAGCGATTGCCACCGCCAATCGAAACTGCGACATCAATGGAGACACAAGTGCGCTGCCAACCTTTAAACCCTAAATATGTGCCAATAGCAAAAAATCTCAATTAAAAATATAACGTCTAGCCGGTTTTATGGTCATTCAAAGATTCATGGGCAAGTCCATTTTAAAAGTATGAAATTATTAAAAAATAATTACACTATTGAATAACCCATACAATGTTAACCAACTATTATAATAGAACCATTAACATAAATGAAACATTTGATATAGCTACCTCACAAAATTCAAATGAAATGTATACAAAATACTTAGGTGTGACGTCACATCTTAGTAGCCATTTGTATGGAGCGTTTTGGATTTGCCCAAAATAATGTGATTTTAAAGTTGTGATATCTCAGGTAGTTTTAATGAGAATCAATTAATTCTTTCAACAATGTTTCTATCATTGAGAGGTCTTTTGATTACAAAAATAAAATAAAAAATAGTCAAATGCCGTAATATATTAGACCACATCTTTTAATAAATGATTTGTATTTGTCTTATCCTATCCCTTATTTTACATCCGTAAAACAACACCAATCCCCGACCAATAAGTTTGTATCGATAGTGGCGGGTTATCGCTCGCTCGCTCGCAGGTCGTTCGCTCGCAGGTCGTTCGCTCGCTCGTGTTTACGCAAATGGCTGTCAACGAGCGATTTACCCGGTTTATGGAGCGTCACTGCCCGGTGTGGGACATCTGCGATACAGGGGTAGTAGGGCCGAGGAGTCATGGTGTATGAGGGAACTTTAGGAGACAGCTATCAAATATCTGTTAGATTTAGTGAGTTCTTTTTTGTGTACAATCGCCTGAAATGAAATGTATACACCTTGACGCTTACTTAATAGGGTTCATAATTAAATGGAGTTGTTTACTTATTACTGCACGTGACTGTACTATTATAGGCCAACGCTTGACCGAAACCTCACCTGATGGAAAGGGACGATGAGGTCTAGGATGTAATGCGTATGCCTAGAATATGCCTGTTCACTCTTGCTTTGGATTGTAGTGATCCGGAAAAACAGACCTCGGCAAGAAGTTCCATTCCTTAGTTTCAGATTCAGAGGGGCTATTAAGACACTGTCCCGAACACAAATATACCGATCGCATTAAACAAAAGCTACGCGCAACACGAGTGAAAGGGTGGGGATAAAGATTCGGTAATGAATTCTGTTTCGGTGTACGCCCTCTGTATTGAAATAGGTATGTTTTGTTACTACAAAGATATGAATTCGTAAAATAGGTCTTCATGGTGCTAAGCGCTGCTAAATGTAAGAAATATCAGTTTCCGAACGATTCCTATAGATGGCGTTAGGTGACGATTACAAAGTAAAATTGCTTCTTAATTTTGGTTGACATATAGGTATGCCCAACGACTGTTCCTTAGGATGTTCACAATCTTTCCATGTAGATAGATATACTTTATTGCACAAAATACACAACTTAAGTACTAGGCATTACAGAAATTTTATGTACAATTTCGACGGTCTTGTCGCTGAAATGGTCATAGGCCAGTGTCAAAGTATGGATTTTCTATTTTTTTAGTTTTTCTTCGTTTTGCATGACTGTTGGAACCAATAATTTGAATTAATCGGGGGGGGAGGGAAGTTTAGTGATGGTCTAGATATGAATAAGTAATGAATTGAAATGATGATGTTTCTTAACGGACATTTATGAATCACTTACTCACAGCAGCGAAATTGCAGATATGTACTAGAAAATTTATAATTGAATACCACGGTAGCCTAGTGGTCTGGGCGGTCATCAAGATATTGAAAGGGTTGGATTGTTGAAACATTCATACAGCCATTTAAGTACATTTATGTTTCTATAATGCCTATTTTTTTAAGTGGTCTATTTTGTGCAATAAAGTAAGTATATATACAGTGTTAGCTGTTTATCCTAGTAAAAATGTAATGTGCATCTAAAGCTGTCCGTAGAATATTTGCTAAATATTTTTTTGTTTGAAAGAATGTACTCCTGCCTGTCACCATGTCAGGATCTGATGATGAAATCTTAGGGAAAACGAATTGACTCTTCAATAACCAATAGCAAATGAGCCGGGATAACTTTTGTTGTTGTTTCTTGTATTTATTCTTCAACATTTCTCACAACGGCCAGTATCTTTTCAATGCATTTGACATTCTGTCTCTTTTCTCTCAATTTCTATTTTATCTCCTTCTAATATAGTTGAGTAAATAGAAAAGCCCATCCGCTCTGGTAGTAAAGAGCTTTGGTAGCTCTGGTGATAAAAGCAGTGAAATAGTGAGACTTTAATTATTCATTTCTTTCTATCATTGTCACAACACTAATCAAGATCGTGAAAAACGTGTCAACGTATCACGATATCGCCTATTGTCTTTTGGGGTTATTTCTGTCGCAAAATATGTAGATGAAAAATGTTATTATTCTGTGAAATACCGTTTATTTTATATTAAAAAAAAAATACTTATGCGTGATAAGAAAGACAAATAAGATTTTTCTGATCGTCGTTCACAAATTAAAATTGCACAACAAACATTTTGACGAAGTCGTGTACTTTGGCAGAGGGGAAATCCTCCACATGCCACGTCCCATGTTAAAGTGTCTTAGGAATTAATAATTATAATTATTATTTTACAACATCACATACCTTAATCTCACTCCGAAATTTCTATCCAAAATTATCTGGATTATTTTCTACGGTAGAAAAATGGTCATTTTAACAGTCCATTACTAGGTAATTCAGTGTGCTAATTCATCAAGCTTTATCCAAAACTTGGCCTTTTGCATAATACGTAGGTATGCTGCATTATTTTTGATAATTTATTCGCATGTATTAAAACAGAGTCTCTGCTGTATTTTACTGCGTGAGTGAAGGTACCGGAGAACCAAGCTGAGGGAAAGAGGGGTTTGAAGGTTGGTAACGCACCTGTAACTGCACTGGTGTCACGGGTGTTCATTGAAAGCGGCAACCATCGCTAACCATCAGGAGCCCAATTCTTGTGCTCGTGATATTTATTTTCATACGACATATATCACTGCGGTGATGCGCAGAGTAATGTTGAGCGTGCTGTGGAAGTGAATACTGCGATTTCTAATCTTTAATTGTACTATATATATATAATATTTTGCATTTTAAGTTAATTTATTGCTAAACTTTGATTAACTCTTATTTTTACTGTAACAATAAAACAATGTTAGCATGTAGTGCGTATGCAATTTGGTTGTCAATCTAGTTATCGTACCTAACTTTATACCTTTTATATACTAACATGTTATGATTGTCAACTGTAGTGTATGCTTTATTATAAACAAATATAAATAAATAAATAAAAAAATAAAACATAGTTTTTTGTATGGTTTTCAAGTGATATCCGCCATGTTTAAAAAATGTCACGAGCACGAGAATTGGGGTCCAGGTGATCCATCTGCTCTTCTGCCAATTATCACGTAAAAAAATTTTCCTTACAAAATCACAATCTGTTCCATAACATTCTGGCCAGGCTACAGCTAAGTTCAGCGCGAAACATTGCACTGTTTCGTGAAAATATTCTTAGTTTGTCTCGTCTCGCCGTCAAATTACAGTTTTTCCGCGCCGTTCGTACGTGCGAGATGAAAATTAAATGTTGCATGAGTAAAGATATGATACGACCATTGTCTAGGTTACAATGTTGCTAACAGAGTGTTTAGGTACTGAATGCTATAGGTCTTAAGTTACATTTCAAAGTTCATAGAATATCAACCAACTCCCTACCAAACTTTTGTTGACTTAAAATTTTGAACTTTCTAGCTCGCTTGGAACTGGGAAACAGTTTCGTCTATAGGTCAGTAATAAAAATAACGAGTTTTGGACATTTATACCCAAATAACTGTTTAAGTTGCCGAAAGTTGAAGCATGTAATATCTAGCACGTATCTATAGATGTACCAAAGACACTTTTACGTGAAATAAGTACTGGAGTTTTGAGGAGGTTTAAATGTGGTTCCAAAATTCCAAATGGTTGGTGTAACATGTTGCTGCTCGCCTTATCGCCCAGCTTAAACTTGGCCTAGACACGCTACTGTGTGTCTAGATGATGGATATATAAACTAGGCGTGATGCTGCTGTGCAGGCGAGGTCCTGATCCTGATGGTAATAGACTTTCTGTTAATTTGAATAATTATATTTACAGTTCCCGTGGCATTACAAGGCCGTGTGGTCCCCGGCAGAGTAGAATAGGCCACCCTCACTCTTACCGAGGTGTCGTAAAAGGCGACTAAGGTAACGCTGCTGGCATGATCATCAGCACCCAGAGAAGGAAAACTCTGCATTTATATCAAAACCCTCGCCAACCCGTCTGCCAAGCGTGGTGAGTATGGCAATTACCCCTCATGTGATTGAGGGAGGCCCGTGCCCCAGCAGTGGGGACTTAAATGGGCTGATGATGATGATGATGATATTTACAGTTCACGTTTATTTTCAATCTCAATATTGCACCACCTACCCCTCTAGTAGAAAACGCTTCCAGCGATGAGAACGCTGAAATTGTACATTAAAGTTTCTGTAATGCCTGGTTTTTTAAGTTGCATATTTTGTGCTATAAAGAATATCAATCTATCTAAAGCGAATTTTCCACATTATTATATCATGTTGGCAACACAGTTGATATGGTGCAAAACGGCGCAAATGGTGGTATGTGCAATAAAGTATATAAATCTATCTAAAGCGATTTTTTCCATATTATTATATAATGTTGGCAACACAGTTGACACCGCGTAATCCGGCGGAAATGGTGCACAGATAGTGTAGCGGATTTTCTTTGGAAAAATGTAAATTGTTTTGGATAGCGACATCACAGTGGAAGTTATACTAAGCTGTAATTTTGTGTAGAGTGATACCACGGCCTCACTGACAACCGGCGTGAAGCAGCATTGTGTTGTGTTTCGCTGCGTGAGTGAGGGTACTGGAGGCCTAATCTGAGGAAAGGGGGTTTAAAGGTTGTCAGCGCACTTGTGACTCCACTAGTGTTGCATCCATGGGCGGTGGCAATCGCTTACCATCAGGTAATCCGTTTGCTCCTCTGCCACCTATCATACAAAAAGTAAGTCTGAAAATATCGAAATGGCTGCCATCTGACCTTCAATTTGAACAGGAGATAGAACTTTTATAGACTATGTCAATATAAAGACACTGATGAGTGTTTGGATCCTAAAAAAAAAATGCAAAATTAGATATATAGATAGATTAATTTTATTGCACAAAATTTACAGATCTTAGCCTAAGTTATTATACTAAAACAATGTAGGCGGTCTTATCGCTAATAGCGATCTCTTCCAGACAACCTCAGGGTAGAGGAAAAGTATAGCGAATTTAGAAAAGGGGTAAGGCAGTGCAAGTCAGAAAAAAGGGAAAAAAAATTGTAGTTATTTACATGATGACCAGAGAAATATTACCACCAGCCATCACAACAAAGTTTTCATTCCAATAATGGGGGCTGACCTAAACATTAATAGGTTGTAACTCTACTTTACTAGACGGTAACTGTTGCAACTGCCATAAAACGTTTGACGGACGCCATCGCCCATTATAACATAGTGTAAAAATACTAGTAACGATACGGCTTAATGTGGGAGTGGTATCAGAATCAGAAAATTCTTCATTTGCATAGGCTTATACACAGTACACAGGACTTACAAATCGTTATAAATTTAAGTTACTTAGCACGAATTATAAGTATATATGTATTATTTACATGTTAATACATATTTGATAGTCTCCCTGCGTGATCGTATCAGAAATGATGAGATCCGCAGGAAAACTAAAGGTCCTCGAGTGAAGGCCACGTTCAGGAAGTAGCAGCCGTGGCAGGCCCCCCACAAGGTGGACCGACGATCTGGTGAAGATCGCGGGAATCCATTGGATTCGGGCGGCACAGGACCGATCTGTGGACGTCTATTGGCTATTGGCTGAAATGATGACATATTTGATACATAAAATATGTTAAAAAATAAATAAACATAAGGCTGATTTACCACCGGCTCGAAAAGTTGTTTCTGGTAGAGATGAGATCCGGCAAGAAATTCGCCAGTTACTCTTTCACCAAACTTTTATAGAATGTTATATCATCCTTCTTTATTTTTCACATGAACATTTAATTTTTTTATGACATTGTTGACAGACGAGCTGCAGCATTATTAATTTTGTTCTTTTTTAATTTATTGGGTACTATTAGTAGTTGTGACTCTCGGTATGGCGTCCATTGCGTATCCAGTTGCAGCACGGACTGATGCGCGTACATCAAATCACTCGTCCCTTATCCATGGATAGATAGGTACTTATACCTATAGGTGCATAATAAAATAAAATGAACGGAATAATACATTTAATATTATGAGGTAAAACGAAAAAGACCAGTCCCCAAAGGTGTAAGTATGACGTATGTGTCAGATATAATTACACTCAACCGTATTATAGGGAATGAAATGACAGGCCACATAGCGCCACCACCTCCGAATCCCAAAAATGCAGGTGGACCTAATAACACATTGGCCAGCGAGCTTTTTGGACTAGCTTACTTAGGTCCCTTACTTACTGCGCTGACTCAGCGAAACGAATCTTAGCTTCCAAATCAAGAGACACCTATCGGTCGAGCCTGCACTACTTTTTGTCATTGGTCTGAAATTCTCGGAGATCAGTCTCTATGACGTCTTTCCAGCGTAACCTTGGTCGATCAACTTGGCATCGGCCCAAGGCACAATGCGATGGCTGGTGAATTATTTTAGGGGTTTTCCAAATGTGATCAGCATTCATGTCTGTTCAGATCTGTAAAATCGCTGCCCAACCGCAGACCTGGTTTTTGCCTGGAAGAGATCGAGGTACAAGAATGCGTTATTTTACTCGTGTTGACGCTGTGAAAAACTCTGATTCACTGTTCAGGTCTTACTAAAAAAAATCTTGTAGCAAAGTACCTAACCAAAAGATTCGCTGTAACTTAAAACTTTCTGGAGAAGAATATCACCTTTTTTTTTAAATTCAATCTTCGCACGTTGTAACAGGAAGTTCGACCGCTTTGTCTTAATCTTAATACTGCTTTTTTCTATACTGCAATTAGACGGTCGCCATCATCGTCCATTATAATAAAACAATTTTACTTTCGAAGGAACGTTTTGAAAAGTCGTAGAAAGAGCGTAAAACAGTGTTTATTAAGCCGATGGTTGGAATAGCCTGAAAGTAATTAAAGTGGATTTGGAAGTTCTCAAATTTGGAAATAAAAGAGTTAAAAGGAGTGTAAAGCTGATGTAAAATTTTGGGTTTTAATAAACTAGGAAAATGTTTAAGGGCCTTGTCCTTTCTTGTTTTCTGATATATTTTATATATTTTAATGTAATTTTTTTTTACGGTTATTCGGTGTAAGATTTGTTGGTTGTCCTCAATAAATAAATAAATAAAAACAGTTTCGAGAATCATTAAGTTTCGAGAAAAACAGCCTAAAGAGGTTTGGAGACAGCCCTTTGGACAGTATATGTTCTTATGATATATGAAAGCGCAAAATTAGTATTTCTATCGACGTGTGTGTTCATGAAAAAAAAATTGGGTGAAAAAGTAGATAATTTAAAAACCGGCTCAGTGCGAATCGGACTTGCCCATGAAGGGTTTCGAAGCTGCAAAATAATGGTTCATAGTTTTTGCATAAGGATTATGTTTACGAGTTGAATTAATTAAAGGTAATAAAGCGGTATTAGCGGTTAACGATTTATGACGTATTTAAAAAAAAAACTATGACGACCCGTTTGGAACAGTGGTAGTGAACGCTGCCTTTGGTCCAAGGGTTGCGGGTTCGATCCCAGTACAAACCCAGTACAAACATATGTGTGCATGAAGATGTTTGTTTGTATTGATCTGGGTGTTTTCTATGTATTATAAGTTTGTATTTACAAAAGAAAAGTATTGTATGTATATATTTGTAATCCCACTGTTGATTCTGATATCCGTAACACAGGTGCTTGAGCTACCTATCTCGGAGTCAGATCAATGTATGTGATGTTGTGAAATATTTATTATTTACTAGATCTCATTCAAACCAATTTCCGGTAGATGTTTGCATGGTAATGTACATCTTTTTTTTATCATTAAGTATTTTAGAAACTGAAGGGTGGGAGACATATTGTACCACATTAGTAGTAGGTTCATGTAACACAATCTAAAAAAAATTTAAAACTTCAATATCATTTTTGAAGACCTATCCACCACACGTATACGTATGTGTTTAATGATTTTTTTTTTTGAGTTTGATACGTCAACAATGGAGCCTAAGGCAAAGAATGTTAATTAAACTCTGTTCGGAGTTTATTGGCACTTATTGACTGTTGTCACGTCACCAAAGAATCAATTGGCCATAGGACTAAAATAACTAGATACGCTCTACATTACAACTTATGGATACTTATAATAGCCGAGGCGCCGCTCACGCGCGCCATATTCTTTTGTCCCCTGAGTGAATTCGCAAGGACGACACTATTAATATTATGTTATAAATAGGATTTAGGATTTATTGGTTTAGTTTATAATGTTTACGTGTATATATAAACAGATACCTAGCTTTATATATAATAATTAGATAGTTGCACTATCGAATTAGGCTAAGCCCTGTAAAGATAGCGTAAGAAGAGAAACAAATAAATAAATAATAAAAAAAATGATTGATAAAAATAATGAAAACTAATACATAGATAATTACCTAGATTAGTTAGTGCTAGCTTAGCTAAATGAATTAGGGAAATATTAATGAGAAGATCAGAGAGTACATCTTGTGAGGACTTTTATTCAAACGGAAGTGAAAGAATCAATTTTGACACATGACATAAGTAGTGATGTTCACACAATTTAGGGATGTTCATCAGTCTTCGCTGCGTTCACATTCCAATAAAAAATATTCTGAACGTGTGATTGTGATTAAGTTGGTCAAGTTTGATTACCTGTATAAGAGTTGCGATGGTCAGAATGAAGTAGCTTCATTGTAATAAGTAGACTTCCCGATTCTTACGACGTCGTTGGCCACCCATCTTTTTTTTTAATGTGATGATAGGTAGCAGACGAGCAGACGGATCACCTGATGGTAAGCGATTGCCGCCGCCGATAGACCTTTGCGACACCAGTGGAGTCACAAGTGCGCTGGCAACTTTTAAACCTCCCCTTTCCCCTGAATTCAGCCTCCGGTACCCTCACTTACGCAGCGAAACACAGCACAGCGCCACTTCACGCCGGTTTTCTGTGAGGCCGTGATATCACTCCGGTCGAGCCGTCCCATTCGTGCTAAAGCGTTGCTCTGCCACGTCTTTTATCTCTCGCGCACACGTCATTCTTGTTCAGTCATCAATCTCTTACACGTTCCTTATAATGCTTTTGCCGATCACCACACACAAGTCTATCATCATCATCAGCCCATTTAAGTTCCCACTGCTGGGGCACGGACCTCCCTCAATCACATGAGGGGTAATTGCCATACTCACCACGCTTGGCAGACGGGTTGGCGAGGGTTTTGATATAAATGCAGAGTTTTCCTTCTCTGGGTGCTGATGATCATGCCAGCAGCTTTACCTTAGTCGCCTTTTACGACACCTCGGTAAGAGTGAGGGTGGCCTATTCTACTCTGCCGGGAACCACACGGCTGTCTATAATATCGGCCTTTTACAGATCGTGACTCCATCTAGCCAGAAGTTGCCGTACGCTACGCTTTCTTAGTCGCGGCGTTCACTCACAAACATTTCTATACCAACGGTAACCGTTGGTATGGAAAGGTTCATTCTTCAACAAAATCATATAGTCAGAAAGTATTTTATAAGCATACTGATTGCATGCACTTTAAACTTTTGGTTTTATAAATCTAGAGGTCGCAAGGCCTAAAGTCCTTTTTAAACAATTTATTTGCTATTGTGTCTGCTGTCTGGGCCCTAAGAGGACCGCTTTATTATTGCATACATTGGAAAGTACCAGCCTATAAACTATCCCACTGCAGGGCAAAGGCTTCCATCATTCCTATGATGGAGGCCTTTGCCTTTCAAGTCATCGCTACTATGATGGGATTAGGCTTAATTACCACGCTCGCCTAATGCGGATTGGTGATCACAAACCGGATTAGCAAGCTTAAGTGGCAGTGGGCTGGCCATATTACCCGCAGAACCGACAACCGATGGGGTAAACGGGTTCTGGAGTGGAGACCGCGTCTTGGCAAACGTAATGTAGGGCGCCCTCTGGCTAGGTGGGGGGACGATCTGCGCAGGATGGCTGGCAAAAGCTGGATGCGAGAAGCCGTGGATAGTTTACAGTGGCGAACAATTGGAGAGGCCTACGTCCAGCAGTGGACTGCGATAGGCTGATGATGATCACAAATCCGATCTATGTTAGTTTCGTCGAAACATACCGGGTCGAGCAAAAAGTTGAAACATACTTTTTGCTCGACCCGGGAATCGAACTCAGGACCCCGAAATCATGTTCCGGCACTTAAGCCACAAGACTAACATACTTTGAAATGAATCAGCAATAATTTCATTTACACAATCGACGAGGTTTAATCAAACTAGAATCAAGAATAAATTGTATTAAATGTCTTTATGTTACTACTATTACAATGATGAGTTATAAGGGCACTCATCTATAATTTTAAATCCTTGCTAGGGTACACCCGAAGTCTGTCGAGGCAAAGTGTGTTTGCTTAGGACGAACCACAAAGATAGAATAAATTGGAAATCAAAGAAGTGGGAAAGGATAGGATGTACGGTTGATTTCAATATGGCCTCTGAATCAGTCAAATTGACAGTTTGAAAGAGATGGTCCTTTGAAGGCAGGCGGAATGAAATAACGATTCTGAACGTGTAAACGTCATCCCGTTGGTCTGGTTGCCCTGTCTAAAGGTTGAGAAGGTCAGACGGCAGTCGCTTTATTGTAATTAACAGACTTTCCGAATCCTGGATCACGATCAAGCGTGGTCAGTATGGCAATTACCCCTCATGTGATTGAGGGAGGCCCGTGCCCCAGCAGTGGGGACTTAAATGGGCTGACGACGATGATAATAATGCTTATTTTGCTACTTCGGAACCCTTCATGGGCAAGTCCGATTCGCACTGGGCCGGTTTTTTAAATTATCTACTTTTTCACCCCATTTTTTTTTCATGAACACACACCTGGATACAAAATACTAATTTTGCGCTTTCATATATCATAAGAACATATACTGTCCGAAGGGCTGTCTCCAAGCCTCTTTAGGCTGTTTTTCTCGAAACTTAATGATTCTCGAAACTGTTTCTATCAGAAAAAAAGGCCCTTAAACATTTTCATAGTTTATTAAAACCTAAAATTTTACATCAGCTTTACACTCCTTTTCACTCTTTTATTTCCAAATTTGAGAACTTCCAAATCCACCTTAATTACTTTCAGGCTATTCCAACCATCGGCTTAATAAACACTGTTTTACGCTCTTTCTACGACTATTTAAAACGTTCCTTCGAAAGTAAAATTGTTTTATTATAATGGACGATGATGGCGACCGTCTAATTGCAGTATAGAAAAAAGCAGTATCAAGATTAAGACAAAACGGTCAAACGACCGGTTACAACGTGCGAAGATTGAATTAAAAAAAAAGTGATATTCTTTTCCAGAAACTTTAAAGTTAGAGCGAATCTTTTGGTTAGGTACTTTGCTTCTAGATTTTTTTAGTGAGACCTGAACAGTGAATCAGAGTTTTTCACAGCGTCAACACGAGTAAAATATCGCATTCTTGTACCTCGATCTCTTCCAGGCATAAACCAGGTCTGCGGTTGGGCAGCGATTCAAACGTATCCCGGTGTTCGAAAAGATAGCATTGGATGCAACTAGGAATTACACGCTAAGAGGTAGACGGAAAACCTCTTTGTAAGTGATTGCCGCCGCCCATGGACACCCGAAACACCAGTGGAGTCACAAATGTATTGCCACCCTCTGAAAACCCTTTTCCCCAGATTGAGTATCCATTACTCTCACTCACTCGACCAAACACAGCACAGGCGCTGCTATTGTCAAGTAATTTGCATAATTCTAAAACAATGTAAGAAAAAAAAATATTTTTCTATTTTTTTACAACATCATCATACATTGATCTGACTCCAAGATAGGTAGCTCGAGCACCTGTGTTACGGATATCAGAATCAACAGTGGGATTACAAATATATAAAACTTTTCTTTTGTAAACATACTTATAATACATAGAAAACACCCAGACCAATACAAACAGAGATTTTCATGCACACAAATGTTTGTACTGTGCGGGGTTCGAACCCGCAACCATTGGACCAAAGGCAGCGTTTACTACCACTGTTCCAAACGGGTCGTCGAGGAAAGGCCGCTTTTTTATGTCTTGCCAGAGATATTATATCCTCCAACCGATTTCGGCTAAGGCGGCCAATCTTAACAATCAGTCACTTACGCATGATGCTTAAGTGTGTGCGCAAACACAAGTGCATACTATATTTTCTTGTCCTCATAATATAATAGGACATCAGTGTGACACGACCGGAGAGGGATCGGGTGCAGGACCAACGGCTTAACGTGCTTTCCGATGTACGGGGGTACATTACGGCACACTTCCAGACTCTGGGCTGATACTAATAAATTCTACCCAGAAAAATTCAAACAGCATGGTACAAATTTTGACCCGACCCGGGGATCGAATCCGGGACCTCAAGCGTAGCCGTCGCTTTAAAGTGCGACGCACTGCCCGCAGCGCCAACGAGGCTGTCAAAGATGGTAGAGATGATTGTGATATGAAGCGTTTGCAAAATATGCTTGAAAAATCACAAATTATTTTTTCTTATTTATTGTCTTGATTTAATTACAAAGAAAATGGCGCCACTGAAAAAAAAGACATCTAATATCACATTGATCTGGCTGATTTAGAAAATCTAAGATAAAATAGCTCCATGTTTATCTTTAAGAAGACGAAAATTTATTTACCATGCATCTTTCTTTACCACTGGTCATTGTTGGCAGCACTGAAGGTCAAAGATCACGAGGCCGATCACCAACACGATGGTCGCTAGAATGTGCAAGGAGTAAAAATTTTCTGCGAAAAAAAACCGCCTTCATAAACCACGAACTAAACAGTGTAAAATAAGTAATATTTTTATCACTTTATACACTTCAAATAACGTTTTATAACAGTACACTCGAGAAAAGGTGTTATCGGCGCCCAATTTTTTCAGCAGTTTTTTTTAAGTCGGTTTAAAATGAAATCGTGAATAAAATACCCACTCTCGACATTTACCACGACTCGGATAGAATATTCAAGGAAAAAATAATATTTTTTTTGCAGTTTTCCAGTGCTCCCTCAATTGATGTTTAGGTCCACTTAAACTTTTTTTTAGATTTTAAGTTTAAAATTTGTTATAAATTAGCTACAATATTATGAACGCTGTGTATACCTATAATTGGCAAACATATTATTATTTGAATATTTCCTTTTTAAGTTACTTGCTGTCATTTGTGATTGTGTATTATATAAATAAAAGGAGTTACATCTTTACCAAAGTTCTTCGACGTGGTGAAGGCTACTTCCAAACGAAATCAATGGAGAAAGTTTATTTGGGTAATGAGCGACCGACTAGAGAGAGAGATTCTTTACCACAACGTTGGGTCCTAACCACTAGACGATAACGCCTCTTGGTCTAGTGGTTTAAGTACCGGGTCGTGATCTCAGGATCCTGGGTTCAATTCCCGGGTCAAGCAAATAGTATGTTTCGAATTTTTCGAACATTGATCGGGCTTGTGATCACCCATTCGCATTAGGCAAGCGTGGTAATCAAGCCTAATTTCATCATAGTAGCGATTACTTGATTTCTACGATGGAGGCCTTTGCCTTGCAGTGGGACAGTATAAAGGCTGATACTTTTTACTAATCTCCCTTTACCAAAATCTTTTTTATTTTTTCCGTTGCACCTAAATTTCTATTGGCCATCAATTATTGTTTATCCCAGCATAAACCCAAAGTATTATACAGTTTAAGCGTACATACACCCGTTGTCCGCTATATTTGAAATTCAGATTTTTTCCACAAATCCCTGGCCTTTATTCAAATTTATGTTTGTGTCGAAGCTCCGTAAAAGACAAAAATATGGTTCTGTAAATGATTACCGTCAAAAAGTAGTCTTAGAAACTCTAGTTTTTTTTTTTATATTCATTTATTTACCAACATAAAAACAAAATCATATTTATAATTAACAATGTATACATCATTTGATAAACCACTACGTTAGCTCATCATCATCATCATTTCAGCCAATAGACATCCACTGCTGGACATAGGCCTCCCCCAATGTTCTCCACACAGTCCTGTGCCACCCGCATCCAATGGTGTCCCGCGATCTTCACCAGATCGTCGGTCCACCTTGTAGGAGGCCTGCCCCGGCTGCGCCTTACTGTACGTGGCCTCCATTCGTTACCACCACGTTAGCTCACTTCATTGTAAAATTAACTATCGTCTTTTAACCTGACCCAAGACCATGAGACTTGTCCATGGGCGGCATTAATTGCTTACTAACAACAGGTGATCCGTTTAAGAGTCTGCCCTCTTTCTCATGAAAAATGACATTATTTAAAAAAAAAACTTCTTTTAAAAGACCTCCAGAGCACTTGTCACTCGATTGGCGTTGGATTTATGTACGGTGCCTCAATTCAGTAAATTGGCGGCGGTTTTCGCTTACTATCGGGTGTTCCATTTGCTTGTCTGCCTCTTCCTTACTAAAGTAACTGGCTAGGTTTTCCTGATCACTATTATCTGGACATCTTTAGGGCAAGAATGAACAGATTTCTTCTAGGCAAAGGGTAACATGTCAGTTCATCTTCTCGATTTCTTGATCTTCTTGATGAAGTTGACTACAGTCAATCTGACGGTCTGCTTCGGTTTACCTCATAATATTTATTTTATTATTATTTCCTTTATTTTATTTTGTGTAACAATTAAACTGTATGGCTTGGTATGATGATGACACAACATTGTATGAAAGTTTGAGTAACTGGCCAGTTTCTTGCCGGATCTTCTCGACCAGAAACAACTTTCCGAGCCGGTGGTAGAATCGCATTATGTTTATTTATTTCTTTAGTATATTTTATGTATCAACATATATATGTATTAACATGTACATCACACATAAGTACTTATAAATAGGTAGTTTTAAGTCATTCAAATGTATGACGATTTGTAAGTGCTATGTACAAGCCTATGCAAATAAAGAATAATTTGATTGATGAATCGTTTGCTTATAATCAGTGATCGGAATAGGTAGTGCAATTCAGGGTCAACGACCTCAAACATTACATTACATCTCATACGCCCGCGGGATTGCTGGATTTCGGAAATGTTCTAAATGTATAAAATACATTTTCCCTAATCAAAAAACCGGCCAAGTGCGAGTCGGACTCGCGCACCGAGGGTTCCGTACAAACCTGCAAGGTTTACAAAGTTCGTTCATTACGACAATCGAGTCATAACTATGGTATTTTTATTGCAAAATGAAATTCATAACATTACAATGGGGAAAAATGGAGGAGCATAAATTTAAGACAAAGATCTCTTTATCGTTTAAGTAATCCTTTATTTTATATTAACACATATCATTTCGATACCTAAAAGAACGTCGAAATATAAAGAAGAAGGCTATTTCGTCTTCTTTAAATGTTGCCCTCCCCATACATAGTATAATAACTCGCGGTCATTGCTGTAACTAAAATTATGTTTACAATCACAATTTTTTTGGTGGTATAACTACTTAAAATTTTTAGCTTTTCGGAATGTTTCTGTTACCTGTGCTGTAAGCTATTGCTTCTTACCAAATTTCGAGATTCTATGTCAACGGGAAGTGGTCTTTAGGTTTTAATTTCCTTGCGTGTAGTTGCGAGTTTCAAAATATGCGGTATCAATGGTTGTACTTTTGCGTTGTGCGTTTTTGCGTTGACTTGGATTTTTTTTTTCACGGGTTAAAGGCAATTAGATCTAAGTATTTAATATGAATTTCAACTTGATAGCTCTTCGCGTTCATGAGGAAAAAAGTAATAAGTTTTTATTTATTAAAAAATTATATTTTGTAATGTAACTAAAAATTTAAGGTTTTCGGAATTTTTCCTTTATGTGTGCTATAAAACGTTGCTTCATGCCAAATTTCAAGATTCTAGGTCGACTGGAAGTACCCTTTAGGTTTTGATTCCCTTGCGAATACTTGCGAGTTTCAAAATATGCAGCTAAATTGCTGTTTCCTTTGATTGCGTTGACATAGAAGTTTGATTTTGTTACAGCTTAAAGGTATTATAGACCTGAGTATTTGGTATGAATTTCAATTTAATACCTCTACGCGTTTATGAGGAAATGGGTAGTAAGTTTAAAATTATTAAAAAAATATATATTATGTGATGTAACTAAAAATTTATGGTTTTCGTAATTTTTTCTTTATCTATGCTATAAGACGTTGCTTCGTACCAAATTTCAAGATTCTGAGTTCACGGGAAGCACCTGTAGGTTTTGATTCCCTTGCAAGTGTCGAAAATTTGCGGCATAAACGGCTGTATCTTTTGATTGCGTTGGCTTAGAAGTTTGATTTTTTCACAGCTTCATGGGACAGTAGACCTGAGTAATTGAAATAAATTTCAGCTTCATACCTCCACGCGTTCCTGAGAAAAAGGGTCTTGACAGACGGACGGACGGACAACAAAGTGATCCTATAAGGGTTCCGTTTTTTCCTTTTGAGGTACGGAACCCTAAAAAAAAAAAATGAAACAAGTACTTAAGTAAGTTAAACTTTAAATTAAGTTAACGCGTCTTTAATCGAAATTTTCATACATTTGTAAGCCCCGTTGACGTGTCCATGTTAACATTTCGTCAAAAATTGCATACCTAAATCCGATCACTGCTTCTAATCGTATGTGGTGGCGCTGGTACTAATAAATAAAAAAGAATATTATACAGGTTGTAGCATTAGTAAACAAAAAAATTACAACACTTTTATCACATAGATATGGAACAGATGCGCAATAATGTTATGGTAGTCGCTGAAAACCAGCGTCGGGGTTGGTCTTTTGGATCAGCACCGACTAATGCTGAGCGGCCGCCTCTTTGGCGCATACAGGGATAATGTTGTCCTACTTTTTGTTAATGATTTATGTCTAGGTTATGTTTCTAATTAAGTTTCCTTGTTTTGTATTGTGCCAAATAAAGTTTTCATTCATTCATTCATTCATTCATTCATTCATTCACCTCTTCGACCAACTGTTCAGAACAAATTTTATTCTATGACTTTTAGACACTCGCTTAGAAAATGGATTATTGAACGGGTCAAGAGGCTTGATCATTTTGTATGGAAAGTCAAATAGATTTTTCTCGTAGTACATTGTTCAAAATGGTTGGTGGAAGAGCTATTTTTTTGTCTGATGTGGTGGCAGACGAGCAGAAGGATCACCTGATGGTAAGCGATGGCCACCGCCCATGTACACCCGCGACACCAGTGGAGTCACAAGTGCGCTGCAAACCTTTGAACTCCCCTTTCCCCCGGACTGGCCCTCCGGTACCCTCACTCACGCAGCGAAACACAGGACAGTGCTGCTTCATGCCGGTTTTCTGTGAGGCCGTAATATCTCTCCGGTCGAGCCGGCCCATTCATCCCGAAGCGTGGCTCTCCCACAAACAAGATTGAAGGAGGCCTACACAAAATTGGTTGAAAACGGCTTAAAATGATGATGATGATGATGTTACAACTCTAGATTAAAGTGAAAAGCCAAGATCAAACTTATTACGAATAAAAAACATACTGTATTAACATTACCATTTTTTTGATGACCCAGTGAAAATGCACCTTAAAACGCTGAGAAGGGCTCTCCTCCGGGTTAGGTCTCAGTAATCAGAGACCATCCGGAGGCATACCCAATAAAAATACTGGGCCGTGTCCTTCCCTCGCCCAGGAAACACTCAGACCAGGGTGAGCACTGCCACGGAGGCTTCACCCGTCGCCCGGTCAGGGCGAAGAGGCTCGCCAGCTCGGCCTCTCTCCCGCTCAACCTCCCGGGTAGCACCCACACTGCTGGCTGCAGTACAAGCACCACCGAGAAGAGGACTGCGGGCACCCCTCCCCGCACAAAAACTGCTAGTTGCAGTGCAGTGTGAGTGAAAAACCCGCAGGCTTTTAACGCAATAACGCGTCGCAGAAACCGATACCACTGGCTGCAGAGAAAATCCGTGACGCAGAAAAACTCCGACCTGCCACCGCAATCCGCTGGCTGCCACCTTGCAGCGCAGGACCCAAAACGTGGGCCTTGGGCCACTGCGCCCGAAGGCGCTCCTCTCTATGGGGGATGCCGACGTCAAAGCGCTCCGCCGGAAAACCACCGCGCAACCCGCGCGGGCGGAGCCAGACACTGCATCCCCAGGTCTGAAGACAAAAATGGCACCTGTAACCCCGCTGTGTGATGGATTAACCCGCTTTCACGGGCCCTAGTGCACCGTCAGGGAACGACGCGAAGACACTGGTTCTCAGACCCTCGGCGCGACAATGTAGGTCCTGTAGCGAAGTGCGCTTCGGCGCGGTCGAACGCCAGGGCCTGTCCGTCGGATGTGCATCCTTCGGCTAACAGGTAGCAATCCACGAATCAATTACTACCCGTCATTGCCCAGGAAAAACCGTGCCCCGCGATAACCGTTTCTGCCTAATACCAACCGAAGTTGGAATCAGGACATAACTGTTTACCAGCAGGGCCACTCGAGGAGGTAGATGCACCTGAGTCCCCGTACTAACATTACCATTCATTATCCTGTAGTGATCCCAATTCTCGTGCTCGTGACATTTATTTTCATACGACATATATCACTAAACATTGTTTTGTTGTATTGTTTGGGTGATATCCGCCATGTTCTCAAAATATCACGAGCACGAGAATTGGGCTCAGTATCTCTAAAATAAATGAAGAGTTATAATAAACAATGTAGATATAATTTGAACTTCAAGAAAATTATATCCTATATTTATAGGATATCATTTTCTTGAAGTTTGTTTTGGTAGATATATCAAAAGGATTGTACGTGGTATCACTTCGTTCGAGCCGGCCCATTCATGCCGAAGCGTGGCTCTCCCACGGTGGTTAAAGAGATTTCACTGTTCACCAATACACCCTGTACAATGCTCAATAAGAGCCACATAAGAGGACTTCATGCAACTTTAAACTGAAATCTATATCTTTAGTATTTCTATGGTATTAAATTAAAAAGAGGTATGTCTAAAAGACAGGCGCAACGTTTATAAGTAATCCGAAAACACGAAACGCTTGCGCGATGTAATCGACACCAACTGCCATCTATTGTTAGAACTAATGTCCTAAAGTAGGGGCGGACGACTAGTAGAGAACAAAAGTATTTGAGTACAGCATCTCTTTCATTCCCAGCTGTCATGGCGAAGCATTAAAAATGCCATACATTTAGACGTTTAATATTTTATTTCTCGATGTGAGTGGAAGTGTGCTGAAGCGATATCGCGAGAAATATTACACCTTATTCGTTTCGCTTTAATTAAACTTTCGATAGCTGCTCGCCGTCCGAATGGATGCGAAATAGTAAGGTACTGTCTACAGATTTACTTATTGCAATAAAAAACAAATGCTCTAGTGCTTTTGTTATCGGAGTGAACTAGAGTCATTTTTTTTGTGATAGGTTTCACCTGACAGAAAGTAATTAACGCCCATGAACATCTGTTAAATCAGAGAGATCGCTAATGTGTTGCCGGTCTTTTTAAAAAGATTTTATATGATTATATGTGATAATATAAATAACCTTTTATTATATTTATCTATTTCTATTCAAAATGACGTTCACTCAGCTTAAGGTGCAGGCATAGTCCATGAATCTAGTTTTGACCAGCTGAGTGAAAAAAAAAAGCGTCATGAAAGGCTAAAACGTTGATATTAGTGGTAATCGCAGCCGAGGATTTGTAATTTTGAGTACCAAATTCATGAATTCAAATCAAATTCTTTATCTTTTATTTACTTGTGAACCTGCCAGCATCATACACCCTCGCACCCCAGCTGAAAGCAGTCAGCGTGGAAATTGGAGCAGCTTTCAATAACTGAACTGATCAATTACAGCTCTCAAATATTGGACACACTGCACTGTTATCGACTGAGTTGATATAAATTCGTTTATGCTTAAAACTTTATAAAAAGTTTATAAGTTTACCTTTTCCGTTTGATTCCCGTCTTAGATAAGAATACGATCGGAGTGTGACACACAAAAAAATTATAGAGAAGAGATGCATAAGCTCGAAGTGGGTCCCGCAGTAATGGTATAGATAGAGATACCTACGATTGCGTAATTATCAAACACCCCAAATGCTGATGTCTTAGACAAGTGTTAAATTGTCTAAGGCTGATGTCGAGGACTGACCTCTTTATAGAATAAATAAATAAATAAATAAATAAATATTTCACAACATCACATACATTGATCTGACTCCGAGTTAGGTAGCTCAAGCACCTGTGTTACGGATATCAGAATCAACAGTGGGATTACAAATATATACATATAATACTTTTCTTTTGTAAATACATACTTATAATACATAGAATAGAAAAGTCTTTTTTGACGTTTCTTCTTTTTCTGACGTTTCGGCCGATAGGGCCACCAAGTTCTTATCTATAACCTCCTTGGATAAGACTATGTCGAGGACAAACTTCCTTGTCGCTTAGGCGCCCTTATAGATGGAAAAGTATTTTTGACGTTTTCTTATTCTTCTGATGTTTTAGGCCTATCTATGTAAATTTTCTTTATTTTTCTTTAAATTTATTTTGTTAATATTTTTTCTTTACCCCCCCTCTCCCCCTCTTACCGGTGTCTCCTTTTCTGTCCGCCACATCGTTTGGTCCAATGCGACAGCTTTCCGGATGGAACCGGAAATTACACGCTATGATCAGGAGGAGGATAGAGAGACCTGTGATTGTACTGGACTTGACCCAGCCAAGCTAATCTCAAAAATACAAAATAATGTGTTTAGGGTCTCACCAGGGTGAGACCTATCTTTTTACTTCCTATGCGAGAGAGACAATATGCAAACGAACTCTTCAATATCAAAGTCAGCTAGAACCAATTTCTGGGTCTATTTATTTTGTGACAAAAGCATATCTATTGCGCAAACAAATCTTTAGCGTTGGATGAGACGTCTCTGAGGTTCCATTGGTATTACCTAGAGGAACCCTTCTTTTTTTATTCATAGATGGATCACTAGATTGTAAATTATTGCTACTGCCCATGGACACCAGTACAGTTCCTTACACCAGTGCAGGGAATGAACCTTACCCTTCACTGAACCGCTGATTATCTGTAAACTTGTGGTATCAATCCGTTCATACCGTATCGTTCATTCCAAATCGTGGCTCTCCCACAATTAAGTCATTCAACAACCTGTAAATGGTGGAATAAGAGAAAATGAACCATGGTTCAAGATAATTATCTCAATGATTACCTTATCGTCGGTGACCCTAGAAGCAGATCTTTAATTATTACAACAATAATGTGACAAAACACAATAATGTGGCAGAGTAGAATAGGCCACCCTCACTCATACCGAGGTGTCGTAAAAGGCGACTAAGGTAAAGCTGCTGGCATGATCATCAGCAACCAGAGAAGGAAAACTCTGCATTTATATCAAAACCCTCGCCAACCCGTCTGCCAAGCGTGGTGAGTATGGCAATTACCCCTCATGTGATTGAGGGAGGCCCGTGCCCCAGCAGTGGGGACTTAAATGGGCTGACGATGACGATGAATGTGACAAAAGACTTACCGCCTCGATGGTGCAGTGGGTCGAATTTTAAAAGTTCGATTTTTTAAGTTCGATCCTCGGATCGGGTCAAAAATGTGTACCTAAGTTTTCGGTAAGAAATTCTTAGTGTCAGCTAGGAGTCTGGAAGTTGACGGTCTTGTACCCCCGTGCCTCGAAAAAGCACGTTTAGCCGTTGGTTCTAAGCCCGACCCCTCTCCAATCATGTCATACAGATGTCCCATCGAATTATGAGGTTAAGGAAAAAGAGAGAACACAAGTGCGTTGGCGCACACACTTGAACACTATAACATATCCTGCTTAAATGGCCGATCGTTGAAGTTGGCCGCCGTAACCGTAATCAGTTGGAGGATATTATTTACAAAAGAAATATCTGCAACGTCATTATAAGTGTTCATTTTTCAAACAAAAAGCTCCTTTAAAAAGAAACCAGAACAAATGGACGGTTTAAAATAAATAATTACCTATAACAAGATTGCCTTATCTTGATTCACAAAGCGGACCTTCAAAATTGGTACAATAAGCTATTAATATTTACAAAAAGAAAACTGAAACAAAAGCTACTCAAAGGGACCGCGAAGAGTGAATAATTGGCCTATTCACGAACACCCAAAACGAGAATTCAATATCGATGGAAAAAAAAATACCAACTCGTTTCCACTGTGTATTATTTTAAAAGGGGTCTCTTGTACCCCCCGAGCAATTTGCATCCAACGTTTAACCCTTCCACCGTCGGTTTACACTGAAATTATATTTTTCTGCCGAGATTCTTTGCACACCGCTTTAGTAGAGACATAAATACTAGCCGGTGGGGTAGAAGAAAAGGCTGGGACAATTTAGTCGGGTTGCTGAGAAATTGATAACTATTCAACGGTGAGAAAATGACATTGGGAGATTAATTGGTTCCTGCTAAGTGGACGTCAGCATAATAAAGTCTCTGATAGATAGATAGATAGATAGATACTCTTTATTGCACAACATACAAAACTTAAAAGCTAGGTATACAGAGATACAATGTACAATTTAGGCGGTCTTATCGCTGGGAGCGATCTCTACCAGACAACCTTCAGGTAAAGGACATTAGACTGATTTTAAATTTTAAGAGTACTTAAAGCTACATTTAATAAGCGTTGGTTTTATTAATAAGAACCGTTATTAGCTCTTACCGGAGGAAGCTTTTTGAGCGGTTTTGCATGAAGAGCCAACTCTACCGGAGTGATTCCACGACCTTACAGACAGCCGGCGTGAAATTGTCTAATTTAGGGAGAAAAGTAATTTAAGGTTTGGCGGTACACTTGTTGCTGGTTTGAATGGGCGGCGGAAATCGTTAACATCAGGTGATCGGCCTCCTCTTCTGTTGCCTCTTATCACATCAAAAATAATTTTCAAGCTTCATCATCATCATTAGCTTTTTGGAGTGTACCAGCGGATATAGGCTCTAATGTGCGGTATCTGACCTCGATTGCGCTGAGATGTATAAACCAGGAGTTTTGGTTAGACCTAGTCTCTATGAAACTCACCTTTGAATGATTGAATGCCTCGGTCACGTGTTAAGACATGATGGGTATGGTCTACTCCAACTCATAATGATGGGTAAATTTGATGGGAACAGACGAAGGAAAAAATCGTGGTTGCTAAACGTACGGAAGTGGACTGGGATCATCAGCGTGCAAGAACTCTTCCGTTTTGCAAAAGATAGAGAGAAGTTTAAGAAACTGCCGACCAACCTTCAAGCCTAAAGAGGCACTCGAAGAAAAAGAATATTTTTTTTAAGGTTACCTTTCTTTCAATACATTTGCAACCTGCCCGTAAAATTCTTCCCTGTCATGGACAATGACATGAGCTTTTTTGTTCTAGAGATTGTGATGCCTACAGCATGCAAACCGCGGCCTGAAGGATTAGGCTAATGGCTCTGAATACTGAATGAAAACGGACTTGAGACTTTGCAAAGATTAGACAAGACTTGTTTTGAACAGATATTCGCAATCTGCTTTTCTACGTCATTATCAATGAATATGACTTCATTGATAGTTTATATTGATCGGAGGTAATAGAGCTACTTAACCAATTCTTCATTGAAAGAACGTATTTTTCAAGTTCAATCTAAAGTTGTCATCTTGGAGTTAAGGGTACGCTTGAGCTGTCATCATCATCATCATTTCAGCCAATAGACGTCCACTACTGGACATAGGCCTCCCCCAATATACTCCACACAGATCGGTCCTGTGCCGCCCGCATCCAATGGATTCCCGCGATCTTCACCAGATCGTCGATCCACCTTGTGGGGGGCCTGCCACGGCTGCGACTTCCTGTACGTGGCCTCCACTCGAGGACTTTTCCGCCCCAACGGCCGTCTGTTCTCCTTGCTATGTGCCCTGCCCATTGCCACTTGAGGCATGCAATCCTTTGGACTATGTCTGTAACCTTAGTTCTCCTGCGGATCTCATCATTTCTGATATGATCACGCAGGGAGACCTCGAGCATAGCCCTCTCCATTGCTCTCTGGGTGACTTTGAGCATCCTTAATCGGCACATTGTAAGCGGCCATGTTTCGGTTCCGTATGTCATCACTGGCAACACACTTGGTAAACCTTAGAAAAGGAAAAAAGACCAACTTGATCATTTTTACACGTTCAAAATCATCATTTATTATGTTGAATGGAACACCCAACATTATTATTTTGAGTGTTCCAAGTTATAAAGCTTCCCGAAATGTGTAGGTTCCTTCAGAATATTTTCCCTTAGCGTCAAGCTAGAATTAGAATTACGTACTGGTGTTGCTCATGTGCAGACCTAAGGGCAGCAGCATTCATATAGGATCACGAGATCCGTCTGCTTGTATACAAACTATCACATTAATAAATTAAATTAAATTATCATTTATTTCAGATTATAGGGAATCTAATAAGTTATTTATAGGTATATTGTTAGTACAAAGTCTTAGTTTTATGTTAGTAACATTCAATTTTAAATTTAGATTAAAGGTATGATACTATATTAGGCCGTGTGGTCCCCGGCAGAGTAGAATAGGCCACCCTCACTCTTACCGAGGTGTCGTAAAAGGCGACTAAGGTGAAGCTGCTGGCATGATCATCGGCGGCACCCAGAGCAGGAAAACTCTGCATTTATATCAAAACCCTCGCCAACCCAACGCCAGTGAGTATGGCAATGGACAACATTTCAAATTTTTAACATGTCCATATTGTTTTTTTATATGAAAGTAGACATAAAATGAACAGACCCATATTTTTTATTTTTTCAAAATTTGTCCATTTTCATGCATAAAATAATTATTGAAATTCTTTTTATTCTAAATAGACGTAAGCACCAAATGACGTCATCGGACGGCTGAATACAGCGATATTCCTTTGCTTATCATTGTTTTAATAAAAAAAAGGTACTACTGTCAAAGGTAAATAATACTAGTGTCAACATTGTCAACGTCATTCATACATTCAACGTTGACAAGTTGTCTTTTTTTTTGACAGTTACATGTCATGAGTTTGGCATTACGTAAATTTAAAACTATAATGTGCTAAGCAAAGAAATATTTTACATTCTGCCGTCCGATGACGTCATCTTACGTTTTTTAGTTTTTAATTTTTTTCTCAGTAAATAAGCAATATAAAAAATAAATAAATATATATTCGAGCAGCGGAAAAGTAAACAAAGAATTGGTATTTTTTGTTTCAGAGCTTAGCAATTTTGAAATGTTGTCCATTACCCCTCGTGTGATTGAGGTAGGCCCGTGCCCCAGCAGTGGGGACTTAAATAGGCTGACGATGACGATGACTATATTCCATTTCTATTATTATTTCAAATAAAATTTAAATGCATATAAATTCCAAACAAATTATGTCATCATCACCCGGTTGCAGTGTCTATAAAAAGGACTGTCCAGCTTGTCAGCTAGGGTTCTCAAGATGCTGTTGGTGCTCGCGCGCAGCCTGGTCAGCAGTGACGTAGTTTTCTTGCGCAAGCACGCGTATAAAAACATGATGTTTTGAAAAATTGTGATGTGCAAGCTCAGAGTTAAACTTACGACTTCCAATCCGGAATTAACACTTTTTTGGTACATGAACAAATTAGTAATTTTATGCGAGTGCTAGTACAATCTAGCCCCTCTGACATTCCCTCATCTCGTTAACCATGAAACGCCGGGAGCACTCACGTCCCCTTCGCGAAAGAATAAACAGGATTACGCTGGCGCCGAGTGTACCTTTTGTCTTTGGACTTTTCGCTCGTGTCAATTTAATTGTCTTGTTGAACGTTGGTGTAGTTAAAAGTTGGTATTATGTTATTTCATTTAGATTTTTTTTCAAGACAAATTTCATCTTAGGCCTAGGCTAATGACATGGATCTATGACGTAAAATTACTTGTCTAGCCTGTTTTTTAGAATTTCGCGTTGCATTATAACTGTAATGTATCAATACGGGGATTACCACGATATTTATTATGTGAAACAACATTGTGTACTCACATATTTGGCTCGAAGTTTCGGCTACGTTACAGCAGCCGTGGTCACGAGCGGACTGGCGGAGCACGGCGTCGTCTGCTGGATTACAATGTTGTTTCACATAATAAATATCGTGGTAATCCCCCTATTGATACATTATAGTTACTTGTCTAGCCTGTTCATAAAAATGTAAGATGGCGCCACAGTCGTTATTTCTATTTATTGTATGTGGGAGCATTGTTTTTGTTTGTTTTTTTTTTATTTATGTACCTAATACCGGTTTATATTAATTTTACTTTTTTTATTGGTTTTGTATGTATGCGTTCTGTTATTCATGTTCACGTTATAGATTTACTTTGTATCCTTCCGTTTTCTATTAATATTAATTGTCAGTTTTTTTTTTATGTTTGCATGTCTTATTTTGAGTCGTCGCTCGAAGGTATAGCCTGAAAATCTGCGCCGCAGCGGCTGCTTAGCGGTTGTTGTAGCACATGCTGAGGCTGAACCTTGTTGGCCGCAACTTGATAATGTTTTTTCCTTATTTAGTTTTGTATGTAATCATGTGTTGAGGTCAATAAATTATTTCTTATTCTTATTCTTAATCCTTTTTTTAATTATATCAAAAAAGAACAGAGAAAGTTTGATCTATCAAAGCAACACCTAAACCACATAATTATAATTAGGGCATCTTCCTAAGTCTATGGCCTAAACTCTAAGGGTTAGAAAGTTGAAATTTTGCACAGTGGTTCATTTTATAGCGTTGGGGAGCACTAATAAAAAATGTTATCAATTCACCCCCTGAAAGAATAAAACGGATGAAAGTTCTTGGGTTTTGAAAAATTAAACAGATTTTAAGCTATTGAGTTAAGTAAACCATTTGGTTTCTGAAGCATAATATTACTCCTTTTACACATTATTACGGAACTCTCAAAACTGATATTGTAGAATAAAATTGGACCCGTGTTGGCTTAGCACTCCTAAAAGACATTTCGGACAAGTATATGTACGATGTTCGATGTTTTTGTCTCCTATTTATCTAACTCCCCAATCTAATAGCAATATGTCACAGCACTTTTACTTACACGATACCCGAATTACATAAATCACATGCAGGTACCGTTATAAATTTTTTGGTCAAGAAATTGGTGGACTCGTGATATATACCAGGCTCGTCACGGCAAATACCTACTCAACATACACGACGATTTATGTGGGGCAATATTAGACTTGATGAAACTCGAGGGTGCGCCTACAGTAGGTAGAACACCAGTAGCAACACAAAATGATCCACCCTCACCACTTGTCTTTAGGTGAGATTGTAGCCAAAATGACTGGCTATTCAAAAAAAAAACATTTTTGCGCCACTAACGTAACGTTTCGCCGTGTGAGTGAGGTTACCGGAGGCGCAATGGGGGGGAAGGGGAAAAGGTTGGCAGCGCACTTGTGACTCCACTGGTGTTGCGGGTGTCCATGGGCGGCGGGATTGCTTACCATCAGGTGATCCGTCTGCTCGTCTGCCGCCTCTCATATAAAAAAAAATAAAACGTGACCTTAAAGGGAAACTTGAGATAATGGGGAAAACTACGCTTCGGCATGAATGGGCTGGCTCGACGGAGAGACTTGGGACGTATCCCTAGGGGTCTACGTATTTTTTTTTTGTGATAGGTGGCAGAAGAGCAGTCGCATCACCTGACGGTAAGTGATTGCAGCCGCTCAAGGACACCCGGACTACCAGTGGAGTAATAAGTGCGCTACCAACCTTAAAATACCCCTTTTCCCCCGATTGGGTATCCATTACTCTCACTCACTCTGCCAAATACAGCACAGCCGCTGCTATTGTCAAATAATTTTCATCTAAGACAATTTAAGAAAAAAATCTTTTTAGTGTACCTAATAAAAAGTAGATTTGGCCGCTTTTGTATGTCTTTCTAGAGATGATTGTAACATGAAGTACCCCCACTCACGCATCGAAACACAGCACAATGCTGCCTTACGCTGGTTTTCTGTGACGCCGTGGTATCACTCCGGTCGAGCCAGCCATTTATGCCGAAGGTTCTCCCACGGTCCCAGGTTTAAACGGTCAGATTATTTTGGTGCTGACTGTGCAAGTGGTGGCACTGATAATGTTAGTCTGTGATTTGGATGTACGAGTACTTCCCGGTCGTATTTTATGTATAAAAAATAAGGGCGATTACCGGAGGTCGGCGTCTCGGACCTGCGTTTGTCAACGTTGGGGCAACAATGAGTTTTTGTCGGGGGCGAGAAGAGAGGTAATGCAATCTGAGTATAGTTCTGGTTTATTGACTTTTTTGTGCAGCCTTAGTGTTTGTTTGCTTAATGAAAATAAGCACAATGCAATTTAACTAGATGGCGCTGTGCGTTATTGCATCGCACCTGCAACATTATTTCTGTGAGAGTATTAGGTCAGAGGTGATGTATGAATAAATAAGTACAGTTCAATTACAATGCGTGTATTGATTAGTCCATTGGCTTGTAGACATATAATTAGAAACAGAAATTAAACTCTATTAAATATTGATAATAAATTATCATCTCATTGCATATTATACATTTTGTTATTTACTAAAAAACATGAATATTTTCTTTAAAATGTGAAAATTAGTAATTTTGGCTCAATGTGGGAGAGCCACGCTTAGGCATAAAAGGGCCGGCTCGACCGGAGTGATACCACTGCCTCACAGAAGACCGGCGTCCAGCAGCGCCTGCGCTGTGTTTCGCCTTGTGAGAGGTTACCGGAGGCCCAATGGGGGGGAAGGGGAAAAGGTTGGCAGCGCACTTGTGACTCCACCGGTGTTGCGGGTGTCCATGGGCGGCGGAATTGCTTACCATCAGGTGATCCGTGTGCTCGTCTGCCACCTCTCATATAAAAAAAAAGAGGAAATACCTATGGAAATTGGCTGTACCACCCTCAGCGACAACCTGTTTTGCTAGAAGCTGCTATAGCATGTGTGTCCATTTGTACAACTTTAATTAATCAAGACGGGAATTCATTCGATATTTATCAGTCCAACTCTTACCGACACCTCGGTAAAAGGCGACTAAGGTAAAGCTGCTGGCATGATCATCAGCACCCAGAGAAGGAAAACTTTGCATTTATATCAAAACCCTCGCCAACCCGTCTGCCAAGCGTGGTGAGTATGGCAATTAACCCTCATGTGATTGAGGGAGGTCCGTGCCCCAGCAGTGAGGACTTAAATGGGCTGATGATGATTATCAGTCCACTCGTGACCACAGCTACTGTAACGTAGCCGAAAAGTCGAGTAAAATATGTAAGTACACAATGTTGTATCACATAATAAATATCGTATTAATTCCCGTCGATTAATTATAGTTATAATGCAACGCGAAAATTAAAAAAAACTATTTTGTACAACTTGCTTTCAAACTGTGTCCAAAATTTACCAGTCAATGCATTCAGAAGGATTATGTTTGAAATTATGATACATACATGCATGAATTTCACCACTGTACTACACGCCGTAAACTAGGATTCCACCCGTACCATCTGGATGGGTGGAGGTCCACCACCGCTTTACACGTCATTTTTAGCCACGCACCTCCTCATTGTGGAATCTACTTTCCGCAGCGGTATTTCCGAACCGGTACGACATTGCGAGGTTCGAGAAACGAGCCTATACCGTCCTAAAAGGCCGGCAAGGCATCTCCACTCCCTCTGGTGTGGCAGATGTCCATGGGCGGCGGTGTTCACTTACCTTCAGGTAACTCGCTTGCTCGTTTGCCTCCCTTTCTCATTAAAAATAATGCTTTATGACTTTATTTTTGTTTGTTAGGTGCAAGACAAGCAGACTGATCGCCTGATAGTAAGCGATTGCCTTCGCCCATAGACATACGCGACACCAGTGAAGTCACTAGTGCGCTGCCAACCTTTAAGCCCCCCCTTTCCCCAAGATTGAGCCTCCTATCGAAGGCCAATCTGGGGGAAAGGGGCTTAAATTACCCTTAATCACGCAGCCAAACACAGCCCAGTACTGCTTCACATCGGTTTTCTGTGAGGCTGTGGTATCATTCCAATCGAGCCGAAGCGTGGCTCTCCCAGGGTTACAGACATTCAGGAACTTACCATGTTTTGCCGTGAGAGACATATAAATAATGCGTGTAGCAAATTAATTAATTTTAATTTCTATCTGTGTGGACCTATAAGCGATTTCTCTGTAACTTTACTGATGTAAACATATATAAGAAACATAAATCCTGGTCTACCGTTTATAAATGAACATCAGAGAGATCGCTAATGTTGCCGGCCTTTTAAGAAATATATATTATTTATATTGTCAGATACAAATAATAACTTACGCAGATTTTTTTATTAACTCAAGGCCGGCAACATACTCGCGATCTCTCTGATTTCGTGAAAGTTCATGGGCGGCGATGATTACTTTCCATCAGGTGACTCGCTTGCACTTAAAAAAACTTTGTAATTTTATTGACTTTAACATCTATTTTAATTGATTGTGTATGATTTATTTACGATTGAAATTTGGATGGTCCAATGAAATGTATTTATAGGTTTTGTAATTGGATGCCTAATTTAATGTTATATAACTGAAATAATTAATTAGGACGGACACATTTGCTTGATAAATAGAGATCAATGGAGTAATCTGACCTATGTCCAGGAAAATAGACAAGGTAAAAAAAAAAATACCCAATATGTGGCAGGTCCGCCATAAGGTTTACCGACGATCTGGTGAAGATCGCAGGATCTATTGGATGCGGGTGGCACAGGACTGATCTGTGTGGAGAACATTAGGAGAGGCCTATGTCCAGCAGTGGATGTCTATTGGCTGAAATGATGATGATGATGATGAAAAAAAAAATGGTTGCAAAATCTATTGTACTTACAAATCAGCACTCAAAGGACTATCTACCACTCGATTTGTCTCATAAATAGTCCAAATGTCCAATATACATAAGGGAATCAAAACACAAATAAAAGATAGAAGATCCTTTACGTCGGTATTTCGATCCCTTTCCGTCAATCACTCGTCGAGACAGACCGATACGGACCAAGGGGCCTACTTCGCAAAAGCATACGATATTTTGTTTTTATGCAAAAAATATATGTAAAATTTTAGCCGTGTGGTCCCCGGCAGAGTAGAATAGGCCACCCCCACTCTAACCGAGGTGTCGTAAAAGGCGGCTAAGCTGCTGGCATGATCATCAGCACCCAGAGAAGGAAAACTCTACATTTATATCAAAACCCTCGCCAACCCGTCTGCCAAGCGTGGTGAGTATGGCAATTACCCCTCATGTGATTGAGGGAGGCCCGTGCCCCAGCAGTGGGGACTTAAATGGGTTGATGATGATGATGATATGTAAAATGACACACTTAAAAATTTCATCTCGTGTTCAGGCGGGACTCGAACCCACACCTTCCACAATCCGGGTGAATGTCCTACCAATTAGACCACTGAACGCATTACCAAGTCGACTAAATTTGTAAGTGCTTGATTCGACATGAGCTGTCGATAATTTTATTTTATCAATATTGTAGGTATATTTACAATATCCAGTGGAAATATTATTACAAATATTTAACCATGCACCAGTTAATTTTAAGTGAAATTTTTAAGTGTGTCATTTACATAAGGATAAATTGCAAAAGATTGCTATAAAAAATATCTACTATATATGTAAAACATTTTTATAAGGCTGGCAACGCACTCGTGATTTCATTAAATTTAAAATCGATGCAATTTATATGGTATGACTTCTTTTTAGGGTTCCGCAGCCAAATAGAACCCTTATAGATTCGTCATGTCTGTCTATCTGTCCGTCTGTCCGTCCGTCCGTATATCACAGCCATTTTTTTCGAAACTATAAGAACTGTACTATTGAAACTTGGTAAATAGATGTATGTAAACCGCATTCAGATTTTTACATCTAAATAGGAAAAAAAATGGGGGGTCCCCATACTTAGAACTGAAAATCTATTTTTTTTTTTCATCAAACCTATACGTGTGGGGTATTTTGTACGTGTGGATTGGTATTTAAAAATGATTTGCGCAACAGACGCTCCCAAAGTGGTAAAATGTGTCGTCCCCCCGTCCCCCCTCTCTAACTTCTATAATAAAAGAATATAACTAAAAAAAATATATGATATACATTCCAGGACAACTAACAACGATCTAGTTAGTAGTTTATTTTTAATACGTTATAAACCGTAAGCCGCAATTCACCTTTCTTAGGGCCGATTTCACCGTTGAAATTGAACGCGATCAAATAAATTCAAAGATAATATTTATAATAAGGTATCCTTAATGCCTGGTAATAAAAATAGTGTCGACCAGTTGTATGAAAGCCTTTTCGAAATTGTTGAAAAGGAATTTAATGATATTTTTACAAAAAAGACCATTAAAGTAAACAGTTCTAAAAATAAATTTAGTGACTGGGCCACTCCAGGGATTCACATAAGCAGGAGAAAATTGTTTGAATTATATGATATTAAAGCTAATTCACGTGATCCTGCGATAGTTGAATATGTTAGAAATTATTCTAAGTGCTTTAAGAAAGTATGTGCAGTTGCTAAATCTACTTACATTAAAAACAAAATAAGTAAAGCAACTAACAAAAGTAAAATCACGTGGAACATCATCAACAAAGAGACTTGTAAAAATAAAACACAACAACACAAGTTCTCTCTAAAAATAAATGGCAAATGTCTTGACTCTGATACTGAAGTGGCAAATGCATTTGAGTCGTTCTTCACTAATATACCAGTGGCAACAACAAGTACATTAAATTCAAGTTCGTATCTTGCTATCTCGTTACTTAAAGCAAATGTTGACGAGTGTCAAACGCCTTTCAAATTTTACCATGTAACCTCCGAGATAATAGTTAAAACTTTCAAAGATCTGAATATGAAAAAAACTGAAGATCTTTGGGGAATATCAGTGGACATTCTAAAAAATATAATACTAGCTATTGCACCCCATTTGGCAACGATATTCAACAGATGTATTGATGAGGGTCAGTTTCCTAGCTTAATGAAGTACAGCAAAATCATACCGTTATTTAAATCAGGTGAAAAAAGTGACCCTTCTAACTTTAGGCCTATTTCTATATTACCAGCACTGAGTAAAATTTTTGAAAAAGTCATATTCGTTCAGTTGCTGTCTCATTTTAAAGTTAACGATTTACTTCATAATAAACAATTTGGGTTTACCAAGGGTAAGTCAACCACTGACGCAGGAGTTGCACTTATCAAGTATATTTTTGATGCATGGGAAAACAAACAGGATGCAATTGGTGTTTTCTGTGACCTCTCGAAGGCGTTTGATTGCGTTGAGCATCAAACATTGTTGTTGAAGTTAGCTCACTATGGTGTTCTAAATAATGCATTAAGTTTGATAAATTCTTACTTATCAGATAGACTTCAGAAAGTCAGTGTCAATGGAACTGACTCTTCAGGCGCCCCTTTATTAATGGGAGTGCCCCAAGGATCAATATTGGGACCTCTGCTCTTCCTGATATACATAAATGACCTCCCTTACTTTGCACAAGATCTTTGTGAAGTAGTGTTATTTGCTGATGATACCTCGTTGATTTTTAACGTTGACCGTCGAAAAGATACGTTTGACGACGTAAATGACACCCTCTCACAAGTGCTACATTGGTTTACAACTAACAACTTGCTTTTAAATGCCAAGAAAACCAAATGTGTAAAATTCACTATGCCCAATGTAAAGCAGGTCAACACTAACGTCGTTATGAATAATGAACATATTGAAGTTATTAATTCGACAATTTTCTTAGGTATTACACTGGATTCCAAACTGCAATGGAAGCCACACTTGGCAGCCTTGGCGGGAAGACTTAGTTCCGCCGCATATGCGGTTAAGAAGATCAGACATCTGACTGATATTGAAACCGCGAGACTGGTTTATTTTAGTTATTTTCATAGTATAATGTCATATGGTCTTTTGTTGTGGGGGTCGGCGGCTGAGATACAGACTATTTTTGTATTGCAGAAGAGGGCCATCCGCTCCATATACAACCTTAGGCCTCGCGATTCGCTGAAAGAACTGTTTAAGAATATCGACATTTTAACTGTAGCTTCCCAATACATTTTGGACTGTATTTTGTACGTGCGAAAGAACATTGATATTTTTTCTAAAAAATCTGATTGTCATGGTTTTAACACTAGAAATAAACACAAGCTCGCGATTCCAAATCTGAAGCTCCAAAAGATTAATAGTTCATTTGTTGGTCAAAGTATTAAAATGTACAATAAGTTGCCACAAAATGTTATTGAGTTACCAACGCATAAATTTAAATCCCACGTGAAAACCTGTTTAATGAGTAAAGGATACTATACAATTGTAGATTACTTAAATGATAAGGATTCATGGACATGATGACCTCCGTGCCTGCACACATGTAGTAATTTTATAAATATTTACTGGAATCATTATTATTATATAATTAATCATTTTTAATAAATTAGGCTTAGCAGCATTTATTAATGTATACAAATTGATTAGTATTGATTAATCAAACAATTGACAAGATGCTAACCACCTACTATTGTACACCTCGTCCTGCAGTTTATTAGTATTGGATTAAGTACTCTGTGACCTATGAGGGGAACCTAAGTAGTCATGCTCACTCAAATGTCTCTGAGGTGGTGGCGTTATGTGGCGGGTCATTACATTCCCTCTAATATGGTTGAGTGAAATGATGGCTGACACATACGTCATACTTGTGAACAGGTGCCACCTTTGGGGACTGGTCCGCTTCGGTTTACCTCATATTTAGCTTTTAATTTGCTTCATTCTATTTTGTGTTGCATTAGACTGTATGACTTGGTATGAGGATAATAAACCATTGTAAAAAAGTTGGCGATTAAAAAGAGTAACTGGCGAGTTTCTTGCCGGATCTTCTCGACCAGAAACAACTTTCCGAGCCGGTGGTAGAATCGCATTATGTTTATTTATTTCTTTAGTATATTTTATGTATCAACATATATATGTATTAACATGTAAATTATACATAAGTACTTATAAATAGTTTTAAGTCATTCAAATGTATGACGATTTGTAAGTGCTGTGTACAAGCCTATGCAAATAAAGAATTATTTGAATTTGAATTGAATTGAATTGATCAATTCACTTGAACTCGGTTTACGCGCTAAACTAAGTTCCGTTCCTTTGTTTTCGCTCGAATTCATCGCGTTTAAGCGTTGATCGCGTTCAATTTCGACGGTGAAATCGGCCCTTAGTCTTACTTGCTGCTACGGAACCCTTCATGGGCGAGTCCGACTCGCACTTGGCCGGTTTTTTTTTAACACGCTTCGTCGACCTGCAGCCATCCCCTATAACTACAATTGAGGTATGCTAACGTGCTACCTCTGTGGACGCACGTTCAGCGCTAAGATTGGTTACGCCAGTCACTGCAAAGCAGACCAGAGGTCAGGAATACCTTAGTCCTCAATTAAAATTTCGATGCTTACACAAAGTGGTTGCTGTAGCCGAACAGCAACCACTTGCTGGACATAGGTCTCCCCTAATGCACGCAACTGCTCCCGATTTTCGGCCACTCTCATCCAGCCCACACCAGCCAGCTTTCGAATGTCATCATCCCATCTTGTCGCAGGGCGTCCTACACTACGCTTACCGAGTCGCGGTTTCCAATCAAGGACTTTACGGCTCCAACGGCTGTCAGTTCTGCGGCTAATATGACCAACCCACTGCCACTTCAGTTTGCTAATTCGGTGGGCTATGTCGGTGACTCTGGTTCTCTGTCGGATTACATCATTTCTGGTGTGGTCCTTCAGAGATACTCCGAGCATAGCCCTTTCCATAGCTCTTTGAGCGACTTTGAACCGGTGGACTAGTCCAGCCGTGAGTCTCCACGTCTCGGCACCGTAAGTCATGACCGGAAGGACGCACTGGTCGAAGACTTTCGACTTAAGACTTTGAGGGATGGGTGACGAGAAGACTTGACGAAGTTTACCAAATGCTGCCCAGCCTAGCTGAATTCTTCTATTGGCTTCTCTTTTATGTGATAGTTGTTAAGTTTGTAAGACTAGAGAGCAAACTTTCGGAGCGATGGTAGCTCAGTGGATAATACTGCGCCTATCATACCTAGGGGGTCGTGGTTCAAATCTGAGCATTCATTTTTTTATGTGATAGGTGGCAGACGAGCAGACGGATCACCTGATGGTAAGCGATCACGGACACTCTCGACATCAGTGGAGTCAAAAGTGCGCTGCCAACCTTTAAACCCCCTTTCTCCCTGATTGGGGCTCCGGTATCCTCACTCACGCAGCGAAACAGCACAGTTCTGCTTCACGCCGGTATTTTTGTGAGGCCATGGTATCACTCCGGTCGAGCCGGCCCATTCATGCTGAAGCGTACCTCTTCCACTGTCATGCCTGATCTTAAGCCTCGTTCTGGACTACCTCTGCCTCTTTATAAATACTTGTGGTATAGCTCTTTGCTTGACATAGGCAGAATTTTCGTCACAAAAAAGTACAACCTTTTTTAAAGAAACAATGGATAGCGGAATCGAGAGTTGAAATCGAGTTGCGTGATAGCACCCCTTACTGGACAAATTGCATGGGCTCTCGCGGGACAAATGTAAGGGTCGCACATTCTACTCCAAAACAATCGCATAGGATACTGATAAACTCTTTGTATACGTGAGCAGAATTCGGTTTGACCTTTTTCTAGTTGAAAGGAACCATGATTTAAAAACTGTCATTTGATGTTAGTCACCCACACTCTTCTTATTAACCTTAGCGTGTAATTCCTAGTTGCATCCAAAGCCATCGCTTTGCAGCCCAGGGTGTGATTAGAGCATAACACAAGATTTAGAATTTCGGCGTCTCTCTCCGAGATCGAATCCGAAATGAGGTGATCCGGCAGAGAACCAAAGTCATCGACATTGCTCACCGGATTAGCAAGCTTAAGTGGCAGTAGGCTGGCCATATTAGCCGCAGAACCGACAACCGATGGGGTAAACGAGTTCTAGAATGGAGACTGCGTCTTGGCAAACGTAATGTAGGGCTCCCTCTGGCTAGGTGGAGGGACGTACTGCGCAGGATGGCAAAAACTGGATGCGAGAAGGCATGGATAGATCACGGTGGCGAACAATTGGAGAGGTCTACGTCCAGCAGTGGACTGCGAAGGGCTGATAATGATGATGATGACAGGATTTAGGAGAGTCTGGTTTTGACAATGAAGCGACTGCCTTCTGTAGTTCATAACCTTTAGGCAGGGCAACCAGACCAGCTAGATCTCGGTTATACGTTCAGAATCGTAATTATTACAAATATTGTGGGTATTCACAATATTTGAGAAACTACAAAAGACTTGTAGGTTTTCTCGCGATATTTTTCGTTACAGCCGAGCTAATGGTAGGAGCCGTGTGGTCCCCGGCAGAGTAGAATAGGCCACCCTCACTCTTACCGAGGGGTCGTAAAAGGCGACTAAGGTAAAGCTGCTGGCATCTGCATGATCATCAGCACCCAGAGAAGGAAAACTCTGCATTTATACCTAAACCCTCGCCAACCCAGACGGGTAGGGGTAATTGCCATACTCACCACGCTTGGCACACGCCAAGCGTGGTGAGTATGGCAATTACCCCTCATGTGATTGAAGGAGGCCCGTGCCCCAGCAGTGGGGACTTAAATGGGCTGATGATGATGATGATGATGATGAATGGTAGGAATATGCACATTTTTTTTTATGTTATAGGTGGCAGACGACCAGACGGATCTCCTAATGGAAAGCGATTGCCGCCGCCCATGGATACCCGTGACACCAGTGGAGTCATAGTGAGCTGCCAACCCTTAACTCTCCTTTCCCCGTGATTGGGCCTCCGGTACCCTCACTCACGCAGCGAAATAGCACAGTGCTGCTTCACGCCGGTTTTCTGTGAGGCCGTACATAGATTTGAAAATCCAATAGTTCATGCAAGAGATTTTTCTCTATTATGTTTAAAAGTCATCTTAATCTTTGATGCAGCAGTAAACTACAAAAATTGCTGATCGGTAAAATTGCTAATTTTTCAGTTCCACTGCAAAATATTTTAAAAACACGATATTTGCATAATTTAATAAGCGTGTTGGCAATAACTCTGCGTAGTAATATATGGCCGGTGAGCAAAGTTCGTCTTACTTACGTGTGGCGCAAGCGTTTTAGCGTTATTCCGTTTCGTTTTTCGTAAAATGTAATTTATTGAATATTGATTTTTGAGTTCAATATGGCCCTCGCAAATATTCCCAGTTGCTAGAGCAATTTTGCTAACGCATAGACCTCGGCCGCGAGAAGCTTGTACAAGCATTCACAAAAGTGTTCAGTTTAAGTGTTCATGTGGAGGTATGATACACAAACATATAATATCTATAACCAGTAAATTAATATTCTTAAGTGATTTTAAAGCTTGTTGCGCAATTTTGATGACCTCGGCGGCGACAAGTTCTTTAGGTCAAGTTTTAGGTCAATTAATAATATTAATATACTGGTTATAGATAATATATATAAATGTATCATACTTCAACATGAACAGTTAAACTGAACACTTTTGTAGATTGTTACACTTCTAAAGTTTTAAAAACTACGAATTTTGTGAATGTCTTAGCTTAATTTTTTTTTTGTTCATAATAAAAGCTTGTTTTTTAAAATATTTTTTGTAAATTTTTTGCTTAACTTAGCCGTTTTTGGCCTTTGTAATTTTGTGTGTCACTGAAGCGTAGCTGTCCGAAATATAGTATAGCGAAATTTTACTAATGCTCTCTTGGATTCATATTAAGAGAGCATTAATTTTAATTAAGTTATTATTTTTCATCTCTCAGATGAGCGATCGTAACTCAGCGTATAAGAACGCGCCTGCCATGCAGGGGGTTGTGGTTTAAATCAGAGCATTCACCTCTTGTTTTTCAAATCTATGTGCATATTTCAATCATTAGTTCAGCGGTGAGGGAAAACATCGTGAGGAAACCTGCACGTTTCGAATAGTTTCTGAAACGTGTTACCATGATTCAGTTGGTTCCCCTGTTAAAGAGTTACAAAGGTCAGACGGCAGTCGCTTTATTGTAATTAACAGACTCCCTAAATCCTGAATCCTGGTCCAAGCGTACCCTGTGCTCCAAAAGGACAGCTTTGATGATACCGGGAAAATCCACGCTAAGATGGAGAAGACTTATCATACATCTAAAACAAAACAAAATATATTAACAAACAAACACATACGGCACAATATTAAAAAAAAATATTGAACTTAAACTTAAATAGAACTAAAAGTCTACGTCTATATTCAGGTGGCCATACTTCAAAACCGCTTCATCCTGTGAATCGCGGCACCCGCACCGCCCGCTCTCGAGTTCCATCGATATTTGCATACAGATTGCCCCTACACCCACTTCACTAGACTCTTGACTGCGGCCCGATTATAAATTGTCGATATGCATGTCGCAGACGGATAGGAAAATCGTTTGTTTTATAACTTTACCCCCAAAAAAAATTCACAACATCACATACATTGATCTGACTCTGAGATAGGTAGCTTAAGCACCTGTGTCAGGGATATCAGAAACAACAGCGGAATTACAAATACATACATTTAATACTTTTCTTTTGTAAACACAAAACAAAGAAAACACATATAGAAAATACATTTAAAAATCAGGTCAATTCGTCTCTCAGTTTTGCTGTGAATGACGAAGAACAGCCAAACGGCTCTGCTTCACGCCAGTTTTCTGTGAGGCCGTGGTATCACTTTAGTCGAGCCACCCCTTGTATGCTGAAACGGAGCTTCCCCACGGTAAAAAAAATTACATATATATGTGGGATTGGTGATCGGTAGATGCATGCCAGGGAACGTATATGAGTTCGATGGTTGAATTAGAATGACGTGCGAGAGAGAGAAAGGGAGATGAGAGACGACGTATGACGGACGACGGAAGGACGGTGTACAGACGGCGCTTATAAAATATAGAAATACTTATTCCTTAAATCCCTGGCTTTATTCCAAACCCCATCCCACAATTTTGGGGGCTCGTCCGGGATGGTACGAAAATAAAACCGAGGATGAATAAGGAGTTAAGAGAAGAAAATACGACGACGACGAAATAAGGAACAAAAGACGATCGGTGAAGAATTTTGTGAAGACAAGACGATCAGCAAAAAGACGGACGACGGGTGAAGACGGGCAGGCAGCATGTTGGGCGATGGAAGCGCTGAACACGCGCTTTACCATGTCTGCCATCAGCGATTTAGTGGTGGCAAAACTGAAAATGTACGAAGATGGCTTGGAAGATTGGAGGTATGCGGGAGGAAAGAAAGTTGGAAAAATCAGCGACTAATGTCCATAGCAAAACGCGCTTTGACGGGTACAGCAGCATTGGTGGCCCGCTGCGAAGAATTCGGCAGCTACGAAGAGTTAAAGAAGATATTGATAGACGAGTTTGGCAGCGATGTGCGTGAAGATAGTGTTTGTGAGGGTGAAAAGTGCGAATTCTATGATGACGTAGACAGTGAAAGTGAATGCAGTGGAGATGATGAGAGTGATCACGGTGAAGGTGATGAGAGTGTGTGTAGCGAGCTCAGCAAGGATGTAGACGTTGACGGGTGTTCGAGCGAGGTGTCTGTAGAGTGCATGATTGAGGAGCAGGAGTTCAGGATTCAGTTGCATGAGGAGCCGGTTGTGTGCATGACTGAGGAATCGAAGAAGCGGTTGGAAGTCGAAAACATCCAACGAATTCGTAGTCAAGGCGATCGCGTTGTGATGACGAGTGACATTGACGACGTACTGTCGCATGACATCGTCGACAGTAATGACGGTAGAAAAAAGAAAAAATGTGCCGAAAGAGTTCTGACCATAGAGACCCAAGGAAGTTTGAAGTCTATGGGCGATGTCAAGATGCCAGAACTGACGATGTCAACAAAAAGGGGTAACATCCAAGAAGACGAATCGGAAAACATTGACGAAGTGGCGGAAAATAATCCGAACACACGAAAGTGGACTATTGTTTTCGATGCTGAGAAGACGCCGAGGACAAAGAAAAAAGGCATGCTCAAATTGAGAAAATATCGCATTTTTTGGAGACGCGGAGTTAAATTTAAGGGATCGGCCGTAGAAGAGGAACTCCGTAGGGATTATAAGAAGAGGAAGAAGTTTTCGATTGTGTTTTTAGTAGTGGTTTATTTTTAAGATGTTTTAGTTTTTGTAAAGTTGTAAATAGTTAGATAAGATGTGCGAAAGACGTATGAGAGCAGTATGAGGGCATACTGAATGTAGGATGGCCGAGTGTGGGATTGGTGATCGGTAGATGCATGCCAAGGAACGTATATGAGTTCGATGGTTGAATTAGAATGACGTGCGAGAGAGAGAAAGGGAGATGAGAGACGACGTATGACGGACGACGGAAGGATGGTGTACAGACGGCGCTTATAAAATATAGAAATACTTATTCCTTAAATCCCTGGCTTTATTCCAAACCCCATCCCACATATACGTAATTATAAGAAACTTCTGAAAGTTAGAAGTGCAACCCGATCCACAAAGCCTGGCAAAGACATAAAACGTCCGATTCCGCACTTTATCCGTGACAGGCATCACATCAGTATTAATTTGCTACTGTTTTGCATCCTCTTTTGCTTTGGTCCAGCTTTTATTTTATAATATCGTTTGGTATTGAGTAATGGGAGTTGTAAATTGTTTATGAACTACCGGAATTTTTACTGCGTTTTGGGATAAAATGATTGCGATTAGTGAAGTGATTTACTTTGGTGCAGTTTATTGAAAACTAGTGGCCCCCGGCGTTCTTCGCATCGTCCGTTATTCAACATCATCTAAGCGTGTGATTACTTTTAAGAGCCTGGGATGCCCCAGGCATTAAAAGATGGCTTGGACCAAATTGTAAAATTTGGAAGTCTTGAATTTAGAATGAAGCAACTGCCATCTGACCTTTGCAGCTATCAGCCAGTAGAACGTGTCATATTATTTAATGTTGGCTGTGTCCTTTCCCTGTAAATCTAGTATATGGTCAATAAATGCCTTTTTAGGTAACTACTTACTTACTATCAATATATGGTGCTTTTTAAATACTTAGAAAATATTCCTGGTCATTACAATCCCAATAACAAACATTTTCGTCTAACAGCGTGAAATATGAAAATAAAAACATCTTCCAAGCTTTTTAAATTAAAAACAAGTGGTGGAATCGTATAAAATAGGGTCCCGTTTTTTCCAATTAGGTGCAGAACCAACAGAACCGTAAAAGCAAAGAGCAGAAAGGATAAATTTTAACTACCGTACCCAGTATCACATCTGCTAATAAAACATCCATCAGTATTTACTCAGCTCGGGACCGATTGGAGATCAGCGGAGTTTGCCGAGAGCGGGCCCAATCACCCGCGACGTCGGGCCTTAAACATTTTATTCCCTCGCCGTTATGTGTGGAATAGAACCTGCCAACTGTGCTTTTAATAGGGGGTGACAGTCACACCGACATAGCCCACCAAATTAGCAAACTGAAGTGGCAGTGGGCTTATCATATTAGCCGCAGAACTGACAGCCGTTGGGGCCGTAAAATCCTTGAGTGGATACCGCGACTCGGTAAGCGTAGTGTAGGACGCCCTGCGACAAGTTGGGATGATGACATTCGAAGGCTGGCTGGTGTGGGCTGGATGAGAGTGGCCGAAAATCAGGAGCAGTGGCGTGCATTAGGGGAGACCTATTTCCAGCAGTGGACGAGTGTGGGTTGCTGATGATGATGATGAAGATTTTGTAATTCATCTTCGTCATCTTAGCGTTTTGTCCTGGTTGCATCGCAAGCTATTAGGTACTTCGGATCCCGGAGTCCGCTTTTCTGCTGCTACTCATCCACTTCGCTCGGTCTTGAGCATCCTTTGCGGCACAGTAGATATATTGCGGTCAATTATACGATGTCAAGCTATACCTTTTTGGGTCTACCCCATCTGCCGGGACCTAGGACCGGTCTCCACTCAAGGACTTTACGGCTCCAACGGCTGTCAGTTCTGCGGCTAATATGACCAGCCCACTGCCACTTCAGTTTGCTAATTCGGTGGGCTATGTCGGTGACTCTGGTTCTCTGTCGGATTACATCATTTCTGATGCGGTCCTTCAGAGATACTCCGAGTAAATCGCTTTCCAAAGCTTTTTGAGTGACTTTGAACCGGTGGACTAGTCCAGCCCTGAGTGTCCACGTCTCGGCACCGTAAGTCTTGTCGTCGTAAAAAAACTTGAATCGAATGAATTCTCAATTTCAGCTGTCAGCTATTCAGAGTTTCGGTGTGAGACGCGCCCGTTCTGAAGCGGGTAGAGCTCTCAGCACGCGTGTTTGCTGTCGCCTGTCTCATCTCAGCAAGAGCAAAGGGGAACCTTTTGACAAATCTTGAGACGCACCTGCGAGCACTGATCTTGCGTCCTGGTATAACAAGACCAGGGCTGATTTTAAATGGTTTTTGTAACACAAGTGTCACACATCTTGCAACATCAAATTAAGCGTGAAGCAGCACTGTGCTATGTTTCGCTGCGTGTGTGAAGATATCGGAGGCAACACCAGTGCACTGCCAACCTTGAAACCCCCCCTTGGGGGGTTCACTCAGCAAAACTCACTCAGCAAAACACCGCAGAGGCGCTGCTGCACGAAAGCGTACTGTGAGGCCGGGGTATCAATTAATTCGAGCTGGCTCATACATGCGTAGCTGTCCCACGGTAGATAGATAGGTAGATATACTTTATTGCACAAAATACACAGCTATATGTTGAATTATGTTATTAGTAATAATATTCTGCCAAAAAGAGCAAAAGGCCTGTCATCAAAAAACTGGCTCACCGATGGTTCTGTAGGTACAGAACCATCGGTGAGCCAGTTGTGGTCTGTAGGTACAGAACCATCGGTGAGCCAGGTACGTTTCTGTTTCCTACATGAAGATAAAGTGCTGTAAGTATCATTTATACTATTATTAAAAATGTGAAAGTGTGTGTGTTTGTCTGTCTGTTTGTTCGTCTTTCACCTCAAAACGATATGACGCGACGGGTTGACGTGATTTTTAAGTTGAAATAGTTAAAGATATCGACAGTGAAATAGGCTACTTTTTTACGTACTCTCTCTCTCTCTCTCTCTCTCTCTCTGTAATTTAAGAGCGACGCTCTTGACGGTGGAGTAGTCTCCATTCCACTCTCGACTCTGGCGGCACCTTTAATTCCTTGTACAACATGACATATACTTTTGTCCTTAAGTTGTTGGACGTAATTTCTTCTTGGTCTTCCACTTCCTTTCTTTCCTTCCATTATTATTTTTATGAACATGTCATGTTGCACCAGGTGTACTATCATATTTCCCCTCCTGACATCTATAGTTTCGAGCAAAGACCGCTTCTTCCTTACCATTTTTAACACTTCCTTATTCGTTTTCTTTTCTATCCAGCTATGTCTTTCATTCTTTGCCAACTTCACATCTCGAAAGCCTCCAATTTTCAACAAACTTCAATTTTTTTTATTAGAATAGCCAGTCATTAGGCCACAATTTCACCTGATGGTAAGTGATGACGTGGCCGAGGATGGATCATGTTTGTCGAGTAACGGCCGCTTCACTCTAATTTTCGTACAAAGGACCGAAAAAGAGTCTAAGTGTGGAAAATGGACTCCATCTTACAAAACATAGCCTACTTTATGGCAAACCAAATTACACGCGAGCGAATCTTAGGCCGACGGCTAGTTATTTATACTGAAGACGAATTTACCTGCACCAACAAGATTGGGTAGACAAAACGCATCCCAAAGTCAATGTCGGTCATAAAACAAAGTTCGGAAAATACTTTAAATTAGCCGATTTCCAATAAGTCTTGGAGCCCGTAAAAGAAAATGAATTTTCAGACTGAAGGGGTTTCGTCTTCGTAATGTTTAATCCAACAAAGTAGGGTAGTTTATCGCCTAAGTTAAACTAACTTAGGGGCTTATTCTATAGAGACGCTGTTGAAGATAAAAACTTGTGGTGACATCTGTTATCGCCATAAAGAAGGAGATCAACTCGTACCACCAACCCAACAGCAGATGGCGCAAATTTAATTATTCTATACAATATTGACGTCTTCTGATCCTGCTTCGGAAAAGCAATGTTCAAATTAGACAGCAAACCAAAAGGGTATATTAACCTGCATGCAGATCGCTTAAATATTTTTTTATTACTAAATTATCTACGGGGCCGTGATCTCGGGGTCTTGGGTTAAATTCCCGGGTCGAGCAAAGGTATGTTCCGATTATTCGAATATAGTTCGGAATTGTGATCACTAATCCGCATTAGGCAAGCGTGGTGATTGAGCCTAATTATCATCATATAGCGATGATTTGATTTCTATGTTGGAGGCCTTCGCCCCAGCGAGACAGTAGGCTGATACTTTTTTTTACTAATATACAATCGGGTAGATTTCCGGTGTACCAGCGCTAGGTCATACTTGAAATCGCTTGTACATGCAGCGAGATGGGCGAAGCTAATTCTTGCACTCAAGTTTATTACATTGCGATTATATCGCTGCTTTTAGTAACGGATATCTAAATGTCAATTGCGACTGAATCTGCATCGAGACTGAATGTTGTTGTGAGGTGTTTGTATTACTGCAAAAATCATCACCATTGTGTGAGATTGCGGCCAAAATGTCTAGCTATTCTAGGAAAAAGTCGCGAAGTAAAAATACACTAAATCATGTACGTGATAATACCACAATGCGACTACGATCAGAAGGCACTTCAGCGACATTGACGGGGGGGTGACAATGTCGCAATAAAGTTACCAGTAATATAAAAATATTTTAAGGTTGTAATTATTAGGAGTGCATTTGAGAAACCTATTTTAATTGTTACAAAATTATGATAGAAAAGACAATTGTTCTATATAACTTGATTTATAACGGAACATCTTTTCTGCCTTAAAGTATGGATAAGATGTTTTTTTTAGCATATTAGTCCTATTTCAGAAAGTTATGTTGATCTGTTATGTCTAAAAGGACTTTGTAAATTATTATACCACCATCTTCATCATTTCAGCAAATAGACGCCTACTGCTGGACATACAGCTGTTTGTTATACATATGTTTTGAATTTTTAAAAAATCATTAATGATTTATGGAATATAAATATTAAATTAAAATGTTTCGTGAAAATACACACAATAATCCTTAAAGTAATCCTTTAGGTAGAAATATTTGGAGGAAAATTTGGCTACATTCGGTAAATACTGGTGACATTCGGTGATAATTTAAATCTCTTTTTCAATAGTTCCTATTTTTGAGTGCCCAATGATCGTGGCCGTGTTTTACTTTCAAATCACAGCAACTTTACTAATAATATATCTATTAATAGTGTTAAAGATTTATCACGAAAGTATGTATAGGCATGAGTATGAGTAGCAAAAATGCTCGAGTATTATTGGTGACGGGTAGGGCACAACAGCGACGCCATTCTATTTTTATTTTTAGCTACTAAACCGGATCTATTTTAAACAATGTCGGGGTTACAACCTCTCGGCAAACACTTATACTTTTTATTAAATAACCATGCACAAATATTGTGTCCAACGCGTACGCAAAAATTGATTCACGCCAAAAGCGGCCACTTTTGGGGGTAATTCAAATTTCTAGTACAAAAACAGACCCAAAAGTTAAGTATAAGTATTTAATAAATAGTATAAGTGTTTGATGAGAGATTGTAAGCGCGAAATTGTTTAAAATAGATCCAGTTTAGTAACTAAAAATTAAAATCGAATGGTGTCGCTAGTGTGTCCTACCCGTCACCATAATGTTGTACATATAGGACAACACAGCATGCGTAGCTCAGACTGCGTATACGCAAAACAAAGGGGAGGAAAACGAAACTTTGGCTTAGACGTTACTGGCGTATATAGATCATAAAAATAAGTTCTTAATACACATCATCATCATCGTCATCAGCCCATTTAAGTCCCCACTGCTGGGGCACGGGCCTCCCTCAATCACATGAGGGGTAATTGCCATACTCACCACGCTTGGCAGACGGGTTGGCGAGGGTTTTAATATAAATGCAGAGTTTTCCTTCTTTGGGTGCTGATGATCATGCCAGCAGCTTTACCTTAGTCACCTTTTACGACACCTCGGTAAGAGTGAGGGTGGCCTATTCTACTCTGCCGGGACCACACGGCTTAACACACATAAAATATTACAATAATATATATATCTATGAAATTGCCGTTCTTTATCTAGACACAAAAAGATGTTTAAGTACTTTGATTAGCAAAAACTCACCATACTATAATTTTATTTTGATTTTAAACTATATTTTAAGGTATATATTAATTAGAGATCAGATATCATGTTACATGTGATCCAAAACAATAATCATGAAAATGACCCTTTTTTAATTGGCAGAATTGACGTTTTTATCTTTTTAGAAAACAGCATTAGCAGACTTTAACGACGTAAGGCAACCTTAGTACCTCAGTGAAGACGCTCCTTAACTCAAACTTAGTCCGGCCTGCCAAAGGCACTGCTAGAGGCGCCATCTAACAAATTACTTTTGAACTACTACGGCGAAGGCGCTAGTAAAATTCCGTTTTTCATTACTTTGGCTATTTGAGATATTATTTTTTACTGTGGATATTTAAAGTGAGGAACCAATCCTAGTTTTTGCAACCAAGTTAAACCCAGTTAAACCTGTTTAGTTGCGAGACTAGAGAGTAAACTTTAGGAACAATGGTAGCTCAGTGGATAATACTGCGCCTTTCATACCCTTCACTTTTCGCTTCGCGCGCATCTACAACGAAGACCTATTTTAATGTGCTCAGTTTCTCTAAGCATTTTTTCATTTCCGCATGCTGTGGTTGACCTATAATAAAATTGTAAGTGCAGTTAGCCAGAAGCAACCTTTGTCAAATGAATCTATTGTAACTTGCTGTAACTTATGTTGGTAACCCTGTAATTAAATAAATAAATAAATACCTATCGTCGGTATCGGTCGTGGTTCAAATCCGAGCAATATTTTTTTTATGTGATAGGTGGCAGACGAGTAGACGGAACACCTGATGGTAAGCGATTGCGCCGCCCATAGACACCCGCGACGCCAGTGGAGTCACAAGTGCAATGCCAACCTTTAAACCCTCCTTTCCCCCGGATTGGGTCTCTGGTACCCTCAGTCACGCAGCGAAACACAGCAGTGCCGCTTCACGCCGGTTTTCTGTGCCATGGTATCAATCCGTTCGAGCCGGGCCATTCATGCCGAAGCGCAGCTCTCCCGCGGTCAATGCATTTCTGGATTTTTCAAGTCTATGTGTTCATTTCAACCCTTGGCGATCCTTGCGATCGCGGGTGCTCAAACCACTACGCTGAACGGGTCGTTATTGTAAAATATATGACCAGTTTGACTCATAACTTAGGCAACAAAACTTAAGAAGTAATTACTTGAAAGTTCTTCAACGTGACTCCGTGCCCTCAAAAATAAAAAATGACATGGGAGTCACCTAAAGTACAATAAAAATACATCTTTTTAGGGTTCCGTACCTCAAAAGGAAAAAACGGAACGCTTATAGGATCACTTTGTTGTCCGTCCGTCCGTCCGTCTGTCAAGACCCTTTTTTTCAGGAACGCGTGGGGGTATGAAGCTGAAATTTATATCAATTACTCAGGTCTACTGTCCCTTGAAGCTGTGAAAAAATCAAACTTCTAAACCAACGCAATCAAAAGATACAGCCGTTTATGCCGCAAATTTTCGACACTTGCAAGGGAATCAAAAACCTACAGGGTGCTTCCCGTGAACTCAGAATCTTGAAATTTGGTACGAAGCAACGTCTTATAGCATAGATAAAGGAAAAATTACGAAAACTATAAATTTTTAGTTACATCACATAATACTTTTTTTTTTAATAATTTTAAACTTACTACCCATTTCCTCATAAACGCGTAGAGGTATTAAATTGAAATTCATACCAAATACTCAAGTCTATAATACCTTTAAGCTGTAACAAAATCAAACTTCTATGTCAACGCAATCAAAAGAAACAGCAATTTAAGCTGCATATTTTGAAACTCGCAAGTACTCGCAAGGGAATCAAAACCTAAAGGGTACTTCCAGTCGACCTAGAATCTTGAAATTTGGCATGAAGCAACGTTTTATAGCACAAATAAAGGAAAAATTCCGAAAACCTTAAACTTTTAGTTACATTACAAAATATATATTTTTTAATAAATATAAACTTATTACTTTTTTCCTCATGAACGCGTAGAGCTATCAAGTTGAAATTCATATCAAATACTTAGATCTAATTGCCCTTGCAGGTTTGTACGGAACCCTCGGTGCGCGAGTCCGACTTGCACTTGGCCGGTTTTTTTTCTTCTTTTCTCGAAGCCTTACTATCACTTAACTTAAATTCACATATTATAAAATTTTGTATGTAGACTATTTAGAACGATTTTCCTTCACACATCAAGACTAAACAAAACTTAGAAGCCTGTAATACTTAAAGACAACACCAGTCTAAACCAACCTATAGTTTTCACATCGAGGCTTAAAATCCTCAATACCGAGAGCACTCCAGAACTTCTTGTCTCCCTCCCCAAGAGCAGGTAACAAGGATGATTTTCCTATAGCACTTTAGGGAATTATTCTCACATCCGGGTAATAGTTATTTAAGTAGTGCAAACTTACCTGATGAGATATCTATGCAAGAGACCGATCAGTCCTTCGGGAGTCGGGTATAGTGACATGCTGTACAGTCAGCAGTATTAGAGTAGGTTATCAGGGTTCCGTCCCCAAATAGCAAAAAATGGAACCTTTATAGATTCGTCATGTCTGTCTGGCCGTCTCTCCGACTGCCCGTCTGTCCGCCTGTCCACCTATCCGCCTGTTCGCCTGTCCGTCTGTCCGTCGGTCCGTCTGTCTGTCTGTCCGTCTGTCCGTCTGTCCGTCTGTCCGTCTGTCCGTCTGTCCGTCTGTCCGTCTGTCCGTCTGTCCGTCTGTCCGTCTGTCCGTCTGTCCGTTTGTCCGTCTGTCTGTATGTCACAGCCACTCTTTTTCGAAACTATATACCGTTTTTTTTTCATCAATCCTATACGCGTGGGGGTATGGATAGATCTTTAAAAATGATGTTGAGGTATTTAACACATAACATAACACAATACTTTGCGCAAGAGACGCTCCCAAAGTAGAATATAGAAATGGAACTCGTTGCCGGCGTATGTATTTTCTCTTTGCCTTGACATCGCGTTTTTTGTAATTTCAACTTGGGCTCTCTTTTTGTTTCCTTTCAGGCTGAGGCGAGCCAATATACCATGTCACTCACTATATTATATAAAAAAACGCCCTCAAAAACCCAAACTAAACAGTGTAAAATAATATTTTTGACACTTTATTCATTTCAAATAACATTTTATAACAGTACACACTAAAAAAGGTGTTACCGAAGTCGGAGCCCAATACTATCTTGTAATTTAATACAATATTTAACTATTCAACAGAGATTAGGCGCCTACTTTGGTAAAACCTTTTCTCGTGAGTACAGCTATAAAATGATATTAAAAGTGAATTAAGTGTTAAAAATATTATTTTACACTTTTTCGTTCGTGGTTTTTCAGAAAGTTTTATTTCAAGCTTTTTAGTCTCATTTTTTGGCAAATAACTAACAAACTAATTGTGAGTGCAGGATTGAAAATGTTATCCTTTAACTCCTTACCGCTGAGAAGTTGACTTCATCAGCATAGCCACAAAATTAATACAATCAGGCGTAAGTACTGGTGCAGTTTTGAAAAAAGATACAAAAATATTACGTGTACATTTAAAATTTAAGAGGTTTCCCTCAATTTTTCTGGGATCCTAACATCAGATCCTGATATCCTTTTCATGGTACCATTTCGGGACTATTTACTTTCCAACTAAAAAATAATCATCTAAATCGGTTCATAAATGGCAAAGTAATAGGCGAACAATCATAAAAAAAAAAACAAATATACATTATGTCGAATTGAGAACCTCCTCCTTTTTTTGGAGTCGGTGAAAAAGGAAAATATAGATGGACTCTAAGTCCGCCCATTCCCTCTTGTAATAAATTGCTCCGCGTTCAAAAGGAAGGAAAGGTTTCATATAGTTGTTCCAACAATATTATTATAATCATATTGGAGCAGCCTATATACTGTCCCACTGCAGGGCAAAGGCCTCCATCATATAAATCAAGTCATCGCTACTATGATGGGATTAGGTTTAATCACCACGCTTGCCTAATGCGGATTGGTGATCACGAACCCGAGCTATGTTTGAAAAATTTGAGACATACCTTTGCTTGACCCGGGAATCGAACCCAGGGCCCCAAGATCACGGCAAACAGCAAACACATTCTTTTAATTTAATTACTTACGGAAAAAAAGAGTTTCAGAAATAAAACGAAAAGATACTGTTTTGCGGCTGATTTTGTTCATTTGGGAAATCTAAATAACGAAACTTCTGCATATATTTTCTTCTTTTCCAAATTAATCTATCCTTTATGAAAATAAGAGCAAAATAATGGAACTCTTTAAAAGCTAAAATAACCCCGAGTTCTTCTTCAAACAAAACTTTCCTCTAAATCAGTAAAGCAAACCGCATCCGTATCTTAACTAAAATGCTCTCACAAGCAAAAAGGCTAAAGAAAATATTTTCAATTCTCCACTAGTCGTGCGGTTCCGATGAAAAAATAAAATAAATTTTACTTGGCCCCTTTGCGGCCGTGGTATAAAGGATAGTGGTGTCTACTTTTTTTGTAAACGTTACATTTGTGGTCACAGTTAAATCGTAAACTGTAGAATGTGCAGCCACAGTATCTCGTGGACCAGTATGGTTGTACTTACAAATAGGATACCATATGCAATTCAATAACATCGTCATTTCAGCCAGTACACGTCCACTACAGTACTGGACATAAGCCTTCCCCAATATCTCCACACAGATCTGTCTTATGTCCTAAATCCTAATTGGTACTCCTTAAAAGTATGCAGGTTCCATTCAGACCAGTATCACTGTGATGAGTTTGATCTATTGTGTGTACGCCGCTGTGTACATATTAGTCACAAACCCTGTACTTTTCAATTCAATTCATTTAATGCACATGTTAGTATTAGGTCTTATAAATAAGAGTTCCATAACATGACCCTGGTAGGGCGTTGCAAAACATGCATTTGTATTACATTTTAAGATTCAACAATCTCAGAGTGCCTTAGGATTGGTAACATAATTAAGGTATATAACTATTTACTAAAAGACGACCACTGCTGAACATAGACCTCCCCAAATCTTCTCCACACAGATCGGTCCTGTGCCGCCCGCATCCAATGGATTCCCGCAACCTTTACCAGATCGTCGGTACACCTTATGGGGAGCCTGCCACGGCTGCGACTTCCTGTATGTGACCTCCACTCGACTCACTACACTCCACCCTTGTACAGGTTGGAAGCTCTACAATGGAAGTTGTGGACGAGTACATTTACCTCGGACAAAAAGTCCAGCTCGGTAAATCCAACTTCCAGAAAGAGGTCGATTGACGAATCCAACACGGCTGGGCAGCGTTCGGAAAGTTACGCAGCATATTTTCAGCCCAGCTACCGCAGTGTCTCAAGATAAAAGTCTTTGCGTGTGTGTAGCCAGTGATGACATACGAAACCGAAACGTGGCCGCTTACAATGTGCCGATTAAGGAGGCTCAAAGTCACACAGAGAGCAATGGAGAGGGCTATGCTTGGGGTCTTCTTGCGTGATCGTATCAGAAATGAAGGGATCCGCTGGAGAACTAAGGTCACAGACATAAAGGATTGCATGTTTCAAGTGGCAATGGTCAGGGCACATAGCGAGGAAAACAGACGGCCGTTGGGGTGGAAAAGTCCTCGAGTGGAGTGAATTGGCTAAAATGATGACTATTTACTAAAATAATGTACCCATCTAATTTAAAATATTTTATTCAACTATGCAAATAAAAGTTGATATATATTTACATCCTAACAAATGCTTCATTATTTATTATTTTGGTACATTGTATTTTTTTGCGTTGTAAATTTTACTATTATTGGAATTAATGTTATTTATTATTGTATTAGTTTGTATTATTATTTATTTTATTTGTGTGGTTAAATTGTAATTTTATTTATTCCTATCATTTAAGTATTCATCTAATTTATAATAACATTTATTTATTAAATATTATCTTAGTTTTTTATTTAAGATTGTGTGTTGGTGTTCATTTTTAATATCTGCGGGTAACTCATTGCATAATTTGATGGTCATGTAATAAGGACTAGTATATAACATTTTTATTTTATTTAGAAAGTGTTATAATATTTGGGAGTTACGCATTGAGAAAACTTCAAATATTATATATTTATGGGCCGAGGTGATCATAGCATATAATCGTTTTCCGCTTCTAACACTAAAATAATCTTTTGTGCAATAAAGTGTACTTTCTCCTATCTAAACGTGCGTCATCTTTGCAAAGCATCCCCGCTAGCTCTCCAGGTAACTACACGCCATTTAGCGGGATTCTTTTGAGCGTAGTTGCCCAGTCGAGGCGGGGCTAAGCAAACCACTCAACGGCGATGGCTTCGTGATGCCCCCGTAGACAAACGAGGTTCACTTGAACACATGGAGTTATCCCCTAGTCATCATCTGTTTGTATGGGGACACATGGGACGATAGGACGACAAGCGTAAGCCTCACGATAACGCTGAGTTAAGTAGTAGATAAATAGAAGAAGAAAGAAGGACAACATTTATTATTATAGATATCACAAAACAGGACATTCAGCAGTTGTAAACACAATTTGGCACAGACAGAAAACAAAACAGATAAAAATTTAAAATAAATGAATAATTGAATGTGTGTAGCATATTACATTATATGCGTTGTGTTGTACTCGTAGAAATATCAACGAACGAGAGATAAAGTTGTAGATTTTGAATGTTATAATAAATCCAACAGCCAGTGGCAACGCTTAACGTAATCCGAAAACACGAAACGCTTGCGTGATGTAGTCGACACCTAGCGCTATCTATTGGTGTAAAGTGGAACTATTGCCCTTAAACAAAGTGAGGACGGTCCACTAGTAAGTAATAAAGTCGTATATTAATTATAGACTTACCAATTTCACGACGGTAGAATAGCATAATCTGTAAAGAAAAAATAATCAAATATATTAAAAATAAATAATATAATTTCAAACGTGGGAGTGCCATGCTTCAGACCGTGCAAACCACGGCCTCAGAAAACCGGCGTGAATCATCACTGTGCTGTGTTTCGCTGCGTGAGTCCTCACTCACTTTACGCCCCTGGTAGGTGTTTGCGCCAGATAGAAGTGAATCTGTTCGCTCCGTATGTAAATGGATCTCAAGTTCGAGTGAACTTAATGATCCGAATAAGCTGAATGATCCGATGAGCCGAATGAGCTGAATGATCCGTGTGAGCCAAAAAATTCGAATGAGCATAATGATTAGATGAGCCAAATGATCCGAATGAGCTGAATGACCTGAGTGAGCCGAATGATCCGAATGAGCGGAATGAATTATGGATCTGTCTGAGAGTCGATGTTCCAAATGAAGCGTTTCACTGTTCCGCATCTCTGCACTGATCTAGATGCAAATGTTACAATATTTTGAAAGATGTGTTTTAGCCAAGTCTATTGTATAAAGAAGCAAATGCTTTAGACAACTATAAAACTATAAGTCAACCAAAAAAAACACTTACGTGATTCAATCGAAGCCCAGAGCCATCTATCAGTACATTGTGAAACTAAATGTCAAGAAACAAAGTGAAGGTGTCACTACAATCTCATTAAAAAAATACAATTAAACTTTTGCCAACCAATACCATATCTGAAGATTTGGCAGGTAGGGCTAAAACAAACCGCATGGGCTGATGCAATTCAAAGGTATTAAATTAGCGTCTAGTGGTTTTTAGTGTTCAAATTTGGTGTTTATTTCTTCAGTGAAGTGCCGCAAAGTGATCCTGATAATAAGAATCGTTGGATAGTATCGTTTTTTACACTGCTATTGTGTGTCGTGTGAGTTGTCTCGTGACAACTTGCTTGGACCAAATAGAGTCTTAAAACCTGCGATTGCTTTTAGAGTGATATCCGCTGAATCCGTAGGTCGATAAAACGTAAAACACCGGCGTTTTATTGAGTGACTGTGACTTTTATTGACTTCGACTGTTGACTACCTACTTATTCTCAATAAGTTACTTGACATTGGCGAATTATCTTCGGGTAGAGCCATAATAAAAAAAAACCATTTCTGAAGTTTCAAAGTGTTTCTTGCTGGTCATTTCACCCTTCCGTGTGTCCCTCTCCGTTATCGCACGGGCCCCGCTCGAGTGCGCACTCGCGATGACGTCATAATCTCGCATATCGTGACGTACACTTTGCCTAACAAACGGGACCGCTCGTGACGTGATATTTATTAACGACTTCTTCAAGGCGTTGAGTTCACGCTTCCCAGGATGGGTCAAGGAGCGATTTTGTGTGATTGATTTGGAGAAAGGATATTTGTTTCTCGAGCTAGCTCTATGGTATTCACTCAGTCAATAATTCTAATCCAAACATACACCTTTGCATTTTCCAAAGGATATTCTTTTTGGTCCAAGGGCCGGCCAGAATTTTTGTTTTTTTTGCTTTATTAGGTAGGACTTGTCCTCCTGAGTATTTATTGCTATGGTACCAAAGCTAGGGTCATTATTCTCGGTTTTTCAGATCAAAAATCAATATCTTCATACATTTCCAGAAATTTAAGTGGCAAAAAAATTTTTTCGGTATTCCAAATCTTGACTATTTATACATCAGGCGGACGAAGTCCTAACACAATAAATATAAGTTGGCAGCGCACTTTTGACTCCACTGGTGTTACGGGTGTCCATGGGCGGCGGCAATTGCTTACCATCTGTTGATCCACCTGCTACCCTATTACATAAAAAATATAGCAAATTTTCATTTGGACAGCATTTTCTAGTTTCGGGCCAAAAATTTATGAAAGACCGAGGATCTCCTTTAAGTGCTTAGTATTTTGAATATAAGCTTAGCACAGGCTTGGCGGTAAGGGAAAAAATCGTGAATAACATTCATATTGGATAGGTGCTAAAAATCGTTGAAATTTTAAATGGCCGAGATAGTTATGACGCAGGACTCTGCTTGATTTGTCTAGAAAAAAACGGCCATTTTCTAGGTATATAAAGAACAAATTTAAATATCTCCACTAACTTTATTCACATACGATGTTGTGGGCGAAAAGGAAAATACACAAGATATTTTTGGTTGGCAAATAATATTGGCACCGTAAACATATTTTTCCCCATTTATATTAAAATCGTAGTTTTTCCTCAAAGAGATAAAAATGTACGTCTTAATACGAAAGATATGGGCGCTAGTTTAAGTCAATAAGTTTCTGCTTTATATATTTTGTTTCAAGAAAAAGTACCTATACGATTGAACTTTTTGTCAAGCAAGTACTTTTTAACCGATGAAAACAAAGGGCGATATTTTCAATTCGACGTGAAATCGGGTAGCCCGATTTTAATTTAATTAATCTATTTGATACCCTGAAGTTAGTACTATATAAATATGGAATAAAAATTAAACCCTTAGGGTAGAGAATTGGATTTATGACGCACATATAGTAAAATACTAAAATAATATTTTAAAATTTAACATGAAGGTTTATACCAATTCTTTAATTGAATTAATGTCCTGTGTCCCCCTAGACAGGTTGGAGGGCGTCCACAGTATGCCGCCATCCTAAGCGGTCGTCGGAGCTTCGCGCTTCATTTCGATCCAAGTCAGTACGATAGGCAAAGAGCTTTCTTTGCTTCAGGGCGGCCACGATTAAGTCATTCATCATCATCATTTCAGCCGAAAGACGTCCACTGCTGGACATAGGCCTCCCCCAATGTTCTCCACACAGATCGGTCCTGCCTATGGACAGCCGTTGGGGCGGAATGGTCCTCGAGTGGAGGCCACGTACAGGAAGACGACCTGGTGAAGGTTGCAGGGAATGCATAGATGCGGGCGGCACAGTACCGATTAAGTCTTTAGTGGGTCGTATTACCTTGCTCTATGGTGGATCTTTAAAATGGTGAAGAATATCTCATATTGTATTGATCCGGCGGCCATTAGCGGCATTGTGATGTCACAATCCGCGCGCCTCATTAAGCCAGTCATTACCAGCCGGACCTCGCTAACGAACGCGCGTGTGAATACCTCAATGATCTCCCGTTGGAAACGTCAAAAGACTGTTTAAAATTAATTAATGAGTTGCAAAATCAAATGAAATTTGAAACATACTTTATTGTTTTGTATTTTTTTATGTGATAGGTGGCAGACGAGCAGACGGATCACCTGATGGTAATCGATTGCCGCCGCCCATAGATACCCGGGACACAAGTGCGCTGCTGACCTTTAAACCCTCCTTTTTGGCCCCCGGATTGGGCCTCCAGTACCCTTACTCACGCAGCGAAACACAGCACAAAGCTGCTTAACGCCGGTTTTCTGTGAGGCCGTGGTATCACTCCGGTCGAGCCGGCCGGATTTTGCTGTAGTATTTAATCACATAAAGGCTCATTAAATATCGCACTTCTTTATGTGACAGGTGGCAGATGAGTAGACGGATTACCTGATAGCAAGCGATTACCACAACTGATGTTTGTTTTCCCTTGCCGCCGAGCTAATCATAGAAATAGGTACTTAGATTTGGAAAAATCCGGAAGTGCATGCTCGGATTCGAACCACGTGCCCCCGTATGAAAGGGATGATACGAGTTCATAATCTTTTAGCTACCATCTCATTTCTCTTTACACAATTCCGCTAGCTATTCTACAATAAAACTAAACATTTACACAAACATTTGGTCACATAAAAAATAAAGACCACTAAACCTCGGTGCTAGAGGCATCAAATCATATTTGCCTCTAGCATTAAAAGCTACCCTCAAAAATCCCACTACTCGCAATAACCCAAAAATGCGGACCCTCACAATCTCGCCTTAATTACCAGAGAAGGGCTAGTGCGTCCATTTTTAGTGATCCGTAGCCAAATATCAAATCGGTTAATTGTTTGGTGATGGACTTGCCTGACCTGGATAATTTAGCGGTTACGATGAGCAGATTCTGGGCTCTGAAGACGGAACCGGGACAAAACGCTCAAATGATGATTTGGACGACCCGTCTTAAACGTAGTGAACGCTGCCTTTGGTCCAAGGCTTGCGGGTTCGATCCCCGCACACCGTACAAACACACAAGTGTTGGTACTGTGTGTGTGCACACAAGGGCATGAACATATCTGTTGCTATTGGTCTGGGTATTTTCTATGTATTATGAATTTACAATAGAAAAGTATTTTATGTATATATTTGTAATTCTGCTGTTGGTTCTCATATACGTAACACCGGTGCTTAAGCTACCTATCTTGGAGTTAAATCAATTATGTGATGTTGTTTTTTTATGATATAGGTGGCAGGCGAGCAGACGGATCACCTGATGGTAAGCGATTACCGCCGTCCATGGACGCCTGCAACACCAGTGGTGTCACAAGTGCGCTGCTTACCTTTTAACCCCCTTCCCCTGGATTGGGCCTCCGGTACCCTCACTCACGCAGCTATGTTATGATAATTATGACGGACTTGCCTGGCCAGGGCGCATTTGAAAGAAAACTATTTATTGAGTGTATTACAAATAACATTAAACATTTAAATAATTACAGTACACAGTGATAAAAGGCACGCGTACGCGAAAAATATATTCACGCCAAAAGCGGCCACTTTTGGCGTGAATCAATTTTTCAGCTTACAAAAACGGACCCGACATTTGTGCATGGTTATTTAATAAATAGTTTAAGTGTTTGTCTAGAGGTTGTAATCCCGAAATTGTTTAAAAGTAGATCCGGTTTCGTACCTAAAAATTAAAATCGATTGGCGTCGCTAGTGTCCGTCCTACCCGTCACCTTAATATTAACTCTCAAATTTGGAGGTAAGGAGAAAAATCATGATGGAAACAAAATCCTTTATCCAACCCCGTGTAAAAACCCTTCCAGCAACAAAAACGATTTCATTTTTGTGGTTAATGTACAGATCACAAACCCTAACGCCATCTTGCACTTGCCCGCTTTTTAACCCTTCGCAATTCCAAGCGCGACTCAATCCCACCATCCAAATTTGCATATAGAGCGCGGAATGGACGGGAATGGCTCAAAACGGGCCAGTAATCGCCGGCGGTGGGGGGTTGGCCTGAGCCACGAATGCGAGGACATTCCAGTCATTGTTTTTCTTTATGAGAAAGGGAGGTATACGAGCAAGAGTGAATCAGTGCATATGGGGTTTATTTATTTATTTATTTAAAACTTTATTGCACAAAAAATTTATACAATAGGCGAACTTAATGCCAAGAGGCATTCTCTACCAGTCAACCTTTGGGTCATACAGAAAGGATAATGATGCGGCGAAAGAAGATTACGTGAACGTGGAGAACAAAACAAAAAAAAAACTATACATAATATACATATACACATATACCTATATATACATAGCAATACATATATATTATAAATATGACATAAAGAGAAAGAATACATATTTATAACGGTAAGCAATTTAGTCATAATTTTTAAATGGTATACTGAGGGTTCCGACTTTTTAGCAAGATGTAGCATTTATAGTCCCCCCTGGCACCCATCTCACTTTGTAATCGCTTCGGAGCTTGAGGTATGCTCGAACTATGTTCTGGGAATCGGGTGGTCTGGTAACAACAATGAAGCGACTGCTATCTGACTTTCATCATCGTCGTCATCGTCAGCCCATTTAAGTCCCCACCGCTGGGGCACGGGCCTCCCTCAATCACATGAGGGGTGATTGCCATACTCACCACGCTTGGCAGACGGGTTGGCGAGGGTTTTGATATACATGCAGAGTTTTCCTTCTCTGGGTGCTGATGATCATGCCAGCAGCTTTACCTTAGTCTCTTTTTACGACACCTCGGTAAGAGTGAGGGTGGCCTATTCTACTCTGCCGGGGACCACACGGCTGACTTTCGCAACCCTTAAATTAGGGGAACCAGAATCAATGGATTATAGTTACACGTTCGATATCATTATCTCAACTGTTTTGGATATCCACAAGGAACTATCGAAAATATGCAGGAATACTCAAGATGTTTTCCTTAACTTGAAAAACGTAAGAGTTGCTTGTCGTAAGTTTGCATCTGGCACCTATGAATTATTCAAATATATGTGCGTATTTCTACCATCACATCGGCGTTGAGGGAAAACGTCGTAAGGAAACCTGCACGTCTGGCATCGGAGGCCCAATCCGGGGGAGGGGGGGATCAAAGGTTGGCAGCGCACTTGTGACTCCACTGGGTCGCGGGTGTCCATGGGCGGTGGCAATCGCTTACCATCGGGTGATCCGTCTGCTCGTCTACCACCTCTTATATAAAAAACCTTGATTCAATTGGTTTGGTTCCCCTGTCTAAGAGTTGTAGACGGCAATAGACGTCCACTGCTGGACATAGATCTCCCAATCTTCTTTACACAGATCGGTCCTGTGCCTCCCGCATCCAATGGATTCCCGCAACCTTCACCAGATCATCGGTCCACCTGATACACTCGAGTACCTTTCCGCCCCAACGGCCGTCTGTTCTTTTTTTCTAAATATTAAATGGTTTGCACCTCCCCCCTCCTCCCATCTCACCTGATGAAAAGTGACAATAAGGTCTAAGATGTAGCGTGCTAACCCAGAAGAAGTCTATTCACTCTCGACTTAAAGACACCCAGCACTCTGGGAATACAGAAGCCGGCAAGTTGTACCATTCCTTAGCAGTTCGTACCAAGAAAGAAGAAGCGAAGCGCTTAGTACGAGCTGGTGGAACTTGCACAGTGTAAGGGTGGATTCCTGCCGTCTTCCGCAATGTCCGGTGGTAGGAAAGGAGAAGGTATCAGGTCGTGAAGCTCATTAGAATACTCTCCAAAATGCGTACTATAAAAAACCGATAGACAGGCCACTCTACGTCGGTGAGCGAGGCTTTGGGATTCTCCTCGCTATGTGCCCTGCCCATTGCCACTTGAGGCATGCAATCCTTTGGGCTATGTCTGTGATCTTAGCTCTTCTGCGGATCTCATCATTTCTGATACGATCACGCAAGACGGCTGTCACATCAATGTAATTACCTGACTCTTTTAATCTAGGATCATGGTCCAAGTATAAGCCGAGCTCCTAAGCTTACGGGGAACAATAAAATAGATGAAAATGAACTGTAAAAATACACGACATATCCACTCTTCTTACTCAAACCACGTAATCTGCGTCGTGCGACGCGGATATAAGTCAATTTAGCCCCTGTAATACACCTCTCCTATGGCGGATATTATTATTTTCTGGTCATACTCGTATATCTACTAAAAAAGCTATATTTAATTTCTAAGTGGGCCATGATATCAAATAATAATATTATCCAACCGATTACGGCTCCGGCGGATAATCTCAATGATCAGCCACGTACGCAGGATATATTATAGTGCTCAAGTGTGTGCGCAAACACAAGTGCACTCTCTATTTTCTTACGCTCATATTTTTTTGCCGACTGCCGACCCGATTGGGACAGTGGTAGTGAATGCTGCCTCTGATACAAGGGTTGCGGGTTCGATCCCCGCACAGTACAAACATTTTGTGTGCATGAACATGTTTGTTTGTATAGGTCTGGGTGTTTGCTATGTATTATAAGTATGTATTTACAAAAGAAAAGTGTTATATGTTTATATTTGTAATCCCACTGTTGATTCTGATATCCGTAACACAGGTGCTTGAGCTACCTATCTCGGAGTCAGATCAATGTATGTGATGTTGTGAAATATTTATTTATTTATTTATTATTATATTCCGATGGGACACTATTGTGACATGACCGGAGAAGGATCGGGCGTAGTACCAACAGCTTAACGTGCTTTTCCAGGCACGGGGGTACAAGACCGCCAACTTCTAGACTCTGGGCTGCCACTAAGAATTTCGTACCGAAAACTCAGGTACAAATTTTTGGCCCGATCCAGTGATTAAACCCGAGACCTCATGCGCAGCCGTCGGTTTAAAGTCCGACTCACTAACCACTGCGCCACCGAGGCACTCGTGCCATACGTGGCATTGGCTCTAGGCAGTTTCTCAAATCTCAAATAACTTTAGAATTCCTATAGGAAGTCTTATATCTAGAAAATATTCGATTAGGTTTAGATTTAACGATCTTTATTATCACGTTAGACAAGAAGTCACTTACGTGGTAACATATTTAACAAAATAAAATCATTTTATGTCCGTTCCTTGCGATACATAGGTACCTACGAGTTACGCATGAGTATATATGAGATAAATAATTTTACGTAACTCACAGTCGTGAAACTAATAAATAGCTACTGAGGTGGAACTATCACCGTGGGAGAGCCACGCTTCGGCATGAATGGGCCGGCTCGACCGGAGAGATACCACGGCCTGACAGAAAACGGCGTAGAAGCAGCACTGTGCTGTTTCGCTGCGTGAGTGTGGTAGCGCAATTGTGACTCCAATGGTGTCACGGGTGTCCATGGGCGGCGGCAATCGCTTACCATCAGGTGATCCGTGCCTGTCTGCCACCTGTTACATAAATACATACCTACTTGTTGCGTTGGAAAGGTAAATGGGTATGTGATATATATATATATATATATATATATATATATATATATATATATATATATATATATATATATATATATATATTCTAAGTCTTATGCAGAAATCACACTGGCGCGGGTCGCACTCTGGTTGCGACATAATCGCCTTACTCTGAATGCCTCAAAAACAAATTATATTTGCTTTAGCATCAATAACAATTCTCAGCCGGCGAATGATTTTTGCCTAAAAATACATTTGTGTGCCGAAGATGTCAGCACCAGTACCTGCAACTGCCTTAGTATAGAAAAGGTCCCACAAACGAGTTACCTTGGTGTTATTGTGGACCAAAGATTATCGTGGTACGCTCATGTAGATCATGTTATAAATAGGACTAGAAAATTTATCTGGATCTTTAAAACCCTTAGATATGTAATACCGGAAAGTTTTGGAAATAATGACTCTCCCAAACATCTCCTAAACCAAATATACATCTCGCTTGCGCAATCAATTATTACCTACTGCATTCCAGTTTGGGGAGGTGCTACAAAATCACATTTCATTAATTTAGAAAGAGCACAACGTTCACTTATAAAGGTCATGTATTTTAAAAAAAGGCGATTCCCTACAGAAAGCTTGTACTGCATTAGTGGTCTGCTTTCAGTCAGAAGATTGTATTTAATTTTAATAACATTAAAAAAACATAAATCCATACCCTACGTTCCACAAGTCTGGTCGAGGCGGCGAAAAAATGTAATCTGTCCAAAATCTTTTAAAACTACGTTTGCCAGTAGACAATTTGGCTCACGTTCTACTTATCTTTTTAATAAAATGAATAAAGAATTAAATATATATGCCACAAACTACGTAACTGCAAAAAAGCTCTTAGAAGAATGGGTTCAGTCAAAAACATATGATGAAATAGAATCTGTATTAAACCGCAACTTATAGCTCACAAACATGGACACAAGCCAAACACACATATCACACGCACGCGCGCACATACACACACACACACACACACACACACACACACTGACACACACACACACACACACACACACACACACACGCACATACAAACAAACACATACTTACAAATACTCATAATCATACACAGTCGCCTCTTAGTATAGTTTAGATTTCAATAATGTAATATCTAACTTACCTATCTATGTAAATTATGTATTAAATAACACAGTGCCAATATTAAAAAAAAAAAAAAATATATAATAAGGAAGAGCGGGGTTTCCAAACACAGGCTTTTCAGCTTAAATGGAGACTCCATCCACTAACTACTAAATTCAAACTTTGTTAACGAAAATAAATATTTTTATTTTATTTTTATTATTATATATATCACATACCCATTTACCTTTCCAACGCAACAAGTAGGTATTCCAAAAAAACTGCCCTCTATCAAAATCACTTGCACTTCACTGTATTGATTTATTCATTAGGAATCCCTGTAACTACTTTATATTCATACCCCATTATCAATGTGCTGTTTCTTTCCTCTATTCTCTGAAGACTACAAGCGATAAGACTGCCTTATTATACTGTTGTTATTGCACTAAAATGTTTTTTCATCATCATCGTCAGCCCATTAAGTCCCCACTGCTGGGGCACGGGCCTCCCTCAATCATATTGAGGGGTAATTGCCATACTCACCACGCTTGGCAGACGGGTTGGCGAGGGTTTTGATATAAATGCAGAGTTTTCCTTCTCTGGGTGCTGATGATCATGCCAGCAGCTTTACTTTAGTCGCCTTTTACGACACCTCGGTCAGAGTGAGGGTGGCCTATTCTACAAATGTTTTTTATGTCTGTGCCTGATAAAATTGAACCCTTTTTTGGACGGGACATAATATGCCTAATTTTGATGTACTTCTAGTACTACTCTGAAACCTAGATCTTAGCCAGCTTATTATAAATCGCGATCTAAAGTTACTACTATACTAAAGTTCATGTGACCCTGTTCCAAAATGCAATGTTAAAAGGGGATATCACAAACTTTGCTCCAGGACTATCCTTAGTTTGCAATTTGTAATAAGGGGGTAAAAGAAGATACAAGGATACTAGTTTCGGAACTAAAAAACTGAATGATAATTTCAAGAACTTATAGGCAAAATGTGACACTAAAAGTAGATCCAAAAATAGGGAGCTTAAGAACAGAGGTTGTTTTATACTGCGTCAGTGGCCTTACCAGGAAAACCTCTGATGGCAGCTCATTCCACAGCCGGAGCGTTCGCGGGAGGAAATTCCTCAGGAACTATACTGTGCGAATCATTTGGGTTCCAATGTGTGAGGGTGGACACTCTGAAGTAATTAGATAATTAGAGATAAGTAGAGGGAGCCTGAAATTATTGATGAGACAAAAGCGCGTCGACTTAGCTGACTCAGCCACCTTGAGTGAAAATTGTGCGGTAAAAAGCCGTACATGGGACAGCCAAGATACCATAGATATTGTAAATATACCTACAATATTGATGAGACTATCGACAGCTCATGTCGAATCAAGCACTTACAAATTTCGTCGGCTCGGTAACGCGTTCAGTGGTCTAATTGGTAGGACATCAATCTTTATATACAGAAGTTTATTTTCCTAATCTAAGAAGAAAAATAAGCATTTTTTCCTAATGACAAACAATTACAAACTAAAAGACAAACACAGTCCGCTAACAGAAAAGAATAAAATTTAGTCGGAGCCTTAATATCAAAAAATCTTTTGTGATATATTTTTTCTACTTCCAGAGTTTTATTTCGATGTCGGTAAAGTGACGATTTTACACTGGTGAAGTAATAGTATCCATTCAGCAACAATACCTCACCTCGTCCCCTTTTTATTACATTTATATCACACATTTCACAAAATTTAAAGTAAATTAAGTATACTTATTCTACTACAACTCGTTTGTAAATTGATACGAGTAATTTTGTGAAAGATTAAGCAAATGTTTTATCATGGGTCATAGATTCAAGTAGTTCATAGGTTGTCTATCAATAACTAAGTCTATGTAGACTTTTTTCTAGACTCTTATTGGGAGTCTTGTTTAACTGGAAAGTTTATTGGGCATAAAATTCCCAATGGTCTTACTAGTAAGTCTATTGGAAAGGAAATTCCCAGTAGTCCAACTGGTAAGACTACAGAGAATAGGGATAAAAGTTGAAAAAGTATTTGCTTGCAGATGACTGAGGAGGTGGGCCGGATCAAATTAAATGGAGCTTCTTATTACCAAAAGCGAAGTTTCGCTTTGAGTCGCTGCGCCAAAGAAGTTGACTTATTTAACTTCATGTTCTATGTTCGAGATTGAGCACAGTGCGCCACCATCCCGAACATTTAGACAATCGCTCTTAGTTAGTTCTGGAGCCAACGTAGTTACAGGAAGACCATTGCCCAAAGGTCATCATCATCATTTCAGCCAATAGATGTCCACAGCTGAAGATAGGCCTTCTCCAATATTGTCCACACAGATCGGTCCTATGCCGCCCAATGGATCAATCCAATCCAATGGATTCCCGCGATCTTCACCAGATCATCGGTTTACCTTGTGGGGGGCGCCACGGCTGCAACTTCAGATACGTGGCCTCTACTCGAGTAACTTTCCGCCCTAACGGCCGTCTGTTCTCCTCGCTCGGGGTCCTGCCCATTGCCATTTGAGGCACCTTAGTTCTCCAGCGGATCTTATAATTTCTGATACGATCACGCCCAAAGGTGCAACAGAGCTATATGTTTAAGTATACATGCTTGACCAACAGTGGTCAGCTAGATTATGTGGGGCTCTTTTTTTGGGATGCTTTTTGAAAAAGAAGTTTTGGAGGCTAACCCCTTCGGCTCTCCCTCGTTCATAGAGAAGGGAGGCCTACAGGACGGGTTCAACCTGCTTATGGTTCCAACTAGTCCCATTTTTATTGGTTCCTTTGTAGGTTTTCTTCCAACAGTATCTCATCCATCAAAATGAGGAAAAAACTGAAACCTTCATAAAAATTTCTTTCATATCATCTTCCGAACTTCATTCCGTATGATTATAACAGATACAACCAGCTTCCTTGACCTCTCTAGCTCATGTAAATCTCCCTTCACTAGTATAGTTTTGTATGGGGTTGTAGGGGTGAAGGAGATCTTGCTATCTAGTCGTACGGTCATCCGTAGGGAAATATTGTATGCATGCTTCCCGCAACGGACCGTGGTCTCGTATTAACTTACGTAATAACTGTATGAGAAATAGGTATAATTTTTCCTTTTCTATTTTAATCCGCATAGGGATAGCATTCAGCTCACCTGAATAAGTAAAGATAACAAAGAAGTGAAAAGAAATTTACACATTTCGAAAAACCGGCCAAGTGCGAGTTGGACTCGCCCATGAAAGGTTCCGCAGCAGCAAGTAAGATTTACTTAATTGTAAAACAATTGAATTGACTAAATGGAAGGTAAATTGCGGGCGCTTCTCTCGCGCAAAGTTTAGGAAAAAAAAGTATTGGTAACCTCAACATCATTATAAAGACCTATCCATATATATGTATGGGTTAGATGAAAAAAAAAATGAGTTTCAGTTCTAAATTTAGGGATCCACCAAAATTTTTAGTTTTTTTCCCATTTTTGTGTAAAAATAACGCGGTTAACAAAATACATAATATTTACCAAGTTTCAATAGTTCTTGTAATTTCGGAAAAATGTGGCTGTGACGTACGGACGGACGGACAGACAGACTGACATGACGAATCTATAACGGACGGTTCCGTAGCCAAATGGCAAAAAACGGAACCCTAAGAATGTAAAAAGTTTTATAAAAAATAAAACTGTAGGCAGCAATGGTTTGATATGATATAATATAATGATGTAATCCGACAGAGAACCAGAGTCACCGACATAGCCCACCGAATAAGCAAACTGAAGTGACAGTGGGCTGGTCACATTAGCCGGAGAACTGACAGCCGTTGGAGCCGTAAAGTCCTTGAGTGGAGACCGCGACTTGGTATGCGTAGTGTTGGACGCCATGCGACAAGATGGGATGATGACATTCGAAGGCTTACTGGTGTGGGCTGGATGAGAGTGGCCGAAAATCGGGAGCAGTGGCGTGCATTAAGGGAGACTTATGTCCAGCTGTGGACGAGTGTGGGTTGCTGATGATGATGACTTTTATACTGAGGCTACAGGTGACATGTCATGCCCGAGACCCACAGTTGGGAGGCCGAGACAGAACAGAAAATTTTTTTCATGCTTGGATACCTACTTATATTCAAGCATGAAAAATTTTTCTGCGAAAAAAACCGCCTTCAAAACCACGAACTAAGAAGTGTAAAATAATATTTTTAACACATTATACACCACACACAATACTATCTTGTAATTGAATACAACATTCATTTATTCAACATGGATTAGGCGCCGACTTCGGTAAAACCTTTTCTCGAGTGTATTACTGTTATAAAATGTTATTTGAGGTGTGTAATGTGTTAAAAATATTATTTTACACTTTTTAGTTCATGGTTTTAAAGGCGTATTTTTTTCGCATTAATTTTTTAAGTTTTTTACTGTCACATTTTTGGCAGCTCTCTTCCTCCCCTCCTACTTCCACACTCACCAAATATCTAAAAAACGAATTGTGAGTACAGTATTGAAACAGTTATCCTTTGACTCCTTATCGTTGAGGAGTTGACCTTTCATCATCAGCAGAGCCACAAAATCAATACAGTCAGGCGTAAATACTGGTGCAGTTTTGAAAAAAAGATACAAAAACATTACGTGTCCCTCTAAAATTTGAGAGTTCCCCTCAATTTTTCCAGGATCCCATTATCAGATCCTGATATCCTGATCTTTCCAACTTATAAGTCGCACGAATACCGGCTGGCGCGTACCGTTTCGTCGTATGATGCGGTCTTATAATGACAGTTTCGACTCAAAAGATATTGATATATTTGTTAATAATATAAATAATAATAAAAAAACTGTTATTGAAGAGCTGTCATTGTAAGATCGCTCTACCGTTCTAGTCTAATATTATTATTAATTATTATTCTTTTGTTTTTGTGCCCACATTGTCCACCTAAATACCTACCGAATGTTGAGCAGCTCGCGACAACTTGAATTTAGCAACATGTGGATAGCATCGTGGGCTACAATATTATTAAGTAGTTTAAGTAGGTATGTACTGTCCTAAGTGAATATGTATTATGTAGCTGTTTGCTATTCCTAATAAATAAAATAAAATATTTTTTTATCATTTTTTTATGCTACTAGGCGGACAAACGAGCAAGCGAGTCACCTGATGGAAAGTAATCAATGCCGCCCATGAACATCCGCGAAATCAGAGAGATCGCTAATGTGTTGCCAACCTTTTTAAAAAAGGGCACGCTCTTCTCTTGAAGATATTTGCCTAACTGCCAAATAAGTTGTTATGATACGGACATATATTTGAGAATTGGCATTCAAACCTGTCGGGCAAAGACCTTCCGTGTAAACGGATTGACGACCTGTGAAAGGCTGATATTAGCGACTTTTTATTTTTCAGGAGGAACCATCGTGGCTGTCACCTTGCTACATTAGGTGAGTGCAAGACTCTAACCCTAACCAAAACCCCTGGGATATCCGTCTCCACCCAATCGCGGATGGAATGTCCACAGCCGATACTAGACCGTACTGTCCTGTACTGTCGCAACCGCAACACAGCACTTCATTGCTGTAGGACCTACCAGGACACCCGGTAACGTCAGCCCCTGCGAAGCCGTATACTGAACAAGCTGCGCCCAGGCAGAGGGTGCGCTCACGTACTCCGAAGGCCCGTTTAGTCGCTTCTTACGATAGGCCGAGAAAATATTGACAGTATTCTTCAACGCCCCTAGCCACCAAATTATAGTCTAAGCGTACCTAGAGCTCCAAAGCGACATCCTTAACCAGCGGCATGAGCGTTATAAAACTTAGTAGTTTGCAACTTGCTATAAAATGTTTCTAATACATTTTATAATGTGAGTCAACAAACGACCCTCGTCTCAGCGCTATTTATTGTTGGCAAAGAGAGCGCAACAGTAAGCATTTCTTCCGCGTTAGAGCACATTCTTAGTGTTTCCTTTCATCCAAACAAGCAAACAACCTAAGGGCACAATGAGACGAAATCCAGTAAGGCAACTTGCATAGAGTTATGTACGATCACGGTCAGCAAAATTAGCGGTGTTCCAGTTAGCCGGCAAAATCGCTTATGGACAGCAAGCAGACGCATCATCTGATGGTAAGCGATTTCCGCCGCTCATGGACACACGCGACACCAGTGGAGCCATAAGTGTACTACCAACCTTTAAACCCCCCTTTCCTCCGGATTCGTACCCTCACTCACGCGCGCTATGCGTGAGCGCAGAGATCAGATTCGCTCATCCCGCTGCATGTGGAAACGAAGTTAGATTTGGTCATCCTATTATCGCCTAGCGTTGGTAGGCATAACTTTTACTTCATTTCATTTTTCACACCTAAGGGGATCGGCGAAAAGAAATAGCTTATTTATAAACTATTTATGTACATATACATATAAACTATTTATGTACCTATATATATCATCCGTGCGTCACATTAGGGCTCACATAAAACCAGCGCCATGGCCTGAAGGTACTCCTACCTAAAGCCATGGCCGAAGCTGAGTGAGCTACTTTTCACTGACTATCGCGACATACCTTACGTATGTCACGATAGGCAGCTGACACCCGTACACATGTACGCAAATACTTATTGCCCGGCTTGAGAAGCCGTATTATTACTTTTTTTTTCTCTTCAATTTTTTTTTGTTTGTCTCCTTTTATATTTGTAATGTTTTGTTTGCTGTTTTAGTTTGTATTTGTTTCTTTTTCTCTTTGTTTAAATATTATATAATTATACTTGTTGCGTCATTTCGTATGTGTAAAATGTGGTGAGCCGTATTGTCAGTGAATAAATGTTTCTATCTATCTATCTATCTAATCAGCTTGCGAAAGTGGCAGTGCCAATTGTGGCCTATAGTCTGAGGGCGACCTTCGTTACATACCAACTGACCGTAAGCAATTGCTGCCACCCATAGACACCAGTTGAGTCAAAAGTACGCTGCCAACCGTTACCCTTTCCCCCAGAGCTAAGCCATTGGTACCGTGACTCATTCGGCGAATCACATCACAGATGCTGCATCACGCAATGCTATCACTTCAGTAGGACCATTAACCCCAACGTTTTGCTCTCCCACGATTACTAATGGTATTTTTGTTTCTATACTGTCATTCTGTGTGGTGTTCCCGTTGACAGCGGACGCATAAACAGCGCTTTCTAATGCAAATGTGCCAAGCGGCATGAGCTGGCAGCGCGCGCCCACTACGCGCGGGGAATACTCAACCCGAGGGGGAAGGGCAGGTTGCACCTTCCTCGGTGTTTTATCTTACTTTGGGATATTTTTAAATTTACTTACTTACATACTTACTTGACAGTTCGTTTAGATCAGTGGTAGTGAACGCTGCCTCTGGCGCAAGGATGTATATGATGTAGTGAAATATTTATTTATTATTTACTCCGCTGGCTCAGCAATTGCAACCGAGTTTTGTCCTTCGAAACAAGAATACGCCACTTTGGTCGATCTATGACTACTTTTAGGCAGGCATTGACTGGTCAAGTCTCTCTCGAGTTCTCATAGATCAATCTCAGATTTCAAGACAAATATCAGACGAACTCACAGATGTTGACGACCTGATCCCATATCTAGTAAGAAATTATTTTAATGCTAGGCAGCAGACTAGCAGACGGATCACCTAAGCCATTTTACAGCTTAGTGTCCGTGGCAAACGTATTTGATCTTTATTTGGTACAAAAAAGATCGTGGAAGAGCCGCACGTCATAGACCGGCGACCGGATTGATACGTGTTTCTCAGAATAAATAAAGTTCCCAAAGGAAGGGGATGGAAAAGGGACAAAAGGTTTAAAGCACACTTGTGACTCCACTGGTGTTGCGGGTATCTTATATAGATAGATGGGTATCTAAGATAGATAGATAGATAGTTGAAATAAATAAATTTATTTCAACTCGAATGAATTTGAGTTGAAATAAATTAATTTTATGTAATACATGTCATTATTATTGAAAATTAAAATTAAATTATAATAAAATGCGGCCGTGTGGTGCCCGGCAGAGTAGAATAGGCCACCCTCACTCTTACCGAGGTGTCGTAAAAGGCGACTAAGGTAAAGCTGCTGGCATGATCATCAGTACCCAGAGAAGGAAAACTCTGCATTTATATCAAAACCCTCGCCAACCCGTCTGCCAAGCGTGGTGAGTATGGCAATTACCCCTCATGTGATTGAGGGAGGCCCGTGCCCCAGCAGTGGGGACTTAAATGGGCTGATGATGATAATAAAATAATAATTATTATTGTATTTCTATTGTCTAATTGTTTGCTCATTAGTCAGCCATTGAACCATTGCACAATGATTCAGGTGCCGACAGTCAAACCTCCGCGAGAACATGTTCAGGATGGTGTTGGGGCTGCCCCGGACCCTGCGCACTAGGGATGTGCACTGCTTCTGCAGCGTCGTATAAAACCTATCGATGGACACGTCACTCAGCAAACTTTCCCGAAGCGCTGCAGTACCGAGGCAACCCCATCAGCACCCTAAACGTATTATTGTATTGTACACGAAGGGCGTTGGGCTGCTTCTGCGTATATGCCACCCACAGGCTGCACGTTTAGAATGACGTACGAAATGCTCTAAACAGAGTAATTTTGACGACATCAGAACAACGAGCAAATCTGCGCGCAATTATGTTAGCCCTGACAAACAACAATGATGCTCGGAGTCTGGGTGACTTTAAGCCTCCTCAATCGGCACATTGTAAGCGGCCACGTTTCGATTCCGTATGTCATCACTGGCAACACACACGCATTGAAGACTTTAGTCTTGAGACACTGCGGTAGATGGGCCGAAAATATATTGGGATTCGTCGATCGACCTCTTTCTGGAAGTTGGACTTACCAAGCTGGACTTTTTGACCGAGGTAGATGTACTGGTCTATGATTAAGGAGGCTCAAAGTCACCCAGAGAGCAATGCAGAAGGCTATGCTCGGAGTCTCCTTGCATGATCATATCAGAAATGATGAGATCCGCAAGATAACTAAGGTCACGAACATAGCCCAAGGCATTGCAAGCCGTGAGGCTTGCAACTTGCCCATTGCCACTTGAGTGGACCAGACGCAGAACCGACAACCGATGGGGTAAACGAGTTCTAGAGTGGAAACCGCGTCTTGGCAAACGTAATGTAGGACGCCCTCTGGCTAGGTGGAGGGACGATGGCAAGAGCTGGATGCGAGAAGCCATGGATAGATCACGGTGGCGAACGATTGGAGAGGCCTGCGTCCAGCAGTGGACCGCGACAGGCTGATGATGATGACTTGAGTGGCAATGGTCAGGGCACATAGCGAGGAGAACAGACGGCTGTTGGGGCGTAAAGGTCCACGAGTGCAGGCCACGTACAGGAAGTCGCAGCCGTGGCAGGCCCTCTATAAGATTGACCGACGATCTGGTGAAGGTCGCGGGAATCTTTTGGATGCGGGCGGCACAGGACCAATTTGTGTGGAGAATATTGGGGGAGGCCTATGTCCAGCAGTGGACGTCTATTGGTTGATATGATAATGATGATGATGACAAACATCGCCCTACGACTATACCTAAGAGCTACGGTTCTCTATTTGATGATCCGACTATCACATAAAAAATCTTATTTCTTGTAAAATTTCGCAATAAATAAACTGGCCAGATCCAGAATAGTTGAGTAAAACACGTCAGTGAACAGCGAGATGAGTCTGCTCGCAATTTTCTCTTGAAAGGCGTTAATTTTCCATAAGGCCGCTGAAGGGACCGACGCAAAAGCCGACCAATTTACAACTTAATTCTGTAGCTTTTTTGTCGCCGTCTTCGGATAGAGGTTTATATTTATTATAATTTCGCCAGGTGGTTTCAAGTTCCTAAGGAATTGAATTGAAAGAAAGTGTTCTTCTTAATTTCAAGATTATAGACTCATCTCTTCGCTTTAGAGCCCGGGGTACGCTTAGATGACTAGCTTAGACGGGGTATTCAGGATTAGAGGAGAAGAGAGGAAGAGAAGAGCGTACTCTTTTTAAAAAAGGCCGGCAACACATTAGCTATCTCTCTGATTTCAGGGATGTTCATGGGCGGCGTTGATTACTTTCCATCAGGTGACTCGCTTGCTCATTTGTCCGCCTCTAGCATAAAAAAGAGGAGTCTGGTAATAACAATGAAGCGACTGACCTTCACAATCCTGTAGCAGGGGAACCAAACCAATTGCATACAAGGTTACACGTTTATTTATTTATTTTTATTTTCATAGAAAACAATTAGCTGATTCACAAAATATTCAACTTAAGGCGACGGGTAGTCAGGACTAGCGACACCAATTGATCAAAATTGTTAGCTACTAAACCAGATCCATTTTAAACAATTTCAGAGCGGGAGTCTCTAAGCAAACATTTATACTATTTATTTATTAATTGTGCACTACTTTTTGATTTGTTTTTGCACTCGAAATTTGGGTTAACGCCATAAGTAGCCGTTTTTGGCGGTAGTTCAAATTTCTAGTACAAAAACAGACCCAAAAGTTAAGTATAAGTATTAAATAAATAGCCTAAGTGTTCCGAGAGGCTGCAGCTGCGAAATTGTTAAAAAGATATCTGGTTTAAATCCTAACAATATAAATCAAATGGCGTCGCTAATGTGCCTTAAGGGATCGTTCACACCAAACGCATTGTCCGCCGCTGACGGTGAGTATTCTCACTGTCTGCCCCAGTGTGAACGTCGATTCAATTTGTAGTACGTGTTCTCACCAAACCGATAATGCGCTATAGCGTACGCGGCGCGCTATTCGAAAACTGCTTCCGCGCAGCCAATCCGCGTACGCCGCGCGTCGCGACAATAGACAATAGACGACCGTCAAACGTATAGTCAGTTTCGGTGTAAACGACAAGTTCAATTTATATGGAAAAGTAATAAACTGCGTAACGCGCGCTCACAGTCAGCGACTGACAATACGTTTGGTCTGAACGATGCCTATATGTATATGTATATGTCGCATGAATAGGTATATATCAGGTAATTATTAGGTTTTTAGAAACAATCTGAAATGTGTATGTTTCTCCACAATGTCACTCACCACTAGTACATAGATCTGAAAAACCCGGAGATGCAAGCTTGGATTCGAAATTTCATTCACCCGTAATTTTCGTATGGAAGGCACGTTCTTATCCACTGAGATCCTATATACTATTCATACAATTCATTTCCAATTTATGTACCTATTTCTTTTTGATAAAACATTTTTATAATCTTCAATCTCATATAATTATTGCGCGCTATTCTATGTTCTGAATTTTAGGTTCAACATTTGATAATGTAGAACTTTCATTGTTAGACAGCTTTGTTTTCAAATAAGGATAATGAGTTGTTGCAGTGATGGGCTTTGGGGACGTGTAACAGAAACAAGTGATGCGTTATAACTGTCTTGTTTATTACATACAAAAACTTATATACTAACCTAACCTATGGGGCGAGGTGCGTCACACACTACACCTCCCCCGTTTTTTTGTTTAAAAAAGAAATACCTATTAACTATTTTTTTTTTAATCATACATATGTGTAAAAAGATTTTTTTTTCCAGAAAAAACAATAGATTACAATTTAAACTTTTTAACTTTAGTAAAACTAGTGATTATTTATCGATTGATGTAATTCAATAATGACATGTTCAGAAATTTTAAATGAAACTGTAACATAAAAAAATATTAAGAAAAAGTTACTTAATAGCTATCATTATTTTTAATTATTATAATAAATTTTAAAATATATTTAAACTTATTTAAAAAAATTGTTGTTATAAACCAGTATTTTTACCTTTGTTATATTTTTTTTTTATCCAATAGTACATATATTTTCAAAACTGACTTTTAATACAAAACAAAGTAAGTACTTGCTGATACGAATACAAATTACATTAAAAAAAATTAAAGATTTTAAACAATAGCATAGACTTAGTTACTATCTACATAAATAAAACTATTGGCAATCCTTTTAATTTTAAAATTCCAATAATTTTTAGTTTTTTTTTATAAGTACATATTTTATGTAATTGAATAGCACATAATAATTTGGATAAATATTGCGTTTGATTTTCACTGACAGGATTTAAATTCTAAAAATTACAATTTATTGTACCTAATTGATTTATAGACACCACCTTCTTTTTTTTTTAAAAAAAAAAAGCATGTAATAACAATACAAATATTACAAAATTAATAAATAGTCTCAAATATGTCTAGTAGGTATTTAAATTGCAATAACATCAATAAATTCCTCTTTAAGTCATGGTTCTTCATAATTTTATTCATCCAATCATTGTAAAGTAAGTAACTTCTGTTATTATTTATTTCATAAATATCTAGTTAATTATTCTATTCATGCTATAAAATATTTATTTCTTAGCAATGGGTTTATTACTATCCTTCAATAAAGGTTTATTCAAAATACTTCTTTGCTTTTCTTTTAAAATAAAATACACACTTATTTCTCATTTTTAATGTTCGCATAAAAACTACTATCGATAGCTGTGTTACCAAAATCATTCATAATTATCCTTTGTCAATCTCACTTATCTCTGTCTTTTTATTTACTTAACTCCGATTTCTTTAAATAGCCTTTTTATTTTACTACACGATCACTCTTCTCTTGCTCGTTTATTCATCTTCATATACTTCGCATTGCGGTCGGTACACTTAGCAACATAGGTGCTTAGCCTATTTGCTTATATCGCCTGGGCCCGGCATAATTATTTTATTACTATACATTTTATTTTGGTACATTAATTATTTATAGACGTCTTTTGTAATACACAATGGTCACCTTTAGTGCCATTTGGGGGGGTCTTGTTTTAAGTCTCTTTTGGACTCCAACTCATCTCACAGAGGAAAACTCGTTCGCACCATGATTGATGGAAGGATCCGCCCCTCCATGTACCATAATATAATTGTGTACCGCACACTCGAGCAAATGTTACCTATCATTCTCTTTCATTATTCATTATAAAAACAACATTCCAAAATATGAATATTCAGCTAATAGGAGGTTACACAGCTCATGGGTGATCAATCCAATCACATATGATACCACTAAAAACTGAATGATTCCCAACTCTTTTAATAAACAAACATTCATTCTAAAACCTTTCTAATAAAACTTCATACCATAACCTATTACAAAATCTCATCCATGCTGTACCTAATTGCGAACTAAATGTAGCAAAAAGATTTTTCATACAGCTTACGTATCTCTCATTCCATATATAAAATCCTTTCATGCTGTACCTAAATGAATACTTAGTTTCAAAAAGATTTTTCATACAGCTGCTAAAATAAAAACTGGATCTTCTAATCATATACTGCCTTACATCATACTGTGGCACCATACTATCATTGCATTGTAAAAAAAAATATTACCTATATGACCTACTTACTTTACAATACACATACGAAATTAAAATGTTATTTATCGGGCTTGGTGCGGCAGCACACTCAGCACAATCAGCCCACACGTGTAGGTCTTGTTTGTAAAATCCTCTTGTTACCGCTTTTAACTAAATGACGCAAGTAATATGGTATGCAGCGCATAACTATATCAGCAGAAATACAAAACTAAACGTAAATGGAACGCTAAATCGTTTTGTTTGTCATGTAGGGAATTTAATCCTCTGCATGTTTACACTAACCGATCCTTATATGAATCTAATGAGTAATACAGAATCCTAACTTTGGACTTTGAATTGCTAAATGATTTCGTATATCTGAATTGTTTTATTAATGGGCAATGGTATGGAATAATCATTTTTATGTAATAAGTTTCAATTAAGCAGTTACTTATAATTATACTATTGTCTGTATCTAAATAAATGAATTAGAAGCATTCATTTCAATGTTTTTGTTAACAAAAATTTTATTAAATTCTAATAACAAAAATCAGACTTTTATGTTTGTAACTATGTAACATTATGGAAGTTAGTTGTTTTACTACGAAATTTACGTCAAATACTTAGTTTTTGTTTTTTTTTTGAAACGATCCTAATAGTACTATACTGTCATTAGTACTGTCATTGTACATGATAGTGAAATATATTGTATAAAATGATAAAAATACTTAATGAACAAAATTCTCAAAGTTTCAATTAGGAAGTAAGAGTATTTCCGTTCCTCACGATTCGAAAATTTACCCTTGAAAAATTAATTAAATCTGTGTCACTGTCTGTTCAATTATTAGTAGGAAAACTAAATCTCATTTTGAGATATAGAGAAGACTACCTAATATTAATTTAAAAAAATGTAAAGTACCTTAGTAGTCTGTAGTAATCTTCAAACGTACCTTATCCAAACAAATACTATACCTAGGTACTTACTATTATTATTACAATTTATTTATCTTTGCGTGTTGTGTATATTTTAATATTAATTTTAATCATGTTCGCAATCTGACTTAAATAAATTATGTGACCTCCTTTTGTTGTTAGCATACCAAGCCGTAATTTGTGTATCATGTATACTTAAAACAATTTGATTTTCAATTTAATTAATTTCAAACCCGACAATAAGAATCAAAAGTTCGCGTATTAAAGTTTTGGAAGAGCTTACTTAGTTTTTTTTTTTTTTCCAAAAAAATGTTAAGGCAAAAAATTTTTCAACAAAAACAATCTCAGGATAGTTTCAAATCTAAATTAATTCAACCTAGATGCTTACCTGAATAATGTAACCATATAGACCAATACTTATACTCTTCACGTATTTCATAAAGGACTCACAGACAATCTAATGAAACTAACATTTTTTTTAAGTACCTAATTAATTTATTTCTGTCAATACATTTTTATTTAATTTAGAAATATTTACCTACCTGTCCACAATATTTTTTTCAATACCTTAGAACTTGATTTCAACATTTTCAAATACAAACGCTATCTTGCCTAAATACTTATAGACGTTGAATAAAATAAGAGACGTTAAAATATTTAATTCAATGTAAAGAAGTTAAAATAATCAGTAATTATTTATGTTGATTTATGTGTCAATGCCTAATTACAATAAAATCTACAGAGGCACATAATCTTATAAAAAGGTTTTTATGTTGCCAATAGAGTTTTTTTTATGTAGTATAAATACTACCAGAATATCGCCTGGTGTTCTAATTAAAAACATTATATTATTAAGAAAATAGTAAGATAAAAAAATATAATCGGCTTTTTGCGGCGGTTATCAACGTTCTTTTTCCTGTTCTTGGCGATGGCGATGTCCATGGTCTCGAACGAACTCCCGGCGCCCAGCATTCACCTATATCAATCATCTGACACTTTCAACACCCGGCTGCCGGCAATCTCACTCTCTCGACTCCATCAGCTCCCAGCAGCCTGCAATAATTTCATCATCCCTCGGGCGCCATCAACGCCCTGCGCCCTGCTCTCCTTCTGATGTTGATAGCACGCACGCACCATATTGTCTATTTTTTTTTTTTCACTTTATAAGTCTTAATATCTTAGGTACTGTCTTTTTTTTCCACATTAAGTCTTTTTCATTTTTTTTTCTTATTTTTATAATTCCGTTATCACTGTATCAAAACTTAGTACACATGTACCCGTGCGCAGCGCCGCCAAAGGCAGCACTGGCAGGGTCGCCATGCAGTGATGGGCTTTGGGGACGTGTAACAGAAACAAGTGATGCGTTATAACTGTCTTGTTTATTACATACAAAAAACTTATATACTAACCTAACCTATGGGGCGAGGAGCGTCACACACTACATTGTTAATACTTTGGTACACATCTAATGTGTTGAATACAAAATTGTAAATTATGAGTAATGTACGAGTATTAATAGCAATGATAAAAAAGTTATACAAAAAAAATAAAGTTTAAAAACTAAAACCAATAAAACACGCTCTAATAAGTACGGAACAAGAAAATAGTCTCTGCTGAAATTATTATGAAAGAAAAGAAAGAAAGAAAAATATTCATTCAGTGTATAACAATAACATTAAACATTTAAAATAATGACGGTACACAGTAAAACACCGAAAAGGCACATACTCAGCATGTGTCGGGGTGTCGCGCCACCCCGACGCTGGTATTCTGTATGTACCCATAGAAAGAGCACTGCTATAAAAATAAATACAATAAACTAGCGTTGGTGTTATTATACATAGAATTATCATTATAATAGTATTTTATATACGTGTGTTCATGCTTGTCTATGTGTATGTTTGTGTGTGTGTGTGTGTGTGTGTGTGTGTGTGTGTGTGTGTGTGTGTGTGTGGGTGTGTGTGTGTGTACGAGTGTGTGTGTTTGTGTGTCTGAAAAATTCAATATAAAAGTGTTTATGTGTCTGAAAAATTTAATATAATTATGCTGTATCGGCGTGGTCGTATGCCACATTGAATTTATTTTATTATTATAATGAATGTGTTTTGCTACAGTAGGTGGCATACGACCACGGCGATACGGTTTAATAATTTCAGCAGAGACAATTTTTTTGTTTTGCACTTTTTAGAGCGCGTTTTTTGGTAGTCGGGTTGTAGTTTCAAACTTTACTTTTATTTAACATATTTATAGTTATGCTATATAAAATAACATGTTTGAAATTTGCTAAAAAACTCTTTCATTTTATACCCCACACGGTACCGTCAAGCAAAATTATTTACTCTGAGTCCCCTGGAAGGAGCTCTAGTCAATTTAACGTGACGTCATACCAGCTTTAGCCAAAAGACAATCAAGGCGCTTCTAACGACACATTTGTTCAAATATGAGAACTAATTTAGAAGTTATGAGGGAACAGATGAACAACCATACATACATACAGTTCAAAAAATCATAACCCTCCTTTTTGCTTCGCCGTAACCGGGAAAAAAAGTGATACTATATGTTAGTGATACCAACAAATACCTTTCTATGTATCAGTAATGTAAACCATATATAAAAACCATTAAGATTTTACCAAAAACAGATTTCAACCGTCTGTGTTGTCTCATTTCTCTCACTATGCCAAGACACCTTTAGCCGTCACTATGATCAGTCGAATGAGCCTGCTCGACTGGCAGCGGTTCCCCTCCTACTTACCGACCTGACTCTTCCCGCTTGCTACCCTGGGCGACCCGGGAGCAAGCTCCCTATCACCTTATTTATTTATGTATTTATTCCCATGGATAAGCAGGACTAGGGCTCTAGGGACTTAGTGTCTTAGAGAAAGGGGCTCTAGGCTCACTAGAGAGTTAGGTTCCCTCCCTTTCCTTATATTCTGTTCGCCGGGACGCGGTGCCTTGCGATCATCGCTTTCCCGCCCGTATAACATAACTACTTATTTTGTAAATGTAATTTTGTTTCTGTGCAATAAAAAAATCTATGTATGTATTCTACGTACACATATCAGAAATTAATAGAAAATATTAAATAAATAAATAAAATGACAGTTATAAGTAATAAGACCGATTATCTTTCAGTTCATTTTGTTATTTGCTTATGAAAACCCTTGAAAGCGTTTGTTTCCTAATTGTTTGACATTAAAATGAACCAACGATTTATATCTATTTTGTAAATCGTTTAACCAAAATTGAAAAATGTTATTTTCTAATTTTGTCAAGTCATAAGGGAAATCATAAAATTTTTATCACACAGTAATTCAATATTAATGGTTTTATAGACCGCGCTCTGAACCACAATTGTTTTAGAATATAATGTATTTGTGAATTGAAATTCGAATATTGAATACATATTTTTCATAATTGCACGTTATCTGTTGTAGCGCAACATTGACTATTACATTTCGAAATCCAACTAACAAAATTAATACCATTCAGTACAGTTTACGAGATGAGTGAATTAAAAACAATATCAACCTTCCGAAAATTTATTATCATTGAAAACATTTTTTGCATTAATCGTAGCACTCTATTCAACAACCAATTCTGGTTTTTGTGCAACGTTATTTTCTTCATCACCATCAGTATTGTATGGAGTTTAATTGTTTATGATGTATTCGTTTCTGACGTGAAAGTCAATTTTGGATTGAGAGTGCTCCAACTATATTCAATATGTGTAACTTTATACTTAGCATGGGCTGCAAAATCTACTGCATGTTTTACAATGATAGCTAGGTTGGATGAAACTTGCGGGGATGACGTAGAGTATACATCCAAATTAAAGGACAACATATCCAATTCTTTAACAATTTTGGCAGCAATAATGCTGATAGATGTTGTTGGATTTATAATTTTGGACGTTAAAGTAAGCGTTTTACTTCCATGTTTTATTGCAATGGGAGCTCAAAATGCAGAAATTTTATGTTATTCCCTCTTGATAAATGTCATTAATTTGAGATTGTGTAAAGTGGATACTGTGTTTTCAAATATAGGAGCACACGTTTACGGATATATATTACTGACTAGTGCTCATTTGTGTGAAGAATTTACAATTAGAGTAAGTACCACAAAATTCTTGCTCCCCCACTCAAACACATACTACATAATGTGTAATATACGTATATTAAGTAAGTGCATTATGCACACACTCTTTTCTTTCACAGGTATTGACATGTGGTAGGACACAGACAAACTGTTCAATTTTACAAAAATAAACATGGCATATTCTGCACGATACGCACGTATAAATAGAATACTATTAATGCTGTAATAAGCCTTTAATGTTAATTTTAAGCATGTATGCATATTCGGCACTTAGCTTTTAAGATATTTCCTGTGTAAATGTCCATCTAAAGTGTCGAATAAATGATTTCTTATTCTTATTCTTACAAATATTTATAGTTAGAGGTAATAGGAAAATTCAATAGTAAGATTATTTGTTTTTTCTTTTTTCAGATAATACTGATGTTAACAGTGACATGTTCAGAGACAATATTTTATTTGGTTTTATTCGTTCTCAATGGAAGTGTGGTGAGTTAAAAAAATATTGACTATAATATAATAAACTATCATATCCCACTCCTCGGTATATACCAGTCTATATATATAATACTGGTGTCCTCCCACCAGTATCCGACTGGTATTCACCTGTCTGAACGTAATAGCTTGACGTTCTCGACTGTTCCCGTTGCCGACTCAATAGGGGGGCAAGCCAGACCTACGTGTAGATTCACCCGAGCCCTTCGCCCAGAGATCTGTGATAGTCTAAGCCCTTGCTGGGTACCAGGGTCATTTCAATTAGTACGAGTACTTTTTTTCTTAGTGTGGGAAAAATAGTTCGGCGGTTTTCGTTAGATGGAGCTTGTAAAAAACAGATGACAAAGCAATCAAGCAGATGGTTCGGCGTTGTTTCGGTAGATTTTATTATGCATTTTTACATCGCGCTAGTAAAGCGTGTTTCCGAAACAATAACTTTAAGCCGCCTGCCCACATCAGCAATTTTAAAAAAAGTATGGAAAATAAACCTAGAGATCTAGAAGGTATTGGGAATTTCGGAATAGAGCAAATGAATTATTCATGATATTTTAATTTAATTAATCGTCTCCTTGACTTATTCTCGAAGGTGGCCGTACTAAATGGCCGTTAGTATTGGTCGTTTTCCTCTAGATGGCGCTAGCTAACTATCTCAGTATATATAAGTTACTCTATGCTGAATATCTATAACCATTATCCATTTAAGCGATGAGGAATGCGTATATCCTGGGCATAGCCTGGAGGTATTTGGGCTATCCCCAGCTTGGGTATGCATAAGGTAGAACTAGAAACAAACCCAAGCTCTTGAAGGTTGAGGCAGAATCACTACAAATTTTCATCGAGACTTAAGTAAATGATGCACTTAATATTTTTCTACAAATTCGTCGACATACCAAGGTCTCCGGTAGCTTAGGCTATTTATCTAGGGGTTAGATCAAATGTAGGTGTTGTTATGAAATATTAAATATAATTGTTAAATATGACATTAATTATCGAAACATAATATACATATTTTAAATTGTTTCAGCTTACAACGACATTAGTGTACATGGCCATTCGACTTTTTTTTACTCTTTTTACAGTATGGGTTCTATGTTTGGCTGCTGCCAAAACTGAGAATATTTGCAAAAAATTGACATTTAATTTGACCTCTAAAATTTTACTAGATCCAAAAATCAGTAAATGTAAGTAAATTAATTTATTCGATTAATTTTGTTCAAATTTCGCCAAATTGTAGTCTAGAATAAACCCTCTTATGGTTTAGTTAAGAGCTTGTACATAATTACTTATAAATCAAGGAGTAGACTAATAACTTGGCCGTGTGGTCCCCGGCAGAGTAGAATAGGCCACCCTCACTCTTATCGAGGTGTCGTAAAAGGCGACTAAGGTAAAGCTGCTGGCATTATCATCAGCACCCAGAGAAGGAAAACTCTGCATTTATATCAAAACCCTCGCCAACCCGTCTGCCAAGCGTGGTGAGTATGGCAATTACCCCTCATGTGATTGAGGGAGGCCCGTGCCCCAGCAGTGGGGACTTAAATGGGCTGACGATGATGATGATGAGACTAATAAATAAGTGACTGCCCCTTTTGACATTGCGTGTTGGATGGAACGGGAAGATATCATTTAGTACGGTAATAACTTTAGATCTCTATTTATAATAAAGTGGTTCGGGCTTAATTCATCATCATTCCATAAACCCTTGCCCTCTTATTACAAAAAAACTACTGTGATACCGGCTTTAATCCTTAACTAAAAAAAACATGATTATTACGGAATAACGTTCGTTCTTCATTTTTTATTACTAATCTTTGACCAATGATTGTGTCATAATTGATCAATCGTTCGTTCAGTGATGTTTCGTTTACATAACCTTGTTTTGTCTGAAGTAAAAATTTTTGAAATATTTTTAGGCAACAATAAATTATAATGAAGTAAGGTGTCCAAGTAATAGGAATTGCTTCTATTTTGGACTTAAATCCAAAAACAATAAGTTGACTATTTTCTCACAAATAACTTACCGTAAAACGGATTGAGCTGTCATTAAATCGATATTTTGAGGTTATTATTTTAGTACTCACTTTAAATTAGGGTTCCGGGTGGTTTAACTTTAGTAACTAACGTTAAACTTAATTTTGTAATAATGTTTATTCTAGTTCTTCAATAATTTCTAGCATTAAACCCAATACTTATTTTAATCCACGCTTTGGAATAAGAGGGTTACTGACTAAAACCATTTAGGTAAAAGAAACGGTAAAAAAATCGAGTTTTAATTAGCCTTTTCTATTTTTTAGAAACCGATGTATTTTACAGAGATTTATTGAACGTTTATGAATTAGACCTTCAGTCATATTACTTCTTAAATTCAGAACAATTTCCAAAATTACATTAAATATGTGTTTTTTTGGTTTAATTTATCTCTTTCTTTCTCAGATCCTAAATCAATTCAACACAACACCGTGACTCGTTGGTTATCTAGAGTTACATTCCGTCATCCAAGGTATCTAAGCGGGACTGTTATAGCAATTGACTTGACTGTATTGTTGTATATCATTGATTTAAGCATAAGCTATATGCTTATAATTGTGCAGGTAAATTTTATACTTATTTTATTACGTGAATCCCCGGAAGAGTAGAATAGGCCACCCTCACTCTTATCGAGGTGTCGTAAAAGGCGATTAAGATAAATCTGCTGGCATGATCATCAGCACCCAAAGAAGGTAAACTCTGACTAAACCCTCGCCAACCCGTCTGCCAAGCGTTGTGTGTATGGCAATTACCCCTCATGTGATTGAGGGAGGCCCGTGCCCCAGCAGTGGGGACTTAAATGGGCTGATGATGATTTTATTACGTGAAATAAAATTTGACTCGACGTTTATATTATTAGGTTACTACTTAGACAAAAATTAAAAAAAACCCCGACAGTGGGAGCTGTTCGATTATTCAAGCCCTTTTATATGATACCCATATTGTGGGAGTTGTATTAAAACATACAATCCATATCTTTGTGACGGCAGCCATCTTGGATCGATTTTTATCTAACATAACTAAGAACACTCCCCCCTTATTCATCTTTCAAACAAAAAAAACAAAATCAGTTCATTTGTTCGGGAGCTATGATGCATATGCAGACACACAGACACACACGCAGACAGACACGTAAAACTTATAGCACCCCGTCGTTTTTGCGTCGGGGGTTAAAAATTGTCTAAGGGTTACTACAATCCACTGTCCTTGAAGAATTGAACCAAACGTGTTTGAAATAAAGATGATAATCTATCTAATAAATTTGACAGTATGTAATAATCTGTGGCTGTATTTGTACAATATACCTAGCGCAATAAATATAGCACTTTGAATAAAGCCAGATAGAGCAGTCAAACATTTCTTTATAGTAAAATGATTTGCATTAATGAATTGAAATAAAATAAAGCAACCTATACCTCAATTATGTAGTAAACTTTTCGTGAAAAAAATACCTCAAATCTACCTAAAAAATAGGTTTATACGCATTACAATATCTGTGGTTTATACGTATATAATTTCGCTTAATTAATTAGGCGCATCAATTAAATTCGTTTTGTTAATAGATTTACTCACATAATTCTAAATCCTAATGCTTCAAATAAAATAACTAGAGGAGGTTGATAAATGGGAAATAGCGCCATCTACACAGTGGAGCTGGAATCAACAAGAGCTGTAAATGCCTCCACAAAAGCATGAAACAAGCCCCGCCACGTTTTTGCAAAAAGTTATATTGAATTTTTACGTTTTTCTTCATTATTTCATTTATTTTGGGCAGGAAATTTTAAGCCATGGAAATTGTATCAAATAGATAAGGAAAATGAAGTATTTTGGTGTTTGATTTTAGATTGGAATGCTATTTATTTCAAGGGTTTTGTTATTGAATATTTCGCTATGGAACATGTGCTTTTCCGAGTGGTGATAAGTTAGGTTAAATAGAGTAAATGAGATGTTGCTAGTTGGTTCACAAAATAATATTTGAGTACGTTTTTCAAGTAGGTAGGTATCTTTAGAATTTTTCGAACATAGCTCGGGATTAGGCAAGCATGGTGATTAAGCCTAATCCCATCATAGTAGCGACGCCTTGATCTCTATGATGGAAGCCTTTGCAAGTGGGACAGAATATACTAGCTGATACTTTACTTTTTAACGTTTTTCAAATTTCTTTTTCAGATTCACATCGCTTTCTTTTCATGAGAATAAAAATGATTATTTAAAACTTTTATTTCGAATAATGACTTGTTTTACTTTTTGAATGTGAATTACTCTTTTCGCCGCACAATTGTCCTTTCTGCATGACCCAAAGGTTGACTGGTAGAGAATGCGTCTGGGCATTAAGTTCGCCTATTGTATCGTTTTGTGCAATAAAATTTTAAATAAATAAATAAAAATTACATAAATGTGATTCGATATGACCTGTTTTAATAAATCCTCTTATAACATCTACTACCATTAGGCTTAGAACCCAATAAAAGCCAGGTAGGCGTGGGCATACCGAATGTTTTCTGTGGAGAAAACTTTCGGAGCCGTTACAAACAGGCAGGGGAAACAGAGGGCTGTAATGTCCCACAGTCCGTGCGGTGAACTAATGAACTCATACAGGTGTTACTAATCTGCTCAAAGCCCTCAGGGCTGATACAAGGTGAATTGGTTAATATTTTTACATCCATATAACGTGTTACCAACAATTCTCAACCACTTTTGTTTTAAGACTTTTGAAAATTATTTTTTATTTTTTTTTTTATGCTAGAGGCGGACAAACGAGCAAGCGAGTCACCTGATGGAAAGTAATCATCGCCGCCCATGAACATCTGCGAAATCAGAGAGATCGCTAATGTGTTGCCGGCCTTTTTTTACAAAAGAGTACGCTCTTCTCTTGAAGGTCCCTAAGTCGTAGCCGTCCGGAAATACTCCTGCAGCCAAACCAAAATAATTTATTATTAATTAATTCCAAATAAATTATTTTGTTTATTTAATTTAATAATTTATTTTAATGCACAAGTAAGAAAGAAATGACACACAACATTATAAGTAAAGCAAGTATTTGTGCTTTGCAAGAATTCAGCATAAAAAAGCAACAGGGGTTTCCAAACTAAGCTAAGCCTGTATCTTGGAAACCAGAGAACAGTCTTAGGATTCCGAGTTCTTGCAATCACCAAATAAACATTAGAAAATAATTAAAATAAAATAAAAATAACAAAAAAACTTTTTTTTTTAGTATTACTTAAGTACAATGAAATGAAATTGAACCCAGGACTTAGAAACATCAACGTAGGATTTTTTCAGTGAACTGATAGTCCAACGAGAGTAGCCATTGTGTTATTCTGAATTTGGCTTCAGGGACAGTGCAGCAATTAGAATATATTTTTTTTAATTAATACGAAGTTAGTTTCATTTCGTACGGGGAGACAAAATTTTGGAATAATTATCCAAAACCGGATACCGGAGTTGGGTACCGGAGGCCCAATCCAGGGGAAGGGGGTTTAAAAGGTAAGCAGCGCACTTGTGACAGGGCGCCCTCTTGCTAGGTGGGGGGACGATCTGCGCAGGATGGCTGGTAAGAGCTGGATGCGAGAAGCCATGGATAGATCACAGTGGCGAACAATTGGAGAGGCCTACGTCTAGCAGTGGACTGCGATAGGCTGATGATGAATGTGACGGCTTGGACGCAACCGAGAATGGCGCGCTATGATGAGAGGCGGCAAACGAGCAAGTTCACCTGATAGAAAGTGATCACCGCTGCCTATGATCATCTTCATAATAAGAAAGGAGACTGTATGACCTGGTATGAGGATAATAATCTCAACATGGAAATCAATATTTTAACCGTCTCATCTCAATACATTTTTGATTGTATTATGTTTGTACGCAAGAACTTGTACCTTTACTCGCAAAAATCAGATTTTCATAGCTTTATCACGCGAAATAAACATAGGCGTGCTGTCCCAAATCTTAGACTTCATAAAATTGGAAATTCATTTATAGGATTGAAAATAAGAATGTTTAAAAAGTTACCTCAAAATATTATTGATTTACCGGTACATAAGTTTAAGTTGCATGTTGCATGCCTAATGCAGAAAGGCTACTATAAAGTAGATAATTATTTTAATAAGAATTCCTCAACATGTTGATCTCTTCGCCTGTCCTCTAATGTATAATTCATTTCATAATTTTTCTTTGGCGATTTATCTAAACGATATTGATTAAATCATTGTATGTCACTGTTATCACAACTGTATAATAATGAAAATTGTAATTAGCATATTATTTGAAAAGAGTAACTATTGAGTTTCTTGCTGATTCTTCTCGGTAGAAATTGACATTCTGAATCAGCGGTAGATTGCATAATATTTGACATTTATAAATGTTCTGTATGGACTTAAATTGAATGGACATTTTAGATTTTTTTAAGCAATTGCATATAAAGGTGGCGATCAAAAAGAGTAACCAGCAAGTTTCTTGTCGGATCTTCTCGACCAGAAACAACATTCCGAGCCCGTAGTAGAATCGAATTATGTTTAAGTATTTCTTAGTATATTTATGTATCGGCATAAAGATATATAATTACATGTAAATTATTCTTATACTTATAGATAGTTATAAAAGATTTTAATGTATGGCAATTTGTAAGTTCTGTGTAAAAGCTTATACATTTTTATTACAAAACGTAAACACACACATGCATACACACACACACACATACACACACACACACACATACACACACCCACACGCACGCACGCATAGACACGCCTATACTCTCTCGAAAGCACATACAGACACATATAAATTAAGTCTAGCTGTATCTTGTAATACCTAAATATTTACCTTATAAAATAAATAATAATAATAATTCTCACAATATCTCATACGTTAACCTGATTCCGTACTAAGTAGCTTCAGCACTTGTGTTACAGATATCAGACAACAGAGGACCAAATGTTTGACCTGGGTGGGGATCGAACCCACGACCTTTGGCGTAAGAGGCAAGGTCACTACCAATTGCGCCATCCGGTCAGTCAGTATTGCAGTTACACTTAAGCTTTAAATTAAAATCCTTAATAATAAACCTGTGGATGAAGAGCGAGGTATCCCATCACAAGTATCTTTGATTACTTACCGGGAAGCCCCGTTAACTAATTGTAACGGATTTTTCTAAATAAAATATATATATTTAATTTTTTAATTTTGTGCAGCAGAATAAACGTACTATATATCTTGAAAACTGCAGCAGCCAATCCGTTTCACAAACGTGCATTATACCTATGTATGTACGTAAGATGAATAAAACATTTACCTACACTATGAAGCAAAACTGGCAACCCTAGGTTTTCATAATATATTTACTTACATCAGAAATTCTACTCAGCATCGACTAACGTAAATATTCTTAATGTAATAAGTACAGACGGTGTCAGCTCAAGTTATCAAAAATAACACTTATATCTCTGACATTAAGACGGTGTAAAATCGAAAAAGGATAACTTGACAAAACGCTGTGGTTCATAGTAGTTAAAGTTTGAAATTGCCGTTTTTTTATTTTGATTAAAGGCTACGTTTCTAAGGTTAGTAGTACTGTTTATTCTTAAGCAAATAATAAGTCATCATCATCATCATTTCAGCCAATAGACGTCCACTGCTGGACATAGGCCTCCCCCAATGTTCTCCACACAGGTCCTGCGCCGCCCGCATCCAATTGATTCCCGCGATCTGCACCAGATCGTCGGTACACCTTGTGGGGGGCCTGCCACGGCCGCGACTTCCTGTACGTGGCCTCCTTATCTTATCTTATCTGTTAGGGGCCATTTTCATGGGGCACGTCGACTCTAAGGGATCTTTTGTACCTCCCCTATCTTTTGCGCTATTACTCACGAAAGATTCGTTTCATCGGCGTCACGATGTCTTTCGGATTGAAGTGCCTGTAGTCTCCTGGTTTAGGATAAGCGTTACCTAGAAGACACATTCTACCTCTGGCTAGTGAGTCGCATTCACTTAAAGGATGTTCTATGGTTTCCGTCTCCTCCTTGCATGCTCTGCAGTCGCTGTTCGATGTCATCAGCATTTTGTTCGTTGCATAATGCCCTGTTAACGCACCTATGAGCATCCTTGTCTGTTGTCTATTGCCTCCGAGAAGATTTTTTTTTTTTTGCGTGGCCTCCACTCAAGGACCTTTCCGCCCCAACGGCCCTCTGCTCTCCTCGCTATGTGCCCTGCTCATTGCCACTTGAGGCGTAAATAAGTAAAGCACTTAAAATTTTTCGACAGTCTTCAGTCAGATATTTGTAGGTACATACAAATATTGATGAAACTGTCATAGGCTCACGACGAAGCAAAAAACACTTACAAAATTCGTCGACATACCAAGGTCTCAATACACAATTCTTTATTACTTTCATAGTGTACATAACAGATGGTGAAGTATAACAAAGCAACCACTATATACCCCTTAGGGCAATGCATTATGAAAGGGAAGCAGCTAAAAATTAAAATCGATTGGCGTCGCTAGTGTGCCCTACCCGTCACCTTAAGAATAAATTTCAAAAGATTGCCATACCCAAAAAAACATATTACTGTTTAGATTACACGATAGTCTCAAACTCAAATAATTATTTATTTACATAAGCTTGTACACAGCACTTACAAATCGTCATACATTTGAATGACTTAAAACTTTTTAGAAGTACTTATGTATAACTTACATGTTAATACATATATAATATATACTAAAAATATACTAAAAAAATAATAAACAAAATGCGATTCTACCACCGGCTTGGAGAGTTGTTTCTGGTCGAGAAGATCCGGCAAGAAACTAGTTACTCTTTTTAATCGCCAAACTTTCATACAATGTTGAGTCATCATCATATCAAGCCATACAGTACCATATTGTATTCTTAATTCTTGATACTATTATTGTCTCCGCTGAGAGTTCTCTCTGGACCGAATGTCGTCTAAACATGGTAACAAAGGATTGACAAGGTTTTTTTTATGTTATAGGGGGCAGACGAGCAGACTTATCACCTGATGGTAAGTGATTACCGCCACCCATGGACTCCTGCCACATCAAAGGACACACAATATTTTTTTTGTTTGTGTGATCTTTTGTAACTGATTTTGTACTCGTATATAGTGTTGTGATGTCCAAAATAAGAAAAAAAATCTTTCTTTCTTTCAATTGCGCTGCCAGCCTTTTTAAAAAGGGGTGCGCTCTTTTCTCAAACATTTGTAGGTCGTATCAGTCTGGAAATACCGATACGGAATGTAAGGGAATTAAGTTGTAATTTTTAACCCCCGACGCAAAAACGACGGGGTGTTATAAGTTTGACGTGTCTGTGTGTGTGTGTGTGTGTGTGTGTGTGTGTATGTGTGTCTGTCTATGGCATCGTAGCTCCCGAACAAATGAAACGATTTTGATTTTGTTTTTTTTTTTGTTTGAAAGATGAATAAGGTATATTGGATAAAAATCGATCCAAGATGGCCGCCGTCACAAAGATTAGGATTTTATGTTTTAACACAACTCCCACAATATTAAAAGGGCTTGAGTAGCAGAATATATTAATTGTGAAAAATTTCAAATCCAAGATGGCCGCCGTCAGAAAATGACGAATAACCTATTTGTTGTTCCAACTGCCTCAATATAGGTATCAAATGAAGGAGCTTTAGTAGTGTAGGCGGTTTTTTAAATTTTCAATTTAATTTTCTACAGAGCAGTGCCATACTATTTTTACATCGATCGAAATAAATTGTCACGCTACGAGTACTTTTATAAACTTCAAAAATGAATTAACCCTTTATTAATATTTTCTGATGCTTCCTGACAATTTAATTGGGAAAGCAACAAAGGCGTCTCCATAATGTCTCAGAGGGTTAATGAAATCACAACAAAGAGATGAATTGAGTGCTATGATGTCCATGCTCCAAATTGCCTCGCGCAATTAAACCTTCAGGCTCGAGGTAAACGACTTAATTAATAAGAAAGGACATGACCCACTTTACAAGAGCTCTGGCACGGATAGATGATTTGTTCAGCTATAAAGTTAACGTATTAATCCATATTGTATAGCTTAACTGTGTTCCACTACGTGAGTGAGTGAGGGTATCGGAGGCCCAATTCGGGGGAAGGGTTTTTTATAGTGGCTCAGTATATTGGCTCTCCTTCAGCCTGATGGTAAGCAAGAGTAGAGCCCACGCTTCGTTTGAAGGAATCCATATTGTAGGAAGGTGGAAATACATGCGTAGGCAACGAGGTCCATTTCTTGATGGTGCGGCTGAAATAGGAACTGCCACATTTTTTAGTCCCACTGTGAAGATTGAATGTTTTCCACTGTGAACATTTAAAGGGAGGTATCGCACTTGTGACTCCATTCCGGATGTCCATGGGCGGCGGCGATCACTTACCATCAGCCGCGGCCGTGTGGTCCCCGGCAGAGTAGAATAGGCCACCCTAACTCTTACCGAGGTGTCGTAAAAGGCGACTAAGGTAAAGCTGCTGGCATGATCATCAGCACCCAGAGAAGGAAAACTCTGCATTTATATCAAAACCCTCGCCAACCCGTCTGCCAAGCGGGGTGAGTATGGCAATTACCCCTCACGTGACTGAGGGAGGCCCGTGCCCCAGCAGTGGGGAATTAAATGGGCTGATGATGATGATGATGATGATCCATCCGCTTGTCTGCCACCCATTACATAAAAAAAACTGCTATCTTTGTTACACTACAATATTTGAATTCCGGTTTTGCGATTTTTCACGTAAATTACTCGTATCATCGAGTTATCGTAATAAAAAATCGATTTTAAGTTTATTCTCCTCATTTCTAGTGTGATATACTTACGTTTAACATCACAGATAGACCGATGTGTAATATCCATCAGTGTGTAATTGGCCATATCGAGAGGTTGGAAGACCGTCTCGTGAAAAAAACATACCAGGGCCAACCCGTAGGCCGACGCCCAGTTGGGTGACGGAGGTATCGCTGGAAGGACGTCGTCGAGACTGATCAGGACAATATCTGGCAAGAAGTAGTGCAGGGTTAACCGAAGTAGCAATCTCTTGTTTCGGAGACCAATTGCTTTCCAACCGGTGATCCGTCTGCTCGTCTGCCACCTATGACATAAAAAAGCCAAGGCTAAGCCAAGGATCGCTGAGACAGGATTAAGTAAGTAAGTGTGTAATGTAAGACATTCAATTATATTGTTCATGTCCTGTACCAAGATCGTCTTTGCAGATATATTCAATGCAAGACAAATTACGGTTAACTTGAAAACGATAATAAATAAATTCACACAACATCTCATACTTTGACCTGACTTCATACTAAGGTTGCGGATATCACCTCGAAGTAAATCCCCTAGAACAATACAATTAAGGTTAATTTAGTCTGTTCTTTTTCACTTACTCTTCTCATTGTGAATTCCCCGGTTGCGTTCAAAGCAATCGCTTTAAAGCCCGGAGTACGCTTAGAACATGATTCAAGATTTACGTATTACGTATACGTATGAACGTTACCCTAGAATGGCATTAACAGCTGTCTAATTACTGAAAATTCGATGCTTCGACCAATCACCTCTTCGGGGATGTTAATTCATTTTCGCTTACCTTTTAAGGCGACAGGTAGCCCTAACTAGCGACACCATTGGTTTTTAATTGTTAGCTGCTAAATCGGATCTATTTTAAACAATTTCGGGGTTACAACCTCTTGCCAAACACTTACACAATTTATTAATTAACCATGCACAAAGGTTGGCTCCGTTTTTGTACGCGAAAAATTGATTACCGCCAAAAGCGGCCACTTTTAGCATGAATCAATTTTTCGCGTACAAATGTTGGGTCCGCCTTTGTGCATAGTTATTTAACAAATACTATAAGAGTTTGCCGAGAGGTTGTAACCCAGAAATTGCTTAAAGTAGATCCGGTTTAGTAGCTCACAATTAAAATCGATTGGCGTCGCTATTGTGCCCTACCCGTCACCTTAAAGCCCGGAGTACGCTTAAAACATGATTCAAGATTTGGGGAGTCTGGTAATTACAATGAAGCTTGACATACGTATGAACGTAACCCTAGAATGGCATTAACAGCTGTCTTACTACTGAAAAATCGATGTGTTCAACCAATTACCTCTTCGGGGATGTTAATTCATTTTCGCTTACCTTTTAAGGCGACGAGTAGCCCTAACAAGCGACATCAATCGAATTTAATTGTTAGCTACTAAACCGGATCTAATTGAAACTATCTTGTACATGGTTATTTAATGAATAGTATTAGTGTTTGCCGAGAGGTTGTAGCCCCGAAGTTATTTAAAATAGATCCGGTTTAGTAGCTAAAAATTAAAATAGATTGGCGTCGCTAGTGTGCCCTACCCGTCACCTTAAATGGAAGGGTGTTGATCTAGCTATTATTCTTGAGAAGGTTATGAAAATGTCGTCGACAAAGATAAAGATAAAAGATAAAAAAAATCTTTATTCAATTAAGGTCCATACAGGACACTTATAAATGTCAATATAGATAAACATTTTATCATCTACCGCTAGTTCGGAATTTCGATTTCTACTGAGAAGACACCAGCAAGAAACTCAGTACAACTTGTGCGGATAAAGAATGGTATCAGAAATGGCGGCGCATCTATTCACTTCTCGCTCGCACACTATTTGCGTCTATACTCGCACCCTACGAGTGCTAGTATAGACGCAAATAGTGTACGAGCGAGAAGTGAATAGATGCGCCGCCATTTCTGATACCATTCTTTATCCGCACAGGTAGTAGTTACTTTCAAATATTGATGATGTTACACAGTTCCAATTGACAAAAGAAAAAGAAATACAATATCATTATCAAACTACTATGAATAAAAACTCACAAGACTAATCGTTTAACATGACCGAGAATCCTTATCGTTTAAATAGTCTTGTACACTATAGGAACCTTTCTTCATTAGGCAGGTTTTAAATGAGACAAACTTATCCAGTGATAGGTTAATGATATTTTGTGGTAGCTTATTGAATATCTTAATACTTAAGCCAACAAAGGAATTATCGATTTAATGAAGTCTGAGGACTGGGACGGCAAGTCTATTTCTCGTGTTAAAACTATGATTTTTTGGAAAAGTGTGCAAGTTCTTACGTAAGAATGTAAGTACAATGTAATGGATAAATTGGGATAGTGATCCTAGATTTACGATGCCGCCCTATTGTGATACACTATGGCCTTACAGAAACACATAAACAATGCCTACGCCTAATGAGTAATGGTGAGTGATTACTCGAGATGTGACTTTTATAGCCGTTCTCAATCTAATATTTAGGTATAACGTAATTATTAGGTATATATTTTATACAAGAGGCCTTTTATTTATTTATAATATTTTAAGATTCCAAAGTCATTTTCGGAGTTATGTTAGATTAAACTTTCGTGGCAGTTCAAGAAACTTAAAGAATTAACCTGGTACCTGAGGCCCAATCCGAGTAAAGTGGTAGAATGTGTACTATGACTCCACTGATGTTGCGTGTTTTAAATGTGGGAGAGCCACGCTTAGGCATGAATGGGCCGGCTCGACCGGAGTGATACCACTGCCTCACAGAAGACCGGCGTGAAACAGCGCCTGCGCTGTGTTTCGCCGTATGAGTGAGGTTACCGGAGGCCCAATGGGGGGAAGGCGAAAAGGTTGGCAGCGCACTTGTGACTTCACTGGTGTTGCGGAATTGCTTACCATTAGGGTGATCCGTCTGCTCTTCTGCCACCTATTATATAAATTAGAAGTATTTAGCCAACTTGAATAAAATATATTTTTTTGTTTGACTGTAAGCTGATGCTTGACTACAGTCGCAGCTGATGGAAAGCGACGATCTGGTATAGAATTACATGCGTTTGCCTAAACGATCCCTATTCATTCTTACCTTATTCTATTTGGAATACAGGATTAAGGGTCGATTCGTCCAATCTTATTTCAATACTAAATATAGTGCTGTAATTTCATACAAATCAGACGTCGCACCATAGACTTATCCACTGATAAAGATTGGACGAATCGGGCTTTAATAGACAAATGCCGAACTTTCGTGCAATGCGTTTAATAAAACTCAAGATAAGATAAAGCTATAGTAGATACGTAGATTACCGTTTGTCAGCCAAAATTAACCCTTGATTACCCCCCCAAAAATAGTTGGGCAAAAGATATAAGAGGATGGACATTAGTATTCACGTGATAGGAAGCTATGATCTTGTTTTTCTGTAGAAATGGCCACTTAGGTTTGCCATTACGTAGAATGAAAACTTGGTAACAGTTTTCCGGTAAACCTTCACAAGAATCTCTTGTGTAAGAAGTACGCTATTTACGTCCAAAAATACGAATATCTTAAGCAAATATTCCAGTTCGCGAGGGCGAACATTCTGTAGGTAGAGGCGCGTATTAGCGCTATTTCACAAAAGGTCCTGAAATATCGGGGCAACGTGAATTTTGTTTGTGGCATAGAGTAAGGTAATATAATACTCAGGGTTTGTGGAAGGAGTGGATGCGGATGCGAGATGAAAACAAACAGCGCCACGCACTATTCAATTACTTTTATCTGAAGTTTCAGCCTATTTAATGTCCCACTGCAGGGCAATGACCTCCATCATAGAAATCAAGTCATCGTCATCACTACTATGATGGGATTAGGCTTAATCACCACCCACGTGGCCGCCCTAGACAATCCTGGCAGCGGACTATCACTGCAGAAGCGAAGACCTTAGGACTAACACGCACACGCACACGCACACGCGCACGCACACAAATAACAATTATTGTATCTTCTACTTCAATTTAAATTAATTAGTATAAGTGACGGTGTTGCCTATCACAAGCAAATGAGCTTAAAAGGTAGCATCATACACAAAATAATCTATTAGACTAAGTTACTGCGATAAACATTTTTGTTTTTGTATACGTTTACTCGACCCGGGGATCGAACACAGGACCCCGAGATCACGGCCTGATACTTAAACCACCAGACCAACTGGGCGGTCCTTTTTTCTACTCAAATAATTGGTATCCCACTGGATAGGTTAGGCGCGTGCCTTCCATACTTGAGATCGTAGGTTCGAGTTCGAGTATGCACTACTGGATGTTTTACATCTTCGTCCAAATTTCTACCATAAGCTCGGCATCGTAGCAGAACCACAGTGGTCCTTTTATGTAAGTTCTACGATCTTGGCCAAAAAAATAATTTGGATATTGATAAGGAAAATGCCAAAAACATTGTCCATTCAATAACCATCTCTAAGTCATTCTCTACATACTTATACAACTCTTTCAAATTCGGCCCAGATATAAAAATATGCTGAAAATCAAGTGCTTTTGGTAAAGGTAGGTGCGAATTGAGCGACCGACGTGACTCGAGTATCTGATATAAGATCATTAATCCTATACTCCTTATCCTACCTAGCTATAGAATAGAGTTTATCCTGGTGACGAATGAAGACGCGTTGTACAATTTGATTGCTTTCTAGTATTACTACTACTTACTGACACTTACTGAAACTTTCAAGAAACATATGAAAATTGCTCTTCTAGATAAACAACGCTTAGGTATCCCACGGGGTCAATCGGTAGCGGATTTTGCCGTGTAGAAACATATAAGCATGCAAAACTTACACTTTCACGCATACTCATGTTGGGTATACCAAAGTATTTTGATGCACTTATCGATTACTTCCCTTTCCGATTGCTGTCATCATACATTCATCTGATATTATACTTCACTCACACATTACAATAAAACAGTTCTACAAGGTCCCTTTATTTTATATAGATTTTCTGAACGTAGATTAAACTAGATTAGATTAAGACTGTATTTTGGGGTAGTGGCAGAATACCAGTGTTTTGTTTGCTCGGGCAAAGGTATATACTGAGCTACGGCCTTTTTGAACTGCTGCAGCGCACACACGGATCACAACAGGTGAACAGCTTATTGTTGTTTGTATTTTTTTGTTAATTTAATGCCTAATTACAATGTAATGTTCCTGTGTTCTTGCATGTGTTTCATTTGTTTTATTTTAATGTGTGTATATGCAGCAGTACAAATAAACGTTTTTATCTATCTATCTACTGTAGCTACTTACTTACCTAAGTAAGTAGCTATATAAGTAGCTATAAGCCGAGTACAGGTTTCTTTCAATGTTGGTTTCTTACTTTTATCACGGAATAATTATCATTAGTCCATGCTCTTATTAAAATCAATGACACATTTCCTATGAATAGTTTTTCGTATTTCTTATAATTAACTTTCCAATCTGACCGATATAAATGTGCCATTAATATACTTTTTTTAACTAACCCTAGTCCCACTGATGGACAAAGGTCCCCCAAGTTCCTCCATTTAGGTATACCTATTTACTGCCATTTGAGGCTAATCAGGTGCAAAATTATTACCTATTACTGCCAAACTAAAAAGGGAATAGGCGGGTCATATCTGTAGAAAAATGGAAAAATTAAAATCGTTGCCCACAGGTTGTCTGGAAGAAATCGCCACAAGCGATAAGACTAACTAAAGGTCCAGGTCCTACCTGGTCCAGGTCCTTCAGGTAAATTACATTAGATAGAAGAGTGTAATCCTTTGATTTCGAAGGTTGATTAAGTAAATTATTATTATTAATACAAATATCGAAGGGACGAGTAGAAGTCTTATTACATAAAAATACCACGCTACCCTAATGTTAATAATTTCTGAAATGTTTTCCTCAAGTGAAAATGCAAAGTTTACAAAACACTCCTGACTTTTATGAAAAGTAGGTATATTTCTGGGGCACATCCCCACTAATCCCCAGGATCTCATTACGGGTCTTTTAGCATTTTATAAATGAGATCTTTACGCTTTCTTTGTCTCAGTTCCGTCACCTGATTTTAAAGACACTGGTATCTACGGAATTTTTCATTTTTGTTGCCTTTTTGTTTGAGCAATGGCCGCTTTAAATACTTTTGTTGTTTCGTGCGGAATGAAGCAATTATCTTGAATAAAAGGTTGTATAAAAACATTTGTTTTCCGGTTATCTGGGTTACAATATATGTTTGAAGCTTTTTACCTTTATGGGTAGAAATAAGTATAGGTTCCTAATTCTCAAAAGAGAAAAGAGAGGCTAAATAACTTGGAAGTCTGTATGTGTGCAGATGTTGGTATGTGCGTGCGGTACACACTATGACCCAATTTTCAATTTTATTATACATTTAAAAATGTAAGCATATCAAATTGACTTTAGATAGATAGATATTCTTTATTGCACAAAAACAAAATACAAGCATGATACAACAGCAACAGACAGTACAATAAGGCAGTCTTATCGCTTGTAGCGATTTCTTCCAGACATCCTTTGGGTAGAGGAAAGAAATATCGTATTCGTAATAAGAGAAGGCAGTGCAAAGTAGTTTAACAAATGAAATTGAGAATGGCAGAATTATACATTATTTTATATATTAATATTATTACATTACATAAATAATAATAAACAAAACATACCTACAAAATAATATTTACTTAGATAATTTATGACTTTATTTGACTGATCACCAAAGGAGTCACAAGTACGGTGACAACTTTTAAAATCCCCTTCCCCCTGATTGTGCCTCTGGTGCCCTCACGCACTCGGCCAAATACGGCGCAGGTGCTGCCTAACGTCGGTTTTCTGTGAGTTCATATCACTGGTCGAGCCGGTCAATTTTTTTTTATATTATACTGATAGTCTTACAATATTATCAAACTTAAAAATATTTAAGTACTTACCACCTTGACTGGAAACTGCTTTCTTCTAGGTCCTAAAAGGTATTAAGGGCCCTAAAAGGTTTCACTAATATCAACACTATACTCAAGATTATCGGAATAATCGAACTTATTTCTAGAAATTGATTAAACTTTACGTTACGTTGTAAAAAGAACACTAAAACAACACTCATAAATCACAAACAAGAAAAATTATGCAAAATTATATTCCTACGGGACCCGAACGCACAGTTATTCCAAGCGGCCACATTAAATTAATTTTCTTTGAAAAAAAAATTACACTCATTATTAATAAATTATTTGCAATTGAAATGAATGCATGGCTTAATTGATCAAGATATCAAATGTTATACTGCCTCATTTAATCGATTTATTGACGAATGGCATCGATACATTTTACAAATTGTTAAGAATTTCAAATTAGGAATTCCAAATTTTGCCGGCCCACGCCCACGCCCCGTTGGACTAGTGGTTAAAGTACCGGGCCGTGAACTCGGGATGCTGGTTTCGATTCTCGGGTCGAGCAAAAAGTAAGTTTCGAATTTTTGTATCGTTTCTCGTGTTTGTGATTACCAATACGCATGAGGCAAGCCTGGTGATTAAGCCTAATCCCATCATATTAGCGGTTACTTGATTTCTTTGCCCTGCAGTGGGACAGTATATAACCTGATACAATTCCAAATTTTTGAGCTGTCATTTGCTAAAAATTCATTCAGCCAGGAACTAACTTCAATGAATTTAAGGAAGGAAGGATTCGTTGTTTTATATGGAAATTAATTAGCTGTAAGTTTTCCTAAACCTTGTAAAATATTATAAAATTAAATTAAATTAAAGCTTACATTTATTGAAAATATGAAAAAAACGAGTTATAGGTAGATACATAGATAAAACGTTAATTCGCATCAAAAAAGCAAACATTCAGAGCAGTATAAAAGTAAATACAGTAAAAATCCCTGGGGATTTTAAGACCTGGGTCTTATAGTAAGGCATGTGTGTAGTAGTGGTGCGAAATGGTAATGGCTCAGTGAATTGTTTACTCGACGAGCAAACCACTGATTTTCAGCCAATGTCAGTATTGAGGTATGCACGTGACGGCGCCGCAGTAACAACTTAAACTAACTAACAAGTATTACTTATATACGATAATAAATAAAAGTAAACAAACACGGGTGATAGCTGTATTAAAAGTAAATAGATAAAATGTGTGTGTAAAGTTTCTCACGATGCAGCAGTGGAATTGAAGCCATGCAAGCAACCAACCGCTGTGCCCAGTTTTTGTCGTTCCAAGAGAATTAATTTTAGATTTTTCTTAAAAATAGGTTTGGAACGAGCTTCCCTTATGGGTGGAGGCAAGTTGTTCCAGCATTTAGTATTTTATAAGAGCGTAGAGTTGTTTATAAGAGCTTGTGACTGCTCTAGTATTACAGGTGTCCATGGGCGGCTGTAATGTCTGCTCGTCTGCCCCCTATCTCATAAAAAAGAGGTGTAAAATGACTTGCAGAAATAAATAGAAACACACGTTTGCATTTGTTTATTAAAACGTTCACAATCATCGTTACGATATCACTATAAATAATTTCAGTCGGGTTTCGCCTAAAACAACGTCTTAATAGAAAGTTCTTTAACAACCAACACGAATCATACTAAACGCAAAGACTCGTGGCGGTTGAAGCCATAAATCACTTTTGTACGCATCACGCATCACGCGTATGTACGCGCGAATTACTGATCTATCGATACTACGCAATGTATTCAAATATGGTATTTCTGATTAATTATTATCGATTAACGCACGTATATGGACAACGCGCATCTCTATGTATGTGTGACGTCATCGATAAGCATTGCATTTTAACAGTGGGAGAGCCACGCTTCGGCTAGAATGGGCCGGCTAGAACGGAGTAATACCACGTCCTCAAAGAAAACCGGCGTGAAACAGTGCATGCACTGTGTTTCGCTGCGTGAGTGAGGGTATCGGAGGCCCAATCCAGGGAAAGGGGGGTTGAAAGGTAAGTAGCGTACTTGTGACACCACTGGTGTTGAAGGTGTCCATGGGCGGCGGTAATCGCTTACCATCAGATCCGTCGGCTCGTCTGCCACCTATATCATAAAAAAATGCATATTGATGACGACACACAGATACAGATAAATTATGTGCGATATTTCTTATGCATGTTATTCTTATGTATTGCTCCGCCTGCCTCGAGTGTTTGCGCTTTGTATTACGTTACATTTTTTTTATAATTTGCAGTGCACTTAACTCTTATGTCGCAGCTGCTTGAATAATTTTCTTTTACATTAAAATATTTAATGGATCCATGAATATTTACATTTTTTAATTAAAAATTATAATCATCTTGTAAATGACAGCCGCTGTAAATTGTTAATAAGTAGGAGAAAAACTCTTCATATTTTGCAGGGTACAGATTTTTAATTATGAACAGCTAAGCGGAAAATTTAAATAAAATTACATCACATTTAATATTCCAAAGCTAAGTAACTTAACGGTTCATTAAAAATTAATGCGAATTTCTGAACAACTTCATTCGACACGTAAATGGTATCGGCGATAGAAAATTACCCCAAAATAATTTATTTTTATGGTTAATGGATAACTCAATACCGCTTTTGAGTAAATATACAATTTTTATATATTTTGAGTATGTGAAGCAGCATTGTGCTGTATTTCGCTGCGTGAGTGAGGGTACCGGAGTCCCAATCGGGGGAAAGGGGGGTTCAAAGGCCGGCGCCAGCACTTCCATTGCGCGACTCCATTGGTGTCGCGGGTGTCCATGGGCGGCGGCAATCGCTTACCATCAGGTGATCCGTCTGCTCGTCTGTCACCTATCAAATAAAATAAAATTGCTTTTGGCAGCGGTTTCGCGCGTTAGAAAAGTTCAAAGAGCCTATGTCATTCTTCATTCCTTCAACTATCTCCACTTAAAAAAAAACTTGAACCCTTCGCTCCGTTTACGTCGCTGCCGTGAAAGTGAGACAAACAGACAGACACACATACATTCACATTTATACATTTAAAATGGATTTGATGGTGATAACTCAATACTAATACTGCGTATCTATATTTTAAATAAAAAGAATAAAATAATTTATTCAGCGCCAAACATACAAAAAATAAAAATTTTAAGTTTTTGAACGAACATCAAGAGAAAAAGCCGTTATTTTAAAGGTTTGTGACAAATTTTTGAAATCTTGTGGCGAAACTTTACCATCATCATCATCATTATCATTTCAGCCAATAGACGTCCACTGTTGGACATCCTTCCCCAAATGTTCTCCACAGAGATCGGTCCTGTGCTGCTCTCATCTAAGCGTTTCCCGCAACCTTTATCAGATCGTCGGCGTCGGTTCACACTATGGGGGCCTACCATGACTTTCTTTACCCTACTGTATATGAATTGTTAAATATAAATTCTCCTAACCCTCTTAGATCTGATGAGACGCGTGAGGAAAACTCATTGACGTCATAATCAAATTTCGTTAATTTTGTAGATACGCGGTTTTTAAAAACGTTCATGGCATTGAAACAGCGCTGTGGGAGGGCCACGTTTCGACAAGAATGGACCGGCTTGACCGGAGAGATACCACGGCCTCACAGGAAATCGGCGTGAAACAGCGTCTGTGCCGTGTTTTGCTCGTGAGTGAGGGTACCGGAGGCCCAATCCGGGGGAGAGGCGGGTTTAGAGGTTGGCAGCGCACCTGTGACTCTACTAGTGTTGCGGGTGGCCATGGGCGGCAGTAATCACTTACCATCAGGTGATCCGTCTCTGCTCGTTTGGGACCTGTTACATAAAAACCGACGTTATCTTACCTAGCATCAATGACACCAGAGTCTACACTATAACCATAAACTTAAATGGGTTTACACTGGGTAATTCTGGATCCCCTACACCAGTTAAGGCTCAATATATTTTGTGTCATAACAGCCCTCTGGTTGATACGTGATCTTTATAATTACGTTATTAGGGCGGATGATAAAGGGTTTGAGATGGGTGTCCAATAACATCCCAGAAACGTTGGTTTGTTGGTTCAGATAACCACAAGTCCGCACACATGAAAAAAACAAGGGCATTGCACATCCTATAGTTCACGCCACAAAAGTCTGAGTCAACATTCAAATTTAAGCTTTATCCTAGAGCTTGAAGTTCCTAAACATCTAGGACCTCTGATTCAGGCATTGTACATCTGCAACCATGGTGTCGTGAGGTTAGATAAATCACTCTCGGATCCGTTCGTGTTCGGTAAGGATGTCAGGCAGGGGTGTATCCTATCTCCTATTCTTTTTAATGTTTATGGAGAATACATTATCCGGAAAACATGTGAAAACTTGGAAGGGGGTGTTACTATAGGTGGCACCAAGATAACAAACCATCGTTACACCAATGATACCACACTTTTGCTGCTACGGTAGCTGAGATGGTATCCTTCCTTGAGAGTATGTAACACAATAGTCTGGAACTAGATCTAAAAATCAATCACGCTGACACCAAACTCATGATAGTGAATCGCGCAGACAGGTTGGAACTGACTGATGCTCTCGAGCTTGAAACAGTCAAGGACTTTGTCTAACTGGGTTCAAACATCTACAACTCAGGATCGTGCGAGAAAGAAATAAGAAGGCGCATTGGTAATGCCAAGAATGCCATGGCGCAACTACACAGGGTATGGAAGGACCACAATATTAGGAAAAGGACTAAAATGAAATTTGTAAACTCTCTGCAGAGCAGAAAGGTGGACTATGAAAAAGACCGACAGAGATCACACGATGCTTTTAAAATGTGGTGCTGTAGAAAAATGTTAAAATCCCATTGACAGCCTTTTGCACTAACATCACAATTCTGCGTGAGTGCAACATTAAGACCATGTGCTCAACTGTCTGTCACCGTAGAGTCCTTGAGGTTTTGGCCATGTGGCCAGAAAAGAAGGTCATGGAACAACTAATCGTGACAGGAAAAGTCTCCGGCAAACGCCCTAGAGGTTGCAATCTTTTGAGATCGTCCTCGTACGACAAAACTGTGGAATTAACTATCGCCTGCGGTGTTTCAGGACCGCAACGACCTGCAAACCTTCAAAAAAAGAGCGTAGTCCCTTTTAAAAGGCCGGCAGCGCACCTGTGACTCCTTTATCGTGGCAGATGTCTATGGGCGGCGATAGGCGCTTACCATCAGGTGATACGTCTGCTCGCCTGCCCCCTACATCATAAAAAAAAGACATGGTCCGACGAGATCCGCAAAACCCTCAACACGAGTAGCCCTCCACGTTGCCAAAGACAGACAAAGATGGCGGAACTTAGTCCGCGAAAAAGTTATTCCTCGAGGGGATCACGACCCTCAGTCATCGACGCGAGAAAGGGGGATTAAAAGCCTTTTCACAAAACTTCAATCCTGTAACTGTAACTTGCCGCCTGAAAATATTTACCAAAAACATATTTTTGTCTAATAGGATATTCAATATTTTTTCTGTCTCGATTGTTCAAATCTTATCAATATAGGTACTTAAAATTTAGATCGCTTTTTTGAAAGTATAAAGAACGTTCTTGTGAAATTAAATTTTGTTATACCAACGACTCACAATGTTGGCTTTACTTAATTTTGTTGCTAATTTTACTACCCTAGAATTTATTTAAGAAATCATAAGAACATGACTACACAATAAGTACACATGGTACGGTTTTTACAGAGGTAGGTTGATAACCCTGGTGATATTTTACAAGAAAATTGGAATGCTTAAAGCCATAGAAAAGCAAAATTGTTATCTAACTAACATTAGTCTTAAATAAGATTCTTTGTCTCTAAAGCCAGTTCTACACAGGGTTTGTGCTCTATGTCTTAAATTACAGCCAAATTATGTGATAATAAGTATTTATCATTAAAATTTATAAAACTAATAGTAATTGTAGAACTGGCGTTAAGACTGGGCGGATCCAAATATTTCTTACATAATTGTGATTTTTCCTATGTTATAAAATTGTGAATATATAGGGCGGAAAAAACAATAGGCTCTGGTGGGAAAATATCTTTCTTGTTACTGTATAAAACTTTATAAAATAAAAAAATTGCACTTAGATTTTCAGTCTAAAACAAGCTAAAATCTTTAAATGCAGTCAAATTTCATTGAAAAAACAAAATAATGTTTAATAATTAGTATTACCTGCAGAGTCAAATGTTTTTTTCACCCTGTATAATATAACGATGAATTATTTTTTGTACAACCTTAGGTATAATATTTAGTTACTTACATACTTATACTTAAAGATAACACATTTTTAATTGATGAACATTAATTAACTCATCAAGTATTCAAATACGTTTTGTATTTCTAAATTAATAAATAGATCATCATTTCCTTCCCGTTTTGATTGAATTAATTCATTAAATAAAATGTTATTTTTCGGTTATTTGTTTTGACATTTATGCAGTCTTTAATAAATAGATAGATAGATATTCTTTATTGCACAAAAACCAACTACAAGTATGATACAACAACAACAGACAGTACAATAACTTCAATTATGTAATACCAAATGTTTTTTGTAGCACACAGTCATTTTAACGTAGCTTAGCCGGAATCCTACATCACTCGAGCTTTAAATAATTTAGCGGGTCAATACATTTTCATAAAGATCTTTCTTTTAAACATCTTTTCCTGTTATTTATAAGTAGATTTTTATTACAACATGGTATATAATACACTTCCGAATAAGTCGCAATAAGCTTTGGCTTCTGAACCAATTTCTAATCATAATCAAAAGCATTTTATTTGTGCTCATTATGTTGCCTGTTTGCGAAAGTACCTTCGTTAAATTTTGAGGCATGTTCAAAGAAAATTAATTGATGTCTTACAAATTGAGTATCAAATTCAGGCAATTGCTCAGTTTTACAAAAACATTTCGTAATGTAACGTGCTTGGGAATGGTCGACGCTTTGTACAAATAAATACTCAAGAGTGCGCACTCATCCTTATAAAAGCCAAACCACAGAAAATACGTTAGTCCTAACGTAATGAATAAGTACCTGCCTACGGGCAGTTTTATAGACCATCTGTAAAGGTTTTATACTATAATTCACTTAAAAATATATAGCGAGTTCAGGTGGGACTTTAAACCCACAACCGAAAACCCCCACGGACTGGGTGGCTGTCCTTTCTTTTTAATAATGACACAGCATATTGGGTCATCTCAGCCTAATGGTAGCAAAAGGAAAGCCCGTTGCTATGGGCAATACGACAAAAAATGTTAAAATGCTTTTCGAAAAAATAAAGAAAACAAACATGGGACCTATGTTTGTTTTTATTGAAATATATTTTTAAATATTAATTAATTTGTCGGAAGTGACTTAGTACTCTGGCTCAACGCGTTGTGATTTCGGTGCTATATTTACAATAAAAAAAGTTTATGCGTCAGGTCATTTGTCATTGTTTGACAAATGACCAATATTTGTTTGGATTACCTTTTTTAAAATCAACGTTATTAATTTGTCATGGCGGGAGATGACGTCACAGTAGGATTTTTATATTTAATTTTTTTCCTCATAAATATCTGTTTGAAAATTCTGAAATCTTAAATAAATTAATTTTTATGAGTCTAATCTAGAAATAGTATTCTTCATTTCAGAAAACGATTTTTGTCGTCCTGTCCATAACAACGGACGCGATCTACCAAGTAAAACCAACGTTACCACGTACTAAGTAGACTTTTTTTTTATTCTCGCGTGTTTTGTATAAAATTACATTCCGATTTCGTCAAAATGGCAAATGCTCGATGAAAATACGACGACCTAATAAAAACGTGTTTATCTTGATTTCCATCTTTATTTTTCAACTGTGCCACTTTAAGAACACGATTATTGAATTAGGTACATTTTTGACAAAGTTGAGTTCAAGTTAGTCGAACGTGCGTAATTCACCCCCAGAGGGCCGAAACAAAATCGTCCCGTGCCGAACGAGAATATACCTGTCGCATCCAAACAAACGAGTGAGGCACGCGTGAAAGTGACGGGGATAAGGATTTGGTCGTAAATTCCGTTTCATTGTAGGTCTTCAGGTTGCGTTTTGTGTCACGTGCGAGCCGTCAATTGCGGTGCGGCTTACAATTGACATTCAACGCGACACCTGTCATTATTTCCGTCATAATGTGTAGAGCGCGTAGAGGTATGATACCGGAAATGTGGAGGGTACTATATTAATGCCTGTGGTATACACGTATGTGACATAAATTCTAAATTCTTAAGTGGATTCTTAGATGGCTTTCACATCATTTTAAGAAAACGAACTGCTTCAATGTTGCACAGAGTTAGGGAAAGTACCAACAGTATCCTGAGGGTATTTCAGGAAAGACTTGAGAGTCCCAAAGGCACTGGATACGTATGCATGTGGATGGGACTTTCAAGTATTTAAATTAAATTAATGGAAAATAATGCATTACTAACATTAGCAGTATAGGATTACTACTAACCACTCTGTATGGATATTTTGTCCGAAATTAAATGTTTTTATTATTTTATTATTATATTAAGTAGAGAGGTACAGTCAGGATTAAAAAGATCTAAGTTTATTTTTAGGGTTTCTATCATCCGCTCTCGCAGTTTGGCAATGCATATTGGTGATTTGCATTTTCGATACAGCAGAATGATCTGACTGCCTCGGTGGCGCAGTGGTTAGTAAGTCGCACTTCAAAGCGACGGCTGGGCAAGAGGTCCCGGGTTCGATCCCCGGGTCAAAATTGTGCCTAAGTTTCCGGTAAGAAATTCTTAGTGTCAGCCCGGAGTCTGAAAGTTGGCAGTCTTGTACCCGCGTGCCTCGGAAAGCACGTTAAGCTCTCCGGTCAGTGTCACAGAAGTGTCCTATCGGAATATGAGTGTAAGGTAATAGAGATTGCACTTGTGTTTGCGCACACGCTTGAACACTATAATATAGATAGATAGATAATACGTTTATTGTGCTGCACAAAATTATACAGTTACATAATCAAGCTGTAAACACTAATAATAGTCATAGAGTCTGATAGGTAGAAGCAATTAATGAAATACAAAATATAAGAATAATAATTAGTGAACAATGTTGCAGCAAGAATGGTCCCCATCTCAGCCTATGCCACAGCAAAGCCATGACGCTGATTTTCAGACGGCGGCCTCAGAGTTTGTCCACGCCAGGCGAGGTGCTACAAATTTCGATAAAAATTTATTGTTAATTTTTGTATTGTGATATAGATAGATATTCTTTATTGCACAAAAATAAAATACAAGCATGATACAACAACAGCAACAGACAGTAAAATAAGGTGGTCTTATCGCTTCTAACGATTTCTTCCAGACAACCTTTAGGTATAGAAAAAAATATCATATTCGTAATAAAGGAAGACAGTGCAAAGTAGTGATATATTCTGCGTACGTGGCTGATCGTTGAGATTGGCCGCCGTAGCGGTAATTGGAGGATATCATTTATTCATATTAGTCTAAGCGGTTGCCGGGCTCTAATGTGACGGCTTGGACGCAACCGAGAATAACATGCTAAGATGAGAGGCGGCAAATGAGCTAGGTCACCTGGTAGAAAGTGATCACCGCCACAAATGTGGGAGAGACACGTCATCGTCAGCCCATTTAAGTTCCCACTGCTGGGGCACGGGCCTCCCTCAATCACATGAGGGGTAATTACCATACTCATCACGCTTGGAAGACGGGTTGGCGAGGGTTTTGATATAAATGCAGAGTTTTCCTTCTCTTGGTGCTGATGATCATGCCTAGCAGCTTTACCTTAGTCGCCTTTTACGACACCTCAGTAAGAGTGAGGATATTCTACTCTGCCGGGACCACACGGGAGAGCCACGCTTAGGCATGAATGGGCCGGCTCGACCGGAGTGATACCACTGCCTCACAGAAGACCGGCGTGAAGCAGCGCCTGCGCTGTTTCGCCGTGTGAGTGAGGTTACTGGAGGCCCAATGGGGGAGAAGGGGAAAAGGTTGGCAGCGCACTTGTGACTCCACTGGTGTTGCGGTTGTCCATGGGCGGTGGAATTGCTTCCCATCAGGTGATCCGTTTGCTCGTCTGCCACCTCTCATATATAAAAAAAAAGCTATGAACATCTGCAAAAAGAGACAAGAAACTGTATCCTTAGCCGTACTCGGTTTGAGGATATTAATTAACAGCAGATCTGAAGAGTAACCGAGTGCTGATCTTGATCTATTGGTTGATTGATTTTTCAGCCCCGATATTATTCTTCTTCTCACACTTTTCTTTCCCTGGATTTTCCCAGGAATGATCTTCTGTAATAATAACTCGTGCTTGGGGTTTTGTGTAATATGGCCGCGATATTCAAGCTTCCGTCTCTTAGCGTAACAAAACTATCTACAATATCCGAGCATTCGACAATAATCGTTTTTAGCATAAAACCTTCCTAAAAGGCCGGCAACGCATCTCCACTCTCTCTGGTGTGGCTGATGTCCTTGGGCGGCGCTGATCACTTACCATCAGATGACTCGCTTGCTCCCTTTCTCATTAAAAAAGAAAAAACCTTAAGGTGTACTTTCATACTCGAACAAAAAATGAAAATTCACCTTAGCGTATACTGACAAAAAGTTGGTTTTTATGTGATACTTACGTGGCAGACGCGCCACCTGATGGTAAGCGATTGCCGCCGCCCATGGACACCCGCGACACCAGTGGAGTCAAGAGCGCTGCCAACACTTAAAACCCTCTTTCCTCCGGATTGGGCCTCCGGTAACCTCACTTACGCAGCGAAACATTGCACGATGCTGCTTCACGCCGGTTTTCTGTGAGGCCGTGGTATCACTCCAGTCGAGCCGGCACATTCGTACCGAAGCGTGGCTCTCCCACGGGATTTTTAATCAAATACTAAAATATTTTTGGTAGGTTTGTAACGCTAAGATTATTTTGATGCCGTACATGTACGATGGACGACTTTTTGGGTAAAAGTGTATTTTTGCAATCCATTTTCAGAGAGCGATGGTAGCTCTGTAAATTAGAATGCTATTTTCATACGGGAGGTAGTTGGTTCAAATCCGAGCAAACGATCATGACCTCTAGATATTTCAAATCTATTATGTTAATTTTTTATAATTAGATCGGCGATGAGGATAAATATCGCGAGGAAACCTGCACGTTTCAGATGATTATTATTTTTATGTTGGTCTTTCAAACCGTAACCTCGGGCAATTACGTCCCGGATTTTTAGAAAGGCGTGCGTGTAGCCGAAGCTAACACGTAGAGGTCTATAGACAATTTACTCTAAAGGTGATGTTATTATTATGAGCCCATAGTGTCCCACTGCAGGGCAAAGGCCTCCCTACTTTCCATCTCTCCCGGTCCCAGGCTTTCAGATCTTGTCTGGTTTCAGATAGTTTCTGGAATATTGTGGATACCTACAATCCTCATACCAGCGTATAGTTCAAAATGGCCACCTAATTCCATGTAAAACGTAATCACAACTATATATAAAAAAAAATCAATGATATCCAGTTTATTTTTAATCCATAAGCAGTTCTAGTTGAGTATAAAAAGGTAGAAACACAAAAAGTACTTGTAAATACTGAACCTGAATGGGCTTATTTTTGGCTTTCAATGGCTCTGCTAGAAAACTTTTTTGAACATACAAAACTTTACTAAGAAACATCAGTATGTAAGCTAAAGTAAAATCCCGAGTTGAAAAGCCCGAATGAAGTTTATAAACAAAACAGATTTCTATGTTTTTTCAAAACTTGGTTTGAACTTAAGGCCAAGTATCACCACAGAAATCATCTGTGTTTAACTTGTCTTGCAAGAACAGGACACAGCAGCTGTTGAAAAGCTGCATGCCGTTGCTTCTACCGATCGCTTTAAGTCCCTCGGCCAACGAGTGTGTGGGGAGTCGAACGATTAAAAAATTCGGAATATCGTATGTCGAAGGAAAATCAGTAGAAATCTTGCGATCGTTTCGAGGCAAGTAAATAAAAAATCTTTTTTATGTGGTCTGCTCTCTGGTCATTTATACCTATCTATAAGAAATATTTTTATTGAATTTTTGTTATAAATTATCTATGTATATATTATTGGGTATGTATGTATTGTTTATTATTATTTATGTTATGTAATAATATTAATATATAAAATAATGTATATTTCTGCCATTCTCAATTTCATTTGTTAAATTACTTTGCACTGCCTTTCCTTATTACGAATACGATATTTCTTTCCTCTACCCAAAGGTTGTCTGGAAGAAATCGCTACAAGCGATAAGACCGCCTTATTGTATTGTCGGTTGCTGTTGTATCATGCTTGTATTTTATTTTTGTGCAATAAAGAATATCTATCTATCTATCTAAAAAATAGAGCTCCTGAGCCTAATTATTCTGTACCAGAGGGTCATGGCAGTAGTAAGGAAAACAATGCAAGGAAAAAGACTTTTTTACCATAATTCACGCAAATAATTCACAAAAAAGTAACAGTATTTTTAGGTTTTTCAAAATAGTGCCGAAAAAGCTATGGCGCAATATTGATGATTGAACAATTTGTCTAAGGCGACGGATAGGGTCAACTAGCGACACCAATCGATTTTATTTTTTAGCTACTAAACCGGATCTATTGTAAATAATTTCGGGGATACAACCTCTCGGCAAACACTTATACTATTAATAAATACTTCACTTTAAGGTCTGCTTTTGTACTCGAAATTTGAATTACGGCGTGAATCAATTTTTCGCGTACAAAAACGGACCCAACATATGTGCATGGTTATTTAATAAATAGTATAAGTGCTTGCCAAAAGGTTGTACCCCGAAATTGTTTAAAATAGATCCGGTTTAGAAGCTAAAAATTTAAATCGATTGGCTTCGCTAGTGTGCCCTACCCGTCACCTTAACGTGTTTACTAATAAATTCTATTCAGTGAATATACAGACTGCATTGGTAAACATTTTTTAACCACCTATTCTACCAAAATTCATTCATTCATTCATTCTGAGCAACATGTTCTTTGACTTTGAGTCGTAGAACAAAATGTTGTTCAGAATGGTTAGATAGGTGATTAAAGTGATGTGCTTAAATTTTACCCGATACTATTACCCTGTATTAAACGTTTGCAATCAAGTTCAAAAGTATTGTTTGATGTATTGGGCACCTACATCATTGGAAATGATAATCAATCACATAACATTTACAGTTTAAATTACCACACCAACCTTAATTCCTTTCTTAACTAGCTAAATAAATCACTGTCCATTTCAAGGCGTGAGACAAATGTACTTATGAAGTCGCTTGTACTAAAATAATGCAAGTTTTGTTTCACAAGTATAGTTCGATATGAGTTTGTCCTCTCTCGAATGTTGTCACCTGCGTCACGGTGAAATTCTGAAGCGTTATGCAGGTGCCCCACCGGCAGCGACGAGCGGGAAGCGAGGAACGCAATAAACTTGCAACAAATTGGCGAGAATAGGGAAAGTGAGCTTAAATCCGGTTTCGTCGTTTGGCTAATAGCGAGTGCGACGGACCTAGTGTACGGAATTACATATATAAATAGTTGATCGCCAAGCGAGCATTGCTAAGCGATTCTACCTTTGACGGCGCTTATCAAACTTGACAAGCTAGTTGAGCCAGTACTCTCCAGCAGTAGCAGTGCAAATTGTCAGCGATTAACTTTAATAATAATAGGTCTTTGCTTATGAAATTGCCGTTTTTTTACTTTAACAGAATAAGACGTAGGTATACGAGTAACTCTTTTAATACGACGACCCGTTGGAACAGTGGTAGTGAACGCTACCTCTGATACAAGGGTTGCGGGTTCGATCCCCGCACAGTACATACATTTGTGTGCATGAACAGGTTTGTTTTTGTATTGATCTGGGTGGTTTGCTATGTATTATAAGTATTTATTTACGAAAGAAAAGTATTATATGTATATACATTGTAATCCTCTTTTATTCTGATATCCGTAACACAGTGCTTGGAAGCTACCTATCTCGGAGTCAGATCAATGTATGTGATGTTGTGAAATATAAAAAAAATTTGCACATAGTCCAATACCATAATTATATTTGATTTAAGACTCGCTATTAGCGATAAGACCGCCTACATTGTTTTTTAGTATAATAACTTAGACTAAGATTCTTTAAATTTTTTGTGCAATAAAGTAGTATCTATCTATCTATCTATCTTATATTTAAAGGTTTATACTAAATATAGATCACATAATCTTGTATTATTGATGCAAAAAAATAATTAAAATGAACCTTTTTAACCGAATAAAAAAAAAGGGGTTCTCAATTCGACATGTGGATATTTTTTTATGTTTGTTCGCCGATTACTTTGCCATTTATGAACCGATTAAAATGATTCTTTTGTAGTTGGAAAGTAGATAGTCCCGGATTGGTACCATGATCAGGATATCAGGATCTGATGATGGGATTCTGGAAAAATTGAGAGGAACTTTCAAGTTTTATAGGGACACGTAATGTTTTTGTATCTTTTTTCAAAACTGCACCGGTATTTACGCCTAACTGTATTAATTTTGTGGCTCTACTAATGATGGAAGATCAACTCCTCAGCTGTAAGGAGTTACACTCGAGAAAAGGTTTTACCAAAGTCGGCGCCTAATCCCTGTTGAATAATTGAATGTTGTATTAAATTACAGATAGTATTGGGCGCCCACTTCGGTAACACTTTTCTCGAGTGGACTTTTTATTGAAGTTCTCAACAACATCTCATACGTTGACCTGATTCCGTACTAAGTAGCTTAAGCACTTGTGTTACAGATATCAGACAACAGAGGAACACAAATATGTACTTAAATACATATATTACACCCAGACACTGAACAAACACAAGTGTTCATCGCACGAATGTTTGTCCAGGGTGGGGATCGAACCCACGACCTTTGGCGTAAGAGGCAGGGTCACTACCAATTGCGTCATCCGGTCATTCAAATCAAAATAAATAGTATAAGTGCTTGCTGAGAGGTTGAACCCCGAAATTGTTTAAAATAGATCCGGTTTAGTAGCTAAAAATTTAAATCGATTGGGGTCGCTAGTGTGCCCTACCCGTCACCTTAACGTGTTTACTAATCAATTCTATTCAGTGAATATACAGACTGCATTGGTAAACATTTTTCGACCGCCTATTCTACCAACATTCATTCATTCATTCATTCATTCTGAGCAACATGTTCTTTGACTTTGAGTCGTAGAACAAAATGTTGTTCAGAATGGTTAGATAGGTGATTAAAGTGATGTGCTTAAATTTTACCCGATACTCCCTGTATTAAACGTTTGCAATCAAGTTCAAAATTATTGTTTGATGTATTGGGCACCTACATCATTGGAAATGATAATCAATCACATAACTTTTACAGTTTAAATTACCACACCAACTTTAATTCCTTTCTTAACTAGCTAAATAAATCACTGTCCATTTCAAGGCGTGAGACAAATGTACTTATGAAGTCGCTTGTACTAAAATAATGCAAGTTTTGTTTCACAAGTATAGTTCGATATGAGTTTGTCCTCTCTCGAATGTTGTCACCTGCGTCACGGTGAAATTCTGAAGCGTTATGCAGGTGCCCCACCGGCAGCGACGAGCGGGAAGCGAGGAACGCAATAAACTTGCAACAAATTGGCGAGAATAGGGAAAGTGAGCTTAAATCCGGTTTCGTCGTTTGGCTAATAGCGAGTGCGACGGACCTAGTGTACGGAATTACATATATAAATAGTTGATCGCCAAGCGAGCATTGCTAAAAGATTCTATCTTTGACGGCGCTTATCAAACTTGACAAGCTAGTTTAGCCAGTACTCTCCAGCAGTAGCAGTGTGAACTGTCAGCGATTAACTTTAATAATAATAGGTCTTTGCTTATGAAATTGCCGTTTTTTACCTTAACAGAATAAGACGTAGGTATACGAGTAACTCCTTTAATAAGACGACCCGATTGGAACAGTGGTAGTGAACGCTACCTCTGATACAAGGGTTGCGGGTTCGATCCCCGCACAGTACATACATTTGTGTGCATGAACAGGTTTGTTTGTATTGATCTGGGTGTTTGCTATGTATTATAAGTATGTATTTACAAAAGAAAAGTATTATATGTATATACATTGTAATCCCTCTGTTGATTCTGATATCCGTAACACAGGTGCTTGAGCTACCTATCTCGGAGTCAGATCAATGTATGTGATGTTGTGAAATATTAAAAAAAATTTGCACATAGTCACAATACCATAATTATATTTTGATTTAAGACTCGCTATTAGCGATAAGACCGCCTACATTGTTTTAGTATAATAACTTAGACTAAGATCTGTAAATTTTGTGCAATAAAGTGTATCTATCTATCTATCTATCTATCTATATTTAAAGGTTTATACTAAATATAGATCACATAATCTTGTATTATTGATGCAAAAAAATAATTAAAAATGAACCCTTTTTTAACCGAATTAAAAAAAGGGGTTCTCAATTCAACATGTAGATATTTTTTTTATGTTTGTTCGCCGATTACTTTGCCATTTATGAACCGATTAAAATGATTCTTTTGTAGTTGGAAAGTAGATAGTCCCGGATTGGTACCATGATCAGGATATCAGGATCTGATGATGGGATTCTGGAAAAATTGAGAGGAACTTTCAAAGTTTTTATAGGGACACGTAATGTTTTTGTATCTTTTTTTCAAAACTGCACCGGTATTTACGTCCTAACTGTATTAATTTTGTGGCTCTACTGAATGATGGAAGATCAACTCCTCAGCTGTAAGGAGTTACACTCGAGAAAAGGTTTTACCAAAGTCGGCGCCTAATCCCTGTTGAATAATTGAATGTTGTATTCAATTACAAGATAGTATTGGGCGCCCACTTCGGTAACACCTTTTCTCGAGTGTACTTGTTAATTGAAGTTCTCACAACATCTCATACGTTGACCTGATTCCGTACTAAGTAGCTTAAGCACTTGTGTTACAGATATCAGACAACAGAGGAACACAAATATGTACTTAAATACATATATTACACCCAGACACTGAACAAACACAAGTGTTCATCGCACGAATGTTTGTCCAGGGTGGGGATCGAACCCACGACCTTTGGCGTAAGAGGCAGGGTCACTACCAATTGCGCCATTTAGAAAAATGTTAAAAATATTATTTTACACTTTTTAGTTCGTGGTTTTTGAAGGCGGTTTTCTTTTCGCAGAAAAATTTTTACTTAGCAGAATTGATATTTTTATCAATGACAACTTTTTACTAAAAAATATTTTTGTATGAAAAAATATCGTACGCGTTTCTACCAGTCAATAATGGAGTTATTAATAGTTATTTGAAAAATTAAAAAAAAGTTGGTATGGACATTACAACTTCTAAGAAAATCGCCATACAAAACGGCAATTTCACAGGTAAAGACCTAAATTATGATCCTGTTTTGTTTACACAGAAAGTATCATCGTCATCGTCAGCCCATTGAAGTCCCCACTGCTGGGGCACGAGCCTCCCTAAATCACATGAGGGGTAATTGCCTTACTCACCATGCTTTGGCAGACGGGTTGGCGAGGGTTTTGATATAAATGCAGAGTTTTCCTTCTCTGGGTGCTGATGATCATGCCAGCAGCTTTACCTTAGTCGCCTTTTACGACACCTCGGTAAGATTGAGGGTGGCCTATTCTACTCTGCTGGGGACCACACGGCCAGGTACATGGTAGACAGAAAGTGTATCGTATGGTCAAAGTACAGTCAAAGAACTTTCAAATTGATTCGTTTGATATGTTATGAGCACTTACCTTTTGTAAATTTGTCAGAGTAATACCTATTGCACAGAAAATTAAGCTTAACTGTTACATCAAAAAGTTCAGATTTGCTTTGACAACATATCAATGTTGTCAAAGAACTTTCAATTTGATTCGTTTGATATGCTATGAGGACTTATTACTTTTTGTAAATTTGTCAGTGTAATAGGTACCTGTTGCACAGAAAATCATGCTTAACTGTTAGATCAGAAAGTTCAGATTTGCTTTGACAACATTGATTCCTTTTGATGTAATGAAAATTTAAAGAAAGTTAGATCTTTTTAAAACGGTATGTTGGTATAACTGATTCTTGATTAAGGTGACGTACCTTTTTATTCTCTCTACCGTACATTTCATCAAAATCGCCGATAGCTTGTCGCTTTCTCGCCGGCGGTGGGACAACTGCCTAACCACACCGGAGCCATGGATAGGTTAGATAGACTTTGGCTGACTTTTATATGGAAGAGTTCATTAACCTACGCACTAGATAGTTTACAGTTGAGTATCGTACCCGCACACGTTCTGTATATTAGGTTTCTCTCTCACGCCGATGCATTCGAAGTCGATTAGTAGTACTCAATGATCTCGGAAAGCTCATAGGCCCGAGCTTATATTACTAACGTTAGATTAGCTTAGATTAATTCGTAAACGTAAGTTAATTAATCTCCTGTCCCATATTTTTTATCAGTGGTTCTTAACCTTTTTCTCATAAGATACAAAAATCCTTTCTTGCCGTGGACCAACCAGAAGCAGCGCAGATTTGCGCCGGGCGCATTAGTTACCGCTATGCGTTTGGTCGTTGTTGTATTACTTATTTAAAATGATTCGGACCACTTGGGGTTTATTTAAGGTACCACTGGTTATAAACTTCTGCTCTATATACAGCTCTCTCGCACGCTGGAGGCGAGCGGCGCGCGCGCAGCCGCGATGTCAGCGCTTCGTGCGCACACGCCGCGGTTCACCACCGATATACTCGACGACGACTGCGAAGAAAACAAAGATATAGACTAAGAGCTAGCCATATATTGTTTTAAATTTTCATGGTCACTAACATTAGAATAGTTTTTTACGAGATTTCTACCATGTACCTTATTTTTGAGTTTCCGATATTTCGGCACTGTTGCAAGTGCCATTGTCACAGAACAGGTGCGAGAAAATGGTGAGTTAGTGAACAGTGGTACCACAGGTGCGCGTAGTAAAAGACTGCGAAGGAGGGTAGACCGTTTTATCTGCCAGTAACATCTTACCCGCAAAAACTTCAGTTACTCCGTGACCATGGCGCTTGCAACAGTGCCGAAATATCGGAAACTCAAAAATAAGGTACATGGTAGAAATTTCGTAAATAACTATTCTAATAAGAGCTAGCCACAGAAGAAGGCATGCGACTTAAAAAGACCGCTTTTTCGTATAAAAAAAGACATCCACCATCCACCGTCGACGTGTGGCATGCCTCTCGGTTTTCTACCGGATTCATTTCAGGGAGTGTGCGGAGGTTCTACATAATTTGATTCCCCCCAGCCCATTCTACCATCGGACGACAAGTCGCGGCGAAGGCTTTCATCCTTATGTGGTAGAACTACCCCTTATACGCACGATTTCGCTTCCACATTTATAATGCGGACGGCTAAGGAATGGAACTACTACTAGGCAGGGGCCGAGGTCTGTTTTTCCTGACTGGACAATCTGGACATATTTAAGGCAAGAGTGAAGAGGCATCTTTTAGGCAAACGCGTATCATCCTAGACCTCATCGTCGCTTTACAATTAGGTGTGATTGTGGTCAAGCGTTGGCCAATTGTCCATAAAAAAACATCCAAAGACTTCTGAAAATCATTGAATTATCTGAATCACTAAAGCATGATTCGACCAATCTTTTTTCGTGAAACCACAGAATAATATGGTTTAACGGTAGATTTGTATAGAATGACAGCGCTAAACCAAAGACTGCTTCGGTGGCACAGTGGTTAGTGGGTCGCACTTTAAAGCGACGGCTGCGCTTGGTGTCTCAGGGTTCGATCTCCGGGTCGGGCCAAAATTTGAACCTGAAATTTTCTGTTAAGAAATTCTCAATGTCAGCTCGAAGTCTGGAAGTTAGCGGTCTTGTACCACCGTGCCTGGGAAAGCACGTTAAGCCATTAGTCCTGCGCCTGATCCCCCTTCGGTCCACACTGGTGTCCCATCGAAATATAAGGGTAACGGGAATAGAGAGTGCACTTGTATCTGCGAAAACACTTGTGCACTATAATATGTCCTGCGTTGATGGCTGCTCGCTGAGATTGGCCGCCATGACCGAAATATCGGTTTGGAGGACATTATACCTTAGATTTAGTATCGGAATAAGATTGGTCGAATCGGCCCTAAGGACGACAAAATAGTCCAGTAATTGACCTACAGTACTAAGATCAAAATGCCTTCTGTAGATTCGCGGGCTGTCTATAGATGGCTTTGTATGTAAGGTACACGGGCGAACATTAGTTTAGGAATCTTACTGTACTCTGTGGGAATCCCATGGACCTTTCACTAAACACTCTGCTGGTGTCAGTATCGGTCCCAGGAGTCGGAAGCTTGCTAAAGTCACAGATTGACTTTTTATCTGAAACAAAATAAACATATTGGAATGATACCTTGGCCTAACAGAAATCAGCACGTGAGCTATGTTTCGCCGAGTGAGGGCACCAGAAGCAGAAAATCCATACTTCCATACATCATTTTTTTTATTTACGAAAAAGAAAACTTGGTATTTTATAGTGCTATTACACCAAAGTAAACAGTAAGATAGATTATAATAAAATTACTATAATTTTTTACTTAAAAAAGTTACAATGTCGAAGACGTGTTCTTCGACATTTGTCGCAGTGGTGATATAGGGGCCACGTGAGATTATGGCATGGAACTAGAAGTGAAGTCAACGGAATGTGACATTTTCTGGAAAAAAACGTCACAGTGTGTGAAAGAGATTCAACTAGCCCTGACGTAGATTCTATATGGTGCGGTAGAGAAAGAACGTCGCACAGCAAGTCACCCCAGTACTAACAGCTTTGTGCAGTTTTTCAAGTATGTCGTCGTCAGCCCATTTAAGTCCCCACTGCTGGGGCACGGGCCTCCCTCAATCACATGAGGGGTAATTGCCATACTCACCACGCTTGGCAGACGGGTTGGCGAGGGTTTAGATTTAAATGCAGAGTTTTCCTTCTCTGGGTGCTGATGATCATGCCAGCAGCTTTACCTTAGTCGCTTTTTACGACACCTCGGTAAGAGTGAGGGTGGCCTATTTTACTCTGCCGGGGACCACACGGCCCCAAGTATGGCTTTCTATGAAAAGGCACAATCTATTTAGGGTGCAAGTCTATGGATCATGGTCAAGTTTTGGCTTATTTATTTATTTTATTTCATTTTATTTTACAAGTTTTTGGAAAACTTACAGCTACATTTTTGGTGTCTTTAAGTCGAGAGTGAATAGGCTTCTTCTGCTAAATCTTAGACCTTATTGTCACTTTCCATCAGGTGAAATGAGGTCAAGAGCAAACCCATTTAATATAAAAAAAAGATAGGGATACAGTCACAGAAAAAAAAAGCATCGAGGGCCAATTACAAGTTTCCACTGATAATCACAAGTGGGTAATGTTAAGAAAGAAAAAAAGTTACTAAATTACAAACAATACGAACAACGTATTTGCCACTCTTTGAAGAAGAAACATTGATCAAGTCATCTGACATTATCAGGAAAAAAAGAAATTAAATAACATTTGAGAAAAAGTTATCATTCAGTACACGTTTCAATTTCGAAACTGAAGTGTTGAACAAGTCAATGTCAATGTTATAGTCAACAAAATACTCACCATAATGACAAGGTATGATATCAGGGTCTGTCTCCTCCACGTCACACTCCAACTTCAGCTCGTACTGGCTGCTGTAGTCCAGCTTGGGAGATCCACAGTACGTGTTCATGTGGTCTTGTTTCGACAGCGAGTCCATGCTCTGGTCAATGTACAGTGCCCTGAATATGAAAGCTATGCATTAGCTTTACCATTACAAATTCGACCTTCCTATGGTTCGCGGGACGCGGGGGCGGAGACCGCTCGACCAAAAAAGTTTAATTTTTTCTCTGGGTCAGTCAGTGGGGGGTGAATGCACACTTAGCTTTGCTTGGATATTTCATTCCTTTTTATTGAGAAAATAGCAGCTCCATCTAGACTTGGCTAGTTTTTATAGGGAGTTTTTGGTGTTAGGTTATATTAAGAGCTCAGCTCTCTTCTCTCACAAAAACGCAAAAATATTAAGACTATAACTAGGAAATAAAATTAAGCAAAAAGTAAGTAAAAGAAAAGTTAAAACCAAGTAGGTCCCCGTGGCCATTTCCCCAAACCCTTGCAGCATTACCCCACTGGATCGCGATGGAAATTCGCTGGGCGAGGTAGCTGCCAGCCTTTGGCTCCCCCGTGACTTCGACTAGACGCTTAGCTAAGTCACGGAAGAAAGAGAGAGCGTCGGAACCCCACGGGCCCAGTGTTTCAACCCCGAAAGTGGTAGGTACCAGATAGATGCCTATACTGTACGCGAAAAATTGATTCACGCCAAAAACGGCCACTTTTGGCGTGAATCAATTTTTCGCGTGCAAAAACAGACCCAACATTTGTGCATGGTTATTTAATAAATAGTATAGGTAAGTGTTTGCCGAGAGGTTGTAACCCCGAAATTGTTTAAAATAGATCCAGTTTAGGAGCTAAAAATTAAAATCTATTGGCGTCGCAAGTGTGCCCTACCCGTCACCTTAAACGATGTAACTTACGCAGAAGGTGGTTGTTTGTCCCTGTCCAGTCTTCTTGCTGTATGCCTCCGATAGAGGGCGGTGATGACGCCGCACACCCCCGTGCAGAGGAGCGCAGCCACCGCCAAAAGGGATACCAACATTGGAGATAGGGGTATTGACGTGCTCATACCTATAGGAACATTAAGATTAAGTTTAACATACCGTGGGAAAGTCATGCTTCGGTATTAATGGGCCAGTTTTACTGGAGTGTAAAATCTAATACCGAATATTGGGGTCCTGTTTTTTTTAACCTAGCTGTTGTTCCGTGATATTTTATTCTATGTAAACACTAAAGGTTAAAATATTGAGAGTCTGTATAGTCTAGCGTGAATATTAATATACCTACTTATTATAAAAATACAAACAAGCCGGCATCAGTTAACGGTTGCATGCATCTAGAACATGTATTTTACTCGTCATTTATAACATTTTTGGTAGAAAAATAAAGAATTTTCCAAACCAGTCCGGGCGTCACCGGAGAACATAATTCCGGCAAATGAGAACTCCCTCCCTTTTTTTTATGTCCATTAAAATCGAAGTACTAAACATAATGTTAAGCAAACAAACAGCCGACTTAAAATAAAGCATCGTGTAACTAGCGCCGCCAATAAATTTGTATTATTATGATTGTGGCGATTATGAGACAAATTTTAAAACAAGTACAACGATGAATCCATAAAGAAAAGTATGAAGATTTTTTGGAGATATACTTGTATGTTATATATTTTTAAGCCTTGGCTTACTATTATTATTATTATATTTTTCAATATCCAGTGGAAATATTATTACAAATATTTGACCACCAGTTAAGATAAGACTGCTAAATAATAGTTGATATTTTTAACAGCAATCTTTTGCAATTTATTCATAAGTAAATAACACACTTAAAAATTTCATCTCGTGTCCATGCGGGGCTCGAACCCACACCAAAAAATTGTAAAATATACCAACAATATTCATGAGACTACCGACAGCTCATGTCGAATCGAGCACTTACAAATTTCGTCGGCTTATTAATACGTTCAGAGGTCTAATTGGTAGAACATTCACCAGGATTGTGGAAGCTGTGGGTTCGAGTTCCGCCTGAATACGAGATGAAATTTTTAAGTGTATTATTTACTTAAGAATAAATTGCAAAAGATGGCTATAAAAATATCAACTATTTTGTTATTGCCACGTAAAGTGGTCACTTTTAGCAATTGCAAAAATAATGGTTACCGTAGGAAGAAGTTGACACAATTTTGTCTAAAAAAATCTTAACAATTTCTTTTATGGATTTACCGTTGTACTTTAAAATAAATTTCACAAATAATACAAATCTACTGGCGGCGGTAGTTTCATAAAAGACGGAACTTTATTTAAGATTTCCAAAATTATTTCCAGACAAAAGTGGTTCTTATTTAAAAACAATTCTAAATAAGGGGTAGAATTCTGGTTAAGAAGGATTTTAAGTATTCACAAATACATCCTGTACAACTCACCAGTATACTTATCATCCTGTATAACTCACCAGTATACTTATCAGGGGACCTCAAAGCGACCGTGTATAGTGTGACAGGGTCGCTTCTGCCCTTAGCGTTGGCAGCGTATAGAACCAGTGTGTAGCTCGTGTGGCTGTCCAGCCCTGGGACGTCGAAACTGGGTGTTGAGTTTGAAGTCACGTTCGCGCGAACCTTACAAATGAAAAAAAAAACTTTAGATTTAGCGGTTACAGGCGTGAATACTGATCTCAATTATGCTTTTTAGTGATAGGTGGCAGACGAGCAGACAGATTGCCTGATGGTTAGCAATTGCCACCGGCCATAGACACGACACCAGTCAACCTTTAAACCCGCATTCTCCCGAATTGGGCCTCCGGTAACCTCACTCACGCAGCGAAACACAGCACAGTAGTCCTTCACGTCGGTTTTTTCTTGAATGAAAAGAGCTAATTACATCCCTACGCAAGTTCTACAAGTTAGATTGGAATAAATGGAGTGAATTTGTTTGGTTGATGAGTTCCTGATCACGGTCCTAAATAATTACTAATGAGGGATCGACTAGAGGGAAAGATATCAAACAGTATGGTATTAATCAATTTATCGATAGATTACAATCTCGAAATATATTGTTTTAAGCTTTCATTGTCACTGTGCAGGGACGCGTAGTAAAATACTTCGAAGGAGGGTAGACCGTTTTGTCTGCCAGTAACATCTTACCCGCAGAAACTTCAGTTACTCCGTGACCATGGCGCTTGCAACAGTGCCGAAATATTGGAAACTTTTTTGACCGTGGGAGAGCCACATTTCGGCATGAATAGGCCGGCTCGACCGGAGTGATACCACGGGAAACATCACATCACAGAAAACCGGCGTGAAGCAGCACTGTGCTGTGTTTCGCTGCGTGAGTGAGGGTACCGGAGGCCATTTTTGGCTCCACTGGTGTCGCGGGTGTCCGTGGTCGATGACAATTGCTTACCATCAGGTGATCCGTCTGCTCGTCTGCCACCTATCACCATAAAAAAACTCAAAAATAAGGTACAATCAAAGTACGAAGAGGTTTGTCAGTTTTCAATTAGATTCGTTTGATATGCTATGAGGACTTATTACCTTTTGTAAATTTGTCAGAGTAATAGGTACCTGTTGCACAGAAAATCATGCTTAACTGTTAGATCAGAAAGTTCAGATTTGCTTGTAGCAACATTGATTCCTTTTGATGTAAAGAAAATTTAAAGAAGGAAAATTTACCTTAAGGTGACGAATCTTTTTATATTCTGTACCGTAAATGGTAGAAATCCCGTAAATAAATATTCTTATCTCGAAAAATACCTTAGTATAGTTTTTTTTTAATACAAATAGAGTGCTTATTACAAATTCCACCAAACTGCAAGACAGTTTGTCAGCATAAGCTCTTGTGGATTCTTTATACAATAAAATTCATGAGCACTAATCACATACAATAAAGTTCATAATCTATTACATTACTTATACATATACAGAGAATCCGTTTGTAATCGACCGTTTACAATTTTCAGTTGAACTCTAAACTTATTTATTAGTAATTATTTATTGCCAAAATACCCAAGGTTACGAAGGGACGCAGTTAAAATATTTTGACGAATTTAACTGTAGGTAAATAAAATATTTTGTTCGGGTTATTTATCACAAAAACATCTATGAATATACATGGCTCATTTGCTGCGAAGCGCTAAAAATTTGAGGGTATTTATTGCATCCTTTAATATTAACGTTGAAAATAAAGATAGCCTTTTTGTTTGTGAATAATAAATATGACAGGATAAAATTAATTACGCCATTAAATTGTAATGCAGTGGTAGCACTAGCTAGGTAAGCCGAAATAACGCATTATTATAATATCTGTATACCTAGCTTTTAAGTTTTGTATGTTGTGCAATAAAGAGTATCTATAAATCTATCCTCCAACCAATTTCGGGTAAGGCGGCCAATCTCAACGATCAGCCACTTATGCAGGATATATTATAGTGCTCAAGTGTGTGCGCAAACACAAGTGCACTCTCTATTTCCTTGTCCTCATAATCCGATGGGACACCAGTGTGACACGACCGGAGAGGGATCGGACGCAGGACAAATGGCTTAACGTGCTATCCGAGGCACGGGGGTACAAGACCGCCAAATTCCAGGCTGAGACACTGAGAATTCTTAACACAAAAAACTCAGGTACAATTTTTGTCCCAACCCAGGGATCGAATCCGGACGCACTACCCACTCCGCTATCGAGGCAGTTAGCCGAAATCGGTTGGAGGATATTATTATACTATAGGTACCATAGTTATCGGAAAAAGATAAGGCGAATCGGGCTAAACAATAATAGAACATAATCGGTGAAAATTCCTCCTCCTCATCCAAGATGTCCCTTTTGGAGCCCGGGGTTACGCTTAAATCATAATTAGGGCTTTGTGGAGTCTAGTAACTACAATGAAGCGACTGCCGTCTGACCTTCGCAACCCTTTGACAGGGGAACCGGACCAACTGAATCATGGTTACACGTTTCAGAAACTATAGAAATCTTGCAGGATTCCTGACGATGTTTTCCATCACCGCCTAGATAATGGTTGAATTTTGCGAATGAAATGGAAATTATCTAACTATAAATACAGGTAAATATTACTTACGCTTAATGTTGGCAGTTCGTAAACTTCCATATAGAAGACTTGAGGCAGACCGCCATCGAAACCTTCAGTGCATTCCACCTGAAGACCGGCGAAGCTGTGATTCAGCACAGAACAGTTCTGCAGCGACACTGGGTGGCCTAAGAATAAAATAAAATGAATAAACAAATACTTATATTATTATTATTATTATTTTATTGCTAGTAGGAAGACGAGCTTGCGGCCCATCTGATGGTAAACGGTAACCGCCGCTCATAGACATCAACAATGCCGGAGCACAGTCATGCCGCTGCCTACCGTGAGAGAATAACTCAAAATTATATAATATATCTATAAATATATTATAATCTATCTCAAAATTATATAAAAATTATATAATATATAAACATACTTCTTCCTAATTCTATATTAAATAACTTAAACAGGTGTTACGGATATCAAACAAGAAAGGAATTACAAATATAGACCTAAATATACACATATTTCAACCAAACACTCAACAAATACAAGTCTTCATCACTCGATTGTTTGTCCAGTGTGGGAACCACTACCCATGGCGTATGAGGGTCACTACCAAATGCGCCATCTTGTCAGTTAGTAAATGTCAGATAACATCAAATACTTTGACCTCATAGGCACTAATTAAATAGCTCAATTAATTGCGTTATGGATATCAAAAGGAACTACAAATATACAGGTGTGTGTGTCCGAGTACCTGTGATTGATGTCCGGCCCATGAAAGCCTCTTCTTATTACACAAGATTATAAACACGAGTGGCCCGCTCCCACTTCGTTTCAGGCGACTCATTTTGCACAGTCACATGAAGTGTCAAAAAGTTTCTTTCATTTGGAATATGCGTCGAGGATAGAACATATATTATTTTTTATACTGTCTTTGAAGCACCGTTTTGTCCCTTAGGGGATGAATTTACAGAAAACCTTTCTTAGTGCTCCCTTACGCTAGAAAAGGCACCCAAGCAAAATTTCAAGTTTACAGTTTAGGTCCAACGTTGATAGATCAGACACTCAGTGAGATTTCTCTCATATAGATCAAGATGGTAAGTACACATCACAACAAGTCACACAGCAACCAACCGTAACAATAAGGCAATAGAGAGTGGGCATGTCTTGTCTCGTCTACGCAGATATACTCTAAATTTCCTGCGTTGATGACTAATCGTTGAAATTGGCCGCCATAGCCGAAATTTCGGTTACAAGGACATTATTATTATTAATTAACTACCGATTTGGGTCGTTACGAACAAAAAGCACTTCCATTTGATATAACAACCTTTACCTATTAAACTTGGAGGGTTATTCACTGGCGCCCAACGTGGGGCAAACCAAACATATTTGCACCAAGCAATTTACATGATAACAGGCTTGTTAGAAATTAACGCTGTTCGGAATAGTTATTTCACATTATTGTACCTTTGTGGTCGTAACGGAATCGACCTGATATTACTAATAGCATTGCTCTCGGGTATTTTAAATAGGTTTCCTACGGGCGGTAGTTATCGGAGAGTTATGCGGCCATTTTGAAAAGATTGCCAATTACGCTGAGACTTTAATATTTTTTATTTTAAATGAGTGTTCTATTTAAAAGATAGGGAGTAGAAAAGCAGACGAACCACTTGATGGGATTGAGATTACCGTCATCCAGATTAAGACAAGATTTATTTCACTTAAAATGTGGTACATGGTATAAAAAGATTTATTCGGTACTTAATACAGGTTACAAATCATGTAACACAAGAAAAAAACAAGGCTTGAACAATTTGATGAAGACCGTGGGAGAGCCACGCTTAGGCATGAATGGGCCGGCTCGACCGGAGTGATACCACTGCCTCACAGAAGACCGGCGTGAAGCAGCGCCTGCGCTGTATTTCGCCGTGTGAGTGAGGTTAACGGAGGCCCAATGGGGGGGAAGGGGAAAAGGTTGACAGCACTGGTGTTGCGAGTGTCCATGGGCGGCGGAATTGCTTACCATCAGGTGATCCGTCTGCTCGTCTGCCACCTCTCATATAAAAAAAAAACATGGTCTCATAGTCTATGGATAAGATCCATAGGCTTAATGGTGTTTCACATATTTTATCAGAACGTGACTTGCAAAATTAATTTATTTTAAAACGTTCTACAATTGTAATACAATAGACCCACCAAAAATACAGGTAAAGACATTAAATTACAAATAGTCTCGCACAGTACGGTTCCAGAGGAATTTCCTCCCGCATTTCAGGACGTGCCTTAAGAGGTTTTTTTCCGGGGGAATACAGCATGAGGTTCCCCAAAAAAGGAGTGTTAAGGTCCTCTGGGGTTGCAAACGTCCATAGGCTGCGCTAATCTCTTACCATCAGGGGAGCCGCACGCTTGTTTGCCACCAACAAGGTATAAAAAAATACATAAAAAAAGATTTAAAAAAATTGTTGACAGAGTAAAAACAGTTTTCTATCTCAATGTCCTCTTAAACATTCCTATGGGTATTTGCAATAGAGTACTTAGTCACAAATGTGCTGTTTTTTAAAGATTTGAAGGTTTCATTGGTCAATGGTAGATTTCTTTATAAATAAGGAATTGTACTATACTAAATTGATAGGTAATAATATGGGTCAGATCGGTACTGTATTTTTCTTAGAATGGTCAATATTATGTTTCAGAAACTATTGAAATAATAAATATATTGCATTTTCTTTTCTTTCTTGCGTCACAAGGATGTCCCCTTGTATTTTTGTGGGAAAACGAGCAATTGGATAAATCTAAAGAAGTCTGCTCGGATTTGAACCTACGACACTTAGCATAGGAGGCAATATTTAATCTAAACTACGGTCACTAACATATCAGCCATATCGAATGCACCCCTTTAGTACGGCCAACCAGCAATTTTTCCCCGCTGACATTATTACTCCACACAGCTGCCGACTATGGCCCCCATAAACACTTCACAGAGTTTTACCTTTTATAAGCGCACGCGGAAGCGATAGCGGGAGCGTGGAAAAACGCCAGCAATTCATGGGTAGTTACTGGACACTACATTCAACGTATATCATTTCTTAGATACTCAGAGTGAATCAATAATCATTATAAATAAGCAGAAACGTGAGCGAGAATTGGAGCCAAAGCTAATCTGCCCACAACTATGTTTAGTTTTCACACATTGGCCAACTATTGCCTGTCATAAACATTCTTAGTATAGTCAGATATAAGCAGACGTATAAGTGGGCGTGGCAGATGATGTCTATCAGCATACTATGTATGTTTACAGAATTTCCATACAACTGACGACGCCTCAGGTCTTTTAGAAACACTCTGAATTGTCCCGCCAAATATGATATCCGGGAGCGGAAGTGAACATAATTACCAACTGCAAAGCTGTGGAATAAAAGGCCGTAGGACGAGTTACAATTTAACAATACATTGATTCATCTTATGACTCCAGAGTTTTATTAATAAGATTTGAAACCCTAAATCTATTTTAGAAGATCGAAGATGTTAGGGGTTGATCGAATTTCAGAGTGCCCGTGGAGTACTCATGAAGACGAAGTTTCTGTCCTACTATCGCTTAGAACGGTTACTAAACGCTGTCGCACTCGCTTCCGCTACCGCTTATACTTTAATTTACCTCGTTCGGAGGATATCGTTCGTGGCTGAGCGCTTTGACAATGGAGGTTAATTCCTCATATGATAAATTGCGGCTAACGACATAAAATAAAACGGGACAGTTAACGTTTTTATTTTTTGCGCCTGTGTTAGTCCAGTAAGATTAAAGAGAATTTTCGCAATTTTATTAAGACTATTATATTAAAAACTTTATATTTTTTTATTTTTCCACCTAACCTATATTGTAGCACTGCTGGACAAAGACCTCCCGCAAGTATCCCCATTGCTCTCTATTTATCGCCATTTGTAGCCAATCTTAGGCAAAGCTTTTAGACGTACTAAAACGTAGTACGTATAAAAACCTGTTTATTTCCAACTGTTTTTTTATGCTAGAGTCGACAAACGAGCAAGCGAATCACCTGATAAAAAGTAATCATCGCCGCCCATGAACATCCGTGAAATCAGAGAGATCGCTAATGTTATGCCAGCTTTTTTAAAAGAAGTACGCTCTTCTCTTGAAGGTCCCTAAGTCGTAGCCGTCGGGAAATACTCCCGCAGGCAAACGTGCTCTGTGTGTCTTGTTAATGCGCGTTCTTTTTTCTATGCTAGAGGCAACAACCAAGCAAGTGGGTCACCTGATGGTAAGTAATCAACGCCAACGGTCTTGAAGGTCCCCAAGTCGTTTTTCAATTCATTTGTCTTGCCTTGGCCACCAGTATCTTGTATATTGGCTTCATCTGCCATTATCACGACAACGCAGGTATCCTGCTCACTGCCATTTAATTACCAATGTGTGTTTCTTAATATCGAGGACCATGGTTCTGGATTGTGTCTGCATCAGGTATTCGGCTCTAGGGAACTAGATACTTTAAAAAAATATTTACCAGCAGCGACCAGCTTATAGAGGCACGGAAGATCCTGTCTCCCCACAGAGTTGCTGGCTGCGCACAAAATGGTCCCAAAGTCCATGTCTGTGGACGGTGTGTAGCGAAGAGTAGAAGAATAGCCTGATGTGGTGTAGTACCTGATGGAAAAAGCAATGATACGTTTCTTTTCATGTGGTCTAATCATGATAAGTATTCATATAGGACCAATTAGAATGTTGCAGAATTGATAATTCTTATTATTTTTTTTTATCATTTCGGCCAAGAAATGCCCACAGCTACTCAGCACAGATAGCTCTTCCCCGAGGATTTTGGATGTGGGTAGCAAATGCCACCCAAGTCCAAGGCATTCCCGCGATCAACACCAAATTACTGAGCCTTTGGAGATAGAAATGCACATTTTTGTAAGATTTTTACATTTTTGTACGGACGATCTGGATTCATCATCATCATCATCATCAGCAACCCACACTCGTCCACTGCTGGACATAGGTCTCCCCTAATGCACGCCACTGCTCCCGATTTTCGGCCACTCTCATCCAGCCCACACCAGCCAGCCTTCGAATGTCATCATCCCATCTTGTCGCAGGGCGTCCTACACTACGCTTACCGAGTCGCGGTCTCCACTCAAGAACTTTACGGCTCCAACGGCTGTCAGTGCTGCGGCTAATATGAGCAGCCCACTGCCACTTCAGTTTGCTAATTTGGTGGGCTATGCCGGTGACTCTGGTTCTCTGTCGGATTACATCATTTCTGATGCGGTCCCTCAGAGATACTCCGAGCATAGCCCTTTCCATAGCTCTTTGAGCGACTTTGAACCGGTGGACTAGTCCAGCCGTGAGTGTCCACGTCTCGGCACCGTAAGTCATGACCGGAAGGACGCACTGGTCGAAGACTTTCGACTTAAGACTTTGAGGGATGGGTGACGAGAAGACTTGACGAAGTTTACCAAATGCTGCCCAGCCTAGCTGAATTCTTCTATTGGCTTCTCTCTCGAAGTTGTTTCTGCCTAATTGGAGCGCTTGTCCTAGATAGACATATTCCTGAACAACTTCGAGAGGTACTCCATTAACAGCGACCGGTCCCGGATCAACGAGCTCGTTGAACATGACCTTGGTTTTATCCAAGTTCATCCGAAGACCGATGTGTTTGGAAGATTCAGCCAGGCTGCTCACCATCTCCTGTAGGTCTTGTAGGGTTTCCGCCAAGATGACGATGTCGTCTGCGAATCGTAGGTGTGACATGTACTCGCCATTAATATTGATTCCGCGCTCCTTCCAGTTTAGCGTTCCATGTTTGGAAGGTCCTGCAGCGCAGCGGAGAAAAGTTTCGGAGATATAACATCTCCATGTCTCATCGATCTGGATTGCCTTTGTCTTATTGTCCATGACCGGCATGGACATTAGCAATACTTTCCCCCGATTCGGGCCTTAATAGGTTTGTTCGGGTGAAAAATATGTAAGTTAAGTAGTTGTCGAGGACACTCGAGACACAGGACGCCGAGTCTCCAGCATGAAACCTCTGTGCACATTTTATGGCGCGAAGGAGCCCGCGTTTCATATTCAAAAGTCGTTCCTCTTTTGTTTTAATATGAAAATGTTTTTCTTCTGACATCGATCCTATATACGCTTGTATTCATTGTTATTTTTATGGATTAAATTAGTTTATTTTTATTTACAAAGATCTGCCTTATTATTAAAACCCATACACGTTCCCGAATCCCGCCGGCCAGAGGCCTGCGGGTACGTTTTGCACCGGATCGAAGGACCAAAATGTAAATTAAATATACAAGAAAACAAGCGAGTTTTAGGTGACAGGACAAGATGTAACATTTTCACAGAAATTACAAAAGACGTCAGCTTTTTGAAATTCGAACGCGTGCTCTTGGCGCCATAAAATCAGTGCGAAGGTTTTATTGTGTGGCCTCTTCGACAAATGTCGTACTCACTTGGTTGGTATCTGCGTCTGCTCCCCAGAGTTGTTGAAGGTCCAGCTAAAGCTAGTGGGGGGAGGGCTGGAGTCCACGGCGCAGTACAGCTGGATTGTCTCAAACTTGAGAGCGCCAAATGCCTCCCCTTCGTTGGCTGTCTTGCATAATGGAGCATCTGTTAGAAACATTTAAAAATAAAATCACTTACTGCAATGTTTTAATAAAAAAATCGGCAGACTATTAAGTCTGAGACCATTAGGCCTCACTCTGACTATTAAGTTCAGTCAAATTGGAGTATTCCTTCTAACTAAATAACAAGAGTCGAGAGATAGGGGGCAAACGAGCAAGCGAGTCACCTGTGTGTTTGTGTGTGTGTGTGTGTGTGTGTGTGTGTGTGTGTGTGTGTGTGTGTGTGCGTGTGCGTGTGCGTGTGCGAGTGCGTGTGCGTGTGCGTGTGCGTGTGCGTGTGCGTGTGCGTGTGCGTGTGCGTGTGCGTGTGCGTGTGCGTGTGCGTGTGCGTGTGCGTGTGCGTGTGCGTGTGCGTGTGCGTGTGCGTGTGCGTGTGCGTGTGCGTGTGCGTGTGCGTGTGCGTGTGCGTGTGCGTGTGCGTGTGCGTGTGCGTGTGCGTGTGCGTGTGCGTGTGCGTGTGCGTGTGCGTGTGCGTGTGCGTGTGCGTGTGCGTGTGCGTGTGCGTGTGCGTGTGCGTGTGCGTGTGCGTGTGCGTGTGCGTGTGCGTGTGCGTGTGCGTGTGCGTGTGCGTGTGCGTGTGCGTGTGCGTGTGCGTGTGCGTGTGCGTGTGCGTGTGCGTGTGCGTGTGCGTGTGCGTGTGCGTGTGCGTGTGCGTGTGCGTGCGTGTGTGTGTGTGTTTCTCTGTATGTCTGGTCTGTATGTATGGCATCGTTGCTCCCGAACAAATGAACCGATTTTGATTTTGTTTTTTTTTGTTTGAAAGATAAATAAGGAAGGAGTATTCGTAGCTATGTTGGATAAAAAACGATCCAAGATGGCCACCGTCGCAAGGATTTGTTGGATTTTATGTTTTAACACAACTCCCACAGTATGGGTACCATATAAAAGGGCTTGAGTAGCAGAATATATTAATTGTGAAAATTTTCAAATCCAAGATGGCCGCCGTCATAAAATGACGAATAACCTATTTGTTGTTCCAACTGCCTCAATATAGGTATCAAATGAAAGAGCTTTAGTTGTGTCGGGGGTTTTTTAAATTTTCAATTTTGAATATAGTTATACTCACATCTAATTTGAAGAGAGACAGGATTGCTCGTTGCACTGCCCTCGCTGTTGTAAGCAAGACAGCTGTAGTCCCCGGCAGCCGTCTTGCTCACACTCTGAAGCACCAGACTTTGGTCGCTCAGGATGATGCCTGCGCTTGCGTTGTGATGGATCTCCGTGGACTAAATAACAAAAAAATATACCTGTATTATTGCGAAAGTTAAAGGGGATCGCAGATATCGGCGAAATCTTCCATACTAAAATAGAACTTTGCGTCATGTGTGTAGGATGCAGCCGAAGAGGTGAACTAAAATCGTCACACAATACAAGCCAAATGGACGACGGTTCAGAGGCAGACCTAGAAAAATATGGCGGGACCTTTTAGATCACCAATATCAGGATTGGCAAATTGTATGGAGGCATGGCCTGAACCTTTTACAGTTGTCAAAAAAAGTTAAATGTACCTATAGCATATTCTGATCAAGTCTCAAACCTTTATCATACGTTGAATGTTTTTTATTGTGATTTTTTCCCCATAATTATACTCGAAACTGGAATTCAAGACCAAAAAAACTACGACAGATACGTCGCTGTCTAATCTCTCAATGTCATTTATGTCATTGTCAAATCGAGTTTTCAGGTTTTGCCAACCTTTTTGTTATATGCTTGTATAGGATGGCACAATTCATGATAAGGATTTTCTTAAAAAAATAATAATTACAAACTTTATTTTCAGCTCAACTAAAATTGATCATTATTTTTTGTAAATAACTTAAACAAATTTGAAATACCCATAAACACCCACGAAAGTGTGGCATAGACAGTATGGAAAAGTTAATAAAACCATTTTTTATTAATTGTTTTTATTTATCTTCATCTCCACCATCACTAATTTCAGAATCTCTGACTACGGAATCTGAGTCGGTCTCTTATATGTATAATAAACCTACAATTTTCCACCACTCCAGTAATTAATTTGTCCATTTTTGCACATGTTTTCGATTGCACGAAACAACAACATGTAAGTTCAAATGTTGTACCAAATGTTATTAACTCCTGAAGTGACAAGCTCAATACCAGCTTTTCTACCAAACATTACGGATTATAAAGTTTTTATTAAAGCGTCTTATATTTATGTAAAAAAAAGTCAATAAAATTACTTCTTTAAATAATAAAATTAAAATTACCAATAAATAAATTTTATATGCGTATGTTTTTAGAAAATAGGTACCTACATACTATTGTCATCATCATCATCATCATTTCAGCCAATAGACGTCCACTGCTGGACATAGGTCTCCCCCAATGTTCTCCACACAGATAAGTTTTACTAAACATAAGGGGGGTTTGGGCCTACACCCACCACGCTGGCCCAGTGCGGGTTGGTGGGGAACGCCAGAGCCTCTTCCGTTGTGCAGCAGGGTGCGCCACGTGCAGGTGAGGTTGACTTAGGCCCCGTTAGATGTTGAGCGGGACCCCTTACACCCCACACATACTATTGTACGATCATTTTATTGCAGTGGCAACATTGTAGTAGCTTTTTGGTTTTGAAGTCCAGTTTCGGGTATAGCAGATGTTTCTTCTTTTTTTAAATACTCAACAATATTCTGGCCGCTTATGGAACATCTCTTTTCTCTTGGACTACAAAAGTCACAAGCATTGAATATACTAATATGTACTGGTATTACACATGAATCCAATAAGCCATATATTTTGTTAGTCAGACATAAAAAAAAAACATTTTTTTTATTATACCTATTTCCAATATCGAAAACTATCAGTTTCATGATTTATTTGATGGTCAATAACAGAACATTGCCAAGTTTGGTTTCCCTATAGATAAAATTAACACAGGGTGTACTGAACTCTAAATAGTTACTGTCTTTGTTATCCTCCTCATCTTTTCATGTAGTTCCCGGACTCTCACTCTGTAACTCGGGGAACGTTAAGACCAGTTTAAGTCTCATATTAAAACCTGTCTAATGAAGAAAGTTTACTATAGTGGACAAAACTATCAAATGATAAGGATTCTTGGTCATGTTAATCAGTCTTTTGAGTTGTTATTTATAGTAGTGTTGTTAACTTTCATATTGTTTTTTTTTTCTTTTTTCAATTGAAACTTTGTAACATCATCAATATTTCAAAAGGGTAACTACTGAGTTTCTTGCTGGTGTCTTCTCAGCAGAAATAGACATTCCGAACCAGCGGTAGATGATAATATTATGTACCTATTTTGACATTCCTAAGTGTTCTGTGTGGGCCTAAATTGATTAAAGAGGACCTAGGACCTACTCTGGACATCGCACTACAATCTAGAAATATTTAAGGCAAGAGTGAACAGGTATCTTCTAGGCAAACGCGTTACATCCTAGACCTCATTATCACTTTCCATCAGGTGAGATTGTGGTCAAGCGTTGGCCTATAGTTTGATTGCCTCGGTTACGCAGTGCTTAGTGGGTCGCATTTTAAAGCGACGGCTGCGCAAGAGGTCGGTTCGACCGGTCGGGCCAATAATGTGTACCTAGAAAAAATCTTAGTGGCAGCCCGGAGTCTGGAAGTTGGCGGTCTTGTACCGCCGTGCCTCGGAAAGTACGTTAAGCTGTTGGTCCTGTACCCGATCCCTCTCCGGTCGTGTCACAGTAGTTTCTCATCGGAATATGAGGGTAAGGGAATAGGGAATGCACTAGTGTTTGCGCACACACTTGAGCACTATAATATATTCTGCGTACGTGGCTGATCGTTGAGATTTGCCGGTTGGTGGATATTATAGTCCATAACAAAAACTTCCCAGAAAAGACATAGCTAAGTAAGTCAGACACAAAATTTCATATTTCATTAGCTTTGCTTTAAGCTCATTGGTTAGCTTATAGCGTAGCATCTTATAATAAGCTGCAAATGTGCAGTCTCAAAGTTTACTTCACTTAATTTTGATCAGACTTATGAAATGAAAAGCTATCTTGATAACAATGTTGGCTCGCCGGTCAGTTCTTCAATCAAGCTTTAAGCTCTGCAGCATACTCGAATTGGTACTTCGCCAAAATGCAAGCTCTCACAATAGAACCGGCTTATACTATCCGACCAAAGTTTCGGATTTGGTTGAACCGAAATTTTCCTTTACTTATCCCAGTTACTCTTTAAAAATTTAGTCGGTGACTGGCCAAATGAACAAAATGTAAGCTTTAGGGCGGGTTCAACCAACTTGATCGTTACATATAAGAGGATAATTATTCGCAGGATACGTTACTTCATTTTCGTACATAACTCTTTGTTTAACGAGTGAATGAACGAATGACATTATAAACCGGCAAAAATCTATATGGCTGTATTGTTTTGTGATTCACCAGATTTTTTTTGTAAAGTGTATGTGTATGTGTTTCGCTGCGTAATTGAGAGTAGCGGAGGCCCAATCCGGGTGATAGGGGGATTAACAGGTTGGTAGCGCACTTGTGACTCCACTGAGTCGCGAGTGGGCGGCGGCAATTGCTTACCATCATGTGATCCGTCTGATTGTCTGCAAAAAAAAGTAGTGTTATACAGGTAATGTCAAAAGTCAATACCAGCTGTTACAATGATAACGCCATTTTGAAATACCTACTAAATCTGTCAAAATGGCGGTCTAACGATTAACCATTGGAATAGTCTTTGATTGTTGGATGAGTAGTTCGTAGAATGGATTTTTATTTTACACTGCAATATCATCATCAGCCCATTTAAGTCCCCACTGCTTGGGCACGGGCCTCCCTCAATCACATTAGGGGTAATTGCCATACTCACCACGCTTGGCAGACGGGTTGGCGAGGGTTTTGATATACTCGTATATGCAGAGTTTTCCTTCTCTGGGTGCTGATGATCATGCCAGCAGCTTTACCTTAGTCGCCTTTTACGACACCTCGGTAAGAGTGAGGGTGGCCTATTCTACTCTGCCGGGGACCACACGGCCAGTATACCATAGATTAATCGTTGGATAAAGATTGGTCGAATTCACCCTAGTAAGTTAATTCAGCTACTACTAAACTTTTCAAATTAAGGTTTTACTTTGTACTGTGTACAGAAACAAAGAATGTATACTTGGAACAGATATTTGTGTTTGTAAGATAATACATGGCCGTGTGGTCCCGGCAGAGTAGAATAGGCCACCCTCACTCTTACCGAGGTGTCGTAAAAGGCGACTAAGGTAAAGCTGCTGGCATGATCATCAGCACCCAGAGAAGGAAAACTCCGCATTTATATCAAAACCCGCGCCAACCCGTCTGCCAAGCGTGATGAGTATGGCAATTGCCCCTCATATGATTGAGGGAGGCCCGTGCCCCAGCAGTGGGGACTTAAATGGGCGGATGATGATGATGATGATGAAGATAATACAAGATAGGTTCCAGACCCAACACAAGGAAGGAAATAAATATTTACATGAAAACTAGCGGTCGCCCGCAGCTTCGCTCGCGTGGGATTCGCTTTGCCACAAAGTAGCCTATGTATGTCACTCTCCATCCCTTCAACTATCTCCACTTCAGGTGACGGCTAGGGCACACTAGCGATGCCAATTTTAATGCTTAGTTACAAAACCGGATCAATTTTAAACAACTTCGGGGTTACAACCTCTCGGCAAACACTTATACTATTTATTAAATAGCACATACATGCACATAAAACGGACCCAACATTTGTGCAAGGTTATTTAATAAATAGTACAGGTGTTTGCCGAGGTAGTAACCCCGAAATTGTTTAAAATAGATCCGGTTAAGTGGCGTCGCTAGTGTGCCCTACCCGTCAGCTTAAAAATTACATTATCCTTCGCTCTGTTTTGCCGTAAAAGACGGACGGACAGACACACACACACTTTCAAATTTATAATATTAGTAAGTATGGATAAATTAACTATTATGTTAAATATGTAAAAAATACATTTTCCTGCTCTTTTATTGTAAACACTGGCTGAATCTAACTAGATAGGTAGATGAAACAATGCTACAGAATTGTACATCTTCAAAACATACTTGTTAATATATTTTTGTTTAGTTCCTTACTTTAAGTCCCGCTAAAGGGCGCTGTAGTCAATTAAACGTGACGTCATATCGCCAATAACCAGAAGACAATCAAGACGCTTCTAACTTCATTTGTTCAAATATGATTTCTAATTTAAGAGTTATGAGGGAACAGATGAATAACCACACATACAAACATACAGGTCGAAATCGTAACCCTCCTTTTTGCTTCGCCGTAGTCCGGTAAAGAGTGGTGGATGGATGGATGATTCGACGACGAATGACAGGGACGTATGGAAAAGGAAGACATACTGCGCCGACCCCAGATAACCTAGAAAAAGGGCAGGAGGGTGATGAACTACAGTTACCCTAACACCTTGTCGGAGACCTACGCTTCGGCATAAATGGGCCGGCTCGACAAGAGTGATACCATATTGGTCACCGTCTGATAGAAAATCGTTATGAAGCAGCGTAGAGACGCTGCTTCATAACGCTGCAACGAAACACAGCAGAGGCTGTGTTTCGTTGCATAATTGAGGGTACCAGAGGGTGGTTTAAAGGTTGGCAGCGCACTTGTGACTCCACTGGTGTTGCTTAATTAATAGGCTGCCCATGGGCACGGCAATAGCTTACAATCTGCCACCATAGAGAAAAACATTTTTTGGATTATGAACGTTATCATTATGAACCAGCCTAACTATTAATAACATTTTCGACTTCACATCAAATTTAATACAAAAGTAGAAGCTGTCATCCATCAAAAGAAACTTTGAAACCCTATATTGCGTGTGGCCCGATATGCACTTAGAATGTTTTTTTAATTAGTTGGCGGACCGTTTTTAGGGTTCCTTCCTCAAAGGGTAAAAACAATTCCTTGTAGGTAATTAAGACACCACTCCCTATCACCAAACTACACTCACAGGATCTTGATCTTGATCTTGTAAAAAGATGTAAATGTTTACCAAAACCAAGCCTTTTTTTATGTGAGATGCGATCGATATCCGTTCATACTGAGGGGCATGGTTCAAATTAGAGCATGCCTCTCTAAATTTTTCAACTATATATGCATATTTCCACCATCAGCTCGGCGGTGAGAGGACATTTCATTAAGGTGACGGGTAGGACACACTAGCGACGCAAATCAATTTTAATTTTTAGCTACTAAACCGGATCTATTTTAAACAATTTCGGGGTTACAATCTCTCGGCAAACACTTGTACTATTTATTAAATAACCATGCACAAATGTTGGGTCCGTTTTTGTACGCGAAAAATTGATTCACGCCAAAAGCGGCTACTTTTGGCGGTAATCCTAAATTCCAGTGCAAAAGCAGACCAAACAGTTAACTCTAAGTATTAAATAAATAGTATAGGTGTTTGCCGAAATTGTTTAAAATAGATCCAGCTTAGAAGCTAAAAATTAAAATCGATTGGCGTCGCTAGTGTGCCCTACCCGTCACCTTAACTGGCCATAGCGTATTTTTTTATACCAAACATACTTATTTACAGTTTCATAAATAAAGTTTAAAAACTTAATCCCGTCTCCTAAAATAACACATGTTTCGTATTTTTAGAGCGAATTGTTTAGTAGACGGGTTTTAGTTTGTAAATTTTATTTTTACATAATATATTTTTAATTATGTAAATAAAATGACATATTTCAATTGTGCAAAAAAAGCTCTTTCATTTGATACCCCACACGGTACTGTCAGCATTTTTTTTAGTTTCCTACTCCAAGTCCTATAGAGTGCGCTGGTAGTCAATTCAACGTGACGTCATGTCGCCTTGAACCAGAAAAAAATCAAGACGCTTCTAACGACACCTCATTTGTTCAAATATGATAGCAAGTTTAGAAGTTATGAGGGAACAGATGAACTACCATACATAGAGGTCAAAATCATAACCCTCCTTTTTGCTTCGCCGTAGTCGGGTAATAAGGTCTTATTCATAAATGATTATTAAACCTTTGTTAGCTAAAACAGTGTTATAAAGCAGTAATCATTCTATTTTCGAAAAAATTGTATGAATATGTTTTGTTTCAGACTTAAATACTGCTTTATAACACCGCTTTAGTTAACAAAAGTTTATTGAACGTTTATAAATAAAGCCTATACTTAATGTTTTATTGAAATATCTTTTACAAAAGATGGCCGTGTATACAATCGTCTTTCAATACAGCAATTTATTTAAATATAGAAGTTCTCTTAATTTTCCAAAACAATTAAAAAGTATATGGGCTTTGAAGCTCTTGAGAACGTTGTATAGGGCAAGAAAAATTGATTAACTTTTTTATTTATTTGCAAATATTGAACGGTTTTCTAAATTGGTTTAATGGATGGATAAAAAACGAGCATACACGTATTAATTACTCTTTAATTTACGTGAAATAACGTTAACATTATTAAACCTTTTATATGAAAATTACGCTATTGCCGATTAATTGTGTTTATTAGTCAACTCATGGAAAATTGTTAGAGTATTTCGTTCATTAATATGAAATATGTTGTTGTTAAGTTTTAAGTTTTCATACTTTATCAATATAAAGTATACCTATATAAGTTGTTTGTTGTTCAAAATGTTCAGAAGGTTTAAAGGGATGTAGCTGCACTTAATGCAATAGAAGTATATTCATTCATATGACATACGACTGTCACAAATCTACGGCTCGAATATAAACTTAGAATTAGAATGTACGGCCATTCTAAGTCTATGAGAATAACAGTTACATCTTTAAACCTACTGAACATTTTGAATCCTTGAAAACCTAAACCTCATCGTCGCTTTCCATCAGGTGCGATTGTGGTCAAGTAACGCTAATCGAATCGCAATCAAACCGCTTACCTATTAACAAAAAAAAACAAAAAACTCAACTTTTTTCTTCATTTATTTATTAATTACACATCCGCCGTGTGGTCCCGGCAGAGTAGAATAGGCCACCCTCACTCTTACCGAGGTGTCGTAAAAGGCGACTAAGGTAAAGCTGCTGGCATGATCATCAGCACCCAGAGAAGGAAAACTCTGCATTTATATCAAAACCCTCGCCAACCCGTCTGCCAAGCGTGGTGAGTATGGCAATTACCCCTCATGTGATTGAGGGAGGCCCGTGCCCCAGCAGTGAGGACTTAAATGGGCTGACGATGACGATGACGATGATTAATTACACAATCTTACCCAATGTACCAAGGTCATGTTCAATGAACATGTTCTACCGGAAGAGATTGCAATTCACGGTGCCGTCCTCGAAGCTGTTCAAAAATACCTCAGGCAGACTTTGGGTAAAAACAACTTCGAGGATGAGCCGAATAGGAGAATCCAGTTAGGTTGGGCAGCATTTGGAAAACTACGTCGTGTCTTCGTATCGTCGATATCACAGTGCCTAAGGACGAAATTTTTCAATCAGTGCGTCCTACCCGTTGGCTGGTCCACAAGTTAAAGGTCGCTCAGCGGGCTATGGAACGAGCAATGCTCGGCGTCTCTCTCCGAGATCGAATCCGAAATGAGGTGATCCGGCAGAGAAACAAAGTCATCGACATTGCTCACCGAATTAGCAAGCTTAAGTGGCAGTGGGCTGACCATATTAGCCGCAGAACCGACAACCGATGGGGTAAATGAGTTCTAGAGTTGATACCGCGTCTTGGCAAACGTAATGTAGGGCGCCCTCTGGCTAGGTGGGGGGACGATCTGCGCAGGATGGCTGGTAAGAGCTGGATGCGAGAAGCCATGGATAGATCACAGTGGCGAACAATTGGAGAGGCCTACGTCCAGCATCGGACTGCTATAGGCTGATGACGATGATGACCCAATGTTTATTGCTTAAACATTGGGTAAGATTATAATTAAAAAAACACTAAGGTTTACTCTTAACTTCGAATTTACAATATTATCTACTATTTTATTTTTAAAGTGTACATGGTATATTTATCTATAAAAGAAATACAATCTACAAAAACTGTCTGTGTGCTGAACTGACATTTACCATTCATTATTAATGAATAAAATATTTTACCGTTTACCGCGCGTACTTACGTTGACTATAATGTTGGTAATGTTTTCGAACCCTTCGTGCACGAGTCGAACTGTTACTTGGCCGGTTTTTTTTTCATTTCCAGTTTCGGTTAAAAGCATTACAACCTCCAACATATCCTTTCTCTATACTTAAAATCCCTCAGTGGGCTATCAAAAGTTATACCCAGGGCAACCCAGAGGGTCCATTAATCGTGACGTAAGGTCCGCACCCTTCAGTCGTTAAGGGTTTATGCACACTGCTCCATTGAAACGCGGCTACCACTCACATTTTTACAACGTGTGCACACCAAGCAGAAAATAATAATGTTCTTTGAACACACTATGTTTTGATTTTTATTTTATGTGATAGATGACAGACAAGCAGACATGTCAATCACGGGATGGTAAGCGATTTCCGCCGTCTATAGACACTCGCAACACCAGTGGAGTCACTGATACCCTCACTCACTCGCCAAATATATCATGAAGGTTATTTTTATGTGATAGATGAGAGACAAACAGATATGTCAATCACGTGATGGTAAGCGTAAGTGTCTCGCAACACCAGTGGGGTCACATATCGTGAAGGTAGATAAATCTTTCAATTCCATACCTGCGATCATTAGTTCTGATATCCAACTCTGGCCGGCCGGTGAAGGCAAGAGTCCTGCGGCCCACCCCAGCCGGCCAATTAAGGTAAGCCGAGGGGGCCAAAGAGAGGAGCCTGATCAAATCTGGGGGATATGGGATCCAATGGAAGACACTTCCCATTCAACACGCCACAAAGCTGTCCTGAGGAGACTGACTGCACTGATGACCACCACCAAAATCTCACCAGCGGGCGATTTGTTCGTCACTTCCTTAATAATAATAATAATCATCATCAGCACCTCAACCCAATAGCCCAGATTATTTTGTTTCCACTTCTTCTAATAGTCTTACACCAACCAGGGACTGTCCTTGGCTACACACCATACACGGATACACGGATTATACACGGATAGTCGCTGGCTGGTGTCACATCACTTTTAGAGTAAATTGTCAATGGAAAGGGCCTCTACGTGTTGGCTTCGGCTCCACCCACGCCTCCCAAAAATCCGGGACTTAATCACCTGAGGTTATGGACCTAACGACAAATATAATAATAATATAACAGAAGCTATGGCTCACTTGGTCTAGGCCCAAGATTCCAGTATAAATACCAAAATATTTATTGCAAATATTTTGAGAACTCAAAAGTTTGACTAAATAATAATAACAATATCCTCCAATTCATTCTAGCTAAGGCGGCCAATCTGAACGACCAGCCACTTACGCAGGATTATTATAGCGCTCAAGTGTGTCCGCAAACACAAGTGCACTCTCTATTCCTTTGTTCTCATATTCTGATGGGACACAAGTGTGACACGACTGGAGAGGGATCGAATGCAGGACCAACGGTTTAACGTGCTTTCTGAGTCACAGGGGTACAAGAACGCCAACTTCCAGACTCCGGGTTGACACTGAAAATGTCTTAACACACAAACTCAGGTACATATTTTGGCCCGACCCGGGGACCGAACCCGGGGCTCCAAGCGCAGCCGTCGCTTTAAAATGCGGCCCACTACCCACTGCGCCATCGAGACAGTGACTGCAGAGCAGAGCTGTATACCTATGCAAATAAAGTACTTTTGAATTTTGACTTTCTTAATATCATGGTCACAATAGACTATCGCTAAAATATTCCTCAGCTTCATTATGATTGCCAGAGTCCTGGATTAGGGTCCAAGTGATGAGATTAGATGAGACATTACTGAGAGAAAGAGAGACAGGACTAACATTTCGTCATTAGCTTATTTGAAAAACGGCTTATACGCAAGACTATTATTTTGCGCATGGGCCGGTCACGTCTGTCCGGCGACCGATAACGGCCCAGCAAATGGTTATGGCCTTCTTGATAGGAAAGCCAAATGTCCAGTGATCTAAATGATGACCGAAGTGGGTTAGAGATTTGAGTGTGAAGTGGCAGGAGGGCGAGGGTTGGATCTCTATTTAATGATACTGACGTGTTCTCGGGTTAAGTGGATTCTGTAGAGTGTGTTTGAACGTATATGATAGATTATTTTTATGTGATAGGTGGCAGACGAGCAAACGGATCAGATGATGATATTCTCACAACATCTCTGGTTCCCTCACTCTTGCAGCGAAACAGCACAGTTCTGCTTCACGCCGATTTTCTGTGAGGACGTGGTTTCACTGATGTCGAACCGGCCCATTCATGCAGAAACGTGGCTCTACCATGGTAAAAAATAGAATAAAATAATTATAGAATATTTTTATTACTACTTTTAAAAAACAGAAAACGAAGAGACACTTTCCCCTGACGTGATATCAAAATGGTTTCCACTCAGATGTTTTGTCACACCAGAGTGGGCCATTCAAGGATTTAATCGTTTGAGTGTACAAAGTAGGTGATTTTTTTATGATAGGTGTGTCGCGGTTTATTTAATGTAAGCAGTACATAATGTAATGTATTTTCTTTTGTTAAAATGGCTGTTTTGGTCAGTGTTTTTTGTCACGTTAATAAGTATTTTAGGACTTAGAGCCGATTCGACCAATCTTAATCCGATACTAAATAATAATATCCCCCAACCAATTACGGCTACGGCGGCCAATCTCAACGATCAGCTACGTACGTAGGATATAGTATAGTGCTCAAGTGTGTGCGCAAACACAAGTGCACTCTCTATTCCCTTACCCTCATATTCCGATGGGACACTACTGTGATGTGACCAGAGAGGGATTGGGCGCAGGACTTACGGATTATCGTGATTTCCGAGGCATGGGGGTACAAGACCGCCAACTTCCAAACTCCGGGCTGCCACTAAGAATTTCTTACCGAAAACTTAGGTACAAAGTTTTGCCCCGACCCGGGGATCGAACTCGGGACCTCTTGCGCAGCCGTCGCTTTAAAGTGCGACACACTAACCACTGCGCCACCGAGGCAGTCAACGGAAAAGAAATCTATAATATTGTAATATTGTCGCCCCACGGCTATTTGGCACGTGGCGAAAGTCGGAACTAATGCTTTTTTGACATTTTACCAAAGAAAAAATGTTGTGAAGCTATCCTCTGTTAAGGTCACTGAAGTGCCTTCTGATTGTAGTCGCACTATATAGCTCTGTCGTTTTAGACTAATATGACGTTATACCAAAGATTTATCCATCACAAAGATTGGTCAAATCGGGCCCTAATAGAGTCTTAAACCATTTTCGTTAAAAGTGGTCTTGATGGAATTCATTGGTCGATAAAACAGTAGTATTTTTAGGGTTCCGTACCTCAAAAGGAAAAAACGGAACCCTTATAGGATCACTTTGTTGTCCGTCTGTCCGTCTGTCAAGACCCTTTTTCTCAGGAACGCGTGGAGGTATGAAGCTGAAATTTATATCAATTACTCAGGTCTACTGTCCCTTGAAGCTGTGAAAAAATCAAACTTCTAAGCCAACGCAATCAAAAGATACAGCCGTTTATGCCGCAAATTTTCGACACTTGCAAGGGAATCAAAACCTACAGGGTGCTTCCCGTGAACTCAGAATCTTGAAATTTGGTACGAAGCAACGTCTTATAGCATAGATAGAGGAAAAATTACGAAAATCATACATTTTTGGTTACATCACATAATATATATTTTTTAATAATTTTAAACTTACTACCCATTTCCTCATAAACGCGTAGAGGTATTAAATTGAAATTCATACCAAATACTCAGGTCTATAATACCTTTAAGCTGTAACAAAATCAAACTTTGATTGCATTGACGTCAATGCAATCAAAAGAAACAGCAATTTAAGCTGCATATTTTACAACTCGCAAGTACTCGCAAGGGAATCAAAACCTAAAGGGTACTTCCAGTCGACCTAGAATCTTGAAATTTGGCATGAAGCAACGTTTTATAGCACACATAAAGTAGAAATTCCGAAAACCTTAAATTTTTAGTTACATTACAAAATATATATTTTTTAATAAATATAAACTTATTACTTTTTTCCTCATGAACGCGTAGAGCTATCAAGTTGAAATTCATATCAAATACTTAGATCTAATTGCCTTTAACCCATGAAAAAAAAATCTAAGTCAACGCAAAAATGCAAAACGCAAAAGTACAACCATTGATACCGCATATTTTGAAACTCGCAACTACACGCAAAGGAATTAAAACCTAAAGACCACTTCCCGTTGACATAGAATCTCGAAATTTGGTAAGAAGCAATAACTTACAGCACAGGTAACAGAAAAATTCCGAAAATCTTAAAATTTTAAGTAGCACCAAAAAAATTGTGATTGTAAACATAATTGTAGTTAGGTACAGCAATGACCGCGAGTTATTATACTATGTATGGGGAGGGCAACATTTAAAGACGACGAAATAGCCTTCTTCTTTATATTTCGACGTTCTTTTATCGAAATGATATGTGTTAATATAAAATAAAGGATTACTTAAACGATAAAGAGATCTTTGTCTTAAATTTTATTGAATAGGTTGACTATTTATTTATTTATTTAAAACTTTATTGCACAAAACGATACAATAGGCGAACTTAATGCCCAGAGGCATTCTCTACCAGTCAACCTTTGGGGTCATGCAGAAAGGACAATGGTGCGGCGAAAAGAGGAATTATGTAACTATTACAATTTCTAAAAAATATTGGCAACATAAACTTAATATTATTCTAATAGAAATACGTTTATACCTATTCCTAAGTATATAATAAATAATAAAATACTTAAAAATTATACGTATAATAAAATAATACAAAAAAAAATTATTTAGAGTAGAGCCCGGCAGAGTAGAATAGGCCACCCTCACTCTTACCGAGGTGTCGTAAAAGGCGACTAAGGTAAAGCTGCTGGCATGATCATCAGCACCCAGAGAAGGAAAACTCTGCATTTATATCAAAACCCTCGCCAACCCGTCTGCCAAGCGTGGCGAGTATGGCAATTACCCCTCATGTGATTGAGGGAGGCCCGTGCCCCAGCAGTGGGGACATAAATGGGCTGACGATGACGATGTATTTACAAGCAACTAAGTCTTATCTTAAAAGTAAAGATAAGACTAGGCACCCACTTTGGTGAGTGGCCGTCTCACGCTGCGCTTTTCATCTGGTTTCAACTACAGAAGGTTTTTGCCGCATCGTTTATGAGTTCTCCGTACTTTGTGCACTATGTACTGCCAATTAGGCTCACTATTGCTCTGAGATATGTCGATTACTTTGATTTCAGCACAGCAATTGTAACCACTTTGATACTGGTCTAAACGTTAGCATACGTAGAAATCATCCGATGCTCCTTTTGATAACTGACAACCGCCAATCATAGCCCGTATAATCATAGATAGATAGATAGAAAGATACTCTTTATTGCACAACATACAAAACTTAAAAGCTAGGTATACAGAGATGCAATGGACAATTTAGGCGGTCTTATCGCTGGGAGCGATCTCTATCAGACAACCTTCAGTTAAAGGACATTAGATAGAAGAGGGGAGGGTGGTGCAATCCTTTTGATTTTGAACATTGATTAAGTAAATTTATAGTATAACTACATATATCTTAAATCATAAAATGTTTACCACATATTTAATAGTAGTAGTTTTTACTATTTAAGAGCCTAACTTTTTTAAGTGATAGGTGGCAGACGAGCAGACGGATCACCTGATGGTAAGCGATTACCGTCGCCCATGGACACTCGCAACATGTGGAGTAACAAATGCGCTGCTGACCCATAAACCTCCCGGATCCTCCGGATTGGGCCTCCGATACCCTCACTCACTTAGTGAATCACAGCGTCCGTTTCGCGAGACAGTGATATCATTCAGTTTCAGAAACTATCCGTAACGTAACGTGCAGGTTTCCGCACAATTTTCTAGAGACGGACAAAAAACAAGCAAGGGAGTCACCTGATGGAAAGTAATCAACGCCGCCCACGAAGATCAATCATGAGATTTAAAAAAATCTAGATGTTCATGCTCGGATTCAAATCCCCGTATGGAAGGCACGTTCTGAACCATCCCTCAATATCTACTGGTTCATCCTGATACGGTAGTCATTATAAATGATTCTAACAAGGATCAGCAGAAAACTTGGAGCAAAGGAATATTCAACTAAGTTACCAAGGTCCGTATAGATTCGATCCTCCTCTATTTAAACAAACGTTTCTTGCGAAATTTGTTTACTTGAGTTGACTTTGTTTGAACACGGTCTTAACGATTTCTGTCAAAGAATTCGTTGGGAAGTTCAATTAAGTTTAGTATTGAAATTGTACCTTAATAATCATCTAACGGTATTTTGGTGACGTCAGCCAATTTTAAAGATTACCTCAATCGATTAACCAATCATCTTGTATTATTTTTTAATGTAACTGATGAGCAGATAGAAATAGACTTTGTTTAAACACGGTCTTAACGATTTCTGTCAAAGAATTCTTTGGGAAGTCTCAAATAAGTCTAGTATTGAAATTTTAACTAATAACCTTCAAGCAATATTTTGTTGACGTCAGCCAATCTTAAAGATTAGCTTAATCGGTTGTCCAATCACCTTTTGTTTTAATGTAACTCATGAACAAATCGGTCGCATAGTGATTGCCGTCGTCCAGCAACACCTGTGAAGTCGAAATGCATTGCCAACCATTATATTCCCCTTCCCCATGTTGGGCATCCGGTACCTTTGTTTTATGTGATAGGTGACAGACGAGCAGTCGGTTGACAGCGCACTTGTGACTCCACTGGTGTTGCGGGTATCCATGGGCGGCGGAATTGCTTACCATCAGGTGATCCGTCTGCTCGTCTGCCACCTCTCATATAAAAAAAATGCCGATTCTTTGTGAACGCACTGCTATTACAAGTGATTTGAAATAGAGCCTTCTTCGTTTTGGTTAGGAGTGGTTTCATCAGAATCCGTAGATCAATAAAATGCTAATCATCGGCGTTTATTGAGAGCTGTAACTTTGACTGACTTTGACAGGACTAGCCACTTTCCAATTATTTCGGATTCTGGCGGTGGGAGTCAACACTCCGCGTGGAGTTGATTGATGAGAAAATGCTCAAACGAGAGTCACTTGTATTGTAGTGCTTCACGCGCCGTTTGGAGAGGAGTGACAATGAGAAGGGACAGGACATAGACTTTGTAGGGAGTGAAGAAACGCACCGGGGACGGGGAAGTACCTGGTGAGCGTCTTCCAAGATTTCGTTCGTATGCCGAGACAGTAGGAAGGGCCATGCCTTGGAGGCTGGATATGTTCTACTCCGCGTGGGCTGATGCAATTCAAAGGTCTTAAATTAGTATCTAGTTATATATCTTCTGTATTATAACCTTATAATAATATATTTTATATAATTTTATATAATTTGTGTAGGTTATATTGTAACATTCGTATATATTAGTGTATGATAACGTGTTTATTTATTATCTAGATATATGTATTTATACTATAAATTTACTTCATCAATGTTCAAAATCAAAAGGATTGCACCACCCTCCCCTCTTCTATCTAATGTCCTTTACCTGAAGGTTGTCTGGTAGAGATCGCTCCCAGCGATAAGACCGCCTAAATTGTACATTGTATCTCTGTGACCTAGCTTTTAAGTTTTGTATGTTGTGCAATAAAGAGTATCTATCTATCTAGTGGTTTTCAGTGAACAAATTTGGTGTTTATTTTTGCAGTGAAATAACACGCGCGGTTTTTAACACTGCTTTGTGTGTCTAGTGAGTTGTCACGGTCAACTTATTTGGACTTAATAAAGTCTTAAAACCAGTGATTGTGTTTAAAGTGATATCAGCAGAATCTGAAGGTCGATAAAATGCAAAATACCGGCGTTTTATTGAGTGACTTTGAGTGACTTTTACTGACTACGACTGTTGACTATCCACTTATTCTCAAAAACTTACTTGACATTGACAAGAGCCGTAATGAAAAAAAAAATTTTCACTTGATATTGGAGAAGATATCCTCTTGACCGATGGTAACTCGGTGGATAAGAACGCAAGGCGCGTTCTTATCTACCGAGTTACCATACCACTGGCTTTTTAAAATCTAAGTACAAATTTATACCGTTAGATAAGATATTCATTTATTACCAAAACTGTGTGTAAAGTTGTTACTTTTAATGTTAGAATCGATAGTTTGTCCATTGCGGACTTACAATACATTAAACAATGGTGGAAATTACAATTCAATTACATAACGAATGAAAATTAATTAATTAAAAATAATAATAATATAAAATTATCATGGGAATTACATAGAGTCATTATAATATTCCTTTAAACAATAAAAACCTTTTGACAGTAGCCTATCTTTAGTGTCTTTTGAAATTTTGGATCATCTAATGCTTTAATAAATATAGTTAACTTGTTAAATACATTAATTATCGTTATAAAAGTACTTGTGTTGTACGGTGTGTGGTCCCCGGCAGAGTAGAATAGGCCACCCTCACTCTTACCGAAGTGTCGTAAAAGGCGACTAAGGTAAAGCTGCTGGCATGATCATCAGCACCCAGAGAAGGAAAACTCTGCATTTATATCAAAACCCTCGCCAACCCGTCTGCCAAGCGTGGTGAGTATGTCAATTACCCCTCATGTGATTGAGGGACGCCGGTGCCCCAGCAGTGGGGACTTAAATGGGCTGACGATGATAACAGTACTTTTGTCATAAATATAGCTAGAAGATTGAACCAAACAAATCTCATGTTTATATTGTGATCGGAGATTATTTTTGATGTCAGTTTTTTTTTTAATATTGTGCATGTTCTTTTATAAATAAACAAATTTCTAGTGTATAGATACACGTCAGAGTTAAAATTAGTTTTTCTTTAAATAGAATGCGCAGTTTTTCATAGGGTTTAATATTATAAATGATTCGCAAACACTTTTTCAGCCTTGGTACTTTACTAAAAACTTTTGTGATATAGTATTATTTGCAGATGATACTTTTTTAATTTTCAAAACTAATAGACATAAAGATAACTTTGACGATGTAAATAATGCTCTCACTCAAGTGCTACATTGGTTTACTGTAAATAATTTACTTCTCAATGCTAAAAAAACTAAATGTGTCAAATTTACATTGTCCAACGTAAGACAGGTCAGCACTAGGATTAATATGAATAGTCAAAATGTTGAAGTAATTAATTCTACAGTATTTCTAGGCGTCACGTTAGACTCAAAATTACAGTGGGGTTCTCATATTGCAGCCCTGGCAGGAAGACTTAGTTCGGCTGCATATGCAGTCAAAAAAATAAGACATCTGACCGATATTGAAGCAGCCAGACTTGTGTTTTTCAGTTATTTCCATAGCGTTATGTCTTATGGTCTGCTGTTATGGGGCTCTGCGGCTGATATTCAAGCTATTTTTGTGCTACAGAAACGAGCTGTCAGGGCCATATACGGACTTAGACCACGAGACTCGCTTAGAAACTTGTTCAAAGAAATTAACATTTTAACATTAGCATCACAGTACATCTTTGACTGTATTATGTATGTTTATAAAAATTTAGAAAACTTCCCTCGAAAATCCGACAACCAGAACCTAAATACTAGAAATAAACACAAGCTTGCTGTTTCACATCTCAGATTTCATAAGATTGGTAATTCATTCGTAGGAATGAGTATTAAAATATTTAATAAGTTACCACAAAAGCTTGTTGATTTACCAATGCCCAAATTTAAAACACATGTTAAAAATTATTTAATGGCAAAAGCCTATTATACAGTTAATGATTACTTAAATGACAAGAATTTGTGGAAATGATAAACTGTTCGCCACCCATGACACTGTACTTAAAAAAATTTGGTGATTAAAAAGAGTAACTGGCGAGTTTCTTGCCGGATCTTCTCGTCAGAATCAACTTTCCGATTCCGGTGGTAGAATCACATTATATTTATTCATTTCTTAGTATATTTTTTGTATCGACATATATGTTTAATAACATGTATAATATACATAGCTATAATTTATATTTTTCATGTATGACGATTTGTAAGAGCTGTATATAAGCCTATGCAAATAAAGCACTTTTGAATTTTGAATTTTGAAATTTTGGTGAAAGAAATCATCGTGAGCAAACCTGTGCATTTTAGATGGTTTATAAAATGTGTGACCATGATTCAGTAGGTCTGATTCCCTTGTGAAAGGATTGCAAAGGTCAGACGGCAGTCCCTGCAGTAATTACTAGACTCCTAAAATCGAAAATCATGGTCTAAACTTACCCTAGGCTCCTAGGTTGTCCCCTCTCCCGGCACGTCCGGGGGAGGAACCGCCTAGTACATCCGCTCGGGGAATATTGTGGAGGGAGGCTTTGGCTGTATCACCATGATACTCCCCAATATGGGCGATGAGGGAGAACCGCAGGGGGTTTAGTGGGTATGCCTTTGCCTGGCTTCTCCTTGGGAGAAGCCCCCCGCCAAAGGAGAGCCCCACATAACCCGGCCACCCCCCGGTGGTCTGGTATGCATAAGGTAGTCGGCTCATCTCCTGAGCCGGCGGCATTCCTCGGCTCCTAGGTTGTAACCTAGGAGCCTAGGGTAAGTTTAAAACAAAAACTGTAGTTTTTGACAAAGCCGGAAACCACATGTTAAGATGGCAATGAGGAGGATTCGAGAATTTATCCTAATAGAAAAGGGTAGAGCTAATTAAAAAAAATAATTTACTTACTCCTTTATACCACGTCAGGCGGTGAGACTTGGGGTTTGACTTCACACTGCACTCAAAGTAAACGTCGTCACCTTCTTTGATGAACTTGGGGTTCAGGCTGGTGCCCAGCTTCAAGGTCACGATGGGGACATCTGCGGAGTTAAACAATATTTAGTTGATATAGCACACACTGTATTTATAGTACTTTTAAATAGAACGTCAATTCTTATAAGTAAACAGAAAAGGCAAAAATATATCCCGAAATAAAATGAAGGCCGGCCCCAAATCTTAGTATCAGATTTGTAACATATCTCAGCGACCTTTTTAAATTGACTTTAAACATATAGCCTACACTCAACAAATGTGACGCATTTGTTAATAATCCTGCCTTATACGCCAAAGATCGTGGGTTTAATTTCAATTCTGGACAAATATTCATATGAAAAAAAAAACGTAACTGATTTTACTTGATGATTGATGATGTCAAGTGATGATGTTGGTGGGACGCTAAGAAAACGGTGGCAATGATGATGATGGATAGGTTTTATTGAAAACAATTCACAAATGTATCGGGCCGAAATTAATTTGGCCAGTGTTGGTCGAGAAAACCAGCAGCTAGGTGGTCTAGATATGACACCTAGGGATATACATCGATGTATTGAAAACATCGATGTTTACATTGAATCGATCCGATGTTTTGAAAAGCTATCGTTATACTCGATGTATTTTCATAAAACATCGAATCGATGATAACCAGTTTATGACACTAAAACTGAAGTTTATGTAAATTATTAAATTATATTTAAAACTAATATTAATGGTTTTTTTAAAAAGAAGTTACAGTTTACCAAATTTTTTATAAAAATATCGAAAATATTAATATTAATTAAAAATGTGTCATGTGAAAAGTAATTATATGTAAGTACGATAGCGAGCTAATGAACCTTACCATTGCAGGTCATAAATTCACCTTTGCCCTCTAGTATTAAAAACTGGAAATGGTAAAGTTGATGAGATCGCCGAATATTGTCTAAGGTTTTTATTTTTCAAAATGAATAGTTTTGTATAAATATCCTCCAACTGATTACGGCTACGGCGACCAATCTCCACGATCAGCCACGTAGGTACGCAGGATATATTATAGTGGTCAAGTGTGTGCGCAAACACAAGTGCACTCTTTTTTCCCCTTACCCTCATATTCCGATAGGACACCAGGCTAACACGACTGGGGAGGTATTGTGTTGTATACACAGATCTAAACTGTAAAAAGAAACTGGATTTTGCTCTTTTCATAACCTCCAAATACAAACATTTTCACTCTGAAAAGACGACTTTTTTGAGAGGTATTTTTGACATGACTAGCTTTGAAATATACTTGAGAAAAATTACTCGATGTTTACAAAACATCGATGTTTTCATCCGATTCAGTTTTAATGTATCAAATCGATAAATACATCGATGTTTTTTTTAAGTGTCCTAAGGACACCGAGTCGTCTAGAGCCTCCTTGGTACGGAGAGAGTAATTCGGGTTGAGTAGACCGCGCTAAAGCTAGTGTAACTAGAATTGCCTTTCAAATGTTTACCCTTATAGGTCCGGAAAATCGAAACGCTGGTGTGAATTGATGTACCTCCAGCGACATCTATTGGAGTATGTAGTAGGATGTGACGGAAGTCACACTGGGTTCGATATTGGTCCGACGTTATACAAGTTAAATGGTTTGTTACAGTCTCCCCTTCAGGTTCCGACGTCGTCCCGACGAGGAAGATGGTTATTGATTTGATTTCTTTCAACGACCTCGCCCACGTCGCTTCTGGACAGTGTCTCCTGATGGAATGACAGCGTTGATTTGTTTTTTTTTTTTGATAATGATAGTTTGTTTTGTGTCTGGGTGTATATACGTATTTTAGTATTTTACTCGCGTTTCTCTTGTTTCTCATAGCCGTAATACAAAAGTTGATTAGAATGACAGCTATTAGTGAAATAGAAAAAAGTGAATAAGTAATATGAAATAAAACTTAGTTACAAAGGTATACCTTATGATCATTGAAATAAACGCCAAGTGACATTTGTCATTCTAATCAAGCTATATAGCTAATCTGAATGTGTTACCTTGACGGCAGACGGCAGTCGCTTCATTGTAATTACTAGACTCCCCGTAACAAGAATCATTTATCATGGTCCAAGCGTAGGCTGGGCGAGCGACAGTTTTGGACGCAACTGAGAACACGCTTAGATGAGATGGAGATCCTGAATGCGTTTTCATGATCTCATAGATTTGAAAATTCAAAAAATCTTTTTTCAATTTCAGTCCATATCATCATCATCATCATTTCAGCCAATAGACGTCCACTGTTGGACATAGGCCTCCCCCAATGTTCTCCACACAGATCGGTCCTGTGCCTCTCGCATCCAATGGATTCCCGCGATCTTCACCAGATTGTCGGTCCACCTTGTAGGAGGCCTGCCACGGCTGCGACTTCCTGTACGTGGCCTCCACTCGAGGACCTTTCCGCCCCAACGGCCGTCTGTTCTCCTCGCTATGTGCCCTGCCCATTGCCACTTAGGTGGCATTAATAATTAATCCGTATATGGTCAGTCCATATACGGATTAATTACTTAATGTCAAATATGTGATCTACTGCTCTATCCACTATATCTAGAACCCTGTCTTAGTGACATTTAATTATACACAGCAAATCCTGGATCATAGTCCAAGCTTACAACTTATAGAAATGGGTTGACACACCAATAGAAGGAAACTATACAAAATTTGTATTCTAAAGGTTTAACAAGTGCCATGAGGGCACCGGTTTGGACATCAAACAATTCGTTCAAGGAACTAGGTACGGTAAATATTTGCAAATATTTGTTGTACAACTCACGTCCCAACCCGATTGGATGGTGCATTTTGTTATTTGTTCACTTGTGCATTTGTATATGAGTCAGTTGCGAGGAATATTGAAAAGTTTCGACTATTTGTGCATTCTGGATGTACGTACGTGCTTTTTTACCAGCGAAGAGATAATAATGACTAAATGAATGAATGAATGAACACACTTTTATTGCACTCAAAATAAGGTATGAAAACTTAAAAACTAGATATTACAGGATGTGTACAACGAAGGCGGCCTTATCAATATTAGCGATCTCTTTCCACGCAAATTTTGGGTAAAGGATACTCTATGAAGGTTTAAGGACATAATAAAATTTTATCTTCAAACTATTTTCAATTATTTACCAATTTTACAGGAAATACTACGGAGAAAGATATCGGGGACAAAAAATCAATTATGTGTTTTCCAACCAAAAACCGCCAATTTCAGACTCCAAGTTAACACTGAGAACAACAGTGATAGTGCAGTTGCCCCAACTCGGGAACTCAAGATTAATATTAATTTAAAAGTAATAACAATAATAAATTGAGACAACACTTACATTGTCTTATTCATTAACTAAGGATTTCCCTTGTACCATGAAAAGCAGGAACGACAAACACTTACATAAGATCCTCTAATCGATTTCGGCGAAGGCGGCTACATTGAATGACCAGCCACTTCATTATTATCATCAGCCCATTTAAGTCCCCACTGCTGGGGCACGGGCCTCCCTCAATCACATGAGGGGTAATTGCCATACTCACCACGCTTGGCAGACGGGTTAGCGAGGGTTTTGATGTAAATGCAGAGTTTTTTTCTCTGGGTGCTGATGATCATGCCAGCAGCTTTACCTTAGTCGCCTTTTACCACACCTCGGTAAGAGTGAGGGTGGCCTATTCTACTCTGCCGGGCCCACACGGCGTGAGAAAGCAACGCACTGAGGCACGGGGGTACAAGACCGCCAATTTCCAGACTCTGGGCTGACACTGAGAATTTCTAAACAGAAAAACTAAAATACAAATTTTACCTACATAGACCCAACAAATGTTCAAGTGGGACCATCTAGCTACTTTCCACTCACGACGTCAAATTATTGCGTATCACATTAAGTGTCCCGTCGAAACTATTTGTTTCTTGCCTTCGTAGCTGATCGTTGAGATTGGCCCCCATAGCCGAAATATCGTATAAAGACATAGGTACCGGGTTTGGTAGAAATGGGCCAGCTTGGAAGTGATACTAGGGCCCTCCAGAAAACTTACATCAGAACGCTTACACTGAACACTCTGAATAAATTAGCACAACGAATTGACCTATTTCTCCATTTCTCTTTGAGTGAATTCACACGGATGTTATTGTATGTTTTATGTTATGGTTAAAATGCAAAAGGATTGTTTTATAAGTTATATATATCATATAAATATGTTTTTAAGTAATAGTTTCTGTATAAATAGGTACTTATATAATAGTTATTTTTAATGGGTTGCTTGTCTATTGCATTGGGTGTCAGCCTGTAATAATAGATTAAGTTCAGTAAATAAATAAATAAAAACTGGCGGGAAACATACCAGCACTGTATTTATACGAGTGAGCGAGTGTACCAAAGTCCAGGGGGAACGGGAGATTAAATGTTATGAGCGCACTAGTGACTGTGTGGCGGTAGAAACCGCTTACCATCTGGAGATCCTTTTGCACGTTTGCCACCTAATGCATAAAAAGAAGACTTACAGTGCACATTCAGTTTCCATCGGTCTTCTAGCACAGCATCAGCAACCCGAGGGTTCTCGGCGCGGCAGACCAGGCTCTTGTCGTGGTCTTCCGCCATTGGCACCAGACTTAGTATGCTGACCGTCGAGTTGGTTTCCGAAAACTGTAAAAGAAGGAAGTCATCAGCTGATGATGTGACAATTGGTGCTTTAATGAACAAGTATTTTTATCTTTACGTGACTTTGTGTAGATCATTTTAAAAGTGTTTTGATGTGGTCTATCGATTTAATAGAAATAAAGTAAGAAAATTTTATTATGTTTGACATCACAACACCAAATACGAGAACAACATCAGTATCAGAAGTATAAACAAAAAAACATTGAAACAGAAAAAAAAACAAAGAAAAAGCAAAATAATAAGGGTACATATAACCAGGCAGTGCATATACATCGTGTGTTGTGACCTCCAACATAAAGGGCCCTCACACAGCCTATGTAATGGCCCTGAAAAAGGTCATGAGGCTGATTTTCAGTACAGCCAGCTAAGTGAGTGTCACGGACGTCAGCCTTGTGTGTATTGTGTAAATAGTATGAAATAAATATTCTTTGATAAGCTTTTCTATTTTGAGTAAAAAACAAAATTTCTTTCTTTCTTTCTTTCATTTTATTTTATTTTATTTTATATAAAAAAAAGATATAGAATTTACGAGATAGGTAAGATGATAATGTCAGATTGTGATTTTGAATTCTTTAGTTCCTGTCCTAATATTTATTTAAATTCGCAAACAATACTAATTGGTTTAGTCCAGTCTGAGAACATTGTGAGATACACGGACGGCTCCAAAATAAACAATAGAGCTGGCTTCAGAGCTTACGGCGAAAAACCCAAGGCCCATATCTCACAGGGCCTAGGGTTACACGCCACGGTCTTACAACCCGAAGTGGCTGCTATAATACGCTGCGTACAGTAGAATCTGCGACGCGGCTATAAGGGTAAAGACATATATATCCTATCAGACAGTCAAGCGGCTCTAAGGGCACTTGAATCTGCGGAGATTACCTTCAAACTAATACCGGAGGGAGCCCATATCCTAAACTGTCTGGGCTCCAACAACAGAGTAACCCTTCGCTGGGTACCAGGACACTCCGAAATCGTGGGTAACGAAAATACCTCCAAACTAATAGCGGAGGGAGCCCATATCCTAAACTGTCTGGGCTTCAACAACAGAGTAACCTTTCGCTGGGTACCAGGACACTCCAAAATCTCGGGTGACGAGCTGGCAAGGGAGGGAGCCTCATGCCCGGTACAAACCCCGGAACCGGTACTGGGCATGTCCATTTAATTATTTATTTAAGGAAGAAAACTTAGTATTTTACAGTGCTATTACACCAAAGTATACACAAGCTAAATTACAATAAAATTAAAAATTACTATAATTTTTTACTTTAAAAAGTTACAACACGTTTTAGAAATAATCCTAAATTGTCATTATGGACGTCTATGTCAGGAAAATGCGTTAGCAAGTCGTTGAGCAGTGAGAGTGCCCGAGCCGTGGGTGCGTTGTCGGCGCGGCGTGTGCGCACATTATTTGTGGTTGTGAACAGGGGCATTCTTCGGCGTGGGCCTACGTTACCTCTAGATCCTTCCATGTGCCTGCGGGCTACAAGGAAGCCTATACGTTTCGTGCACTTGGATTATTCACCTTATTATTCAGGAGTAGGAAATAGTGCTTGAGTAATAACAGCTTACGTCTCAGATCTAAAGTGTTTCGACCTATCATACCTGTGACTAATAGAGAGGGATAGAGGTAGGGATGATATCCAAACATTCGTTTGAACACGTACTCGCAAACTTACGCTGGATTTTCTCTAGCATTACCGCATAGTTCTTTTCATACGGGTCCCAAATAAATCCACCGTATTCGAGCTTAGCACGAACGTATGCATTAAAAAGGCTATTAGCTACTGTGACTCCACTAAATTGATAAGTTAGTCGCATTATAAAGCCTAACATTTTGTTAGCGCTTTTGCAAATATTGCGTATATGCTCCATGTGCACCACCCGACGCAAGCTTAAAGAGTGGTCGATCGAACAGAGCAAACAGCTCTGGCTCAAATCGACAGGTCAGCCATATACCAAAACCTTAATGACAGGATTCTTCAGCAAGTACACTCTAGAGACCTTAGCACTATCTCGCGGACAGCTGAGAATCCTCACAAGAATCATTACTGGTCGCTGCAGGCTGAACAAACACGGCACCAGAACCGGGCTGACCGGAGACCCCACCTGTAGATTCTGTAAGGCAGAGGACGAGACACCGATGCACGTCCTTTGTAAAAACGATGCCCTCGGGCACCCAAGTAGCCGAACACTGGGCAGCTACCACACCTGTCTGTTTAGTCAGATTCTACTTATATTTAATCAAAACATGAATTCGGTATACCAATAATACAATATATATCTATAGGTATGACCGCTAATCGTCCAAATTCGGTGCAAATAATGCGCCAAACCCGGTTTTGCGGTTGGGGTTCTGTGAAAATAATATGTTATTTCATAAAGTGCAGTCTTTCAACAATATTCAATCACATACGTGGAAATATTTGCAACGATTGGCATGTTCAAATATGAATGTATTAATTACAGTTCACAAAATGATGTTTCAACTCGCCACACCGGTTAGTAACTATAAAATTAACGTGTCTCTGCAATCACTCGACATTGGCAGAGTTATTATGTGTTCGCCGTAGGCAACACAGTAGCAGCCATTTTTGCGTTTTATTATACTTACTGCTTAACTATAAAGACATACTATAATGTACTTGTATAAACATAGGCATTAGGCCGTGTGGTGCCCGGCAGAGTAGAATAGGCCACCCTCACTCTTACCGAGGTGTCGTAAAAGGCGACTAAGGTAAAACTGCTGGCATGATCATCAGCACCCAGAGAAGGAAAACTCTGAATTTATATCAAAACCCTCGCCAACCCGTCTGCCAAGCGTGGTGAGTATGGCAATTACCCCTCATGTGATTGAGGGAGGTCCGTGCCACAGTAGTGGGGACTTAAATGGGCTGACGATTACGATGATAAACATATCGTCGCGTTTTGTCCCTTTTATATTCATTGATGACAATTGTCATTACTGTTTGGTGGGTGTGAAATGAAACATTTAATTTAAAAGTTTATAAGTATTGAGTATTGATATACTTAGTTATAAACCACAATTTATCTGAAGTTACATAATACATATAACATTTTTATCAATATTTCTCTGTAATAACTCAAGTTTTGACTTGTAGTACAGACGGCCACACATCTAGTTACTACAGCCTGTCAAATTACCTCAATTGATGATCCAAACGAGTTTGAAAATTTAGGTGGTAAAATCGATTCAATCAATTTTACAAATTTCTATTCATTGATGTGGCTGTCCGTACTTTCACATCAAATCAAATCAAATATCAAATCAAATAATTCTTTATTTGCATTGGCTTGTACACAGCACTTACAAATCGTCATACATTTGAATGATTCAAAACTATTTATAAGTACTTATGTAATAATTTACATGTTAATACATACATATGTTGATACATAAAATATACAAAAAAAAGTAAATAAACATAATGCGATTCTACCACCGGCTCGGAAAGTTGTTTCTGGTCGAGAAGATCCGGCAAGAAACTCGCCAGTTACTCTTTTTAATTGCCAACTTTTTTACAATGGTTTATTATCCTCATACCAAGTCATACAGTCTAATGCAACACAAAATAGAATGAAGCAAATTAAAAGCTAAATATGAGGTAAACCGAAGCGGACCAGTCCCCAAAGGTGGCACCTGTTCACAAGTATGGCGTATGAGTCAGCCATCATTTCACTCAACCATATAAGAGGGAATGCAATGACCCGCCACATAACGCCACCACCTCAGAGACATTTGAGTGAGCTAGACTACTTAGGTTCCCCTCATAGGTCACAGAGTACTTAATCCAATACTAATAAATTGCAGGACGAGGTGTACAATAGTAGGTGGTTAGCATCTTGTCAATTGTTTGATTAATCAATACTATTCAATTTGTTTACAATAATAAATGCTGCTAAGCCTAATTTATTAAAATTGATTAATTTTATAATAATAATGATTCCAGTAAATATTTATAAAAGTACTACATGTGTGCAGGCACGGAGGTCATTATGTCCATGAATCCTTATCATTTAAGTAATCTACAATTTTATAGTATCCTTTACTCATTAAACAGGTTTTCACGTGGGATTTAAATTTATACGTTGGTAACTCAATAACATTTTGAGGCAACTTATTGTACATTTTAATACTTTGACCAACGAATGAACTATTAATCTTTTGGAGCTTCAGATTTGGAATCGCGAGCTTGTGTTTATTTCTAGTGTTAAAACCATGACAATCAGATTTTTTAGAAAAAATATCAATGTTCTTTCGCACGTACATCCAATTGTTTACTATCACAGTTTCGGTTCACATACCTAATAGAATCTGAAGTGAGGATCCACAAACAAACTTGCCGCAATGATATTCAATGAGGTATGATAGAAAAATCCAATACCGACTTTGTAAATAAGGTAACCTTCGCAAGCATAATATAAAAATACGCCAAGTTATTTTTTTTTTCATCAAAATGGGGAATATATCGTGCCATACATACTAGCTCGTGCTACTTTGCTCCATAGAGTTACTTATATATACTTAGATAGAAGACTTAGTCGGCTATCCAATGCTAGCGCCATCTAGAGAAAAACGACCAATACTGAACAGCTATGTAGTACGGCCACCTTTGAGAGACAATCAAGAAGACGATAAAATAAAATATCAGAAATAATTTTATTTGCTTTATCTACAACAAAATTCCCATAAAGTATCTTCTAAATCTCCTATATACGGCTAATAAGCTTGCCATTTTGTATTTTCTATAAACTCCATAACAGATTTCAAAGTTCTTAGTAATAAACGTGGATAAAGGAGCCTGTCTCGAGTTTCCTCTGACGAAGTTTATCTTTAACCGTGTTATTGAATAAAATACAGGTTATATCGGTAACCCACTTCCCTCCTAAACCTGATCTGTTTATTTATGTGATAGGTGGCAGACGAGCAGACGGATCAGCTGATGGTAAGCTATTGCCGCCACCCATGGACACCCGCGACCCCGGTGGAGTCAAAAGTACGCTGCCAACCCTTAAACCCCCCTTCCCCCGGATTGGGCCGCCGACATCCTAATTCGCGCAGTGAAACACACCACACAGTCAGTGCTGCTTCACACCGGTTTTCTGTGAGGCAGTGGTATCACTCCGGTCAAGCCGGACATTTCATGCCAAAGCGTGGCTCTCCCACGGTTATGAAAAACTCATGTCCAACTTTTTTTTTAATTCGACTTTTCATACGAAGCCGCCACAACTCCCTCATCTTAGCGTGTTACAAGTCCCCGGTTGCCTTCAAAGCTGTCGCTTTCGGAGCTCGGGGTACGCTTGAACCATGATCTAGAATTCGGGATGTCTGGTAATTACATAGAAGCAACTTCCGTCTCCAGTGGTAATGGGCAGGGCACATAGCGAGGAGAACAGACGGCCGTTGGGGCGGAAAGGTCCTCGAGTGGAGGCCACGTACAGGAAGTCACAGCCGTGGCAGGCCCCCCACAAGGTGGATCGACGATCTGGTGAAGATCGCGGGAATCTATTAGATGCGGGCGGCACAGGACCTATTAATGTGGAGAACATTAGGGCAATCCTACGTCCAGCAGTAGGCGTCTATGGGCTGAAATGATGATGATCTGCCGTCTGACCTTCGCAATTTTTAGTCAGGGAATGTGGTTTTTTTAACCGACTTCGAAAAAAAGGTGGAGGTTCTGAATTCAACATGTATATATATATATATATTTTATGTTTTTTCGCCGACTACTTTGTCATTCATGAACCTATTTAGATGATTCTTTTTTAGTTGGAAAGCAGATAGATCCGGATTGGTACCATGATAAGGATATTAGGATATGGTGATGGGATCCTGGAAAAATTGAGAACAACCCTCGAATTAAATACAAAGGCACACGTGATGTTTTTGTATCTTTTTTCAAAACTGCTCCAGTTTTTACGTCTGATTGTATTAATTTTGTGGCTGTGCTGATGATAGAAGGTCAACTCCTCAACGGTAAGGTGTTAAAGAATAGCTCTTTCAATACTGTAATCACATTTGGTTTGGTAGTTATTTGGAAGAGGGGGGGAGGGGAGAGAGGGAGAGGGGTTTGCCATAAAATATCCTTAAGAACTTCTTCCTTCCTCATGAGCCGTCAACGCATCTGTGATGCCTCATATGTTGCAGATGTCCATAGGCGGCGGTCACTTACATGAGGTGAGCCGTCTGTTGTTCGTCCACTATTATTTATAAAAAAGTTGGTAGAATAAGCAGCGTTAGGCTGCTTTTGCTCTTTATGAGAGCGACAAATAAAATAAGTCAGTGCTCATTGTGCAGATTAAAATCGCTGAACAAAGAACAATCTAGATTATCAGAGGCTATTTCATTTTCATTCAGGGTCTCTATACTTAGGAATTTTGGACATTAAACTGTGAAAGAAACACGAATAAAGATAAAAGACACTTCGAGAATCGCATTAGGTGATGGAGCGAAGAGAAATAAATGATAATGGTTATTTTGTTCAATATTGGTACTTGTTTCGTTTCAGCGGACAGTTAGCTTTCGTATTCAGCTAAAGTTTGTTGTCCATTTAGAAATAAATAATGAAAAAGGTGGACCGACGATCTGGTGAAGGGCGCGGGAATCCATTAGATGTGGGCGGCGCAGGACCGATCTGTGTGGAGAACTTTGGGGGAGCCCATGTCCAGCAGTGGGCGTCTATTGGCTAAAATGGTGATGAAAGAAAAAGGGTTATTTTAAATTAAGAAAGAAAAAATACATTTATTATTTTGGGACACCACAACACATTTGATACAAACAAATAAATATTCATTATTTGCAAACACAAACTGATGAAAAAGTAACAAAAAAAAACAATCAATAAAAGAAATCAAATAAAAATACACTTGCGAACAATATTTACTAACAAAGCGACGGTAGCTCTTAAACGAGAAGTAGCCAGTTTGAGCCCAAACACGCACCACTGGATTTTTTAAATTATGAATAATGAAGTTGTAGCAAGTACATGATGATGTCTAGATTTTTTATCATAGCTTTCTCACCTCTCAGTTTTTTGTGTCTATTATGTTTTGTTTTCATCTGTTTGTGTATCTATTTCAAAATATTTTATGATCATTTATACAAGGCGAAGACGAATCCAACCGACCCAATCATGCCTAAATATGACTCTCCCACAGCAATAAATATTTTCTGATTCTTATCAATCAAATATAGAATATCAATGTACATTTTTTATAGAAAGGCCAATCAGGATAACCTCACTCCGCCTGATGGCAAGCGGCCGTGTCCAAATAAATATATCATGTAATAAGATTGTGATCTTGGCTCCATACACTACCGAGTTCCTTCGTAAGCTTGTAAATCCACATAATATTAGCCACTTTGACCAACTTTCAGAATCCTCATCAAATATTCACATACTATCATAAAACCAGGGAATAATATATGCGCAAACAGAAAAAAAGATTCGAACTATTCGGGGAAAATTGCTACAGATTTTACGTATTCGGAGGATACTCGGATCGGATGATCTAGATGAAACCAATAATTTCCCTTGTGTTTGCAATTACGGATATTAAAGGAAAATAAAAATCCCAACTGTGTTATCAATTTAAGCGATGTTAGTACATCAAACTCAACTCGTGTCTCTAGATGTGACTTGATCTAGAGACACGAGTTGACAGTAAAAGAACGACCGCACTGCAGCTCGCGGTACGTAACGTCAAAATATCATCATCATCATCATCAGCCCATTTGAGTCCCCACTGCTGGGGCACGGGCCTCCCTCAATCACATGAGGGGTAATTGCCATACTCACCACGCTTGGCAGACGGGTTGGCAATGGTTTTGATATACATGCAGAGTTTTCCTTCTCTGAGTGCTGATGATCGTGCCAGCAACTTTACCTTAGTCGCCTTTTACGACACCTCGGTAAAATATAATTTGTATTTATTTATCTTTTATGATACGACAGACAAGCATTTGACCTCAATCTCACCTGATGTTAAGTGAAGATGAGATCCAAGGTGGTCCATGCTTGCCCGTGAATAGCATATTCACACTTGCCTTAAAGAGGCCCAGGTTATTTTCTTCAGGAAATACATCGGCGGGCAACGAGTTCCACTCCTTGGCTGATCGCATCAGAAATGAGTTTGCGTAGCGCTTAGTGCGGATGCCTGGAACTTCAACCATATAGGGATAGTAACCCAGTCTTCGCCTAGTATCCCGATAATGTTGTACCTTTTGGTTGTGCATAATACAGTGTTTCTCGTGCGCATCGCAGTGGTCTCTCGAGGTGTTCACGGAAGACCAGCGTCGCGGCGTCAGTAGACGACACGATATTATGCTGAGCGAACGCCTTTTTCACTGACACTATGTATAAGTACTTTTTTTATATAAATATTTCTATGTTTTTGTCAGGAAATAAATTATTTTCTATTCTATTCTATTCTATTCTAATGGAATGGGGCCGGCGGAACTAGCTCATGTAGCTCTTTCGCACATTTTCCAAAGTGTATTCTGTAAAATATCATCATGCACGTTATTATTCGATGGTGAGCGAGGCCTTGTAAGTTAGTCTTGTCGAAAGTTGCGTCGCCAATCAGTCTTCATAATAGTAGATGGTATACGACGCATTAAATAAATATTATCTTTGCAAAATCTTTTTTTGCTCATAAATGGCCACCATTATGACGTATTATCTTTAAGAAACCAACGAGAAAAAATCAATCGTATGAATTACTTATTATTACTACAACTTGCAATCGTCCTGTTGGTCTAGTGGTTTAAGTACCGGGCCGTGATCTCGGGGTCCTGGGTTCGATTCCCGAGCAAAGGTGTGTTTCAAATTTTTCGAACATAGCACGGTTTTGTGATCACCAATCCGCATTAGGCAAGCGTAGTGATTGAGCCTAATCCCATCATAGTAGCGATGAGTTGATTTCTATGATGGAGGCCTTTGCCCTGCAGTGGAACAGTATATATGCTGATACTACTACTATATGTTGACCTCAATGAAAAGCGACGATGAGGTTAGGATCTAAGGCGTATGCTTAGAAGATGTTGGTTCCCCTTGCCTTAAAGATATCCAGATCAATATACTGTGATCATACGTTACATTTGGCCGAATTACCTATGTAAACCCACCTCTATTCTCCTGCATTCTCTACAGATAGTTGAGCCAACGTAGGATGATTGATGTGGTTTTGTTGATATGAAAGAAGTTCAAAAACAATTTTATTTATCATAAAAACATGAATTGGTTGGTCGGGAATAGAACGGAATTAAAAAACTTTTTTATTTGATAGGTGGCAGATTGGCAGACGGATCGCCTGATGGTCTGCTATTGCCGGCGCCCATAGACACCCTTGACACCAGTGGAGTCACAAGTGCGCTGCCAACCTTTTCCCCCGGATTGGGCCTCGGGTACCCTCACCGACGTAGCGAAACACAGCACAGTGCTGTTTCTGTAAGGCTGTGGTACTTTGGTAAAGCCGGCCCATTCATGCCGAAGCGTGGCTCCCCCACGGTCGAAATTGCTTTACTTAAGTCCAATCGGGCTAGTACGAGTAAGTCAAGTTGTAACATCACAATGGATTTTCTATAAAGTACTGTCGCAAAGATTTAATAGACTTTGGTCTTTTATGAGCGGATCTGGTTCCAGACCAGAGTGGTCCTTAAAGGTCAGGTCCCATAGCGACTAGAGCTTACAGTTCAATGTTGAGTACTAAAATAGATACTAAATTGATGGAAATAAAGTTGGCAAAGGATAAAGTTTTATTTAAAGCTATCATCTTTATCTCATAGTAAGTATTTTTCCAGTTACGTTTAAAACCGACTTTTCATAGCGTAGGAGAAGCTTGGTTCCAAGATTTAGGTGATTCTGATAATCGAATTTTCATAGCTTTAATACAGGAAATAAACATAGGCTCGATGTCCTAAATCTATTCTAACTTCATAGAATTGGAAATTCATTTGTAGAATTGAGCATTAGAATGTTTAATGTATGTTAACTCAAAAAAATATTGTTCTTTTTATGATATAGGTAGCGGATCACCTGATGGTAAACGGTTACCGCCACCCATGGTCAACTACAACACCAGTGGTGTCACAAGTGCGCTGCTTACCTTTTAACCCCCCTTCCTGGATTGGGCCTCCGTTACCCTCATTCACGCAGCAAAATACAGCGCATGCACTGCTTGATGCCGGTGATTTACCACTACACACATTTTACCAATTTGGGAGCGGCTCTTGCGTAAAGTATTAATGGGTTTCAGTTCTAATTATAGGTATACTAAAAATCGTAATACGGTTAACAAAATGCATCTATTCACCAAGTATCAATAGTATAGTTCTTATAGTTTCGGAAAAAAGTGGCTGTGCCATACGGACGGACGGGCAGATAACAGACAGACGGACAGACATGACGAATCTATAATTGTTCCGTTTTTTTGCCGTTTGGCTACGGAACCCTAAAAAGCCAGAATAGATGTCAAAAGAGCCATTACAGAATTGCCTTAAGTTTATTCATTTCTTAGTATATTTTGTATAGGAATCAACATGAATGTAATTATTATAATGATGGATGGCGGTCTAATACTGTGCTTTTCATGCGGAACTTTACCTACCTCGCTCGTAACCTAACCACATACCTCAGTTCTGCGGAACGGTTTGCCTGCGGGAGTATTTCCCGACGACTACGACTTAGGGACCTTTAAGAGAAGAGCATACTCTTTTTTAATAAAGGCCGGCAACACATTAGAGATCTCTCTGATTTCACGAATGTTCATGGGCGGCGTTGATTATTTTCCATCAGGTGACTTGCTTGCTCGTTTGTCCGCCTCTAGCATAAAAAAAATACAAGTAAATTATTAATAATACTTATAAATAGTATCAAAAGATTAAATGTATGACGATTTGTTAGTGTTGTGTACAAGCCTATGCAAGTAAAGAACCTTTTAATTTTGATTATAGCTTCGTTTCCGTGATACAACTTCGATTACCGATTTTGGATTTACCTTTAAAGACGGGAAATGATGTCCTTTTTTGTTTATATTTCCCGAAACTTTATTTCGATACCTAACGATGAAAGGAGATGTTTTCAAAGAAAAAGCTGATAAATATCTATTAGTATAGACTTGTATTAGTTTTGGAAACCCTCATCATAAAGACGTGCAAGCGACACGTTACAGGCCATAGAAGACACCAGTAAAACAATTTGAAAATTCTTAGGAAGCAACTCAAACACTCAAATTATTTTAATTTTTACAGATAAAGCTGACGGATAATCAGGTTCTTTTTTGGTTAATAGGCTAACGCTTGACCACAATCGCACCTGATGGAAAGCGGCGATGTAGTCTAGGATGATAGGCGATGAATAAAAGATGCCTGTTCACTCTTGCCTTAAAGATGTCCAGCTATAGTGGTCAGGAAAAACAGTCCTCGGCAGGGAGTTCCTTTCCTTAGCCGTCCCCAAGCCAATCGCTTCGTGCGGTTAAGGGGTAGTTCTACCACATAAGGATGAAAGCCCTCGCCGCGCCTTGTCGCCCGGTGATGGAATGGGCTGGGGAGATCAAATTATGTAGAACCTCCGCACAGTCCTCGTAGATGGTACGTCACGTGATTTTCGTTCTTAGTACTTAGTGTTACAGATACGAGATCACAAAAATCGGTTTATTCCCGCTGTCCACCCCCTCATTGAACCAAGAAGGGGTGGACAGCGGGAATTTTTTTAACAATTGTTTCACTGTCCACCCGGTGTGAGGGTGGACAGCGGGAATAAACCCAAAAATCTACCTTACTGTTCTTCATTAAACTGCATCGCATCGCGGTAAACCAATTTCCGTGCTGACCTTTCCTTCTCGATTCGTTTCATCCTTACAAGAGCTCTCAGATCAAGACTCTTTAAACTTTGACTAGTGTGGTCAGCAAGGCAAGCGCCGGCAAAAACATTTTCAATCTTTGAAATGCTGCCAACTTAGTACTTTAGCATCGCAAAAAGAAAATCTGATTTAGACAAGATCTGTGTTTGGCATTTGGAATTTACTTCATTTTTCTATTTGCCGACGTGGAGTAGCAATTTATTTTTTTTAACATTGTGTTTTTTCTATCGAAGTGGAGGAATTTACTTGCTAATTGAAAACTCGATAGAGAATTTGGAGATAAAATTGTATTCTTTTTATAGCGACACTGTACAATAGCTCACCTCAGCCTGGTAAGCAAAAGGCTAGTTGCCACTTTTTTTTTATTTGTTGAACGGTTAACGAACCGATTATATTACGCCATACAAAGATATAAAACTTTTTTTGAAACACCTTTTCTAATATATTTTAAATTATATTTTCGCTATACATCCATAAAAGCCGACCGCCATGTTGGTCTATTAATTATCTGTGCCGTGACGTCACTTTTATTGTGAGCAATACCTACGCGTGACTGTCATGACTGTCATGAAAGACGACGAATAACCTAAAACTGGATTCGGCGGGTAGGGCTAAAATAAGCCGCGTGGGCTGATGCAATTCAAAGGTTTCAAATAAGTGTCTAGTGGTTTTTAGTGTACAAATTTGGTAAATCAATCAATCAAATAATTCTTTATTTGCATAGGCTTGTATACAGCACTTACAAATCGTCATACATTTTAATGACTTAAGACTATTTATAAGTACTTATGTATAATTTACATGTTAATACATATATATGTTGATACATAAAATATACTAAAGAAATAAATAAACATAATGCGATTCTACCACCGGCTCGGAAAGTTGTTTCTGGTCGAGAAGATCCGTGTGTGAAGAAAGTGATGATAATAATAAGAATCGTTGGATTGTATCGTTCTTTATACCACTATTGTGTGTCGAGTGCGTTGTCCCGTGACAACTTGCTTGGACCTAATAGAGTCTTAAAACCCGCGATTGGTTTTAGAGTGATATCCGCTGAATCCGTAGGTCGATAAAACGCAAAACAAACTGAAACTGGCGTTTTCAGGTTTTTTTTACAATAATGGTGAGGTAGAACCATGGCGGACGGTGTTTTCAATCAAGAGGAAAAAAAAGTAAAAATATAATGGGTTTCAGTTGAATTTTTATATATAATATGTAATCTGTACAATGAAACTAAAAACAAAATACCTGATACTGACATTTTCAACGATTCCTCCACCAAATTTAAGGCTAAATTGAACACCTATTTTCAGTCTATCAGTACACACCCAAATTAAGAAAACTTTATTGCTTGACTTGTATAGTTATAGTGTTTTGTATGCATGACTTACCTTAAGATTTACTAAGCTGAAATGTTTTGGAAATTGTTGTGTATACCTGTAATTGGCAAACATATTTGAACCGAAACCCTAATATTTACTATAGATATACTGTGAGTGTCCTAAATGTGTATAAATAAATAAATAATTTTTTACAGCAATCACTTATTTATATTTATTGAAGTTTATATATTTCGGACTCTTGTACGGAATAATATTTGAATTAAAAGTTATTTTAATAAATGGCGACATGAGGCAACTTGCCTATTACAACGGACGCCATGGCACGGAACCACTTCCGTTGGCACTGTCATACTATCCCGCAAGATGCTTCTCCACGTTTCATTGGAAGGAGTTCATGTTTTATTTTTTAGTAATGAATACAGAATAAGCCACAAAAGATTAAACCGACTTTTGTCAACATGACAAAAGTCATGGATGTTGGATTTCTAGTTCCAACTTTGTCTATCAGAAACACAGAAAAAATTATCTGCGGAAAAAACCGCCTTCAAAAACTACGAACTAAAAAGTGTAAAATATTTTTAACACTTTATGCAGTTCAAATAACATTTTATAACACTACACTCGGAAAAAAGTTTTATCGAAATCAGTGCCTAATCCCTGTTGAATAATTGAATGCTATATTAAATTACAAGATAGTATTGGGCGCCGACTTCGATAAAACCTTCTCTCGATTGTATTGTTGTAAAATGTTATTTGAAGTGTATAAAGTGGTAAAAATATTATTTTCCACTTTATAGTTCGTGGTTTCGAAGGCGGTTTTTTTTTTCACAGAAAAAAAAATATATTGCTCGTATGTAGAGCAAAATATATTTAATTTCAAAAATAACTGCCTTCTCTAGAAGCTTTTTGACGTATCTACACTCGGGCTATCATTAGGAACGTACTCGTAACATAGAACACACAGTACGATAAACTGTTTTGAAAACAAAAATCTAAAGGAAATAACAAAATAAACTGAAAAATATAATCTGGGCAGATTTATTCTTGGAATGAGAAAATACAATATTTTTTCGGTGTAAATATTTATCTTCCTTCCAAAGCTCTTTTCTAGTTGTAAGGGTTCCTTATTGATAAAACTGTGAGATGCTAAATAAATACAATAACTTTTAAAGTTAGTTATATTCCAATCCCAACAAATACATAATGGCTATAGGAGAAAATGACATAAACATCTGTTTCTTTTGTTCGATACCCGCACAGTACAAACATTTGTGTGCACAAACATGTCTGTTTGTATTAGTATTTGTCTTTATTTATAAGTATGTATTTACACAACCTTAATAATGTTTTCATTGTATCTGTGGAAATTTGTAATTAGCATTAATTTAAATATTGTTTTACACACTTGAAAATTGGTGTGTAAATTTCCCTAATAAAATAAAGAAAAATGTTAAATGTATATATTTGTAATTCCGCTGTAGGTTTTGATATCCGTAATCGGTGCTTTAGCTGCCTATTTCGGAGTCAGATCAATGAATATGATGTTTATTAGCGCTACGGGTGTTGGATTCCCAAAATGTGCCTGGAGGCCTGGAATCGCGTGGTTGAAGTAAGGTTAGGAATTATAGCATTCAATTCACAACACGACTGTTTACCAAAATTATAGAAATTATGGACAACTTCTCGTTCCTGTTCTAATTCAAATCGAACTTACTAGGATTCCTCAGAACCATGCAGCCAGACGATCGTCTATTGAGTGCAACCAGTCGCGGCCGGCTAATTCAAGTTATTGATGAAATAATTCCTTTGACGGCGCCGTCTAACGTTCACAACCCTTCAAACAGTCCAGACATTACGTATACTATATTTTTTGGCAATCTCGCACAAGAGACACAGCGGTTGCCCACGATTCACGCTCCGTACTAAAGCGGCCATCAATACGGCGTTGGCGCTCAAACTCAGAATTTTGCGCTTTCCTTGGTTCGAGTTAAATAAGATGAGGAGTTTGAACAGCCCCAAACAATGGTGAAAAATTAAAGTAATAATATTTAATAATAATAACGTAAATTGCAAGAATTTTTTTCTTGATTCAAATTAAAAAATCTTTGGCAAGACAATTACTATTTGTTTGTATTTTTCTGATAAGTGGCAAACGAGCAGACGGATCAGCTGATAGATAACGTCTGCAGTCACACCTGGACACCCGCAACAGCAGTGGAGTCACAAGTCCGGCTCCCATTTCCCCGGGTTGGGCCTCCCATCTCTCACTTATTCGGCAAAATACAGCACAAGCTTTCCTTCACACGCCGGTTTTCTGTAAGCTCGTTGTAACACTCCGGTCTGTGAGGCCGTTGTAACACTCCGGTTTATGAGGCCGTTGTAACACTCCGGTCTGTGAGGCCGTTGTGACACTCCGGTCTGTGAGGCCGTTGTAACACTCCGGTCTATGAGGCCGTTGTAACACTCCGGTCTGTGAGGCCTTTGTAACACTCTGGTCTGTGAGGTCTTTGTAACACTCCGGTCTGTGAGGCCTTTGTAACACTCTGGTCTGTGAGGCCTTTGTAACACTCCGGTCTGTGAGGCCGTTATAACACTCCGGTCTGTGAGGCCGTTGTAATACTCCGGTTTAGCTGGCCTATTTATTTATTTGGTTAATCTATGTTATATAGATAGAAAGATAGATGCTCTTTATTGTCCAAAATTTTACAGAACTTAATGCTATGATCACTGGTATATAATCTCGGCGATCTTATCGCTAGTAGCGATCTCTTACACACACATACACATACATAATGGATTACAGTTTCAAAAGCACCAGACATGTTTACTATACATACATGATATTATACAAATTACATACGTTTGTCAAATGATATTTACATAAAGCCGAAGCGAGGGTCTCACACCGTGACGGAAAATAGCAACAAAAAATTTTAAGAAAAGTACGTACTCCTTTTAAAATGGCCGACAGCGCACTTGTGACTCATTTGTCGTTGCATGTGGACACCTGCAACTTCAAAGAGTCACTAGTGTGCCCATGGACGTGGGCGGCAGTAATAATCACTTACCATCAGGTCACACGTCTCCTCGTCTGCCTCTTATTTTATAAAAAGGTATAATAATGAGCAAAATAAATAAAAAAAATGCAATACAAAGTTTGTCGAGAGCCACTAAAGTACTGAAAATAACAATACGTAAGTCAAGTAAATCATTAACTATATTTGTTTCGTACAGAACCCTTCAAACAACTCAACGAACGCTTCCACTTATCCAATCTCCTTTCAATCTCGCCTGAGGCCATCCTGTGTTATTATAGGACCGATGGACGCCATTCACGAGAAATTATTCTGTTTCGTTTACACAATCCTATGTACCTAGTAGCAGATGACCCAGAACTCGCATGCGGGTCGAAATTAGTGAGGTCTCCTTTTAGTTGGAAGATTTGATTTGCTCGAAAGCTTCAGTCATGTTTACTCGGAGAGAATTTGGGAATTGCTTTATCGATATTTATATGTGAACGGGTAAACATTTTCATCTTAGCATTTTCTGGTTGCGTCCAAAGCGACAGCTTTTTAGCTCGGCGGAGAGGGAAAATATATTCGTTATAGATTCGTCATGTCCGTTTGTCCGTCCGTCTGTATGTTACAGTCACTTTTTTCCGAAGCTATAACTCTACTATTGAAACTTGGCAAATAGATGTATTTTGTTAACCGCATTACGATTTTTACACAAAAATAGGAAAAAAAAATGTTTAGGTGGTCCCCATACTTAGAACTGAATCTCTAAAATTTTTTTTCATCTAACCCATACGTGTGGGTGTGGTGACGTATCCATGAATAGGTCTTTAAAAATGATGTTGAGGTTTCAAATATATTTTTAGAGACGCTCCAATAGTGGTAAAATGTGTACCCCCCTCCCCCTTTAACTTCTGTAATAAAAGAAATATAAAACTAAAAAAAATATATGATTTAGATTACTATGAAAACTAACAACGAAAATTGGTTTGAACTAGTAGATCTAGTTAGATAGTAGCAAGTGGTTTTTTTTTGTTATAAACCGTAAAACGCAATTTACCTTGTGATAGGTGGCAGACGATCTTGATCAAACATGCACGTTCGGATAGTTTCTGAAACATGTAACCGTGACCTAGTTGGTCTGATTGCCTCTCAGGTACGTCGTACGTCTCAGGACCAGACTTTTCGACTCTTGGATTATGGTCTAAGCGTACCCCGGGCTTCAAAATGACACCTTTAGAGGCAACTGGGGATTACAGACTAAGATGAAGAGGTAGATATAGAGCAATGCTAAGCGCCGTATGTGTAGGCGAAACGAAGTGAGAGTGGGCCACTAGAGGAAACTATAAAAAACACAGCAATGACCCAAAGCGTTAATATGACGAACCGCAAAAATAAGCACACCACATGCCCAGTCGTGCATAATAACCACGGAGAGAGTTTCATATGAGGCTTTGTGGCGGCGATTATTTCCCTCCGTGGTCGTCGAATTTTAAAAGAGCCATAAACTGAATTTTGCTGCGGTTTCACAGGGTTGACTAGTATAGTTGCTGAACCTAAGTTATTTATTGAGCTAGTTCGTTACACTCATTATTCAGTATGTAAAAAAATATACAGGGTGTACCTGTGAACACTTACATCCCTTTAACCACGTGTTCTATCAACCATTCTGAACAACATTTGTTCCATGACTTTTGGAAATTCGCATAAAATAAATGTCAACTTCTCATGCGCTAAACCAAACTGATAGCTTTAATGCAATCATCATCATCAATCCGCAAGAAAACAGTATCTCTGATTAGCAGGATCAGAGGCGGTCACAATAGCATCCTGAAAACATTGGCGGACAGGTATACCTCACCACTTTGGAGATGTTTTGTGATGAGAGTGATCCCGGAAACCAGCATGTCTCAGTGATTACTGTATTCACCCTAAATTATAAAATTTTAATTTGGATTAAAATTATAATTTTATTTTATTTTATTTTGATTATAATTTTATTTGATTTAATTTTATTTGATTTTAGTTGATATTTATTAATTTTAATTTCATTTTATTTAATTTAATTTGTTTTGGTTTGATTTAGTTTTACTTAATTTGATTTGATCTAATTGGTTTAATTTAATTTGAATTTTAATTCATTTAATTTTTGACTCCAATATAATTACAATTTAATTTCTTTACTAATAATAGTCCTTAAGTCAATTGTTACTAACACAAATATGGATGTTACTTATCTGAAATAAATGTTATTTTATTTTATTTTATTTATTTATTCATACAAAGTCGGTCACGTGACTTGGTCATTTTGTATGGGGAGTCGAACATTTTTTCGACTACTTTCGAAAAGTCGTAGAACAAATGTTGTTCAGAATGGTTGGTAGAGCATGTGGTTAAATGGATGTAAATATCCTCAGATATACCCTGTATTGGGCCCTGGAGGGAACCTGCCTTAAGTCCTTGAGCAAAACAACAATGGTATACATATTTTGCGAAACAATCAGAAGCCTGCAGGTTTCCTCACAATGTTTTCCCTCACCACCGGACGAATGGTAAAAATACGCACATAGATGTGAAAAATCGAAATATTGAATTTTTGAAATTAATGATGATGATTATAATACCATCGCACTTAATCATAAGGTTTTTCCTGACCATGTCCTGTTGAAAATGAAAATAGTTTATTCAATATAGGTCCATACATAACACTTATGAATTTCAACATGTTTACTTACCACTGGTTCGGTTTCAATGGTTCACTTCGACCCGTTCACTTTCCGAGTTAGTTCAATTATCACTGTCTGGTCCCATTTAAGAGTAGTTTGTAAAATACTGTGTCGATTCTACATGATGCAAAACCACTAAGGGTGCCCGTATTTCCATATCTTTTAACGAAATAGGAGATTGCATATAGATATACAGAGGAAATCGGTTCTGATAGAATTGAAACCGAAACACACTCGCTGTTTGTATCTTTCGTTTGAATGGGCAGGCATCAAAAATGTTTTATTAAGTCATAAGTTCATATCATGAGTACATAAACATTTGTAGGCCGTTTGGCAGTAATATTTCCGTTCAGAAGATGTAACTATCCGAAAAGTAAAATGAATAGACTACTCAACCATCCAGTTGATACACTTCTTTCTATTAAATGAACGGGTGAATCTCATAAATTGAGTGAACGGTTTTCCACATTTTACCTGAGAGTCCACCACAACGTGATGTTGCTGCGTTTTCCGCCCGCAAGCGTCCGGCCATAGAGCCTAGCCATTGATTTATAGATGGCTCCTGAAACACGGAGCTTGGAAATTGTCGACAAAGGCGCGCAAAAACCGGACAAGCACTAAATTTAGCACAGTCACTAACCTACTCCTTGCAATGTAGGGTTTTGCAAATCTCTGATGGGGTTTTATTCACGATCTTCATTTGAGACCTAAGTCTCAAATGAAGATCGTGAATCATGAAACGATAACAAATTACCTAAAGCTTTCAAATGCAAAAATGCAGCATTTTTTTATGTTATAAGTGGAAGATATCTGATGGTAAGCGTATGCCACAGCAGTGGAGTCACAAATGCGCTACCAACCTTTGATCTACCCTTCCCCAGGGTTGAGCCTCCGATACCCCACTCTCTCGGTAAAACACACCCCATGCGCTGTTTCATGCCAGTTTTGCGAGGTCGTTGTATCACTCTGTTCGGGCTGGCCCATACAAGCCGATGCACTCACTTGGCGCAACACAGCGTTGGCAGACATTTTGGGTTACAATGACAATAGACCGTAATCCACAGCACTCGGTCACTACTGGACGAAGGCCTTCTTTATGCTTTACCAGAGATTTTCTTCTTTCCACCAGCCGTTTTTCTTATTCGCACCTGAACCCTCAGCGAGTATGTCACTTTCTATTCAGCAGAAAAAAAAATCACGAGGCTGGTTACAATGCCTCTTTGATTTGAAAAGTAATGCCAACTTAATAAAAAAGACAGTCTTTTAAACAAAACTCTAGCAAATGTTCATCGATAGCATTTATAAGCTACTTTGCCCCCATGCTAGGACTAATATGCTTTGATCCTTTTGATCAGCGCACAGAAGCGCACCCGCCAAGTCCCGCGCGCAATCAAGCGTGGGTTTTAAATGAAGCCAGAATTTCTGGCGCGTTGACATTTTCTGCGTATTTTAATGGCTGTTATATTTGCGGTTTTTAATGTTATTGGAAGTATGGGTTTATACGAAAAAGTGGATTGATAGATATGTGGTTTACCGTAAATTGCATTATTATAGGTTATTTTGAAACTACGGTGAAAATTCTGTACTGACCAATAAATCACATTATCATTCCCATGTAAAGACGTATCAACACTGATAACGTATTTGAACTTCTTCTGCTAATGTCCATGGGTGACAGATGAAGGTGTGGTGGTCACTTGACATCAGTTAGCCATAAATAAAATATAAAGAGATCAGCATATCGATTCTGTGAACTTTAAACAACAACTCGCACATCACTTCACTTATGATGACACTTGAACTAGGGGTTCGACTGTGAAGTGAACATCGAAGTTATCCTCACAGAAATTTAGACGACCCAATTGAAACAGTGGTAGTGATGACGACCCAATTGGAACAGTGGTAGTGAACGCTGCCTCTGATACAAGGGTTGCGGGTTCGATCCCCGCACAGTACAAACATTTGTGTGCATGAACATGTTTGTTTGTATTGGTCTGGGTGTTGTGTACTATGCATTATAAGTATGTATTTACAAAAGAAAAGTATTATATGTATATATTTGTAATCCCACTGTTGTTTTGATATCCGTAACACAGGTGCTTGAGCTACCTATCTCGGAGTCAGATCAATGTATTTGATGTTGTGAAATATATAAAAAAAAAAAGAATCCCACTTCTGGTGTCATGAACGTTTGTATATCTAATAATTTGTAAGAAAAGAGCATACTCTCTTTTAAAAAGGCCGGCAGCGCACCTGTGACTCCTTTGACGTGGTAGGTGTCCATGCTCTTCTGCCCCCTATACCATAAAAAAAAACTTTTGCAAATTTTTATTCTTATTATAATAGCTTAACAACATTCTCTCTTTCTTAGTCTTTATTTGAGTTTTATAACTAGAAGACATATTTTAATTACTTGAATTATATAATAAATAAATAAATAAAATGTTTTGTGCAATTAACTTATATGTAGTACAAATGTATGATCTTAATCTTTAATATTAGTGCTTCTATTTGACATTTTGCCTGAACTAGGATACCCTGTGTTTCAGGCTATTTAAAATTATTGTATGGATATTAATTGAGCTAAAACGTTATTTATTCAGCTATTCGCAGTTCCAATTTTTAGTATGATATTCAGAAATGTACCATTTATTAAACTCCTCTACCAAAATAGGCCATCGCTTTACCTTATCCTCGACACTTCTAACATTAGCAAACCTTGATGAATTATCTAGGTTAAATCTATTCAGTTCTTAGCACTTCGCAGAGATAACAAGTAAATGAGAAACGGAGAGATATGAATCTATTGGAATCGCGTAATCGGTTTCCAAAGTACCTATATCAGTGTAGTTAAAGCTCAGCTGGATCAAGGATAAGGATTCTGAACGTGTAACAGTGATGTTATACATTCCTTCCTGAATCCTTATATTAAGTACTAGTGGCCCGCCCTATCTTTTGTTTCGGGATATTATATTCCATTTTATACCAATAGATGGCGCTCGGTGTCGAATAGGTCGCGCAAGCGTTTTTGTGTTTTCGGATTAGCTGTAAGTGTTGCTTCTGTGTTAAGTTACCAACGATTCCTGCGGATACCCCGGATTGAAACACCAGACGCTGTGGACTCCGGCTTTTGGACGCTAACAGGAGCACCTCTGCCAGCTGTGCCAGCTGACCTCGCCGAGCCGCAGACCCACAGATGAAGACCAAGCCCCCCGCTGGCTTGAGAATGCTCAACGGACGTCTCTCCCTCGTGGGATGGGATCACGCCGCTGGGGTCCGGACTCGCTAGCGGGGCGGGGCTAAACACTTCGGAAATGACACCAAAGACCTAGAACGCTACACACAGGACCCACCTATATCCACAGGCGGCGGGAGAAACCTCTCGAGTAAGGATATACCTCTTCATTAATAGTATAATATCTTCCAACCAATTACGGCTACCGCGGCCAATCTCAACGATCAGCCACGTATGCAGGATATATTAAGCCACGTGTGACTGACCGGATGGCGCAATTGATAGTGACCCTGCCTCTTACGCCAAAAGTCGTGGGTTCGATCCCCACCCAGAAAAAACATTCGTACGATGAACACTTGTTTTTATTCAGTGTCTGGGTGTAATATATGTATTTAAGTATATTTGTGTTCCTCTGTTGTCTGATATCTGTAACACAAGTTCTTAAGCTACTTAGCACGGAATCAGGTCAACCTATGAGATGCTGTGAGAATTATATTATAGTGCTCAAGTGTGTGCGCAAACACAATTCTATTGCCTTACCCTCATATTGCGATGGGACACTACTGTCACACGACCGGAGAGGGATCGGGCGCAGATCCAACGGCTTAAAGTGCTTTCCGAGGCACGAGGTTACAAGGCCGCCAACTTCCAGACTCATTTTGGCGGTTTGGTTGGCGGTCATTAATAGTAGGTATAGATTGTTAGTATCCACATTCAGAGAATCTATCTGAAACGAGCACTATGTTTTTCTTTACCATCGTGTAGTTCGCACATGGATTTGCAAAATACAGAAGCACAATCTTTGTATCTGAACCTTAACCTTCGACCTCTCATTCTAATGGTGTACGTTTTTATCCGCTGAGCTAAGACCTCACAAGATGTATTGTGTGATGTGTTTTTTATTTATGAAGGCTAGTGAGACAAACTCCAGGTTAAAAAGAGATAGGTTAGTTTTAGGTGTTATCCCAAGATCTGACAAATATACAAAAAAGTTCCAAAGGATATTAAAGAGCTCCCAGTCAATTTACTTAAGCCAAAATTGACCAAAATTTTTGTCGTGTGGTCTCCGGCAGAGTGGAATAGGCCACCCTCACTCTTACCGAGGTGTCGTAAAAGGCGACTAAGGTAAAACTGCTGCCATGATCATCAGCACCCAGAGAAGAACTCTGCATTTATATCAAAACCCTCGCCAACCCGTCTGCCAAGCGTGGTGAGTATGGCAATTACCCCTCATGTGATTGAGGGAGGCCCGTGCCCCAGCAGTGGGGACTTAAATGGGCTGACGATGACCAAAATTTTTATGACATCAGAGATTTAATTGAAATTTTATTAGTATTTTTTTTATTGAAATTTTAAAATAATAAAAATAATGTATGTAATTGACAATTTTGATTTAATGTTATTGGCATTGATATTATATTTATTATAAATGCATAGACAAATAATAATACCTATGTATGTGTAACTATTTGCATGCTAATAAACTTGGCAAAATTGTGAAACTCAAAAAAAAATATATTAACTGTAAATACCATGTTTTAATGCAAATAATGTCCCTCTTCTATCTTATGTCCTTTACCTGAAGGTTGTCTGGTAGAGATCGCTCCCAGCGATAAGACCGCCTAAATTGTACATTGTATCTCTGTATACCTAGCTTTTAAGTTTTGTATGTTGTGCAATAAAGAGTATCTATCTATCTATCTATAATGATTGAATTGAATTGAGAAGAGCCATGGCATTTTGCCATGGGGTCGGTCACGAGTCATTCTTGCAAAATTACTATACCCATATAGTTTGTCTCAAAGGAGCGCCCCAGCCATACTACGATATTAAATCCATCTAGTATCTGTCAAAGAAAACTTAGGGAGACAAAAGACCGGCGACACAGGCGCTTCCGAGACAATGGTGGCTCGTTATAATTAATAAACATTGTGAACTTCGGATAACTCGAGGACTAGGGCTGACACGCCAAAACAATGGGTGCTAAGGGCCTCGAGAAACGGTACAAAATGATGGTGTTATGAATATCTTAGGCACCACTATGCCGTGATCTAGACATCTTCAGCGCTATCATAGTACGGTTTTGGACAGTCATCAAGGATATCCTTAAGGATATCTCATTAAATGACAGTGATAATGATTAATATCGTATGTTTTGCTCTCACTGTTTTTGTTATCTTCAAACTCCTTCACCGTATTGTATTGAAGGTAAGCCATAATGTGATTGCCGTGAAAACATATTTCGGATTACTAGTAGTAACTCGATAAGGGCTCTGCATCTACGGCTCTGGCTGTATCAAGTCTTTTCACGGGGGAAAATGAAATTAATTAGGTAATAAAAGATTGTAAAATGTAGTTCACTGTGTCGTGGATGTCATGCGGCGGCAATTGCTTACCATCAGGTTATTTGTCTGCTCGTCTGTCCACCTATGAAATAAAAAAAAGACGAAAAACGTAGTGAGGGAGGGCCGGTAGGTTAAATTCTATATTTCAATGTAGGTCCATACAGAACACTTATGAATGTCAACATGTTTACCACTGGTTCGGAATGTAGTTTTCTGCGAAGAATACACAAGCAGAAACTCAGCCACTTTACTCTTTTAAAAAAAATTGTTTTACACAAATGTCACCATTAACGTAAAATATAGTACAATTTTTGTGTAAATTTTTGGTCACAAGATGTCTAGTGACAAAATTTTTTTTGGCGTGTGGTTCCTCCGGCAAGAAGAATAGGCCACCCTCACTCTTACCGAGGTGTCGTAGAAGGCGACTAAGGTAAAGCTGCTGGCATGATCATCAGCACCCAGAGAAGGAAAACTCTGCATTTATATCAAAACCCTCGCCAACCCGTCTGCCAAGCGTGGTGAGTATGGCAATTACCCCTCATGTGATTGAGGGAGGCCCGTGTCCCAGCAGTGGGGACTTAAATGGACTAACGATGACTAAAATTTTTATGACATCAGAGATTTAATTGAAATTTTATTAGTATTTTTTTATTGAAATTTTCAAAATAATAAAAATAATGTATGTAATTGTGCAATTTTGATTTAATGTTATTGGCATTGATATTATATTTATTATAAATGCATAGACAAATAATAATATGTATGTGTAACTATTTGCATGCTAATAAACTTGGCAAAATTGTGACACTCAAAAAATTATATAATAACTGTAAATACCATGTTTTAATGCAAATAATGATTGAATTGAATTGAGAAGAGCCATGGCATTTTGCCATGGGGTCGGTCACGAGTCATTCTTGCAAAATTACTATACCCATATAGTTTGTCTCAAAGGAGCGCCCCAGCCATACTACGATATTAAATCCATCTAGTATCTGTCAAAGAAAACTTAGGGAGACAAAAGACCGGCGACACAGGCGCTTCCGAGACAATGGTGGCTCGTTATAATTAATAAACATTGTGAACTTCGGATAACTCGAGGACTAGGGCTGACACGCCAAAACAATGGGTGCTAAGGGCCTCGAGAAACGGTACAAAATGATGGTGTTATGAATATCTTAGGCACCACTATGCCGTGATCTAGACATCTTCAGCGCTATCATAGTACGGTTTTGGACAGTCATCAAGGATATCCTTAAGGATATCTCATTAAATGACAGTGATAATGATTAATATCGTATGTTTTGCTCTCACTGTTTTTGTTATCTTCAAACTCCTTCACCGTATTGTATTGAAGGTAAGCCATAATGTGATTGCCGTGAAAACATATTTCGGATTACTAGTAGTAACTCGGATAAGGGCTCTGCATCTACGCTCGTGGCTGTACAAGTCTTTCCGAAAATGAAATTAATTAGGTAATAAAAGATTGTAAAATGTAGTTCACTGGTGTCGTGGATGTCCATGGGCGGCGGCAATTGCTTACCATCAGGTGATTTGTCTGCTCGTCTGCCACCTATGACATAAAAAAAAGACGAAAAACGCAGTGAGGGAGGGCCATTAAGGTTAAAATTCTATATTCAATGTAGGTCCATACAGAACATCTAGATTTACCGCTGTTAGACATTAGTAGACAGAGGCGCTCAACTTGACAACCCTTATACTAAGCCGGATCGTGGTTACAGAATGAATCATAAGTAAAACAGGTAAACTCTATTAAACCAGTTTCTATTTAAACTCGTTACCAGAGGCCACGGCGTTTCGGATTCTATTTGACGACTACATTTCAAATAACGTCTAATTAGAGAGCGAAAATATTTCTCTCCTGTGGGATTTCGCCCTATTGAAACTATTTCACAAAAGGAATATGCATTTACAAAGGCTAACATCTAACAACCCAAATATTGAATTAAATAAAGGGTACGAAAACCTAATCTCTGTTATGTAAATCTAAAAGGATTAATCCTCCTATTTCTAAAAATTGGTTTGAAAAGAGTTCGTCTTTCACGGTAGGCAGCGGCATGACTGTGCTCCGGCATTGTTGATATTTATGAGCGGCGGTTACCATTTACCATCAGATGCGGTCCGCATGCTCGTCTGCCTATTATTCGCAATAATAAAAACATATTTTACATCCACGATGAGAAACCCTAAAAAAGGTGTTTCTGAACATCTTAATAAACATCACATTAAGGTGACGGGTAGGGCACACTAGCGACGCCAATCGATTTTAATTTTTAGCTACTGAGCTAGATCCGGCTTTTAAACAATTTTGGGGTTACAACCCCTCGGAAAACACTTTTACTATTTATTAAATAACCATTCACAAATTTTGGGTCCAACGCGTACGCGAAAAAATGAATCAATTTTTCGCGTACCTACAAAAACGGACCCAATATTTGTGCCTGGTTATTTAATAAATAGTATAAGTGTTTTCCGAGGGGCACTGTCATCAGTTTCATAAACCAGATCAAGTTAGAAGAAGACCCAGATTAAGGACCGATTTCACCGTTGAAATTGAACGCGATCAATTCACTTGAACTCGGTCTACTCGCTAAACCGAGTTCTGTTCCTTTGTTTTCGTTCGCATTGATCGCGTTTAAGCGTTGATCGCGTTCAATTTGGACGGTGAAATCGGCCCTAAGTGAGTCTGTTGGTTGATTTGAATTTTTGTTCACGAAATGTTTTGAATGGTTGAATCGGTCTATTAATAAAGTGATCAATAGTTACGTTTTGTTTGAAAACCGCTCAATCAATGCATTTGTCAGCAGGTGTGTTCCATCGAAATGAACGTATTATCTATCATCCGTATGTTTTGACGTTTCGATGTTGTTTTAGAATTTAGATCGATCACTCGGACGGGTCGGTTTGTTATTCGTTTTAATTAAACATTTTCTGTAATACCTGAATATAAAACAATGCACGATGGTACATCAGCAGATAATCATAATAAAAAACAAAACTTGTCAAAAAATCCAAGTCTCTCAGTTGTTCTACCGTGAAAAGTTGTGAGATCTATGTTACCAAGTCGGTTATTAACTTGGCAATCGGTTGTGTTTTCATGCAATGGCCGAATCAAATATTCAATAACCGATTGCCAAGTTAATAACTTGGTAACGTAGATCTCACAAACTTTTGAGTGCGAGACTTGGATTTTTTGACATTTTTTGTTTTTTATGTAATATTATTTCTTTTTGTAGTCCACCTACTTTTTTTCTTTCCGGTACCTTCATCTTCAACTGCAAACGTAACTTTGTAATCCTATACAATTATATGAGATTACAAAGTTATTCATGCAAGTATTTAAAAAACTGGAACGAAATTACATAAAAAATAAGTTTTCCCATGATTAAGACACTCAATTCTATTTGAATTCTAAATTTGAAGCTTCTATGTCCGCTAGAATTGCCTTGGACTTATGATGATCGGTGAGGCAGTGAGTCAGTCAGTGAGTGAGTGAAAAAATATAGAAACTTTAACATTCGTAAACGACTGGTTCAAATTGACTGAAATTTGAAACGTAACGATTATACAATGCCTGATTAGTTCCTGATTTTCAGGCTATTTGTTTTATCCACATCGAAATTATGGGAGGGTCGAAAATAGCCTGAATTGCTTCGAGAAAATGATGGTACGGCCACCGTGCCGCTCTTTTTGTTCGACTTGGCGGGGGCACTGCCGTACCCCCAGATATCCTCCAACCGATTACGGCAACTGCGGCCAATCTCAACGATTAGCCACGTACGGAGAATATATTATAGTGCTCAAGTCTGTGAGCAAACACAAGTGCACTCTCTATTCTCTTACCCTCATACTCCGATGGGACACTCGGGATTGGGCTCGAGCACCGGACCAACAGTTTAACGTGCTTTCCGAGACATGGGGGTACCATACCGCCAAGTTCAAAACTCCGGACTGACACTAGAAATTTCTTACCGAAAACTTAGGTAAAAACTTTTAGCCCGACCTCAGTAGATAAATAGATAGATAGATAGATAATCTTTATTGCACAACATACAAAACATAAAAGCTAGGAATACAGAGATATAATGTACAATTTATGAGGTCTTAACAGATAAGAACGTGATGTTGGAATCGAAGCATGTACCTATTGGTTTTTTTGGGTATAGCAATATTTTGCAATTTATTCTCAAGTAATTAATGCACTTAAGATTTTTTTTCGACAGTCATCGGGTGGGACTCGAACCCACGATCTTTTGCTAACCGGCCAACTGCTACCGGAGACCTTGGTATGTCAACGAATTATTGTGTAAGTGCTTTTTGCTTCGCCGTGAACCGACGATAGTTTCATAGGTAAGTCATCTGACATGAACTTCTACGTGATCAGAGAAATCACTGACGCGTTTCCGGCCTTTTTAAAAAGGAGTACGCTATTCTTTTCAATGATACAGAATTCGAAAAGTTTGGATGTTATAATGAGGCAACTACCGTCTAATTTTAGTCGCGACTCTTAGTCACAGAAATCAAAGAAAGAAAAAAAAAATTGTGACACAAATAAAGTAACAAAATTACAAATCATTATTACTTCTATAAAAATTAAATTAAAAAAATACTAAAATTAGGTACAGTAAAAGAGATGAAGGCAAAAAAAATGTGTCACCAAAAAGGTTTGCACTCAGTATATGCCGAAGGGACGCTTCGACCCTGGTCTTCCGTGTAAGCCTCGTGATGTGGAGCAACTAGGTACGTCGTATGTAGAATATGTGTTTAAGTGGTTTGTTATGTTTTTTACAGCTTAGTTAGGTAGTATGTACTTACTTACAATAAAAACAGAAAAGGGACAGTGGATGAAGAGACACAGCACAGCTATACATTACTCTAATCAGATCGACTTGATCATCATCATCAGCGTCAGCCCATTTAAATCCCCACTGCTAGGGCACGGGCCTCCCTCAATCACATGAGGGGTAATTGCCATACTCACCACACTTAGCAGATGGGTTGGCGAGGGTTTTGATATAAATGCAAAGTTTTCCTTCTCTGGGTGCTGATGATCATGCCAGCAGCTTTACCTTAGTCGCCTTCTACGACACCTCGGTAAGAGTGAGGCCCCGGCAGAGTAGAATAGGTGGCCTATTCTGACTCTCTCTCTAACTTGATCATGGTGACACAATATACAGTCGGTCTGACCCTGACTAATGGGTTGCGTTTTTTTATTTTAAGCGGGCAACTATGCAGGTCCTATTTAGACCAGTATCGCTGCTACCAGTTTGATCTATTGTGATCGCCACAGTGCTACATATCAGTCCTGAACCCACACTTATTAGAAAGTGTATTTATTTGGTTGCATTTTACAAATTGATTGATTTAATTAGGTATTGGGGTAATCTTTGAACTTTCGGATATTTGACAAATTCAAATACTCTTCACCTTTTCATTTTGGCTTGGTCCAAATTTTAGTAAACTACTGATTTTTTTTTTGTGTGTTGAAATTTATATGCTAAATCAAAGGGGGCCTATGTATTAAAAAACAAAATTTGTACCTTTACATTCTTAAAACCAAATTCCATAGTGTCTATTTAAAATTCACAAAAATCTAATTGTAGGCACCTAGATTTTACGGTAATCCCACTTTAAGGTGACGGGTAGGACACACTAGCGACACCAATCGATTGTATTTTTAGCTGCTAAACCGGACTTATTTTAAACAATATCGGGGTTACAACCTCTACGCAAACGTTTATGCTATTTACTCAATAACCATGCACAAATGTTGGGTTCAACGCGTACGCAAAAAATTGATTACCGCTAAAAGCGGCCACTTTTGGCGTGAATCAATTTTTCGCGTACAAAAACGAAAATAGTTTTGTTTTGTGCATAGTTATTTAATAAATAGTATAAGTGTTTGCCAAGAGGTTGTAACCCCGAAATTGTTTAAAATAGATCTGGTTAAGTAGCTAAAAATTAAAATCGATTGGTGTCGCTAGTGTGCCCTACCCGTCACCTTAAAGTGGGATTACCGTAATATCGAGGTGCCTACAATTAGATTTACAACTATTACTAGAACTAGAACACTTTGACCGTACTTGCTATTGGCGCTTGCATGGTTTAAGCGTGATTATTGATTACCGTTGTTTGAAAAGTTGGTGAACTCTTGGCCCTAAGTCCGTAAACCGTTACTTTCTATTTATAACTTAGCAACACCCACCACCAACAGGGAACTCAAATTACAGATAATGTTTAGGGTTGTTCTAAATACAAACACAAAAAATACAAAATATTTATTCAGTTTCTTACAACATGTTTTATACAAGATTTGGAATCTCCTTTTAAGCAATGGCGTTGCTTGTGTTAGGAGAAACCGCTCTTCTATAGCCGTTTCCAAAATTATTTTGTAAGATTGAACTCACTGAAATAACAACAATTTTTACAGCAATTTTTTGTAACTAAATGTTATATATTTATATATTTGGATATATGTATATGCTATTTTGTTACTATCAGTTTGTTAAGTGCTATGGACACAAAAACACATTTTATTAACTCTGCCAATGTCGATGATTAACGAGAATGTTTTAAAAAAAATGACCGGTATGATGAGATTAATTCTTCAGGATATTTTTTAATTTGAGTTCTAAAACATCTAAAACAAAAAGATACAACAAAACGTAATAAAACAAACAACATAGAAGCACATAATAGTTTCTTTCAAGTCTAATATAATTTAATAATATATTACTTTCATACAGAGAGAAGACAAAGAAAGAAGAAAAGAGAAGTTAATGGGCGGGGAATTCTTGGGGTTATGATGTCATACAGCGAGAAATATAGTTTTGACAATTGAAAAATATGTAGTGACGTGTACCATCTAAAGCACATTCGATATGAAGGTTTTTTATTGCGCTATTGCGTTGTCTGTTTTGTTTACACCGTTTGTATTGTTATATTATGGTGTTTTTAACCTTAGAGAGACTGAATATAGATCTCATTTGGTAAAACCGTCATTTAATCACTGATTCTCTTATACAACTTGACATTGGCGATCACAACGCGTCGTATAAACCACATATAAAAAAAAATAAGAGTCTTTTATAAAAATTATCTATAAAGGTAAAAATATGCGCAAATATTCCGTATTCTAATGTGAAAGACCACGTAGGTTTAAGACAGTATATTCTAGTGGATAACCCTAACCCTCAGTTAGCAAATCGGAAGTTTAATAATTGGACTTCCCAATTCTGCTCAAAGGTCTCGCAACACCAGCTTTACTATAAATTATTCAAAATTATCCAATTATAAGGTTAGTACTCGCAAATTGTTAACAATGACAATTAAGAGAAGCTCAAAGAGCAAAATAGACCTAAAGAGTCAATTAGAATTGTTAATAAAATACAATTCAATGATATGTTAATATTGAAATGTCATGAATTAGGCGAAGAGTTTGAAGTGGCAACCCTAAATAAGGTATTGTATGGAATGGTATGCCAATCGAAAATCTTAATTATCTAAAGTCAATTTTGATCAGGAACTGATATCAAGTGTTCTGGTTCAAATATCAGATTTCTTGGACTCCAATACCATTTGATTTCTTGCAGTAATAATTGCTAAATTACTAGTGAATTTCTTTATTAGACGTTTATAATAATTGATGTATATCAATGGCAGCGTTGATTTCGAATGAATTTGAATGAAGTGACGACAAACGAGCAAGCGGGTCACCTGTTGGAAACATCAGGTGATCCGTTTGCTCGTTTGTCACCTATGAAATAAAAAAAATAACCGGTATTCGTCTGTATTACCGTTCGTGCAAATTTATATCGAAAAATACTGCGGACTTGCAAAGCGCAATGCGGGGAGAAGTTGCATCTCTATGTGCCTATCTACTACCACCTTTACTTCGGTGTACGTAGGTTACTACACGCTGTAAACTAGGATCCCATCAAAAACATTCTGTAAAAAACTAGCTAAGTCTCGATAGTGCTGATTGTTTATCTCTAAAAAGTAACCAATTAATATTAAAACCGAAGTGTAAAACACTCGACATAGATGGAATTAGACGTGCCGCAGTCACCGTGCACAGGATTTAGTCCAAAAAAAATGGTCCCTTGGCGATCAACTTCACACTCACGCACTTGCTATACATATAGCCTAGCGACAAAATTATCGGAACTATAGCCGCTTTCCTCATGATTGCTATTTCATTTCAGTTTGTTCGCGTTTCATTTGTTTTAGCGTTCAATTTGTTCAAGCAGTCGTTAGAGAGGCTTGTTTTCCATTTCCTACCTCCCGAATAGACTAAGAGCCCATGGAACATTTGTCAGCAATTTTTTTATGTGATGGGTAACAGATGAACAGGCGGATCATCTGACGGTAAGAAATTGCCACCGCCCATAGCAACAACACCAGAGAAATCACAAGTGTGTCACCAACTTTTAAACTCTCCTCTCCCCAATTCCTCACAGATTAGGCTTGCGAAAACCTTACTTATAGAAACAGAGTAAGCGTTGCATTAAGCCGGTTTTCTGTGAGACCATGGTATCCCTCCGGTGGAACTAAAGTCTTCATGCATGACCCATTTGGATCAGTCGTAGTGAACGCTGCATCCGTTGCGAGGCTTGCGATTTCTTTCCACGCACAGTACAAACATTTATGTGCATTAGCGTGTCAGCCTGTATAGGTCTAGGTGTTTTCTATATATTATAAGTATCTATTTACAAAAGGAAAGTCTTAAATGTATATATTTTTAAATCCGCTGTTGATTCTGATATCCTTAACACAGGTGCTTGAGCTACGTATCTCGGAGTCAGATCAATGTATGTGGACATTGTAAAATAGGTATTTATTTATTATTATTACTATACCAAAGCGTAGCTCTCACAGGGTTTCCCTGCAGTCATTTTGTGCTCATGCTCTCCATTGCTCGAGTTCTGTCGCGCTTTACTCAACGCATCTCCATTTTCTTTGCCCTATGACTTAAGAGACCTGCGGAGGTCAGTTCAAATTCAATTCAAGGAAAGATTCGCCTTTCCTTAAACGTCTCGCTATCTCTGTCACGCCAACCGAGACCCTTCCGTACGTCAAACAGCAAGATGGCTCTTTGAAATTTGTGAACATTTGCAAATACCAAAAATGATGAATTGAACTTGATTATATTTTGATTTCTATTAAGATATTGTGCAACTAGACAAAATTAGCGGTGTCACTATTAATTTTTATAATTAATTATTGAGTATTTAATATAAAACAAATAGGCAGAAAATAGGTTGTTATCGTTTAAAAAATTACGGAATGTAATCACGTATATTTTAGAGTGAGTAAATATTTTTTAGAGGAGGTGTTAATCGAGACATAGATAAGTACTTCCTTAAACCGAGTAACAACAATGAAATGTCGAGATAACCTCAAATTGCAAATTATTTTAGTCTAACTTTTGTATGGGAAATACATTGTTCGCCGGACCCTTAAGTTCTGCATCCTTGATCGTCGATTTGGAACAGATCCAAGTGTTTCTTGTTCAGTCACGCAATAGAGCATAGCTCTCATTTAATAACATTTTATTATTACGAAATAACAAAGGTCTGGCGCCGAACAGCTCTTGGACTAGTGAGAAATAACGCCTGTCCCATTCCAACGATCAATCCAGAAGATGAAACAATATATCTTACGACTCCGCTGGCTTATAACAAAACACGTTAAAAACCGAAGTCATCCAACGCAGCGTTTCGCGGAGGATCTGTCTTCATCATTTCATTACGAGAGAGTGATCCTTAGATATTTTTCCATACATTAATCTTCAGGCGAGAAGCTATATTTTATCCTGGCTCCTTTTTATACCTCGACCCGTGGCTGGCGGAGCGTAGGTATTATTACAATGGCTTTTGTTTTTGAGATTATTCACTATTATTATTATGTATTGTGTGAAGTGGAACAAGACATGTCATATACATTATACCTCTATGAATGTCTTACAAAAATGTATGTTTTGTCTAACAAAAACTAATACTTTCAATTTGTATATTACGACGGTTCTAAGCCTATTTGATCTAAGGCCATTTTGCGAAATGTTTAGGGAAACAGCTTTTGACTATATACAAAATTACTCCCCTGAAATTTTGATGACCTGGATGATATTCAAGTCATCAAAATTTCAGTTTATCATAGATATTCTTTGCACAAGTATGACACAACACCAACAGCCAGTACAATAAGGCAGTCTTATCGTTTGTAGCGATTTCTTAAAGAAAGATAAAATAAAGATGTGGATCGTTGTTTTCAGATACTTCTAACATGGATGCTGATGGTGTGGTGTTGTTTGGTTATTGTGGTAGGTGGCAAGACGAGAAGACGGATCACGTAATGGTAAGCAATTGCCCCCGCCTATAGACACCCGCGATAACAGTGGAGTTACAAGTGCACTGCCAACCTTTAAACCCCACTTCCTCCCGGAGGCTCCGGTACCCTCACTCGCGCAGCATAACACAGACAGTGCTGCTTCATGCCCGTTTTATGTGAGGACGTGGTATCACTCCGGTTGAGCCAGACCATTCTTGCTGAAGCCTGGCTCTCCTACGGTAAATATTTCCGGGTTTGATCCTTGGATCGGCAAATTTAGAAAATTAAATAAAAATAATAATTCTCACAACATCTCGTACGTTGACCTGATTCCGTACTTAGTCACTTAAGTACTAGTGTTACAGATTTCAGACAACAGAGGAACACAAATATATACTTAAATACATATATTACACCCAGACACCGAACAAACACAAGTGTTCATCGCACGAATGTTTGTCTAGGGTGGGGATCGAACCCACGACCTTTGGCGTAAGAGGCAGGGTCACACACACCAATTGCGCCATCCGATCAGTCAAATGAGGTCTTGAATATCTTCATCTTTTCGCCTGAAACGAAGTGAATTAAAATATTTTATACACTGTCAAGTTTTTGTTTTGGTTTATTCCCGCTGTCCACCCTCTGGTTGTCCACCCCGGGTGGACAGTGAAACAATTGTTAAAAAATTTCCCGCTGTCCGCCCCTTCTTGGTTGAAAGAGGGAATGGACAGCGGGAAATTTTTTAACAATTGTTTCACTGTCCACCCAGGGTGGACAAGCAGAGGGTGGACAGCGGGAATAAACCCTTGTTATGAGGCAGTTCTTTTGATTTCTCTAAATTAGTTCCCTAAAATCACCGTAAACCATATACACTAGCGGAATGTGCAGGTCCACACGCTCGTCTATGTGAGCGTTAATATTCCTAAAGTACAAGAACTTAACACAATAGGCTATTTGACAGTGATAAAATATACATTTCTTTCAGTGTTAATATATTTTTTGTGGAGCGATTTGTAATAACGCGAGATAAAAATATTATTTCACCAAAATTCGTCTTCTAAAATTATTCTTTTTTAAACAGCGGTCACGTGACTAAAAACGGCCCGTGACGTAGATTACGCGTAAGTCTGCCTATGGTTGATTGCCTTTCCTTCATAGGAAGAAATAAACAAAAAAACAAGCTCAATGTTTATTTATGGACAATCTACGTCACTGGCCGCCATATTGCTAAAAGACGCGTTTTTTCGGCACATTTGAGTATTGCATTTTCTTTTTCGTTTTTTTATTAAAATATCTAAAATTAAAACAGAAAACTATTTTTTAGGGCTCATTATAAAGAAATGAATACCCTAAGATAGTTTTCATTATAAACATTATAAACAAATGAATACCCTAAGATAGTTTTCAGAATTTTGTCAAATAGCCTATTCTGGAACAAAATCCGTAGCACAACAAATCAACAAAACAGTGTTTCACTGAAACCACAATAACGTTTTTATTTTTGTTACAAAAATCCAGCACATAGCTGTGTAATCTAGCGGATTGAAATTGCTACATTTTCGGTGACAAAAACAACTTTTCATAGGCTTAACCTTTCTACAAAGATTAAACGTCTTCAGTGACTTTTGTTCAAAACTGTTTGAAACAAAGTTTCGAACTACGCAACAAGTGAACAAGATGTGATTTTGCACAGTCTAATATATGACAGTGGGGAAAGTTCACTAGAACCATATTGAGCAGTCTCTTTTGGAAGACTACACTGACGTCGCGGGTATCTATGGGCGACGGCGATCGCTTACCACCAGGTGATCCGTCTGCCCGTCTGCTACAAATCACAAAAAAAATAGATAGCTAAACTGATATATCGATAGTCTTGATGTAACAATATAACAACTAAGAAATAATTTGAAAATTGCAAGATCCTATCACATAAAAAAAAAGTGTTTATGAGTGGTTTGCATGGTACGCGATGCATATCATAATATGCACTAACAAGTCACATCCCAAGTTTTTTTTTTTTACATTATAGCGGGCAAACGAGCAGACGGCACACCTGATGGAAAGTGATCACCGCCGCCCATGGACATCTGCAACACCTGAGGTATCACATATGCGTTGCCGGCTCTTAAGAAAGGAGTACACCCTTTTCTTGAAGGTCACCAAGTCGTATCTGTTCGGAAACACCACGGATGACAGCTGGTTCCACAGTTCATAAGTCTCGCTGCATAAGTCCAGAACGAGGCATTTTGTCGTCTCCTTCCTCTCCCTGGAGGTGGCCAGCCGGCGCTCGGTACGGGGGTACCTGCGCCAGCATGGCACCGGTCACCTCCAGTGCTCGTTAGAGATGGCTGCTCACCCTCTTCTATCGCTAGTCGGGCTCCGTCCGCGGGGTCGTGCACATGGCTTCATGCCCATCACGACTAAGGACGATGAGAAGGTGCCCAGAGGTTTTAATCGGTAGACCCCCGCCGTCCGTCGTGCGGGGGGACATAAGTCCCTCGGACGGGTATGCGTAATGCATTTCCCCTGGGAAAACAAAAGAAGTCCAGGACGATTCTCACCAGTCTGGTGATGCCTAACGTGTTTCTATTTATTTATGACTAGGCAAGCACGGTCTGTGGTCCAGTTCTAAAGTGAGATTCATTATCGCTGAGATGGACATCTTTAGGGCAAGAGTAAACAGGCATCTTATAGGCAAAAGCATTACGACCTAGACCCGATGAGGTCTACTCACTTTCCATCAGGTGAGGTTGTGGTCAAATGTTAGCCTATAAACACCGTATTTTTTTCTATCGTTTACATCCCGAAAACCTTATAATAGGTATCATAATCAAATAAGCGAAAAAAAAATCATCTGTTCCATACAAAATAATTATCCAGCAATAATGTATAGAAAAGCTGATTTTTTTTCGCTTATTTGCTGATCTAACATTGTGAATGGACTTTATACACGACATCTATTAAGATGTTTTATGAAATGTAAATGAAAAAGAATTGACGTTGTTTAGTCTCATAAAATCACATTTCACTCATAAGTAGAAGATAAGTTTTGATTTCTCATGATATTGCTAAATTCATTAATATTTTGCCAACCATTTTGCAGAGCGAGTTAGTAATATACGATATATTAATGTATGACAAGTTAAGTCGTTTTGACAGGACTCAACTCTGAAGCGTAGCTGCGCGTAGTACGTATGACTTACTCACGCTCATGATAAAAAATAAGTTTGTCTCTGTCATGTAATATTGTACGACTTTAAACCAATGTGTCATGGAACTGTGAGTATGTGTGCATGTAGTTGTGCATCAAGCCCGTTTTCAGTTGTCTAATTGAAGGCGCGTGCCGTATCTTCCGCTATGTTGTATTAATCTAAAAGTATAGTTTATAAAAAAGTGAACCTGGTAGATTTTGGTAAGAGACTACACACGACTTAACGGGGACGGCTATGATGATTAACTTTCAACAGAATAAAAACATGGGCAATACATTTTTTGTAAACGTGTGGTAGCTCTTTACTAAACAGAACCCTGGATGGGTTGTTTTACGGTAGGTAATTAAAAGTCTGTTTACACGCACTTGACGTAGGTCTGGCATTACGATGACAACTGATTCGTAACCAAAAAACATTAGGCGCCTGTTAAGTATAAATACGCACGTACATTTAATAATTCAAGGTTCATTACAAAACAACACGTTTGTGATTCAGACGAGCGTGTTAAAGCTTTTACGCGGCAAAAATAGGTTTAGACCTAAATCATGTTAACATGGAAGGAAAGTGTGAGTCTGACGCGAATTTTTGGATTTTACTTTTATAATAAACTGTGGAAGGTGTACGTACAAAGTCAACATCATTATTAAATTGGTGTCATTCTAGGTTACATCTTAAGTTGTCACTTGGGAGCTTGGGTCCACTTTCCTATTATGTCACCTCCCCTTTCGACAGTATTTGGTGATGAGGCTATTGACGTTACGACTTTAAGGTGACGGGTACGGCACACTAGCGACAGCAATCGATTTAGCTACTAAACCGGATCTATTTTAAACAATTTCGAGGTAACAACTTCTCGGCAAACATTTATATTATTTATTTAATAGCCATGCATAAACGTTGGGTCGGTTTTTGTACGCGAAAAATAGATTCAATTTTTGGACCCAACATATTTTGTGCATGGTTATTTAATAAATAATATAAGTGTTTCCATGTGTATCCGCCGTGTGGTCCCCGGCAGAGTAGAATAGGCCACCCTCACTCTTACCGAGGTGTCGTAAAAGGCGACTAAGGTAAAGCTACTTGCATGATCATCAGCACCCAGAGATGGAAAACTCTGCATTTATATCAAAACCCTCGCCAACCCGTCTGCCAAGCGTGGTGAGTATGGCAATTACCCCTCATGTGATTGAGGTAGGCCCGTGCCCCAGCAGTGGGGACTTAAATGGGCTGATGATGATGATGATGATGATGATAAGTGTTTAATTTAGTATTAGTTTAGTATTAGAGTTTCTGTATAAGTGTTGATAGTATAAGTGTTTTGAGGTGGTAATCCCGAAATAGTTTAAAATAGGTAGTTTAGTAGCTAAAAATTCGATCGTCGAATCGCTTTTCGTCGCTAGTGTGCCCTACCCGTCACTATAAACCTTCTGCTGATGAAGTATACTGGTTGTATGATTGCACTATGACTACGACATAAGAAATGTTGACTTAGCAAAATGTTATTAGAATAAGGATAAATGTAGGGTCAAATACTAAGCTCGAGATTTTACAAAATATAAATATTTTATCAAAATATTGGTAAATATGTGCCAATAGCAAAAAATTCCCAATGAAAAATAACGTCTAGCCGGTTTTATGGTCATTCAAAGTTTCATGGGCAAGTCCATTTTAAAAGTATGAAATTATTAAAGAATAATTATACAATTGATATAATAATTATATCAAAATTAAAAAAAAATTAAATTAAATTAAATGAACCATGTGGCCCCCGTGCCGTGTGGCCCCCGTGCCGTGTGGTCCCCGGCAGAGTAGAATAGACCACCCTCACTCTTACCGAGGTGTCGTAAAAGGCGACTAAGGTAAAGCTGCTGGTATGATCATGAGCACCCAGAGAAGGAAAACTCTGCATTTATATCAAAACCCTCGCCAACCCGTCTGCCAAGCGTGGTGAGTATGGCAATTACCCCTCATGTGATTGAGGGAGGCCCGTGCCCCAGCAGTGGGGACTTATATGGGCTGACGATGAAATGAACCATACAATTTGCACCAACTATTATAATAGAACGATTGACATAAACGAAACATTTGATATAGCTACCATAACTATGCAGTTTGAATAAGACTTGGGCGCATCGACGTATGCAATTGCAGTTTCATGTAGTGTGTACTTTAATAAAAATTGAGAACAGCTCATAAGAAGCAGTTCAATCTCTTTCAAAAGGATCCGTACCATATATAATATCCTCCAACCGATTACGGCTACGGCAGTTAACCTCAACGATCAGCCACATACGCAGGATATGTTATAGTGGTCAGATGAGTGCGCAAACATAAGTGCACTCTCTATTCCGTTGCATATCGATGAGACACCAGTGTGAGATGACCAGAGAGAGATCGAGCGCAGGATCAAAGGCTTAATGTGCTTTCCGAGGCAAGGGGGTATAAGACCGCCAACTTCCTGACTCCGGACTGACAGTAATAATTTCATACAGAAAACTCGGGAGTCTTGGCCCGGACCGGGGATCGAACTTGGGACCATTTGCGCATCCCTCGCTTTCAAATACGATCCACTTTCCTTACCTTACCATAGTAGAAAAAAAAATATAAGTCCCCGTTATACTGGGTTTGCGAGTTTTATTATCGGCGGAACGGAAGGTCGGATTGCTGCGAAAGGCTTCGCCAGCACGTGTCGCGACCTTGCCCGAGTTCTAGGTAGTTTGCACACTTCCATGTATTATGCAATCGTACTAAAATACTGTATACTGTAGTTTACTAAGTTATATGAAAAATGAAAAAATATTAATACATCATCATCATCATCAGCCCATTTAAGTCCCCACTGCTGGGGCACGGGCCTCCCTCAATCACATGAGGGGTAATTGCCATACTCTAAACCAGCTTGGCAATGCCAACATCATAAATCTATCTGATTTGGGTACCGGGACACTGCAATATCAGAGGCAACGAAGTCGCTGACGTGCTAGCAAAGGCCGGGGCAGAGAGCCCACTACTCGGACCGGAACCAATAAGTGGCGTTCCAGCCTGCATGGTCAGGTTCGAGTTAAAAGAGTGGGAGCATAAACAAAGCACTGAATTCTGGAAAAGACTACCTCGACTAGAACAGTCTAAGGCGTTGATACAGGCGTTCGATCAGAGACGAGCTGTAGAAATAACAAAACTGAGTAGAGGACATGTTAGGGCACTCACTCGGACCCTCACAGGGCACTGCAAATTAAACAAGCACCTGCACAGCATTGACCTTACAGATACCAAAATCTGCAGGTTCTGTCGCGAGGACGAGGAAACGATTATCCACGTCCTCGGCGACTGCATAGCGCTGCACCGCTGCAGAATCCGGCACCTGGGAGCACACATGATCTCAGCTGACGAGATCAAGAGCTCCCCCATCAGCTCCATTCTCGGGTTTATCCTGGAACTGGGGCTACATGAGGTGCTGTAATAGGTTACGGGGCTGCCACAATAGATCATCTACTGGTCGCAGTGGCTATGAGACGCAGGGCTCACCCCATTTCTATCAAATAATAATTGCCATACTCACCACGCTTGGCAGACGGGTTGGCGAGGGTTTTGATGTAAATGCAGAGTTTTCCTTCTCTGAGTGCTGATGATCATGCCAGCAGCTTTACCTTAGTCGTCTTTTACGACACCTCGGTAAGAGTGAGGGTGGCCTATTCTACTCTGCCGGGACCACACGGCGTAAATAATACATCAATACATTTTGGTCAAACTCCCTGTTGGCCTAGTGGTCCAGGGAAGAAAGGGGAAAAATGTCATGACTTAAGAACATAATACTGGTATCAAATGTACCGAACAACTTTTTAGGCTTGCCATGGATAAGCGAAGATAATTTCACTTAGTATTTTTCCTCAGTATGGGAAAAATAGTTCAGCTGTTTTCGTTAGATGGAGCTTGTAAAAAGCAGAATCAAGAAGATGGTTCGTTGTTGCTTCGGTAGATGTCATTATGCATTTTGATATCGCGCTATCAAAGCGTGTTTCGGAAACAATGACGTCAAGCCGCTTTTTTTGATGACTCGGAGAAAATGCCGCCAGCTCAGAAGGACGCCGGTTGTCGGTGCCGCCATATGCACACCCGGCCGCTGGGAGTCGGCCGGGTAGTGTGTGGTTCTCCCTTGGGGTACTCCCAAGGGTATACTCACTAAAAGCTTTTGGCTTTTCCGACCATTGCCCGGAAAATTTCGAACGGAACACGTGGCATATGACCTGAAGGGTTCCCGCCGCGAACCAATCAGGACAAGGAGGCTGTGCCGGAGTGCTGGCGAGAGGCCGCGCTACGGTCCAAAGGATTCAGGGCCTCTTGACCTAAAGCCGCTTGCCACATTAGCAATTTTAATTAGGATAATTAGGATTATGGAAAATGAACCAGAGATCTAGAAGATATTATGTAGCAATTAAAATTATTTGTGATAGGTATTTTATTTAATCGTCTCCCTGACTGATTCTCGAAGGTAAGCCGTTGAGTATTATTCCATTTCCTCCAGATGGCGCTAGCACTAGCTAGCAGACTGATGCTACTATCTATGGTATTAACCACGATTTAAACAGCTGATGGCCAATCTTCAGTAATAAAACGGCACCTCAAGAAGAAGACCAGCCTTAAAGTTGCGAAGTGGACGTAACAAATGCTGAGGTTTGTTGAACTTTGTCGATTACAGCTTTTGACTTAAGTAAAAAAGAAAGTTTTGTTTATTTACAAAATTTAGAGGACACATAATATTTAATTGTTATTATGTATGTTTTTAATTATTTTAGTAATATTTGATGCGTTAACGTCTCCTCTGTTGTAATTGCAACGTGTGGGTTCTCTAGCCTCAGGCCGACGAAAGCCAATATACTGTGTCACTATAGAAAAAAAAAACCATCCTTGAGTACTCCACCCAGAGATCTTTTGCTGGAAACGTCTTCTATTCATCATAGTAAATAAAAAATCAATCACGGTCACAGGACCTAATAGACGGCCCTGAGTAAATTGCTACAAAAGATTAATATCCCAGGATGGAAAATAAAACTACTCACGTTTTTAGCGCTCCTCTTCAACTGCCTGCTGCCCTTCCACCAGGTGATGACAGCATCAGGCCTGGAACCTGTACTCTTGCACTCCACCTCGTAGCTCCTGTCAGCAGACAGCTGCCGGCTTTTGTTCAAGATCTGCACTGTCAGTGGCCTTACTGTAACAAATTTGGCTGGTGAGGATGCGATGAGGTTCTGCCAGCGAGTGTACTTTTGATAGCTTGTAATACTTGGACTAAATTAATTATTCCGTGTAAGCACCTAGTCACTGAGTAAGCACGCGTAAACACATTTGACACCTGCAAAACTAGAGGATTTATTAAATCGATGCGCATATCTATTTCTACCATTCGCTCGACGGAAGGAAAACAAACATTTGAATCTTAATCTGAAAACTGTAAGTACCCATAATGTTTGAGATAAATAAATAAATAAATATTTCCCAACACAAACACATAGGTACAGATGGCCAGTAACATAGGCTACTTTCTGTCTCTTTCTAACGCGAGCGAAGCTACTTTTGTAAGCCAGGCTGCTGAATATGAAGGCGTAATGTTTCTAATATAATATCCTTCAACCGATTTCGGCTAAGGCGGCTAATCTCAACGATCAGCCATTTACTCAGGATATTTTACAGTGCTCAAGTGTGTGCGTAAACACAAGTGCACACTCTATTCCCTTGTTCTATCTGACTCCGAGATAGTTTGCTCAAGCACCTGTGTTTCGGATATCAGAACCAACAGCGGAATTACAAATAAAATACGTTTAGTACTTATAATATATAGAAAACACCAATACATCATGTTCACAAGAATTTTTGTACTAGCCGGAGATCGAACCCGCAACCCTTGCACCAGATGCAGCGTTTACTACCACTGATTTAAACGGGTAAACATTATAATAATTTTGTTTTGTAAATGCATACTTATAATACATGGATAACAACCAGACTAATACAAATAAACATGTTCATCATGAGATGATTGAGCTGAACGTGTGTTCATGATCCAGTTGGTCTAGTTCCCCTGTCAAAGGGTTGCATGGGTCAGGCGGAAGTCGCTTCATTGGAATTTCCAGACTCACCAAATCCTGAATCATGATCTAATCGTACCCTGGGTTTCAAAGCGACAACTTGAACCAAGTGGAAATATAACTCTGAGATCATCATGAAGATAATTCCTCCTCCTTATCCTAGCATGTTTTTTTTATATGATAGATGGCAGACGAGCGGACAGATCACCTGATGGTAAGCGATTGCCGCCGCCCTTGGTCACCCGCCACACCAGTGAAGTCACAAGTGCGCTGCCAACCTCACGCAACGAAACACAGCACAGTGCTGCTTTACGCCGGTTTTTTATTGACGACCCGTTTGGAACAGTGGTAGTGAACGCTGCCTCTGGTGCAAGGGTTGCGGGTTCGATCCCCGCACAGTGCAAACATTTGTGTGTATGAACATATCTGTTTGTATTGGTCTGGGTGTTGTCTATGTATTATAAGTATGTATTTACAAAAGAAAAGTATTATATGTATATATTTGTAATCCCACTGTTGATTCTGATATCCGTAACACAGGTGCTTGAGCTACCTATCTCGGAGTCAGATCAATGTATGTGATGTTGTGAAATATTTATTTATTTATTTATTATTATTTATTTATGAGGTCGTGGTATTCCGTAGGTACCTACTCCGCTCGAGACGGTCCATTCATGCCGAAGCGTGGCTCTCTCACGGTCAAGTAGTTCTCGGTTGCGTCCGAAGCTGTCTCTTTGAAGCCCAGGGTAAATTTAGACCATGATTCAAGATTTGAGGAGCCTGGTAATTACAATGAAACGACTGCCGTCTGACCTTCGCAACCCTTTAACAGGAGAACCAGACCAACTGAATCGTGAAACGTGTAATGAATACACGTTTCAAAAGTTATGTGAAATGTGCAGATTTCATCATAATGTTTTCCTATTACGAATACGTTATTTCTTTCCTCTACCCAAAGGTTGTCTGGAAGAAATCGCTACAAGCTATAAGACCGCCTTATTGTACTGTCTGTTGTTATTGTATCATACTTGAATTTTATTTTTGTGTAATAGATAATATCTATCTATCTATCTATCCTTCACGGTCGAGCTAATGGTAGAAATACGCACATAGATTTGAAAACCAAACGTGCATTCGATCGGTTCGGATTCGATCCACGACTCCCGCATAGAAGGCGCGTTCTTATCCCATCGTTTTTTTTCGAAGACTTACAGTTGATATCCAGTATCAGCAGTTTCGTTTCTGGTGGCGCCAGGTTAGTGTTCGACGCCTGGCAGACCAGCCTGGCGTTCAGATGCTGCCGCCCTATGCTGGGGAAGGTCAGCATGTTGATGATTGTCCCGTCTGACTTCTGCTCGAAGGAGTCGTCGATGACTGTGTTTTCGAGGTACCAGGTCAGACGGGGTCGGGGATCGCCTGCGAAACAATCAATGCTTATATTATAAACTAGTGGCCGGCCTTCACTTCGTTTCGGGACATTAATTACACTTTATGCTAATAGATGGCGCTATGTGTCGATTAAGTCGCGCTAGCGTTTTGTGTTTTCGGTTTACCAATAAGCGATGCCGCTGTCTGTAAGATTCACCTCTATAGATAGATGTGAAAATAGTATAGATAGATGTGAAAATGTATGTCTGTCTGTTTTACCGTCTTTCAGGCCAAGACGGACTAACGATTCGACGGGATATTTTAAGTGGTCCAAAGTCCAACCGATTTCGGCTAAGGCGGCTAATCACAACGATCAGCCATTTACTCAGGATATATTACAGTGCTCAAGTGTGTGCGTAAACACAAGTGCACTCTCTTTAATCTTGCCTTAATTTTCCGATGGGACACCAGTGTGACATGACCTGAAAGATACCGGGCGCAGGACTAACGGTTTAACGTACTTTCCGAGGCACGGGGATACAAGACCGTCAACTTTCAGACTCCGGGCTGACACAGAATTTCTAAACAGAATTTTTGGCCCGACCCGGGGATCGAAGTCATACCGGCGACTCCAAGGCACCTGTCGCTTTAAAGTGCGACGCACTACCCACTGCGCTAAAGTCACAATGTTGAAACATGCAGAAGCGTGGCTTTGCCACCGAAAAAATAAAACACCTACTTTTTTATAAATGAACGTGACCGGGAAAAAACCTTGGAAACTTTTTTATTACGATTATTCATTATTATTTCATGTCATACAAAATATGAGGTAGATATTTAATAAAACATATTCCGTGCGTGGCCCTACATGTTGGTAGATAAGACATTAAGTATTACTTACATAATGTTAATATGTTATACGAGTATGTGTTCTGGCGTAAATTAGCATCTCTTACTTTATGCGAACGTGTGCGTTGATGTATGCCTATTTAAGGCCGTTGTGTATATTGTAAATCATCTCTAATAGCTTCTGTTTGTAGACAAAATGGAAGGAAGGAGTTACAGATATTATTATTATTATTTGATAGAAATGGGGTGAGCCCTGCGTCTCAAAGCCACTGCGACCAGTACATGATCTATTGTGGCAGCCCCATAACCTATAACAGCACCTCATGTAACTCCAGTTCCAGGATAAATCCGAGAATGGAGTTGATGGGGGAGCTTTTGATCTCATCTGCCGAGATCATGTGTGCTCCTAGGTGCCGGCTTCTGCAGCGGTGTAGCGCTATGCACTCGACGTGGATAATCGTTTTCTCGTCCTCGCGACAGAAACTGCAGATTTTGGTATCTGAAAGGCCCATGTTGTGCAGGTGCTTGTTTAATTTGCATTGCCCCGTGAGGGCTCGAGTGAGTGCCCCAACATGTCCTCTACTCAGTTTTATTATTTCTACAGCACGTTTCTGATCGAACGCCTGTATCAACGCCTTAGGGAGTTACAGTTACTATAATTCGTAAAATGTAGTTTTATTAGAATGACAACTATTGGTGTTACAGAAAAATATCTTTAGGTTTATAGTAATAAAATCTATGGAATAAAACTAGAAATATATCCTTCAACCGATTACGGCTACGGCTAATCTCAACGATCAGCCACGTACGCAGAATATATTGTAGTGCTCAAGTGTATGCGCCACCAGTTCCACCATGATGGGACACCAGTGTGACACGACAGGAGAGGGATTAAGCTCAGGACCAACGGCTCAACGTGCATTCCGAGGCACGGGTGTACATGACCGGCGACTTCCAGACTTAAGGCTGACACTAAGAAAATCTTACCGTAAATTCTTGGCCTCTTGCGCAGTCGTCGCTTCAGAGTGCGACCCACTAACCACTAAGCCACCAAGCCAGTTAAAACTTGAAATAAAGTTTAATTGACAGCTGTCATTCAAATTAGGGAGTATACGACAAGCAAGGAATTCTGGCGGTAAGACTAAAACACTGCGCGTGGGTTGATGCAATTCCAAGCTTTTAAATTAATTTCTAGTGGTTTTTAGTGAACAAATTGGATGTTTATTTGTGCGTTAAAGTGCTGCGAAGTGATCCTAATAATAAGAATCGTTGAATTGTATCGTTTTTAACACTATGTCAGAGTGAGTCATCACGTGAAATCTTGCTTGGACCTAATTGAGTCTTCAAACCCGCGATTGTGTTTATAGTAATAGCCCACCGACTTAGCAAACTGAAGTGGCAGTGGGCTGGTCATATTAGCCGCAGAACTGACAGCCATTGGAGCCATAAAGTCCTTGAGTGGAGACCACGACTCGGTAAGCGTAGTGTAGGACGCCCTGCGACAAGATGGGATGATGACATTCGAAGGCTGGCTGGTGTGGGCTGGATGAGAGTGGCCGAAAATCGGGAGCAGTGGCGTGCATTAGGGGAGACCTATGTCCAGCAGTGGACGAGTGTTGGTTTCTGATGATGAATATCTGCAGAATCCGTAGGTAAACACCGGCGACTTTGACTGACATCGGCTGATTTACAATAAGTTACTTGAGATTGGCAAGATATCTTCGGTTAAAGCCATATTTTAAAAAATATATATAAATCAGCTGTTCCATAATATATTATCGCCGAGTGGAACTTCAATTTTCTATGGAACAGCAAATTTTTTTTTCGCTTTTTGTTAATCTAACATGCTAAATGGTTTTTATTCACGACACGTATTATGTGGTTTTCGAGATGTAAACGGTGTATTCGACGCAAAATTATACTTGCTAGGCAATGCTGACATCGCTTTACCGTGAAAAACATTCCATCACGTGCTAAAAAATTTGGCAGCTCATATTTCTGCCGTATTATAATGATATGGAACTCCTTGTCGGCGCATGTTTTTTCACTGCCCTACAAAATGGCTGACTTCTAACTAAGCGTGGAGAAGCATCGCGCGGGTTTGTTATTGGCAGTCCTATCGGAAGTGATACCGTGTCATGGCATCTGTTGTGAATGCAAAGTAGGCTCTCTTGTTGCTTATACCATTAGGTTAAGGCTACTATAAATACATACCTCCGTATGTCTCGCAGACGAGCTCAAGAGTGTCTCCTTCGTTATACGGCTCCAGCAGCCGTGTTTGGTCCCTGGTCTTCGCATCCATGATGACGGGCCGATTAGGGGGTGCTGGAACAAGAACAAACGTTTAATAAATATTTAACTTACGATAACATAATAATGAAATATGGTATCGATCTGATCCCAAACAAATATTTCGTGATCGCAGCGGCGAATTTCAATGTTTAGCCTAGTATAGACAGCCACATGATAAAGTATGCAAATCTGTATTTATTTAAGATAATGGCGATAAGCGAGTAAGTGGATCACCTTATGATAAGTAATCACCACTGTTCAACGAACATCTTCGAAATCAGAGAGGACGCGCTGATACGTAGCCGGCCTTATATTTTTAACCCCCAACGACGGGGTGTTATAACTTTGACGTGTCTGTGTGTATGTGTGTTGTGTGTGTCCGTGCCATCGTAGTTCTCGAACGGATGAATCGATTTCAATTTAGTATTTTATTTGTTTGAAAGGTGAATTGATCGGGAGTGTTCTAAGCTACGTTAGATGGAGATGATAATTTATCCAAGATGGCCGCCGCCACCAATTGTCGGAATAAACATATTGTATGTCAACCCCCTCTTGATATATGTATCAAATAAAAGGGTTTAAGTAGTATAATACAATACAGTATAAAAATTCGAAATCCAAGATGGCCGCCCCCATAAAATGTCAAAATAATACATTTTGATATATATTTTGGAGCAGGGGAACTGATTTGATACTGAAGAAAAAATAAAATTAGAGAGTCTCCTTAAAAAGCGAAAAATGAATTAAAATTTAAAAATCCCAGATAATAATTGAAAAATTTCAAAAATAAATTGTAATTGGTGTTGACTGTCCTATGTATGAACATTTTGCTTAAATATTGTCGCGTCGAGAAACCGCTCCTCACCTACTTATAAAAAGTGTGCTTTGACGAAACGTTAAGTTAATATGTAATATTAAAGCGGGCTCCTTGCGACAATATTTTACCAAAAAAAAAAAACCCATGTAGGACAGTCAGCAGTAGTTTTAATTTATTTTTTGACATTTTAAATTTTTGTCGGGTTATTTAATTTATTTTTTCAATTACTCTCATCATTTGAATATTAATTGTGATTGAATTGTATGTGGCTTATTGTATTTATAATATATTACAGTACACAATCCGCAATTTAATTGATAATATTATTAAACATTTAATTGAACATTTATTTACATGGATAAATAGATAGATAGGAACATCTATTCACTGAATAAAATAAAATAAAAAATAAAAATGTCTCTATTCAATTTAATTCCATACAGAATATTTATGAAAGCCATAAAGTAAAAAAAAAATATGAATGTCAAATATTATGTTATCTTCCGCTGATTCGAAATGTCAATTTCTACCGAGAAGAATCAGCAAGAAACTCAGTAGTTACTCTTTTCAAATAATATAGTAATTAAAATTTTCATTCTTATACGAATTATGATTACAGTGACAGTATGACATATAATGCTTATAATCAGTATCGTATAGAAAAATCGTCAAAGTGAAATTATACATTAGAGGACAGGCGAATAAATCAACAATGAATGAATACAAATGAATTTAAAATTTTATGACTGAGAATACGACACACCACATTTTGTAGATACGAACGGACATAACAAGTATTCTACTACAGATAAAGAAACAAATATAAACTAAAACAACAAACGAAGTATTACAAGAAAAAAAAGGTAAAAAATAAGAAAAAAAAAGGATGATACATTTGGCTGCTCAAGCTGAGCCATAAAGTATCTGCGTACAGGTGTGTCGCGATGTTTAGTGAAAAGAAGCTCACTCAGCTTTAGGTAGAAGTACCTGCAGGCCGTGGCGCTGGTTTTATGTGAGTCTTAATGTGACGCACAGACGACATAAATAGGTACATAACAGCCGTGGGAGAGCACGCTTCGGCATGAATGGGCCGGCTCAACCGGAGTGATACCAGGGCCTCACAAAAAACCGACGTGAAGTAGAACTGTTCTGTGTTTCGCTGCGTGAGCGAGGGTGCCGGAGGCCCAATCTGGGGGAAAGGGGGTTAAAAGTTTTAAAGGGGTTGGTAGCGCACTTGTGACTACTCTGGTTTACCGGGTGTCTATGGGCGGAGGCAATCACTTACCATGTGGTGATCCGTCTGCCCGTCTGCCGCCTATCACAAAAAAATGCAGTCTCCACTACAGTTTGTTTAATATTGCGAGAAAACACAACTACCTTATCTAACAAACATATAGACTAGCTAATTACATACAAATAAGAAATCATATCCCTCAAAACCACAAACTTCTCCACGCGCAACAATTAGACATAGATGTAAATAAAATGTTCAAATAATGAATCAATTTGATAATCCAAACACGCGCTGTCTGCGTAATTGTGGAAGGCAAATATGTATTGTTCAATCACAGCATAAGACTGTCAGTAGAAATACACACCTTATTAGAACCCGCGCTACCAAAGAAGTACCTTGGAAAGCGCCCTTCAGTTGCCATCGACATTCAAATTTGAACTTTATGTATATAGGCACAAGGAATCTAAATATTTAGTTTCGTGTTATGCCGTGGGACTTTTTTGTGGCTCGGACTCTACAAAACGCGATCTTAAGTTAAGCTACTGTTACACTAGCGTATTTGTGGCATACTTAAAAAGCATGCCAAATATGAGCGAGCTTAATCTCTGAAGGACCGCATCAGAAATGATGTAATCCGACAGAGAACCAGAGTCACCGACATAGCCCACCGAATTAGCAAACTGAAGTGGCAGTGGGCTGGTCATATTAGCCGCAGAACTGACAGCCGTTGGAGCCGTAAAGTCCTTGAGTGGAGACCGCGACTCGGTAAGCGTAGTGTATGACGCCCTGCGACAAGATGGGATGATGACATTCGAAGGCTGGCTGGTGTGGGCTGGATGAGAGTGGCCGAAAATCGGGAGAAGTGGCGTGCATTAGGGGAGACCTATGTCCAGCAGTGGACGAGTGTGGGTTGCTGATGATGATGATAAATCAATTGTCCACATTTGCTGATAGCAAAGCATGTTATTAGCCATCTATTAGCATGCTTAAAAAAGCAAATTTGTTTACTTGTACTTAAGCACTGCGCCACACTCCCCTTTCCATCCGAACTACATACTTGCATGCTTCGAAATCGAACCGTCCAATTTAGAATGTTAAAGATTAGCTTTTAAAAATGTTCAAAATTAGCATGCTTATTTGGTAGCATGCTTTAAGCACGAATATAAGCATGTGTAACAGTACCTTTAGAATGTTTAAAAATACGCAAACCTGTTTACACCTGCTAGGGGAGCGAAGGGGACACTTCCCTTCAACTCGCATACGGGTAGCATGCTTAAAAATAGACCGACGTGCAATTTTTGAGCATGATCAAAATTAGTATGATTATTAGTAGCAAGTCTGTTCACACATCCTGTAAGTAGCACTTATGTAAGTAGCAAGTACTACTTGCTACGTACAAAATGTGTAACAGTACCTTTATTGACGTACTAAAGATCATGCCATCCATACTATCAGATTTTTATTAGCATAATATCTCCATGGTAACGTGTTCTGTTTACTATCAGAAATTATTTCTTGCAAACTTCGTAATAATTATAATTTTGTTATAAACAAAAATAATAGCTTTATTAATTATTATTTTGCAGACATGCAAAAAAATCCTACATATTTTCGTCTGATCAAACAAAATAATAGAGGATTTTTTTGTGATGAAGTAGCAAGAAGAAAATCAAATTCTATATAAGTTGACTTGTACCACTTTTCACAGGATGCACAGAATTATTATTAGTCTAAATACAGTTTTTCATATTCCTAACATGAATGGACTTTCATAGAACCCCCTTTTTAGCCCTTTAAGGGTTGAATTTTTAAATATCCCTTCTTAGTGCTCATTTTCACTATTAAAGAACCTGCCTAAATTTCAAGTTTCTAGGGTCAGTATTTTGGGTTGTGGGTTCATTCCTAGTCACTTAGTCACTCAGGTTCTTCTTTTTTTATATATATATGTAAATAGATAGAATTGAGTAAGGTTTTTAATTTTTTATAAAAGGTGTCTGGCGCTTGACAAAATGTTTCTTTTTTTATGAGAAAAGGGGCCAAACGAGCAAGCGAGTACCTGTTAGTGGGTGAACATTGTCGCCTATAGACATCATCTACACCAGAAAGAGTGGAGATGCATTGCCGGTATCTTAGGAAGCTCGTTTCTTGAAAATTTCAATGTCGTACCGTTTCGAAAGTACCGCTGCGGCAAGTTGGTTCCACAATGGGGAGGTACGTGGCAAAACCGTGGCAGAACCTGCTTCGAGGTGTTCCTCTGAGCACTGGCATCATGCTGAATGCAAGCCCTTTTAGTGCTTGATTTGTATAAAAAGTGTCATCAAAGTTTTTTTATGTGATAGATGGCAGACGAGCAGACGAATCACCTGATGGTAAGCGATTGCCGCCGCTCATGAACACCCGCGACGCCAGTGGAGTCACAACTGCGCTGCCAACCTTTAATCCCCCCTTTCCCCCGGATTGGGCCTCCGGTACCCAACACAGCACAGTGCTGCTTCACGCCGGTTTTCTGTGAGGCCGTTGTATCACTCCGGTCGGGTCGGCCCATTCATGCCGAAGCGAGGCTCTCCTATGGTCTTCATTTAAGTGTTCTAACCTTGTTTTTTTCTTGTGTTACATGATTTGTAATCTGTATAAAGCACCGAATAAATCTTTTTATTTTTATTCTTAATGAGCACGGTGGCCTTAGCTATTGAGATTGTTTGCACTGTGTCCTCACGGTAATTATACATGTACGATTCTGTTAATTGCGTGTTCTTCAGATGAATTATTGTTCCTTGTTTGAGCATAAAGATGAGAGCGATATGGAAGGGTGGGGTTGTAGCTTTGACTTTTGTATTTAAAGCTACATTTAAAATGGTAAAAGAGATATAATATTCATTAAGGCATTGTCACCGCTTTTACAATGAACAAAGAAATGAGTGGATCAAAGATCTCCAAGGTTTTTTTTAAATTTATATTTTTATGGGACAATTTGTGGGTTTCTACAATAGTGTTACCGAATAATCGACACTCCATTAATAGATTATAATCGTATAAATTGACGATACCATCGATTAAATCGATACTGGAATTAAGCCGATAATATCGATTATAATCGATACAGCGATTAATCTGTAATCATCGTCAGCCCATTTAAGTCCCCACTGCTGGGGCACGGGCCTCCCTCAATCACATGAGGGGCAATTGCCATACTCACCACGCTTGGCAGACGGGTTGGCGAGGGTTTTGATATAAATGCAGAGTTTTCCTTCTCTGGGTGCTGATGATCATGCCAGCAGCTTTACCTTAGTCGCCTTTTACGACAACTCGGTAAGAGTGAGGGTGGCCTATTCTACTCTGCCGGGGACCACAGGGCAATAATAATATAATCTGTAATAATTTCTAGATATTATCTGCAATTATTTCTAGATAGTATTGGTTTAGTTGCACTATTGATTCAATCGATAGTATCATCAATTTAAACGATTATAATCGATTATATCGACAAAAAATTAAAATCGATTTTATCGATACTATCGTTAGTACAATCGATTATTAGATTATTTGGGCCCCATTTGCAAAATCGATTAATAACCGTCCGGCAACTCTGATCCAGAATTTGAGAAACAATTCCTTCCATTTGAGTAAATCGGTGATGCTGGGAAGCTGTGCGATTTTGTCCTCCCATGTGATGCCCAGAATGTTTCGAAGACAGCGAAGGTGGAAGGCATCAACCCAACGTTCTTGATTTGCATACGATGTCCAACACTTGGCTCCGTACAAGAGGATACTTAAGACGCAAGCTAGACTAGCATCTTAGTATTAGTAGTCAGGTAATTTATAATCTATATCCATCTAAACTATTTATCAAGAAATAAATTCTATAGACAGCAACAAGACTTATAGGTAATCTAAAAAAAACCGGCCAAGTGCGAGTCGGGCTCGCGCACAAAGGGTTCCGTAGCAGCAAAGTCCAAAATTACAGTTAAATCAACCTATCTCAAAAACTATAAGAGATACTTTGATCAAACCAAAAATCGTTGAAAGAGTTAATTAGCATGCATCACCTCTATTTTTTTTAGAATTTTATACCCCGTAGTTATAAAAATAGAGGGGGGGGGACATACTTTTTACGACTTTGAGAGCTGATATCTCAAAAACCGTTCACTTTAAGAAAAATGTTTTTTAGAAAACTTTATATCATTTTAAAAGACCTTTCCATTGATACCCCACACGGGTATGTACATCGAAAAAAAAAATTTCATCCCTCAGTTACATGTATGGGGGGCCCCACCCCCAATTCTTTTTTTTACTATTTAGTGTCATATTTTTGTAGCGGTTCATACAACACATATTCCCATCAAATTTCATCACTGTAGTACTTATAGTTTCCGAGTAAATCGGCTGTGACAGACGGACAGACGGACAGACGGACATGACGAAACTATAAGGGTTCCGTTTTTGCCATTTTGGCTACGGAACCCTAAAAAACGAAACACTTGTGCGATGTAATTAACAATCAACGTCATCTATTGGTTCAGTTTGGAACTAACTCCCGAAACAAAGTAAGGGCGGGCCACTAGTAAAGTAATAAAACTGTACAGTCACGCACGTTTGGAAGCGAAAGTATAAAGTTTATACGTGATGCGACTTCTTGCGCCATTTTATTGCGACAAAGGAAAACTTTTGCATCCCTAGTCGGGAAATTAGTGCCTTTGTTTTATTTTCTATTAAAAGATTTACAAAGTTTTTATGGGTTACATCTTTGTTCTCAAATTGAAATCCACCTAAATTGGCCTATTTCTGCGATAACTGTTTTAACCTAATTGAACAGATGTTTTTCCGGGAATTACGCGCAAATGTTCAAGAGAGAGAGAGGTTCCCTTTCTTTCATTTGGCGACTGGTTTGGATTAGAGGTAGTGAACGCTGCCTCTGATGCAGAGGGTTGCAGGTTCGATCTCCGCATAGTACAAACATTTGTATGCATGAACATGTCTGTTTGTATTGGTCTGGGTGGTTTGTCCAATGCTGTCAATTTCAAGCCCAGGGTACGCTTAGACCATGCTTCAAGAATTGGGGTCTAATTATTAAAATGAAGTGACTGCCGTCTGACCTTCGCAACTGTATATGCATCATGGTTATCCATTAAACTTACCATGCTTAAAATGTTGGCAGGAAACTTTTTAAGCAAATCACGATAAAAGTAGATGTGGGGTTTCCTTAGTAAGAAAGTTTAGACTCTCCAAGGCCAAAGAATACAGGGCCAGTTGAGTTAGCTAATAAGTAAATCTATACCTAGAATATATTACTCTGGAAATTTTCAAATTAGCTAAGATTAGGGTACTTAATAAGATCTCTAAATCTCGATTAAGTATTGTTATTGGTTATCATTCCGGCTGGCAAGTACCATTTTGCTCGCGAGAGAGAACATCGTAAGGAAATCTGTACGATTCAGTGGATATGTACTCAAATTGCTAAGATAAAAAGTAAATTCATTTTGTACAATAGGCTATATGATAGTGATAAAAATATACATTTCTTTTATAACATCAGTGTTAGTATATTTTTTGTAATTACGCGAGACAAAAATATTGCATTATTTCATCAAAATTCGTCTTCTAAAATTATTATTTTTTAAACACGTGGGGTCACGTGACTTAAAACGGCCCGTGACGTAGATTAAGTCTACTGCCTATGGTTGATTGCCTTTCCTTCATAGGAAGAAATAAACAAAAAAAAGTCTATGGTTGAAACACTGAAACACCAACAAGCTCAATGTTTATTTATGGACAATCTACGTCACCGGCCGCCATATTGCTAAAAGACGCGTTTTTGCGGCATATTTGAATATTGCATTTTCTTTTTCGTTTTTTTATTAAAATATCTAAAATGAAAACAGAAAAGTATTTTTTATGGCTCCTTATAAACAAATGAATACCCTAAGATAGTTTTCAGTATTTTGTCAAATAGCCTATTGATTCAGTTGGTCTGATTTCTGATATTAACTGCTGCGAAGGTCTGATGGCAGCTGCTTCACTGTGATTATCAGAGTCACCAAATCCTTGATCATAGCGTACCCAGGGCTCCTAAGCAATTACTTTGGATGCGATAGGGAATAACATGCTTAGACGTCATGTGATCCCTCATCATTTTGGGTGACTACCATGGGTGGATACCATCCGGTGACTTGCTTGCTCCTTTGCATGCTCTAGCATAATATTAAATGTGGAAGAGCCACGGTTAGGCATGAATGGGCCGGCTCGACCGGAGTGATACCACTGCCTCACAGAAGACCGGCGTGAAGCAGCGCCTGCGCTGTGTTTCGCCGTGTGAGTGAGGTTACCGGAGGCCCAATGGGGGGGAAGGGGAAAAGGTTGGCAGTGCACTTGTGACTCCACTGGTGTTGCGGGTGTCTATGGGCAGCGGAAATGCTTACCATCAGGTGATCCGTCTGCTCGTCTGCCACCTCTCAAAAAAAAAAAAAGGCTGTCTACCACTTGCCTGAGAAGCATCCTGGAGTTTTTTGAACACATAGCCCGGAAAGAGGGACATAAGGCCGGAAGGAGACCCAGAGGCCGTAGCCCTATCAGATGGTCAGACCAAATACGTTCGACGCTGGACACCAAGCTGTATGACGCACTCCACATTGTAAAAGACAGACATAGATGGAGGTCTATTATAAAGAGCCCACGGGAGGAATCACGGCCCTCAGTAATCAGGAAAACGACTAGAGGAGGATGAAATTGTCGTTTTGTATGGCGATTTTCTTAGAATACAACTTCTATCCATAATAACTTTTTTAAATTTGTAAATTAACTTAATGCTACTGCTCTATAATCAACTTTTGCTTTAATGGTAATGTTTGGGACGTGTAGGATAGTTTTTCAACAAAAAAAATGTTATTATTGATAAAAAATAATTTTCAAGATTTTTTTTGCATTGCCAAAAAAATAATATCTGATCTCAATGTCATTTTTAAGCTTATACTATAGTCTTAAATTCAAATAAAATTATATTATGGTGACTTTTTTCTTATTAAAGGAGTTACACAGTCGTCTTATTGTGTCTAGAAAAAAAAGGCAATGTCATAGGTAAAGACCCTTTATATTCTGTACAACGATGGTGACCATTAAGCGTGTAGCTCGCCTTATAGTAAGAGATTACCTTATAGTTTTTTTATTACGAATAATAGGCGGACGAGCATGCGGCCCATCTGATCTTAGAGTATGGAACTAAAAAAAATTTTACTTCACGGTACCGTGTCCCCACACGGTACCGTATTACTTTTTTTTTTATTAATCAAATGTAAGAGCTTTTAGCACACTTCAAATTTTTAATTTTATTTACATAACTAAAAATATGTTAGATAAAAATAAAGTTTAAAAACTAAAACCCGACTACCAAAAAAACACGCTCTAAAAAGTTACACGAAACGGAGTTACACGGGAAAATTGTCTAGGCTTCAGCATAGATCAATATGCCGTATCGCCGTGGTCGTATGCCATATTGATTTTATTTTATTATTATAATGAATCTATTTTACTACAATAGGTGGCATGCGACCACGACAATACCGCATAATAATTTCAGCAGAGACAATTTTCTTGTTTCGTAGGTACTTTTTAGAGGGTGTTTTTTTTGGTAAGCGGGTTTTAGTTTTTTAACTTAATTTTTATTTGACATATTTTTAGTTATGTAAATCAAATAACAAATCTGAAATGTGCTAAAACCTATTTTATTTGATAACCCACACGGTACCGTCAAGCAATTCGTTTTATTTATTTTCATACTCTAAATCCCCTAGAGGGCGCTGTAGTCAATTTAACGAGACGTCATGTCACTTATAACCAGAACACAATCAAGACACTTCTAACGACACCTCATTTGTTCAAATATGATAACTAGTTTAGAAGTTATGAGGGAACAGATGAACATCATACATACATAAATACAGTTCAAAATCATAACCCTCCTTTTTGCTTCGCCTTAGTCAGGTAATGGGTAACGGGACTCCCGCAGTCATTAATTTGGTTAGTCCATAGCATGGGTGATCATTAGGAGTGACCTTACAAAGTCGAGGAACCGAAGTTGGAAAGCGAGCCCCGGGCTCCGAAGGGACAGATTGGGACGCAACCGGGACAAAACGCTAAGATAATGGATACTTATTTTTTACATTCCTTTGCCTACTAAGGTATTTGATTTGCGTAGTATAATGTCCACATATTTTGACACTTTATCAAAATTACAGCGAATTAATTATGACGGCAATTGCTTACTATCAGTTGATCCTTCTCCTCATCTGCCACTCATAAAAAATACTTTGTAACGTTTTTTTTATGTAAAAACTGCACAAGTGCTTAAGTTTTAAAAATAACAATTGAATATTTGCATGCTATTTTTTTTATATTAGCGAAACATGAGGACTTTTTACTTTTTTATGACATACTTGTATACCATGTTTTGTGCAAATAAATAAATGATGATGATGATGATGAATATTTATTGAAATAAATAGTACCAGAGAAGATAATTCTTTACCCCTTCCAATCAGGAAATCACAATCCTTCCTATATGCAAGTCCCGTGTCAAAACTCACTTCCTATCTCTATAAATAGGTACACTGTTTTTTCCTTGTCTCTTCTTCCTTTTTTATGTGGTCTGCTCTCTGGTCATTTATACCTATCTATAAGAAATATTTTTATTGAATTTTTGTTATAAACTATCTATGTATATATTATTGGGTATGTATGTATTGTTTATTATTATTTATGTAATGTAATAATATTAATATATAAAATAATGTATATTTCTGCCATTCTCAATTTAATTAGTTAAACTACTTTGCACTGCCCTCCCTTATTACGAATACGATATTTCTTTCCTCTACCCCAAGGTTGTCTGGAAGAAATCGCTACAAGCGATAAGACCGCCTTATTGTACTGTATGTTGCTGTTGTATCATGCTTGTATTTTATTTTTGCGCAATAAAGAATATCTATATATCTATCTATTATTTTACGGTTTTCTTTTTCTTTAATAAACAAAATAAAAAAAAGGTTTTCATTTTATACTTAGTCTTAAAATGAGTAGGTGACCTAATTTTTTTATGTGATAGGCAGCGGTCGAGAGTCGCAGATGGATCGCTTGATGGTAAGAGTTTACTGCCGCCTATAGACACCCGTAGACACTACACTACTGGAGTCTGCGCTGCCAACCTCTAAACCCCACTTTCCCTTTTCCTTTAATAATTTAGTATAAATAGCACACAGCTACCTTTGTACGAGTTTGCAGATGAAGAACACTAACATAATTTCTCGGTAGGAACATTTATAATTGAAGGTACGTCTGGAAAGTTTAACACGAAACAAGTCATAATTATGAATTCCCTTATTCACTATACAATTAGATTCATTGTGCAAAGATTCCGAAGCAAACGTTACATATTAGTCTGAAACACATTGTACTGCGTCTTTCATTAATTACGCGGGTCTTTGTCTTGCGCTATGACGTGTGCATTAACGCGCTAGGTTAGTGTTACGTTAAACAATAATAGGGCCATGTTCCGTATCTATCTACCTATTTGTCTAACTCTAAGGAATTGTTTACGGAACGAGCGCACAGGGCGTTATGGTTAACATAATATCCTTTTAACTTCCTCTACTTAAGGTACTTCTGACGTCACTGGAGATAGGAAAAGCTGGCGAAAGATAGTCCTTCGATACGACGCAAGAAAAAGTGATTTGTCGGGATTACGAATCTCAGCATTGCGGTCAATCGACACAAGGCGATGAGGGGAATTACCTCTTCTACCAACCATTCCAACTAATGGTTCTCTGACTTGTAGAGATGACGTTGTACCGTTGTAACGTTGTTCTCGGACTATCGGCCCTCATTTCGTTTTGGGGCATAAGTTCTGTATAATATCAATAGATGGCGCTAGATGTCGATTACATCACACAAGCATTTCGTGTTTCCGGATTACCTATAAGCCTTACCTTACCTTAGGGACCTTCATGATAAGAGCGCACTCCTTTTTAACCGACTTCAAAAAAAGGAGGAAGTTCTCAATTCGACATAAATATATATATTTTTATGTTTGTTCGCCGATTACATTAATGCTTGAAAAACCACGAACTAAACAATGCGAAGATTACATCTCATCAGGTGACTCGCTTGCTTGTTTGTGCCGCCTCTAATATAAAAAAGCATTGCCGCTGTCTGTAGGATTTTAAATAGTATGGAGTATATAGATAGATAAACATTGGGCAAACCCGGCCAACGTTAAATAAATTAGAACCCTAAAGAAATCATTTACCCGAATCCTCCAGCAAAAGTTATATCCCATAATTAGTTAAGAAACTGTAATATACCCATTAGAACATTGGTACTCAATCTTTTTTATATACGGGCCACAAGCACGTTTTAGTCATGGTTTCGCGGGCCGCAAGCAAAAATTACCGTGGGAGAGCCACGCTCCAGCATAAATGGGCCCGCCCGACCGGAGTGATACCACGGCTTCACAGAAAACCGACGTGAAGCAGTACTGCGCTGTGTTTCACCAATAGTTGTTGTTTCTAGATGCCATGGATTTTGCACAAGTAACAAACATTTTCTTATTTTTATTAGATCCTGATACCTTTTTTCAAATTCGTTTACGAGTGCAGTTATACATATAATCCAAAATTATAACACATTTTTTCTCAAAAATATTGGTTAGATCTTCTTTTGTCTTTAACATAGTGGAGAAATTTTGTAGCTGATTGTTCTGTATTTCTATAACAAAAAAAAAAACAAAATAGTTAACAATTATATCTAATTGCACGTGGGCCACTCATAAAGGCCCGGCGGGCCACATGCGGCCCGCGGGCCGCAGGTTGAGTATAGCTGCATTAGAACATACTTTGGATATTACCCTGCCTCTCAATTCCCATACCTAAATCACGATTTCCCAAACTTTCAAGCCTCTTATTTCATTATTTACCCCCCGGTAGGCTTTATTCGAAAAGTTCCGAGGATAATAAAGTTAGTAATTTTAGTAACTTTCTTTGTGATGATAAAATCCCAAATATCTTGTGATAGCGATTTTGTTTGATTATACCAAAATGGAGGCTTTTCCTGCTGTTGAGAACAAAGATTCATTTGTACATTGTCAAAGAGAATTTTAATCTAGAACTTTAAAGAAATACTAGGTTTACAAATGAGCAAGGAAATATCTAAAGACTAGAGTTAGTGTTATAATAATATCTTCCAACCGATTACGCCTATGGCGGGCAATTTCAAAGATCAGCCACGTACGCAGGATATTAAATGAAATGAATTGAAATAATGAAATGAAATATTTATTTGCTTGCTAAGTGTTACATACAAATATTAGGTGTTTTTTAGTAAACAGGTACTTATAACTTAGCTACCTTGTTAGGTAATCGCAAATGTGAGGGCAGCTTTATCCTAATAACAATATTAATATAAAAATTTTAAATAAGTAGGTACTAAAATAACAATCTGGTTATGACATAGACATTTTTTCTTATATCTAATATACATAGATTTATCTTTTTATTGTGTAAATATTCATTTATAGTGTAGTAGCATTTTAAAATTAAGTGAGATCTAAGGTTTCTTGAAAATGTTTTAAAGTTTTGTTAATTTTTAATATTGGGGGGTATATTAATATATGTATAGTGCTGAAATGTTTGCGCAAACACAGTTGCACTCTCAAATCCCTTACCCTGACATTCCGATGGGACGCCAATGTGACAAGACCCAAAGGCTTAACGTGTTTTGCGAGGTACGGGGTTACAAGACCGTCAATTTTTAGACTCCGGGCTGATACTAAGAATTTCTTACCGAAAACATAGGTACAAATTTTTGGCCAGACCCGGGGATCGAACCCTAAGAATCAGAACGCTGAAGTAGCAATGAGCCGGCAGTGTCTACTTTGAAACAATGTAAACGTTAAAGCATACTGGTCTATGATTGAAGACCGCAATCAGGAAAGTGACATGCAAGACGTTGAAATGCTCAAATTTGTACAAGGAACTGAAAGCGACTACGATATGAAGTTACGCAATACATAAATTTAAATAAAATCTACGAAAAAAATACCGCCTTCAACGACCACGAACTCAAAAGTGTAAAATAATATTTTTAAAACTTCATACACTTCAAATTCTTTTAAGCTTTTTAGTATCTCATTTTTTGGCAGGCCCCTCTCCCTCCCTCTTCCTTCCTCGCCAACTACTTAAAAAACTAATTGTATTGAAAGAGTTATCCTTTAACTCCTTACCGTTGATCATCAGCAGAGCCACAAAATTAAAACAGTTAGTTACGCCTAACTGGTGCAGTTTTGAAAAAATATACAAAAACATTACGTGTCCCAATAAAATTTGAGAGATCCTCTCAATTTTTCCCGAATCCCATCATCAGATCCTGATATCCTGATCACCACTGATACCCATTCGGGACTATCTACTTTCCAACTAGAAAATAATCATCTAAATCGGTTAATAAATGGCAAAGTAATCGGCGAACAAACCTAATATACATATAATATATATAGAAACATGTCGAATTGAGAACCTGTTTTTTTTGGTTGGTTAAAAAAAGAAAATAAAGGTGGCACACCGCGTAGGTCCGTTATGTTAGCACTGCATGCAGTGCTAGCCCGTAGTCGCAGACCCCACAAACAGCACCAAGGGGTGAGACAATCACCACGTCCGTCCACGCCATTCGAGTAGGCGATGCGCCACCAGCACCCGCATAGACGCGCATCGATGCATTAAAGCAGCATCAGGATCGGGTGGATCTCTTTCACACTCCGTGTCATGTTTTTCCGAATATGGTACATTCTGTTTAAGGAGCGCGTATTCATGATTAGAATGAGATGATGTGGATATACGTTTTTTTATATCCAAAGACCAAACGAGACCAAAGACGATATTGATAAGCTCAAACATTCTTCGCAACTTGCCACTTCTGGCCTTACAGTAAATGAAACCCCGCCAAAAAGATAGCCGAAAAACAGTATATTAACACAATAGACTATGACAGCGCCTAATAATACATTAAGTTACGTTAATTAGCTCATATTTTAAAATCATATGTTTTCGTATTTTTATTTCGTAATTATAAATGTAATGTAAGATGTTCTTATTAATGCTAGCTAAACGATTTTTGTTTTTACCAATACAGTTTTATAGGACCTATTTTTTAGCCTGAAACACAGGGTATCTTAGTTCAGGCAAAATGTCAAATATAAGTACTAATATGTAAGATTATGCCCATAAGTTTGTAATAGATTTAAGTTATTTGCAATAAATATTTTATTTTATATCTTTATTTATTCAGTTTAAATGACTGGAATAGGTTGACTGCACTTTTCGGATAGTTTCTGAAACGTGTAACCTTGATTCAGTTGGTGTGGTTTCCATGTTAAATTGTTGCAAAGGTCAGACATCAGTCGGTTCATTGTTAATTACTTACGACCCGACTGGAACAGTGGTAGTGAACGCTGCCTCTGATACAAGGGTTGCGGGTTCGATTCCCGCACAGTACAAACAATTATGTGTACATGAACATGTTTGTTTGTATTGGTCTGGGTGTTTCCTATGTATTATAAGTATGTATTTACAAAAGAAAAGTATTATATGTATATATTTGTAATCCCACTGTTGATTCTGATATCCGTAACACGGGTGCTTGAGCTACCTAACTCGGAGTCAGATCAATGTATGTGATATTGTGAAATATTTATTTATTTAATTATTAATTACCAGACTCCCCAAATAAGCGTACCCCGGGCTCCAGAGCGTCAGCTTTGGTCGCAACTAGGACATACACGATAAGATGAGGTAAGAGTATTATTTAGGTCATTCTGTCCCTGATTTAGAGTAACAGCTGACAGTGAATGATTTAAGTAAGCCTGGCATAGAAATCTGTATAGCCTAAGTTCAGCACTAAAAATAAAAACCGTTTATTCCATATTTCTGTTAATACAAATCCACGCATACAATATTTCACCTCTCCCCTTCACTTTATCATCGGGGAAGTAAATCTAAACGAAACTTCCGATTCACTCATGAACAAACGCCACGATAAATCTTCTCTTTCAAAGAGCAGCCATTGACAAATATGAGCGATAATAAGCCCAATGATAACAGCTCGAAGACTAATGTGTTCAGATAAGGGCCAGGTGTGCTTTACTAGATAGATGTGGCCCTTTTCTTTAGTACCTACCTACGCCCTCTGGTTTCTAAGTCGGGAAATGGACGTAGGGTAGCCACATTCTTACGGTTTTTTTTTGAGCTGCCCTGTTATTAAACTCAGCCCTCAATGGACAACATTTCAAAATTGCTAAGCTCTGAAACAAAAAATACCAATTCTTTATTTACTTTTCCGCTGCTCGAATATATATTTATTCATTTTTTATATTGCTTATTTACTGAGAAAAAATTAAAAACTAAAAAACGTAAGATGACGTCATCGGACGACAGAATGTAAAATATTTCTTTGCTTAGCACATTATAGTTTTAAATTTAGGAAATAACAAACCCATGACATGCAAACTATAAAAAAAAGACCACTTGTCAACGTTGAATGAATGAATGACGTTGACAATGTTGACACTAGTATTATTTACCTTTGACAGTAGTACCTTTTTAGGGTTCCGTAGCCAAAATGGCAAAAACGGAACCCTTATAGTTTCGTCATGTCCGTCTGTCCGTCTGTCCGTCTGTCCGTCTGTCACAGCCGATTTACTCGGAAACTATAAGTACTACAGTGATGAAATTTGATGGGAATATGTGTTGTATGAACCGCTACAAAAATATGACACTAAATAGTAAATAACAGAATTGGGGTGGGGCCCCCCATACATGTAACTGAGGGATGAAATTTTTTTTTTCGATGTACATACCCGTGTGGGGTATCAATGGAAAGGTCTTTTAAAATGATATAAAGTTTTCTAAAAAACATTTTTCTTAAAGTGAACGGTTTTTGAGATATCAGCTCTCAAAGTCGTAAAAAGTATGTCCCCCCCCTCTATTTTTATAACTACGGGGTATAAAATTCTAAAAAAATAGAGGTGATGCATGCTAATTAACTCTTTCAACGATTTTTGGTTTGATCAAAGTATCTCTTATAGTTTTTGAGATAGGTTGATTTAACTGTAATTTTGTTATTTATTACGACGCAAACGCTATGGCTGTGGAATGAGCTGCCATCAGAGGCATTTTCCGGGGGAATATAGAATGAGGTTCTTCAAAAAAGGACAGTTATGGTTTTAATGGGTTGGCAGCGGGTATGCTGGTCTTTGCTTATCATCAGCCACTGTCGTTTTATAAAAAAACAACCAACAAGATAAATACTGGTACAAGCATGAAAGAAATCAGGGAAAAATATAGACTTTAAGCTATGCCACCATACTAGACGATTACAACGGCAAGCAATGTGGACGACTTGGGTATACATAAGATTCATAATCAAAATCGTAATCTTTATTGTTTAAAAACAATGGTTTTCATTAGTCTTACCAAACAAGCCGTTTGCTTCGGAGCCTGGGGTAGGCTTGGTACATGAATATCCGAAGTCTGGTAATTTCAAAAAAGCCAATTTCGTCTGACCTTCTAACAGGGAGACCAGACAAACTGTACCATGATTATATACTGTCAATATTTTCTCTAGCCGACGAGCGGATAATAGAAATTATATATAAGTTAGCTCTATGATACAAATACTAGACGGAAAATTGCAGAGGTTAAAAGCCTATGTACTCCTATTCGAAAGGGCCACGTGTTCATCCACTGAGCGATCATCAAGAAAATGTATGATGACACGAAATAATGGCAAAAGTTGTGGCTACGAAATATAAGCAAGTGGATTGACATCGCATCAGTGGGACATCTGTTTCGTCTTGCAATAAACAGAGAGGATTATCAAAAACCTTCAGAACTGAAGAGAACTTATGATGACATCAAATAGTGGCAAAAGTCGTGGACTATCAAACATAAGCAAGTGGATTGGCATCGCATTTGTGGAACTGCTGTTTCGTCTCACAATAAACAGATAGGATTTTATACAACCTTCAGAACTGAAGAGAATTTATGACAACAATATATACTCGTAGTGGCAAACGTCGTGGCTATGAAATATTAGCAAGAGGATTGGCATCGCATCTGTGGAATGACTGTTTCGTCTCGCAGTAAACAGAGAGGATTTTCAACAACCTTCAGACAGTTCAGTCATCATCATCATCATCATTTCAGCCAATAGACGTCCACTGCTGGACCTCCCCCAATGTTCTCCACACAGATCGGTCCTGTGCCGCCCGCGTCCAATGGATTCCCGTGATCTTCACCAGATGGTCTAGCCACCTTGTGGGGGGCCTGCCACGGCTGCAACTTCCTGTACGTGGCCTCCACTCGAGGAACTTTCCACCCCAACGGCCGTCTGTTCTCCTTGCTATGTGCCCTCATCATCATCATCATCAGCCCATTTAAGTCCCCACTGCTGGGGCACGGGCCTCCCTCAATCACATGAGGGGTAATTGCCATACTCACCACGCTTGGCAGACGGGTTGGCGAGGGTTTTGATATAAATGCAGAGTTTTCTTTCTCTGGGTGCTGATGACCATGCCAGCAAGCTTTACCTTAGTCGCCTTTTACGACACCTCGGTAAGAGTGAGGGTGGCCTATTCTACTCTGCCGGGGACCACACGGCCAATGTGCCCTGCCCATTGCCAATTGAGAAACGCAATCCTTCACACACTTCAGTCCTCTTCAGTAAAAGGAACCAGAAAAGAAGATATAGTGATACTTGGTTACCCTATGGGGGCCGTTTACGGCAATGAGGCTTGTGCTCAATGACGTGAGAACTTGTGAGCACACACGATGTGGAGTTTGCTTTATATTCGGTTAACATCTGGTTCAATGCGGTCAAGGACCTTTACTCATAAAAAATATTGATATAATGTTCAAGAAGTATCAATATTATTACAAACCTTAGTTTTTTCTCTATTTTAAAGGTCGCAGTATTATTATGATGGATGGATCACCTGATGGTAAGCAATTGCCGTCGCCTATAGACACCTGAACACTCACTCATTCTCAACTCACTCACTGCTCACTCACTCGATGAAACAACGCATGCGCTTCATATCGGTTTTCTGTGAGGCCCTATAATCGCTCCGGTTAGACCTGAAGCCCACGCTTCACAAATTTTATCAGTATCCATGGAAGAGCCAACTCTTCCATGGTTACTGAGAAAATTTGTCTCCAGTACCAATTCCAATACGAAAACCTAGAACTAATTCATAGAATAACCAGCTTAAATTAGTCAGCTAAATAAAACTTTGAAGATTGAAATAAATAAATTAAAATCAAACACACAGTATACACCTATTTTGTAAAACGCACATACCCACATATTACTTTGACATACACTTATATAAACATACACACACAGACAGACACGACACACCACATAAACACACACATCAATACACACCACACATCTACTCAGCATCACACACATCCACTTTATTATAAATAATGTAACTAAAGGTAAATCATTAATAAACACCAACATCATTGTATCATCTTTAATATTAAGAAAACACTCCTGTTATTAGTATTATAATATTCTAAAAAGAGCCTCCTCTCGCAACACAGGGCGACCTTATGTGAGAGCAGTTCAAATATTGCTAAGTATCAGTGTTTCTTGAATAAACGATATTTTCATTTTCATTTCATAATGAAAGAATTTAGTGAAATAAACGCAGTCTAAAGTAAGAGTACATTGTTGTAAGATCTTTTGTTCGTGGGAGAGCCAAGCTTCGGCAGGAGTAATACCACGGCCTCACAGAAAACCGGCGTGAAGCACCAGCGTGCTGTGTTTCGCTGCGTGAGTGAGGTACCGTAAGCTCAATCCGAGAGAAAAGGGGGTTCAAAGGTTGGTAGCACACTTGTGACTCCACAGGTGACGCGAGTGTCTATGGACGGCGGCAATCGCTTACCATCAGGCAATCCGTCTGCTCGTCTGCCGCCTATCACATAAAAAAAAGGTTTTATTTTATTATTTTATTGTCTATGTGTACCTACTAATATAATTATAAGTCTTTTTGTCACTAACAATATATGGATCAAAATACTGTATGGTCTGAAATAAACATTTTTTTTTTAATTTACCGTTTTTCAGACAGTTCATGAAGCAATTTATATTCGACATAATGTCTCATCAAATATTCTAAAAATATTTCGTTTTTTTCATTTAAAAAAAACTATTTACTACTACTAACTACTAGCAATAAGACCGCCGAGTTTCTAATAGCATTCATCATCATCAGCCCATTCAAGTCCCCACCGCTGGGGCACGGGCCTCCCTCAATCACATGAGGGGTAATTGCCATACTCACCACGCTTGGCAGACGGGTTGGCGAGGGTTTTGATATAAATGCAGAGTTTTCCTTCTCTGGGTGCTGATGATCATGCCAGCAGCTTTACCTTAGTCGCCTTTTACGACACCTCGGTAAGAGTGAGGGTGGCCTATTCTACTCTGCCGGGGACCACACGGCGACTCTATAGTATAGGAGTATACGTAGCGAGGCTACATCTCTACGCAGTGCTAAGAAGTCTAGCCTATTAGATATATCTTGGTAGTCGATAATCCCCGTCTTAATTAATGAACGCGGAAATCTAAAAGAACTATTGACCTATCAATTTTAAAACACAAAATATTATTGCGGAAGTACAAGATTTGTTATAGCAAATAATAGCATTAACTTCTACATAACGACTTTCTACAGAAATACACAAGATGTTACAAAATGTTGTATATTTCCGTTTAATAAAAAAAATTACAAAAAAGATTCAACCCTTCTATACAAATCCGAACAAGTCATTGTCTCCTAAAGCGTTATATAGGTATATACTTCATTACACAAACATTGGAAATAAACCTTTTCAAATTTTAATTAAATTTCAAAGGTCCAAAGATCATTGACTTGCAAAATTATGGAGGTAACACGATGCGATTCTTGGTAATCCACACCCGATTCAAATCAGAATACAGTATCTTTTATCATAACCGAATTTCGTGAGAGCAGAATGGAACTGGATTTAATATCGCACTTTAGAGGCGGCGTGGAAAATTCCAGAAAATGAGCTCCTTTAGAATTTGAAATGTCAAGGAAGTTGTGCCTTGAGGAGTACTTAAAAAAATAATGGCGGAAAGTGTAAAGAAAATTATTAAAATAATTCAGTTTTAACTTGTAGATTTTAAATAATATTTAAAAAAAACTCAAAAATATTGCTTTATATATTTTGGAAAAATATTTTGCTTTTAATATGTATGTATATATATATGTAATATTAGCGTATACGTTGACATGTGCTGTAATATGATTCGATGCATGATTTAAATTAAAAGAAAATAAGTTATAAATGTAACATTAAGTAAAAATAATTTAATTTGTATGCCGCAAAGGTACGGCATGTTGAAACCTTTTATGTATATAACAACCTTTTGTACACATGTTTGAACAAATATATATCTTTATCTTTATCTTTACGTGTACCTATTACCAAACCAATATTATATTTCATTGGTACCATAGTGTGAATATTATGAGCTTTAGTTCGGCATGAACTTTCAAGGGTTAAAGTGGTAGTAGAGACCAAGGTGGGAGAAGCTACGCCGATCGACAAGCTCGAGTCAAGAAGGACGCTAGACTAGCATTAGCTGAGTACAAGTCAAGTCAGTCTGTTCAAGCGTCAAGTGGAGACTTAGAAGGAGCCTACAACATTCACTCTGTCATACTTTTTGTGTTTCTTAAAAACCAACTATAGCTGAGCACAGTCAATCACGAGGCAATCGCTCATTTACACTAGTAATTAGATCCATACTATACGAATTTAAACTCCGCTCAGCTCGTCATGAGTAAAACCTATCTTAATTGTGATGCGCAGAAAATATACGACATATCGTTAGTGAAATTCTAACACCACTTAAGTCATTTTTTGGCGGTTTTGATATTTTGATGCCATTCGCTAGAGAATCGACAGACGCGTCATTACACCCAATCAGAATCTAAATACGACCAATAAAAACCTTTAAAATTAATAAAAAGTAACAGCACGGAAATCATAAAATGACCTACGCTTTGAGATGACTACGTTAGTCACAATTTAGTTTTATTTTTTTAATAATCTGCTGGTGGCGGTTATCACCATTTCGATGCCATTCGTTAGAGACTTGGAAGACGGATCGTTTTTATCAATCAGAAATCAGTTGCGGCCATCAAAAACCTTTTAAATGTTGAAAAGGTAACAGAACGGAAGTCAAAAATTGAATTCTAATGGAAATCGCACGTAAGTCTTCGATTAGTTTTTTGGCTTTCCGGAAAAGTTGTTTAAAATGACTTACGTGGTGTTAGAACTTCACTGACGATATTGTTTTGGCAACCCTAAGTTTTCATTTCCAAATCGTAAAGATCCGAAGGAGAATCCAAATCGGCTGGAGCAGTATTCATCGAAATGTCATGTCTTATTTGAAGCGTAAAGATGCCATTTCATCCATAGAAATTCCATCAGACTAAGTTCATGTCCAAACCTACGCACGAATGGGAGGTGTTTCGTAATACATTGCTTGCTTAAAATAAAGTGTTTTACAGATGCGTTTAAGTAAAAGTAAACAGAGTAGTTACTAAGGCAAATCTTCTCTTGATTAGTGTGTCTAGTTCAAAGGTTGTAAACGTACTCGTCTCGTAAATATTAATAATTATTATAGTAAACAATGCGCCTAATGTGGGTCGCAGAGTAAGCAAAAAAATGTACGTGCCTAGCTCGTACAGTACCGTTTTGGTCCACCTGTCCAGACAAGATCTAAGGTGAGCCATTTTGTAGTTACCACCACCATAAAAAAAGATATTAACTATTGGTGCAATAATAGTACCAACTAAAATCCAATGAGGCTTTATGAATAAACAAATACTTTTAGCACTCGTAAAGAACAAAACAGCGGCGTTAAATAGAAACAAGCAATTACCAAAAACCATTGAAGCTTCTATTTGTAAAATGGTGTACAGGATTTAATATCTGACATCAAATGCCGATGAAAATTCTAGAATCTTCCATTGTCGAACTCTAAGTGTCCACGATAGGAAATTGTTCCATCTCAGACACCGCTGCTGGATAAACGCGCGTCTACTAAGGTTGATTCCGGGGACTTCCTATCAATTTTTAAGCGGATCAATTGAACTATTCTGTTTGTGATTTTACTATGCTTTGATGGAATCTTATTGCTGCTATAACAAATCTTGTAGTTCCGCAATAATAGTTTGTGTAAAATTGAGAGGTCAATAGTTGTTTTAGATTTTCGCGTTCATTAATTAAGACGGGGATTATCGTCGACTACCAAGATATATCTAATAGGCTAGACTCCTTAGCACTGCGTAGAGATGTAGCCTCGCTATGTATACTCCTATACTATAGAGAATGCTCTGAGGAATTGTTTGGACTGATCCTTCATTTCGCTATCGTTCCACTCGACAACAGTTCCATCGACATCATCTGGATGGTTGGCAGTCTTCAAATGTGCGTTTCTCAAGAAACTTTCTGCCTCGTACGACAAAACTATGGGATGAACTATCGGTATTTCCGGACAGATACGACCTGCAAACCTTCAAGAAAAGAGCGCATTCCTTTTTAAAAGGTCGGCAGCGCACTTGTGACTCCTCTGGTGTTGCAGGTGTTCATGGGCGGTGGTAATTGCTTACCATCAGGTCTGCTCGTCTGCCCCCTATCCCATAAAAAAACGCGATGTTTGTTATTGAGTACAATAATATGTACTCACATTTTTTTTTGAAGTTTAGGCTACGTAACACCAGCCGTAGTCGCAAGCGGACAGACCAAGCCTCTGTCATCTGCCCGTAGGTAAAACCGGCGCCCCTGAAAACCAGCGCCTCAGCATTTTCTATGTCTTGGCATTATACTGAGGGTCACCTTATCAGCACAAAACATTATTTTATTTGCTATATAGGTAATTAGTCATAAGTTTTTGTTTGCTGGATAATATTTTCTATCTATCTATCTAAACGTCAAGCAAAAAACGTTAATTTATTGATAGCTAAATTGATGCAACATATAAATCCCTTTGAAACTAGAGATCGTAGGGTCAGAATCAACTACATAAAATATTTTGTTTTCTTTTCCGAACTAAAAAAAACATAGAACATACAAGGGAGTGTTTTACAAGCGTCTTAAAGGCATCTAAAAAAAATTTGGACCGCTACAAATTTACCCGTATTACGCGTGGTTTGTTTGTGTACTGTGTTGTCAAAATTCCCCCCAAACCGTCCCATCTGAACACGGTTTTACAAAATCTCATCTTGTCGCTTCGGAGGCACAAACTGGTCATAAATTAAAAATGCGCGAATAAAAGGGAATCGACGACGAAAAATAATACTTCGAATACGCCTTTAAAATCCAGGATTCCGTAACAAAAAATGTACTTTCAATAATGAGTTCAGGTTTAAAAATAAGTTTTTTTTTATGTGATCGGTTGCAATAGAGCAGACAGATCACCTAATGGTAAGCCATTGTCACCACCTATAGACTCTCACAACATGATTGAAGTCAAAAATGCGCTGCCAACCTTTTGCCCTTCCACCCATATTGGACTTACCCACTCGACGAAACACAGCGCTGCTTGTAGTGACGTGAAACAAATTTACTTGAAACTATGTGTGGGTAGATTTTGTCCACAAATATTCTGTGCAACCAAAATATTATTTTAACATCTACGACGAGTGACAGGTCTTAGTGACTTAACGTTATGTAGGTGTGACTTTGGCAGAATAAGTCTATCCGACATCACAAAATCTTAGAGGGAAAAATGAAACACGGATTCGGCGGGTAGGGCTAAAACAAGCCACATTGGCTGATGCAATTCAAAGGTTTTAAATTAGTGTCTAGTGGTTTTTAGTGTACAAATTTGGTGTTTATTTGTGCAGTGAAGTGCCGCAAAGTGATCCTATTAATAAAAATCGTTGCATTGTATCGTTTTTAATACTGTTATTGTATTGTCTCGTGGCAACTTGCTTGGACCTAATAGAGTCTTAAAACCCGCGATTGCTTTTAGAGTGATATCCGCTGAATCCGAAGGTCGACAAAACGTAAACCGGCGTTTTATTGAGTGACTGTGACTTAGACTGACTTCGACTGTTGACTACCTACTTATTCTCAATAAGTTACTTGACATTGCCGCATTATCTTCGGGTAGAGCCATAAGAAAAAAAAATGAAACATGGCCATCTATGAAACGACCATCGAAAGTTAAAACCACCTTTCACACCACAACACTTTTGATAGGTACAAACAAGTGACACACGCATTTTTTTATGTGGTAAGTGGCAGACGAGCAGAAGGATCACCTGATGGTAACCAATTGCCGTCGCCCATGGACACCCGCGACACCAGTGGATTCCCCCTCCGGTACCCTTACTCACGCAGCGAAACAGCACAGCGCTGCTTCACGCCGGTTTTCTATGAGGCCGTGGTATCACTCCGGTCGAGCCGGCCCATTCATGCCGTAGCGTGCTTTCCCACGGTCTCCCACGGCAATAAAAATACCAATAAATATAGAATAAACTTAAAGTTTGTTAACTTATAAATACGAACGAATATAAAAGACGAACACAGCGCCATCCCCAATATAGACCTGGCAGTGCCATATTTGCATATTGTGTTGTGTTGAGGCATCCAGCATAAATGGCCCTCACTCAGCTTATGTTACGGTTACGACAGAATGTTAGGCTATAACGCCTGTTTTCGGGGAACCAGCTTAGTGAGTATTTCGGATACATGCCAATGTGTAGTATTTATGGTAAAAAAAAGTGTAATATTTAGGCCAGATTCAGATCAACTTCCTGCAGTGGTATTTCCGAACGAGCCTATACCTTCCTAAGGATAATGATAATGAGATTAAGAAGGCTCAAAGTCACCCAGAGAGCAATGGAGAGGGCTATGGATATCGGAGTCTCCCTGCGTGATCGTATCAGAAATAATGAGATCCGCAGGAGAACTAAGGTCACAGACATAGCCTAAAGGATTGCATGTCAAGTGGCAATGGGTAGGGCACATAGCGAGGAGAACAGACGGCCGTTGGGGCGGAAAGGCCTCGAATGGAGGCCACGTACAGGTCGCAGCCGTGGCAGGCCCCCCACAAGGTAGACCGACGATGTGGTGAAGATCGCGGGAATCCATTGGATGCGGGCGGCACAGGACCGATCTGTGTGGAGAACATTGGGGGAGGCTTTTTGAGCCATGGTTAATCTGCAAGGGGGCAACTGTAACAAGTTTTGTGGACGTTTCCTCAATTCCTTCAATGTTACTGACTGTTTGAATTGAAAACAGATAAGTAGGTGTTTTTTGGGCATTTCACTTCACTTGATTTTTTTCGAAATCGCTCTCTGCGTTCGCTCAGTCGCAAAAAATCAAGTTAAGTGAAATTGCCCAAAAAACAGATAGATAAGTGTTGATTTAAAATACGGTAACGTTAGATTTTAAGGTCGTTCTATATCGTTGTCACTGTCTGTCTACCCTGGAACGATCATTTCAGTGCCTAAGTTGAGGAATTTATTATTAGACGACCGATTGCACTGTTAGCTTAGTGGGTTAATAGTACTTAGAAACGATGATTCTCTTATTCAACAAAAACTGGAGCATAATGGGATTACGTCTCCGGACTGTTGTGACTTCGTTTGATTCGATGCAACTTTGCAGTCCGGAGACAACCATTATTTATTTTGATCCGTGTTTCATTTTTCGTCTTGTGTGCTTTACCAGCGTTTAGCGTTTTTTACCAAACGTGGTGAGAGTAATCTTGTTCTGACTGATTTAAACCCAGCCGATCGCTCCGGGTTATAATCTATCATTACAGACATCTCAGATAATCACCTTAGTCTTACTACACCTTTTTAGAGCGGCCGTCTCCTACTGGAGTGTTTCGGTCTTAGGTGACATCCACTAAATCCATGTTTCAATTTTGTATATATACAAACTCCAAACTAAAACTTTGCCATCGCGATGCAGGAATATATCTATGTCAGCTAATTTTACGGTGGCGTGTAACGTGATGCACAAACACTTGCTTGTGACTTGGTAGATGTAATGTTTTTGCAGACAGATTTTTAATGCTTACGCATTTGAACAGAAAATAAAACTTTTTTTAAATTAAGTACAATATATTAAACAATTTAAGAACTAATATAATATCACAACGCTCACGCCTAAGAATTCCGAAGAAAAAAAAAATCCGAGTAGGATTTGAACCTAGAACCTCTGAATCATCACGAACCGTATTTAAAAATAATAATTATCTAACTAGTTTTAATTTGTTTTTTACTTTACTTGAAAGTCAAAGAGGTAAGTACAGTTAGCTATACATTAATGTAAACAAATCTGTAATCACCATTTTCACCTTTATGTCAAACCCGTTTGGTTCAATACCAATTGTATAAATTTGACAGAATGTGGTAACCTGATGTGGCGATGTACATTGTTTGTACCTATTATCACTCCTACAATGCATCATACAGAAAATGTAATTGAACTTTTATGTATAGGTACTTAGTATTATTTAGCACAGTGGTTTGAGTACTGATTGACACGCAAGGGTCGCAGGTTCATGATAATGTATGTGATGTTGTCTATATTTTCATACAAGATACGTTTCTGCTTAATTATTGTCTCACTGTAAGACATATGCTTTCATCAAAGAAATTGAAGTGAGTAAGGGTACCGGAGGTCCAATCCAGGGTAAAAGAGGTTAGAAGGTAAGCAGCGCACTTGTGGCACCACTGGTGTTGCAGGTGTTCATGGGCGGCGGTAATCGCTTACCATCAGGTAATCCGTCGGCTCGTCTACCACCAAATTTCAAACACCATATTTTCATACAAGATGCATTTCATCTTAGGTAATTATTGTCACACTGCAAGACACATACATGCCTTCATTGAAGAAACTGAGTCATTGCTATTATTTTGTGATAAGGTATAATCACTATTTTATCAGTGGGAGAACAATGCTTCGGCATGAATGAGTCGGCTTGACTGTAATAATACCTCACTCTCACAGAAAACCTGCCTGAAGCAGTGCATGCGCTGTATTTCGCAGCGTGAGGGGGGTACCGGAGGCTCAATACAGGGGATGAGGGGTTAAAAGGTAAGCAGCGCACCACCACTGGTGTTGTAGGTGTCCATGGGCGGCGGTAATCGTTTACCATCAGGTGATCCATCGGCTCGTCTGCCTCCTATATCATAAAAACATTATGCTTAACATGAGTTGGTATTGATCACAAGCTCGAGCGGCAGAGCTATGTTAAAAAATCTAATCATATTTTTGCTCGACCGGGAACAGAACCCAGAACCCCTGAACATAACAGATACTTAATCATTAGTTTTGTTTTTAACCATGATGTAAATACAGCTACTAATTTCTGAGATATTTTTCAATAATGGTTCTCATAGTCAAGTTGCATTCGGCGAATACGACGCGCTGCTGAATTTGCATAAAATAAAAACAATGCATGCGTTAATGAATTGGAGCTGGGGTGTAATCACGGACTTTAAGCGATAATATTGATAGAGATTAATCAACGTGTGTATGGATTATGTACAAAATTCATATTCTTGACTTAGCTATTGCGATAGGTGGCAGACGAACAGACGGATCACCTGATGGTAAGCAAATGCCGCTGCCCATGGACACCTGCAACACCAGTGGTGGTGCGCTGCTTACCTTTTAACCTATTTTACCTTGGGTTGGGCCTTGGTACCCTCACTCACGCAGCGAAACACAACGCATGCACTGCTTTACGTCAGTTTTCTGTGAGGACGTGGTATTACTCATGCCAAGGCGTGGCTCTTCCGCTGTTATATACATATATCACAATATAGCAAGAGATCTTTCTATTATAGACAAAAATACCCAATACTCATAAATAAACTTATAGCATTAATATATACTAGGTAGTTTAGCAGAAATTATGAATGAATCGCTAGTATTATAAATATAGCTACCAATGTCACTCGACAATAACTCGATACATCACAGAATCAAGTCCTTAGGGCCGAGTTCACCAACTTTAACAACGGTAATCTCACTTTAAATATAGTTCAACCAAGGATTAGTATTTTTCAGGTACGGTTTAAATGTGATAACTATCGTTTAATATGTTGATGAACTCGGCCCTTAAATAAGCAAATCGAAAATAAATCAACGCCAAGTTTAAACTGATCTGTTTGAACTAATTTTTCTTGCTTAAAATTATTATGTTTTTATGATCGTTTTGTTTTAGCCGCTGGTTTCTTGCCTGCAGAATAGTTATTACATCGCCACGGTGCGCACTAGCATGTGCGCGCGTGGCTAACGTATACACAAAGTCTTGATGTTTTCATGAAAGGTCAGTTAATTACTACGGGTAATTTAGGTAAAGCCTTCTCTGTATAGACGTTTTGTAATCGTTAAAATTTAAAAATAACATACTTACAAATTTAAATTAGTTTATGGTCAATGTGAAATAGTCTTTGTACATTCCGTAACGTTAGTTGCAATGAAATCTTTAATCAGCAATTAATAAAACATGCACACAAATAATTTCGCCGCTAGTTTTCAAGAAATACCATGTGAACAAAATTATTTTGCTGAAAACCATAAAAGTCAGAGGTAGGTAACCTGTTGATTTAGTAGTCAAATTAACTGACGAAATTGACTGAATATAAGTAGATGATTTATTTGCAGGTATTGAAACAACCAAACGCTGTGTTCGCTATTAGAGATATATTGATTTGAATGTTTGATGTAAATGCAAAAAAATATACTTATATTTTGAGTTTGAAAAGAGAAATACAAAACATGAATGTTTGTGTGTAATGATAGTCATCTATTTACCTACCTACGATGTTGTTATATTATTAAAGCTACTTAGTTATATGAAAGTTGGTACGCTGGTTCTAAGCAAATGTGAATGAATAAAGGTTTCTGAAAAAAAAATAATTAGAAAATAAAACACAAGTATACATTCCTACCGATTTTCAGACAATTGTACTACACTTAAATAGGTTTTTATTGTTTACTTCTCAAGAAGTATATTTTTCAAACTTCAAACGTGCCCTTCATATCTATGAATAAAGGTTGAATACCTCTGCTAAAATAATGCGCAATCTGCACTTTTCTATAATAAAAACGCAGTAAAGGATGGGTACCGTATCAGTACTCCCAGGAGACATCTAAGGAACAAGTAGTAGTGCTTCGGCGTCGATACTCTCTGACCTAGAAAACCAAGAAGACCCCAGAAACTCTGAAAAAATGTTCGTAAGTTAAACTTATTTATTGTCAAAATCATCTCTCTTTCCAGGTTTTATTGACGTATTCTATTTGTTGTCATAATCATCTGTCTTTCTATGTCTTATAATGCTAATGTTTTTTTATAACATTATTTCCCATTTTCGACAGATTTTCAAGACCTAATCTCCTGACTATGTGTGATAAAAAACTTATGGATTTCAGGTCTGAAAACAAAGGAAACAAACGGTCGAAGAAGATCGTCGAATCAAACCACTTCTTCGAGTCAGAAGACGAAAGCTTAAGGTAATTTAGATATCCGTTTTTGTCTACTATTCATACCCACATCATCAATTTATTTTCTCTGTTTATCATACTTTATCTAGAACAACCACGTCCAGAATATAATGATAATAACTCCAAAAAATTTTTCAGTTTGAAAAAAAAGAAGATCGCAAAGGGCTCGCCAAAGAACACTAAAGCTTCGCCTAGCGTCGTTTCCGAGTGGCTCTTTGACTCGGAGTCGGACGACGAGGTAACGCCTGCAAAGAAAAAAGAGGCTCCTAGCTCGTTCTTCACCCGTAGAGTGCCAGGTGGAGTCACGCGTCGGACAGCGCAATTGGACGGGGACCTGCTGGCTGAGCTGCGTCTCTACAACGTGGAGGAGGTACGCAACCTAAGCGGCTTAGAAAAGTGCGAGAAGTCTGTTATTTGGGTTCGCCTGCAAGGGGAGACGGACTCACCAGAATTTAGTTTGCTAAAAAAATTTGTTAAATGTGCAAAAACTAAATTTACGGAAGAAGGAGTTTTTTACAGCAATAATAATAAAAAAAAATAAACTGGGAATATTTGAAGAGTGACTCCTTCTTCCGCAAATTTAGTTTGTATAAATTTGCGTACTTATTTCAATAACTTGTTTTGTTAGCACAGTGAAAGCATATCCACAATGTCAAACACCACTTTTTGTTCTGTATGCGACGTATCTGTTAGAAACAAAGTTTTTTCCGCTCACTTGAAAAGTATTTTGCACAAAAATAACAGTTCAGTTGTTGAAAGCGATGGTATAGAAAAAGTACACAGTGCTTTTCGTAGTCGCATCGCTTCTTACCGCGTTAAATGTAACAACGGTCGGGATGACGAGGACGAGGAGCACTCGTCGGTCTATCCTGCTGAATTTTTATCGCGATTGCGCGCACGCGTCCGTCTTTTGCTTTCGGCACGAATGCAAGCGCATTCTAGCATCAAAGTAAACTTTGAGTTATTTGCTGAATTTTTTCAGCATAAAAATGATTCTGTTTCAATTAAATCTTTTGCAACCGAAAATATAAACTTGCATCAAAATTATGATTTTGAAGAGACGTTTTTAAATATCATTCATTTACTTTGTAAAAAAATTGAAAATTTTGAAGATAGAGATAGTGGGTGGGCTTATCTGCGAAGTTTGTATTTAGAAGTAAACATTAATAAATACAACCCTTTGAGAGCGTCAAGTTTTATAGATTTGCCTGAAACCATAAAACATAAACGAGCGTGTATAAATATAAAAAATTCTGATAAATATTGCTTTTTATGGTGTGTTATGGCATCACTTTTTCCTGCTAAAAGTAATGCTCATCGAACGACTTCTTATCCGCACTTCAAAACTGTTCTTAATATTAAGAACCTTTCTTTTCCAGTTGGGTTTTCGGATATAAAAATCTTTGAAAAAAACAATCCTCGCATAAGTATTAATATTTATGGTCTTAAAAAGAACTGTAACGTTGTTGGGCCTTTGTACAAAAGCGAACGCCGAAAAGAACATCACGTTAACATGCTTTTCCTTGAAAAAGAAAAACGTACACATTACTGTCTTATTAAAGATTTATCTAAATTACTTCGCAAGCAGTTAACTAAACATCATTCGAAAGTATATTTATGTGAAGATTGTATGATTTTTTTTGACAACAACGATAAACTTGATGCCCACATTTGTAGTGGTGTGGCAACGATTTTACCCAATGAAGGAACTCGAATACAATTTGACCACTACGAGCGTATGCAAGACATGCCCTTCGTTTTGTACGCAGATTTTGAATCGTTGTTAGAGCCAACTGAATGCAATTCAGAATCAAGTTGCACAGCATCATTGCACAAACACACACCAGCTGCATTTGCTTACTATATTGTTTGTTCTTACGACAGTTCGCTCAACAAATTTGTCTCCTATCGCGGACCTACCTGTATTGAAAAGTTCTTTGAATATCTGATATCCGACATAACTAATATTTATAATATTTTGCAGTCACCGTTGCCAATAACGTTAACTGATTATGACAGAACAAATTTTTCTCAAGCAAAAAACTGTTTTCTATGTGGTAAAATATTATTTGATGATAAAGTAAAAGACCACTGCCATCTTACCGGACGGTATCGCGGTGCAGCACATTCTTATTGTAATATGAAGTATCGACTGCCTAAATTTGTACCTATTTTTTTTCATAACTTAGCCGGTTATGATAGTCATCTTTTTATACGAGAATTAGGAGAAATGCCAGGTAGAATTCAAGTAATAGCAAAAACTAAGGAAAATTATATTTCATTCACAAAATATTTCCAAGTAAATGGTACTGACATCATACCAGTTCGTTTTGTGGACTCTTTTAAATTTTTAGGCACAAGCCTTGAGAAGCTAGCAGCAAATTTAAATAATAATGATTTTAGTCATTTATCGCGGTTTTATCCATCTAATAAGCATTTTAATTTATTGAGACGCAAAGGAGTTTATCCTTATGAATACATAACTACTTGGACCACGTATGAGGAGGAAGAGCTCCCTCCCCAGGAATGTTTTTTTAGTAAACTGCATAATAGTAACATTTCGTCAGAAGATTACGAACATGCAACAAAAGTTTGGCAAACTTTTGAATTATCAAATCTTGGAGAATATACCGATTTGTATCTTAAAACAGATGTTCTTTTACTAGCAGACGTCTTCGAAAGTTTTCGTCAAACTTGTAAAACAAATTACAAGTTAGATCCCGCTTTTTACATAACAGCACCCAGTCTGAGTTTTGATGCTATGCTTTTAAAAACAGACGTTAAATTAGAATTAATTAATGACTTGGAAATATTACGAATGATTCAAAAAGGTATTCGCGGCGGAATTTGTTTATGTTCAACAAGGTATTCAAAAGCTAACAACAAATATTTAAATTCTTATGACCCGACAAAAAGAGATAACTTTTTAGTTTACATTGACTGTAATAATCTCTACGGCTTTGCTATGTGCGCTTATCTACCTCACTCACATTTCAAGTTATTAAATGATGATGAAATTAGCAGAATTGATTTTCAAAATGTGTCAATTAATGGAGACACTGGTTACATACTAGAAGTAGACATAGAATATCCAGAAGAATTGCATGATAATCATAATGACTTTCCTTTTTGTGCGCAAAAGTTTATTCCACCGGGTTCAAAAACATGTAAATTAATCCCAAATTTATACGATAAATTTTTGTATGTCATCCATTATGCGCACCTGCAGACATGTTTAAAACATGGTTTATTGTTAAAAAAAATTCATAGAGTAATTCAATTTAATCAGAGTCCTTATTTAAAACAGTACATAGATATGAATACTGAACTAAGAAAAAAAGCAAAATCAGCATTTGAACAAGATTTTTTTAAACTTTTGAATAATAGTATTTTCGGGAAGACTTTAGAAGATACGGAGAAAAGGGTTGATGTGAAATTGGTAAATAAATGGAATGATGATAAGAATAAAACAAAGAAAAGTATTTGTGCTGAGCGATTGATATCTAGACCTAATTTTCACAGTGTTACTATTTTTACAGAAAACTTTGTAGCTGTTCAAATGAAACCTGAAACAATAACTTTGGATAAACCTATATATATTGGTTTTTCCGTTTTGGAAATATCTAAAAGTCATATGTTTGATTTTCATTATTCTATTATGAAACCTTTTTATAATGAAAAGTTGAAACTTTGCTATACGGATACTGACAGTTTTCTTTATTCAATCGAAAGTAAAGATTTTTATAATGATTTAAAGATACATTTCCTTCCTTATTTCGATACCAGCAATTACCCCTTAAATAACAGTTACAACATTCCAGGCTTAAATAAAAAAGTGCCAGGTCTTTTTAAGGACGAACTAGGCGGGAATTTAATATCTGAGTTTGTAGGTCTAAGGTCGAAGTTGTATAGCATTAAAACAGAAAAAGAGGAATATAAAAAAGCAAAAGGGGTACAAAAACCGGTCTTGAAAAATGTTCATTTTAAAGATTACTTTAAGGTATTAAATAAAAATATTTTTTTACGAAAAAAAAATATTATATTTAAATCTCTTAAACATGAAATATTTACCCAAGAACAGGAAAAAGTAGCTTTGTCGTCTAATGACGACAAACGCGTCATATTAAAAAATAAAATTTCAACCTTATCATGGGGTCATCGGAATAGCATTTTTTAAGATTTATATTATTTTTAGAAATGTTGGTATGTTTTCACAGTGTTTTCTATGATAATAGCGTAGTATGTATAATGTAAAAAATAAATTAGATTAATTTCTGTAATCTAGGGACATAAACTAAGGTTAAACTGTAGATTTGAGTGGCAACCATGATAGTAGATATCGAACCTTTCCTACTTTTTTATTGTAAGCGCCTTTTTATGCAAACTCTATTTTAATTATTGTGTCGCTTACGTTTAAATACCGGGTAGGGATAGATATTATGTGAATAGGTACGTATCGTATCTTTGTTTTATATAGCTATAACTTTGTTTATTTTGTGTTCTTACTGAAGATGATAAATAAAACATTTAACTTTTTTATGAGGTCATAAGGTGGCCATTTTTAAAATTTGTTTTTGTTAAAATGATAACATAGAAAACCTAATTTAAAGAGTTGTGCACTCGACTACTTAAGACAAAATGTTGAAATGTTAATAACATTAATTATTATTTAAATGAATATACCTAATGTCGTAAATATAAAACGTTGTTTCATTCTAATATGATCTGATTTTATCAAGATTACAGAGAGAAAGTACAGGTACACATCAATGTACACAAATCTCTAAATTTCTTCAATCTATTCTCATCTTTACGTCAAACCTGTTTGGTTCAATATCGATCAAGAAAATTTAACAGATTGTGGTTACCTGATGTGTAGCTGAATGTACCTACAACATATTTTACATACAGTTTTAGCACAAAATCATGTCTGAACTTGTTTATTTTATTGGACACGTGTATTCTGATGAACACACACAGACCTACGTGTACACATGAAGAAAAAATGCACTGTGTCAGCTTTTAATTCCACTCACTTACAAACTCACACGTACAAATACTTGTGGTATATATTTCATTAAAGCGCATGAGAATGATACTTGCTTTGGAGACACGCAGCAATAAGTTAACAACCCATCTAATAACATTATCATCTTAAAACATGGTAAGTTATTTTAATACGAATACATTATTTGTCTGGAGAGTGCAGTCCATTTATTCATTTATTACGAGGTAACTTATTGTTTTCTTTTTTCAGAACACTACCAAAGCTACACGCGATGGCGAGCAGTACCCACCTTCGCCTCTGCAGGATGCGCAGGACCCCTTAGAAGGATGGTCCCAAATATTCCCACCTTGGTCGGAGGAGTTAGGAGAGGCGCCTCTGCAGAGGAAGATAATAAAGGCTCGCGCTCGCCGTTCTGCAAAGCGTGTAAATCCAGTGCGGACATCTTGTGTCAAGCACCGTCCCCACCCTGATCCAACATCGGTGTCATTTATAAGGAAAAGTACGTCGGGCTCTCGAGCCCGACGTATTATCCGGATTGAAATTGTGGATTGTGAGAAGGATGGTTGGGACGATGAGTCCGAGGACGTCCTTCTCTCCGCCCAGTATGTGGTGACGGATCCTATAGACCCGATATTGGATCAGACGGAGGGGGTGGTGAACACAATTTCAAAGAAATTGTGTGGATATAGCCTTAGTTTTTAAGGCTACAATCTATACTTTTCTTAAAATTAAACTTCTCAAATAGACTTTATGCGTGGGATATCTTGTCACGGATACGTCTATAGAGAGACATTTAAATCAAAATTAACTGTAATGCAATGTACTTATCTAATAATTATTAATTTAAGGCGATGGGTATGGCCCACTAGTGCTACAAATTATATAAATTGTTAGCTAATAAACAGAACCTCCAGCCTGATGAAAAACACATACCTACTTTTAATTTATTGAATAATTGTTAGTTGGTATAATGGATATTCCGAGGAGCCGGAGGTTCGAAATTGTTAAAAATTGATCCGGTTTAATAGCTAGAATTTTAAAACAAATGACGGCGCTAATGTGCTTACCCTATCCTTTAATGGTTAAAGTCATTTATAACTCATAAGAATAACAAATTCACTTACTGAAAAACCGTACAGATACAATACAATTTTGACGTGCATAAGTACATCAAAGTATTACATTACTTTAAAATATCTGCAATTATTATGATACTGATATTTAGGTAGTATCTAGGTGATATCTGTAGAATATTTGTTGTCAGCCCGTATGGCAGTGTAAGCGTAAATGAAATAAGAAACTTTACAGCAAATACATCGATGTAGGCATGCGCGTGACTGGATGAGGTATTCATGTGCGTAGTTGGAGCAGATTATAATTGTCGAATTGGTCCTATTTATTTATTATTTCCATTTTGTTAAGATGGTTTTTATTATTAGCAGTTTAAGTTACCTTATGTGATTTGGTAATTAATGAATAAACAATGTTGACTCCTTCATACTTTACTGTTTGTTTTTGCATAGTTACTGTGGCATTTATAAAACTTAACCTAGATCATTGGAATTCCTTATTTACATTATTTGTATACCGCTTTTTGACTGCATGTTTTTATCGTAATTTAATAAATAACTATGATGTAGTTATGAGTTTCATTTCCTTTAGTCATCAATTATTTGAGTAGGTGATAATTGGGCATTTAATAAAAAATACATTATTCTTTTTAAAAACATTTTATTAGAAAACAGACGTTGATAATTTATTTTCTATAATCCATTTTCTTACACAAATTACATTTCTTAAAGCGCAGTAGTTGCTATGGTAAAAACAATTATACATTAAAACGTCTTGACAATATAATTTACTTAAAGTGTCTAAATTAGGTATATCCCTAGAGCTTATATCTAACACATTTTCATGATCACATATTTCTCGTACCCATTTTACTTTTTCTTCTCCTTTTACTATGATTTTACATTTATCAAAATAGGGTTTTATAATCCTTTTAAATTCCCTATAGTCAATGTATCCTTCGCTCCATCGGAGTCCTCTGTTTCTTTCTATCCACCGTACGCGTTTCTTTTCCTCGATAGTCAGTGCCGAGAATGGACAGGGAGGCTTTATTAAAAATGTTTGAGTATATTCTTTTGTGCTAATTGCTAATTCTTTTAATATGAAATCATTTTTTTCATTTTTAAAGCCTTGCAGATCCACAATAACCGTTTTGCTATTCATGATAATTTCTTCACAATATTACTTAAAGGCTTGTATTCAAATAAGCAATCGTTAAGTATCAAACAATAAGCGGAAGTTTGATCGGGTATCTCCGCTTCAGCGTCTATTTCAACACGAACATCGACGACAGAATTTTTTAAATTGTCCTGTGATCTGGAACAATCGATGAGCAGAAGACAGCCGAACTCCTTAAATTCTTTAAAACTCAGCAACGGTTCAGCTCGGCGTCCGTAATAAGACTGTTGAAATCTTGCATATTGTTCGTATATTAATGAATATTTGTTTTCAGAGAAACTGATATTTAGGCTTTCGTATGGATAGTAGGTTGAATTTAGAAAAACCCTAACGTCACGTACAGAGCAATGATCGAATTCCGCCATTGACATGGAGGCATTATGTTTGCGATTTGTTTGTAAAGCAATCACAACCATTCGAGGTTTTTCAATCTGTGATGAAGTTTTAATAGACCAAGTATGTTTCCGGGTTTTGGGTAACAATGGATATTCGTACAAGTCCCAATTACGAAACGCAACTGTTATCGCTCGGTCTCTTTCTAAATGTTTTAGCAAATTAATTCTTTCGCGGTCTGATACTTTGACATGTGGGACTCGCCAAACTATTTTATTTATTATTATATCCTGAACAACTTCACCAGCACTTAACTTCAAAGCGTTAAGATTTGTGTTACTTCTTAAAAGAACTAATTCATGTTTACAATTTATAATGATTTTTTCATAATCTTCTGCGAAACCTAATACTTTATTTAATGGAATAGAGGCTGAAAATACACCATTATTAGTATTGGATATACCATGAGGGGACCAACCCCAAACATTGGCACATTTAGACTCGCTATCATTTAACGATAGATACGATTTTATTGTGGTTGTAATACCCGCATTTTTGATTCTATCTATTTCAATACCGTTTATTTCATAACGAATGTCTTGAAATAAAAATAAAGCGAAATTGTTGACAAAATGTACATTTGATACTCTTTCCTTTTCTTTTGTAGTACTGTTATGTTTATACACATCGGCTCTGCCTTCGATATACAAACTGCTGAGCGCAGGTAATACGTATAAATCTTGTTGATTAATGGGTATTCGTATTTCATCATTCTTGTTGAAACTTGTTACATATGGCTTGTAGGAATGAAATTCAAAACTTTCAATGCTGTTGTCATGTGACGGAGATTGTGCAATATTTAAAATGTTCATTTTATCAATCCAAGTATTTTCAAAAATGTCTTATTTTGTTTGGTCAGCTTCTTTTTCGTATAAAGTGGTGCTCTTTTATGCGATGTCCTCTTGGAACTGGTTTGATTTCGAGAGACCGCTAGGTTTTTATTGAAATTTAACATTTTCTTCTAAAGTGTAAATACAGCTGTACCTCTTCACCGCGTAGGTTAATTTGTTTATTTTCTCCGTCTAACAATCTTATACTGATAGCGGTTATTGAACTTTGATTGACAGGAAAGTAGATTAAGTTCTTAGGTATTTCAATAATTCGATAACCAGGTGGTACGTTTGGCACAAATTCATAAATTATATGACTTGCTTTTCCATTCACAAACGATCCGCTTACAACATCACATTCGATGCGTACTATTGTCGTTGGTAGAATGTTGACAGGATACGGAGACTCGGTTTTTATATTAGCTTTTACCGTTTCAAGACCAAAACCCAAAATCCTGCCAATCGAATCTGTTTTATCAAAGTCAACATCTTCTGAACAGAAAATACACGTTTTTAAAGTATTGTTATTGGCAGTTAACTTCAATGTAGCATTTTTGATGTTGCACTGAAGATAATCACAAATATCTTGTAATTCATACGATCCTTCGGGTATTTCTATTACTCCATTATTACCGTAATAAAATTTATTGTTTCTTTCATCTATATTAGGAATAGAGTTGAATGTAGAAAAATACAGAAGACCGCACTCATACTCTCCACTTAATTCTAATGTAGGAGAGTAATTTGTTATTGAAAAAGCGTCTCTGTCAGTTATAGACACAGTGAAAGACATTATTATACTGATAAAGATTATTTACTTTGTCCTTTATTTAAATGATTTTTCCAATATTTTTTTAAAAAATGTAAACAGAGATGACCACAATTCATAGTACCGAACTTTTGATACCGTGCAAAATTATAACTAATAGTCATGTTTTTTAAATAATTTATTAATTCTAATGGAGGTTTTAAGTCGCCAAAACTATCAAAGTATTCACAGTAATCATTTTGTTTGACGTAGGCTACCCAGTGTGTCCCCGGATTAGCAGAGCTATCCAAGTTTAGTACTGCACATTCCATTTTTCGAGGTTTTAATGGAAGTGTATTTCTCATAAATACTCCGCGGAAATATGGTATATCAGCAGCATGCTCTAATATATCTAAATCTGTTAGTGCACGTCTAGGCAGCCGTTTAACTAGTTTTTTGAAGGGTTCAAATATAACCCTGCGCCTTTTTTATGAGGTTTGATGTACAATCCTTTGCCAACCGCAACCGCTTCCATCATCCTGTTATGACGTTCAGACTCTTGAAGACTTTTCTGAGCTGCCTTAGAGTCGTTCACTGCTTTTGCTATACCGGCTGCTCCTCCTGCCAAGGAACCCAAAGCCGATAACCCCGCAAAGATCGGGATTAAAGGTAGCAGTCCACCACATTTTGGTAGAGGAATACAGCGCGGCAAGCGAGTGCCTTTTTTATTCTTAAATATTTTTTTGGCTGCGGCGTAAGCGCATTTAATTGCTGTGGAACTGCCTTTTGATTTCAACTTTTTCATTTGAGATTTAATTTTTTTCACAGCTGCCATAAATGAGCGAGTACCGGCACCTGTCTTTAGTTTTGCTTTCATAGCATTTTTTACTATCCACGATGCCACCTTTTCACCCTTTTTCGCATCTTTAGCGTTTAATCGTTTCTTAGCCATATTTAAAAGTTTCATATCAGCCTCACGTCGAACGTTTGAATCGTTATCGTTGTAAGCAATGTCGTGGAACATACAAGCCTTATCCAATTTATTTATACCTCTATCACCTCTTTTTAAACGTTTCTGTAGCTTTGTTCCGGGGCCACAATATTGATAACCAGGTAAATGTAGCTCGAACGGTAAATAGTTTATTACGTTGTCTATAATACCACTTCCCTCCTTCATTGATATGTTTAGAATGAATAGATTTGGTCTAAAAGTAAACTTATATTGCAAAAATATCTCATATTACAAAACTATCTCGTTTTTGTTTATCCAACTGTTCTCTTCATTGCTGAGACCTAACCATTTCACAAAATATTTATCTCCCTTTCTTCTAATAATCTTTTCGATGAGGTAAATATCTGGGTATTTAGTTTTTTGTAATTCATACTCATAAAAAGCCCCTAATATAACCTGTTTATTCTTATCTTCCAGAAGATAAGTTGGTGGATTTGTATTATTCACCTTTGTTACTGTAAATATTTCAGTAGACCAGTTGGGAGTATAACCTTTGTAAAAGTCTCCTTTAAATTTACTAATACGTACATGATTACCTACTAGAAACTTAGGTTTTAAGTGTTTTCGATTCCTATACGCTTTGCTAATATTACGCAATACAACCATTTCATTTGTATTATTAACGTCATTGGGCTTAAATTTAGTTATGCGATGAGTAGTGCTATTATAGTTATCTATCACAGTATTTAGTAATTTACCCAGCCATCGATAGGAACCGTATAAACTAAAAAGTTTAAAGATGTGTGATTTTAGAGTACGTATGACTCGCTCTACAATCGAAGCTTTTTTGATGGAGTAAGTAGAATAATGGTTAACATTATATTTTTTTAGCAGTTGACCGAAAATATCATTATAAAACTCTTTGCCTAAATCTGTTTGTAAATGTTTAGGTTTTCTAGATGAATTTTTAAATATCTGCTGCATTGCGTTAGCAACACATTTTTTTTTTTTAGATTTTAAGGGACTTGTCCATACATACTTTGACAAAGTATCTATCACCACTAATATGTAGTTGTGTCCTTTATTAAAATGTGAAAATTTTTGTAAATCTATGAGGTCGGCTTGCCAGAGATCATCAATTCCTTTTATAAATGTGCGTCTACGCGGAAAATTTCTTCTGACTGCTTTGTGAAGTTCATCAATTATGGCCTTTTTGCTCATTTTTGTTTATTTTTACATGAATTAAATTGTCTATTTCCGACTTTGAGTAAAATGATTTATTCAAATGTTCTGTTGTAACGGTTTCCAAGTTCTTCAAATGAAATTTTACTTCGAGCTTCACTTTTTCAATTTCATTTCGTAATTCTTGAATGGTTTTGTCTAAATAAGCTTTGTTTACTGCTTCATCGTCTTCGATTGGATATGATAGCCCTTTTAATTTAGAAGATTTTAAATCGTAGTGTCCGGTATCTGATTTCACCAATGTTTCATTGAAGTTTTCAATGTATTCTGTCAATCGTAAACGCTTATGAACATGATGTCCGAACTTGTCTATATTCATTGCTGTCTTGATGGGTTGACTACGGAAAGAATACTGCCCAATTTTCCTGGTTTTTTCTTTATATGTTCCACATCTATGATACCAGCTTCATGCAGTTCCGAAATAATAGCAATTATTTCATTATTTACACCAGTGTTACCCGCTTCCCAAGATGCAAGTAGTAACTGTAATCGTTCGACTAACTCGTTTGGATCATCCCAGTAAACTAAATCAGTGTTTGATTTTACTGTCTTTAAAAGAGAAATACCTTTACCTTGAGGAATACTTTCTACACTTGTAGTTGGATTTCGAGAGAATTTGAACAAAGGTTTAATTACATTCATATATTTAAATCCTTTGTTGCTGTTTATAGGTTTGGATGGTTCACAATTACGTCGATGAGCATTGGTTTCTATAAGAAGTAACTTGTAATTCTGTAAATCATCATATGTTACAGCATCTAAATTTGGTTTCTTTTTGAAAAGAAGTTCATTCAAGCCATTCGTTTTTTTAACAGTAAGTGTTCCTATTTTAAGAATAACGCCGTCGTCATGAACACGGGTTTTGCCTAGTAACAGTTTACCCCGCTCATTTCTGATTCCAAACGGAACATCTTTCATTACTTCAGACGATGTTGACCATGACAGTGATTGATTCTTAAGACTTGGCGATGACTGTACAGATTTGAATGATCCCACGCTTACGTTGTGGTCTTCAGACGGTGATACAACAAGGGTTTTGTTGTAATCGTTGTATTGTTCTTGTTCATCGTCTTCATCTTCTTCACTAATAGATTCATTGTAATCTTCATCAGAGACAAATAATGACTGGTTCTCGTCTTCAAATGATTGATTATTATCATTTTTAAACTTTTTCATCACTGGTTCAAAGTGCTCATCTTTGTTAAGTTGAGAGTTTTTTTTTTATCTGTTAATAATGTAAGTGGATCAACAATAGGTTTCAATATTGTTTCTAATGTTTTATTATTAGTATTTTCAACATCTTTTATCATCGCAACTTTTCTTTTAACAGCTGCTGCTGATTTTACAATTTGTTCTTTAAGATTTTTCTCCATTTCTAAAGTATTCCGCTCAGGTCTAAATCGTGAGTACGAGTGATTAAAAAATAACACAGCGGTCTTTATGTATGTTCATCTATTACTATGAATGTATCGAACTTAAATCGGTAGCATCCGTTATTTTTGTCACAATCCTTATTAATAACAAGATAGCTAAAGGGTTTATTCCAAACAGAAGAGCACATCTCACGAAATTGAGACCATGACATATCAGCACCAACATGCTCCTCATATACGTGCTTCAAGTTAACATCATCTTGCTTAAATAGAACCACGAGGTTTGAATTGTCTCTGACAAGTTGTTTTGGAACTTTTGTATAAGTTTGATTGATATAGAAGCAATCTATATTTTTATGGCGTCCCATGGCGAAATAATCTCTAATGTTGTTTTGATTCTCACAAGCAACGTCGTCGAAAATGATGATCGAATCAGGTAAAGCATCATGTGGACTCAATATTTCACCATTATGATTGTATTTATTAAATGATGTTCCAGGAACCATGTCCAAAACCTTCTCAAGATATAAATATTTAGGCTGATACAAAGATTTTGAATACACATATAGGTTACGAAATCTTGGACCATTTTTATGTAATAATAAACTTATCACTAAATTGGTTTTTCCACTATTAGACGGACCACAAACAATACAACGTATTGTATTAGGTAACAAATTTCCGTGTCGTTTTAGGCTCTTTAGATGACGCAGGACAGATGCATTCTAATTTAAGCGATTCTTTTTGTTTGACCAACTTCATTATATTGTTTATAACGTGTCTGCAGCGGTGTATTAGTCACAATAGAATGACCTTAAGATCTAACGTAACCGCATTTTAAATTAACACTTATCTATCTGTTTTTTGGGCAATTTCACTTAACTTGATTTTTTGCGACTGAGCGAACGCAGAGAGCGATTTCGAAAAAAATCAAGTGAAGTGAAATGCCCAAAAAACACCTACTCAGATAGTAAACACCCAGACCAATACAAACAGACATGTTCATGCACACAAATGTTTTTACTGTGCGGGGATCGAACCCGCAACCCTTGGACCAGAGCCAGCAATCACTACCACTGATCCAAACGGCTCGTCAAATGTGGTATGACAGCATTATATCATACATCTATTTACAGATCTTTATATGATACTAAATTATAATTAATTTTTAAAAAAAAAATATATATAAAAAGTCAGGGTTGAACTTCGAGACTTTCATTACTACATCTTACTCGCTTGTACCTTGAATACCCAAATATCAGACTCATGTTCTCACAAATAAACCGGTCGAATAGACTATCTAAAAAGTATCCTTATTTGTTTTTCATTCAAAGGGAACTCCAAAAATCGCTGCGGAAAAAAGAAACGTAATATTTTTTTATTATTCCTTTTTCCTATCGGCGATTGGCGTCGCCAGGAAACTAATTTCGTCGGAATATTATTGAATACGGCGTAATGTTCTTACGGGCGACCGATGGAAAATTCTTTGATCGTACCGTTTTAATGAAACAAACGTGGTGGCGAGTTTTCTTTGTACGGTTTGATAGAATTTTATATTTTCTCGGCCATTCGTGGAAGGTTCATTTTGTGCCAGTAATGATTAGGTATTATATGCCGGCATCGATGAATCCTATATTGCGACAGTAACCTTTTTGTTACTGACCTAAGCGTGAACACGGACATTAGCGCTAAAAAAGTTAGCAGTCATCTGTCACAATATACGCCGACGCATTTGTAAAACTTAGGCATATTTTGTGTAAAACCTGGCTCATAGTGTAAATGATATTAATGTGTTTTTAGTATTTAGTTTTTTTTTACGCTAGAGGTGGACAAACGAGCAAGCGAGACACCTGATGGAAAGTAATCATCGCCGCCCATGAACATCCGCGAAATCAGAGAGATCGCTAACGTGCTGCCGGCCTTTTTAAAAAAGAGTACGCTCTTCTCTTGAAGGTCCCTAAGTCTTAGCCGTCCGAAAATACTCCTGCAGCCAAACCGTTCCACAGAACTAAGGTACGTGGTAGAAAGTTAGTACGTGGTTATAAGTTTAAAAAGAAATATGCTTAGTTAAAGACTAATTTACCTGTGTAATTGTCTTTAGTTATAAGTACCCATTATGTAGATTACTTTTTCATGCGGTGTTTACCTTAAAATATTGTTGTTTAGTTAGATTTATGCCGTGTGGTCCCCGGCAGAGTCGAATAGGCCACCCCCACTCTTACCGAGGTGTCGTAAAAGGCGACTAAGGTAAAGCTGCTGGCATTATCATCAGCACCCAGAGCCCGTCTGGCAAGCGTGGTGAGTATGGCAATTACCCCTCATGTGATTGAGGGAGGCCCGTGCCCCAGGGGACTTAAATGGGCTGACGATGACGATAATGATGATAGTTAGATAATGATGTTGTTATTGTTAGTTTTAGTGTATACAAACGCTGGTAAAAATAAATAAATAAAAAATAAATAGCCGCAATGCGGTTATCAAATTGTTGGCGAATAGTGTATGGTGGAACGTAAATTAATTAGGAAACGGTTGTTATTCAAAAAATTACAGTGAGTAAAGGACGGTCAAATGCAATACGATCGTTATTTGATAAAATCTCCTTGCCCGCTAACCTACGCCAACTATGAAGATTTCACCTGAAATAATGTAACGACCCACTTGTAAAGGCTAGGTGCCTATATGTATTATATTTAAGTGGATGTTATTTATTGTGTTTATTATTTATAGAAAGCGTAACATTAGTAGGCAATTGACATAACCTCGTGGCTCCCAGAGATTTTTTGGCCTAACTGTCCATCTAAGGACATATCATCAGCAACCCACACTCGTCCACTGCTGGACATAGGTCTCCCCTAATGCACGCTACTGCTCCCGATTTTCGGCCACTCTCATCCAGCCCACACCAGCCAGCCTTCGAATGTTATCATCCCATCTTGTCGCAGGGCGTCCAACACTACGTTTACCGAGTCTCGGTCTCCACTCAAGGACTTTACGGCTCCAGCGGCTGTCAGTTCTGCGGCTAATATGACCAGCCTACTGCCACTTGAGTTTGCTAATTCGGTGGGCTATGTCGGTGTCTCTGGTTCTCTGTCGGATTACATCATTTCTGATGCGGTCCTTCAGAGATACTCCGAGCATAGCCCTTTCAATAGCTCTTTGAGCGACTTTGAACCGGTGGACTAGTCCAGCCGTGAGTGTCCACGTCTCGACACCGTAAGGACATATAATACTTTTTATTCCGATTTTTTTATTGCTGTGGGATAAATCAAAACTAATACTATACGAGCAACGCAGCGGGTGGAAGCAATATCAAATAATACTGGGTTAGAACATGAAAAAGTTGGTATTATTGGACTATATTAAATTGTTAGTGAATCTGTTATTTACTTTAGCAATGTTTCACAAACCAATCGAACCTAAAACCAAATGAAATCATTAGGTAGGTAAAATTTTTTTATACTAACTTGCCCAATAGAATTTACATAGGTCATAATATTTCAAATCAAGATTTCGAAAAATGCGAAATAATTGATTTGGTATATGAGATACCTAGTAATTAGCAACTTTTTGCACCAAAACTAACTTGATGATCACATATTTATCATTACCAAATACAATTTTCTTACCAGGAGACCTATTTTTAATTTACTCGTATGACGTAGCGTCGTGACGAGTGCACGATTTGTTACTGATTTTCCTTCGAAATACAAAATTCCGCATTTTTTAATCATTCGTCTGCAACGAGTGACCCCACCCACTCGTTGGTCGAGTGACTTAAAGCGAGCGGTAGAAACAACGTAAAAGTGGCTGTCAATAGCAACAAGCATAAACAAAATATAATATTTTTTTTTTTTTTTATTCAGTGGCTGCTACTGGTGTTGCCCGTGGCGAACACATAATAACTCTGCCAGTGTCGAGTGATTAGAGAGACACGTTATTTTTATGGTTATTGACCGGTGTGGCGAGTTTAAATCCTTTTAATATTTATTTTAATTGAGTTTTGCACCAAACACCATCTAAAACCAAGACAGAACAAAACATACACAAAGACGACACAATATTAAAGGGAGATTCTCATTATAAATTTCAAGACTTTGATTTGATTGATTTTGACAGTTGACACAATGTGACATTCATAGTTTTTTGTGACAAAAAATCAAAGATTTTCATATTCAGCCAATAGTTTATGGTTTTTGCTTTCCGTCTCAATGCAGAAGTTACCGGTTTTTGTAAAATTCTGCATGGGAGGGTTAGAATGTCAATTTACCGTATTATATTGGCAACATCGAAATCGAATGATTCAAAAATAAGGAAAATAGGCTTCATGCGACTTAGAAGCCGAATGTGACTTACATTTACGTCGCATGCCATTTTTACGCAAAGTCATTCGAATAGATCAAAAATAGGTCTCCTGAGCTGGAGTCACAATGTTTTTTTTTTGTTTTTTAAAACGCGTGGTGTGGCGTGGGTGCCACGAGGCTATAAGTGTATTTTACATTTTTTTCTTATACATATATCTCGCTACAAATATAATCACTTTTTGTCACGACTATCACTTTACAAGACATTATTACACAAGTAATACTAAAAATAAAGGTAATTAAATGAAACAATCATGTTTTGTTATACTAACCTCAACGAAACTAAAGTCACCGAGTAAAATAACCGGCCATTTTCAATTTTGACGTCACTAAAGGCGTAATAGGCGAGTCAGCAGAATCTTTTGTGGAGACATGGTATGTGGAAAATAAATTACAAACTATAAAGGTTAGAAGATTGTGCAATTAATTTAATTTTTTCATATTTTTTTTATGTGATAGGTGGTAGATGAGCGGTGCCTTTGGACCATGATCCAGGATTTTCAGCCTAGTAATTTTACAGCTAAGCGTAGTGCCGTCTGATCAGGATAAATAGAATCAAGGTGCAGGTTTTCTCACGATGTTTTCCCTCGCTCAGAGCTAGTAAGAAATACAAACTGTGCGGATAAAGAATAGAATCAGAAATGGCGGTCATTCACTTCTCGCTCGCACACTATTTGCGTCTATACTCGCACTCGTGGGTGTGCGAGCGAGAAGTGAATAGATGCGCCGCCATTTCTGATCCATTCTTTATCCGCACAGGTTTATGCACATTGATTTGAAAAATCCAAAAGTGCACCCCGTTTAAAAGGCGCACATTCGTGTCCATGAGCTACTATTTTTATAAATATATCAATCAATTCTATAGATTAAGCCACATAGTTATATCTAATAATCAAATTTGTACACAAACTTAATTTATACCACCTGAACGTGTTGCGTGTACCGTACCGGAGGCCCAATCCGGGGGGAAGGAGGGTTAAGAGGTCGGCAGCGCATTTGTGACTCCACTAGTGTCGCGGGTGTATGGAAAACCGCGACCCCATGGGGGCGGACGGCTATTGCTTACCATCAGGTGATCCGTCTGCTCATCTGCCACTTATCACATGTCCCTGGATACTATAGAGCCATATTTCTTTACTTTCCATGTAATCAATGCTTTATTTTCTTCTTACACGATAAATACTTACTTACTTATTTACTTACTTACTTACTTATCGAGAAAGAAATAGCCGACATTTTACGACTTTGGGAGCGTCTCTTGCGCAAAGTATTAAGTTTGAAAAAAAAACTATATTAGAAATCTCAACATCATTTTTAAAGACCTATCCATATATATCCCACACGTGTGGGTTTGATAAAAAAAATTGAGTTTCAGTTCTAAGTATGTAGACCTCTCAAAACAAATTCTTTTCCAATTTTTATGTAAATATCGTAATGCTAACCGCATTACAAAATACATCTATTTACCAAGTTTCAATAGTAATTCTATAGTTTCGGAAAAAAGTGGCTGTGACATACGAATGGACGGACAGACAGACAGACATGACGAATCTATAACGGTTCCGTTTTTTGCCATTTGGCTACGGAACCCTACAAACTGGGATAAATCACACAATTATTTGGCTACCTCGGTTTCCTTAAACGCCCTTACCAACAGAATAAGCCGTAGCAGATAGCCTGTTGTGGCTTTATTTATCTCTATCACCTGTGGGAGAAATGCCAACGCCAGGATTCGCAGTCCACTAAGATAAATAAACCGGTATTTTCCAACTATGCGAACTATTGTGGAAAAACGAGCTGAAAATACCGGTAAATGTATAGAGTTGTTATAGTCGCTACAAGTTATATAGCGTTATCAAATGTAACCGTAATGTAATCAATGGACTCAACTGGAGTGATACCATGATATCACAGAAATCTGTCTTGAAACAAAGAATGTACTGTGTGTCGCCGGAGACCCAATCCGAAAAAAAAGTATTATATGATATGTGTGTGAGGTGTCGTAAAAGGCGACTAAGGTAAAGCTGCTGGCATGATCACCAGCACCCAGAGAAGGAAAACTCTGCATTTATATCAAAACCCTCGCCAACCCGTCTGCCAAGCGTGGTGAGAATGGCAATTACCCCTCATGTGATTGAGGGAGGCCCGTGCCCCAGCAGTGGGGACTTAAATGGGCTGATGATGATGATGATAATATGATATGTAATCCCGTTGTAGATTCTGGATATGCGTAACATAGGTACTTGAGCTACCTATCTCGGAGTCAGATCAATCTACGTGATGTTGTGAAAAATTTATTATTTTAAAATTAATATGATAGCGTGTTATATTATAAGAAGGCCTACATCTAGAAATTTAGAGCATTCCAGTGTAATGTAAATAATAGTCTAGGTAAAGATGGAATCGGGTCAAAGTGTGAGATCATGTAGCTAAAAAAATATGTAGCAGTGTGGTAACATGCTTCTGTTGTTCGCTATGTGACGAATGTGCAAAGTGGTTTGAAGCGATCGCGCTAAAATGGGCACCACAGGGGTTTTGATTATGTTAAGAGTTCTATTCCAATAGACCACTTTACTCCCCACTTGTGGCAAAGTAACAATCACAATTTCCCCTGGGACATAAAAAAACTAGGTTTAAGACTCGTGGGTTGTATGCTGTCAAATCAACACATAGCCCGCGCGTATGATAATTAATAAGTTTTAAAAATATCGTTCAATATGTCTGGTAACATTATTAATAACTTTTTAAAGCCCATCAAATGGGAGGTATCGTTACAAAATGTCGTTACATGATACCTCTTTTATTATTAAGGTGACGGGTAGGGCACACTAGCGACGCCAATCGATTTTAATTCAAGTAGGAAGGGCTTTTTTCAAGCCAGGTATGTAAAGTCTCTGTAACGCGTTGATTTAAAGGTAACTTCTGTGGAACGGATGGCTGTAAGAGTATTTCCTGATGGCTGCGACTTAGGAACTTTCAAGTGAAAAGCGTACTTTATTTGAATAAGGCCGGCAACACATTAACAATCTCTCGGGATGTTCATGGGTAGCGTTGATAACTTTCCATCAGGCAACGATCAATCGCTTGCTCCTTCATCTCCTCTAGCATGAAAGAAAAGCAAACTAAATTATTGACAGTTTAGTTTATCCACGATCTTGTATGAGGCAGGGTCATTATCACAACCCCCCAGGCTTGACTGGGGGCGGCAGTGTCGGGCCCGCAGTGTAAGTGGGCCCTCCGCCTGGGGAGGGACGTGAAGTAAGGTTCTTTAACCCGTACTCATGTCCCCTCCCCACTCTGGTCATGAGGGAGCGTCGCTGGGGTTTAGTCGGTATGCCTCTGGCCGGCTTCTCGCTAGGAGAAGCCCCCGCCAGAGGAGAGCCTGACATAACCCGCCTGCCCCCCGGCAGAAGGGTATGCATAAGGAGGCATTCCCCAGCGTCAAAAACAACGACAGCGACAAAAAGGGTCATTATCACATACCTGTAGCCCATTTCTCAGGATTGTCGATATGAAAAAAACATGGCGGATGTCGTATGAAAACCATACAAAAAACCGGCCAAGTGCGAGTCGGACTCGCCCATGAAGCAAGTAATATATATGGAAGATTAATTGCGGTTTACGATTTATAACGTTTAAAAAAAAATGCTTAAATATATTTTTTACAATATCATTTTTAAAACCTATTCATAGATACCCTACACGTATGGGTTTGATGAACACAATATTTTAGAGTTTCAGTTCTAAGGACGTCCAAAAATTTTTTTTTTTATTTTTGTGTTAAAAGCGTAGTCATCATTTCAGCCAATAGACGTCCACTGCTGGACATAGGCCTCCCCCAATGTTCTCCACACAGATCGGTCCTGTGCCTCCCGCATCCACGGTCCACCTTGTAGGAGGTCTGCCACGGCTGCGACTTCCTGTACGTGGCCTCCACTCGAGGACCTTTCCGCCCCAACGTAAAAAAAAAAGCGAAAAAAAGCAAAAGCGTAGTGCGGTTTACAAAATACTTTTTTTCGTTTATTTATTAATCACACAAACAATAAACATTGGGTAAGTTAGTAATTAAAAAACCACTAAGGTTTACTCTTAACTATCGAGTTTACCATATTATCTACTATTTTGTAATATCGTACAGGGTATATCTATCTATAACAGAAAAACAATCTACAAATCTATTTACCAAGTTTCAATAGTATTAGTTCTTATAGTTTCGGAAAAAAGTGGCTGTGACATACGGACGTACGAACGGACGGACGAACTGACGGACAGACGGACAGACGGACAGACGGACAGACGGACAGACGGACAGACGGACAGACGGACAGACGGACAGGCGGACAGACGGACAGACGGACAGACGGAGAGACAGACAGACATGACGAATCTATAATGGTTCCGTTTTTTGCCCTTTAGCTACGGAACCTAAAACTATGTTTTTGCGATTATATATACGTATCGTACAAAATATCACGTCACGAGAATTGGGCTCCTGGTTTCTAATAGTAACCTTGGTAACAGATTGGACCCATTTTATTTGCCTTTGAAGTGTACTGGGGTTTGAGGTTTGCTGCCATAGTGCCATATTGACGGAATCAATCAATGAAAGGGTGTCGGTCGGTATTTAAATTGTCTTGCGTCACAAACAGCCGCAGAAGGTCGGTCGGCGCTAGGCAAAATATCGTATTGTGTCTCTCCTTCATTGTAAAGTCCAAAGGTGCATGCTCGGATTCAAACCTACGAATGCTAGTTCTTATCATAATGATAAGCTAAGCTGAGCTCACATCGCTCTTAATTGCGTAAAAGTCTACCAGATAAGATTTATTTTCCTTCAGAATTTTAGAAAATTAGGTTGGTCTGTCGAAATCAGGCCTTGTTGGCTAAGATTTCTATATACTATTTATTAAGGTGACGGGTAGGGCACACTAGCGAATTTTTAACTACTAAACCGGATCTATGTAAAACAATTCGGGGTTACAACCTCTAGACAAACACTTATACTATTTATTAAGTAACCATGCACAAATGTTGGGTTCAACGCGTACTCGAAAAATTGATTCACGCCAAAAGCGGCCACTTTTCGCGATCAAAAACGTACCCAACATTTGTGTTATTTAATAAATAGTATAAGTGTTTGCCTAGAGGTCGTAACCCTGATCCGGCTTAGTAGCTAAAAATTAAAATCGATCGGCGTCGATAATGCGCCCTACCCGTCACCTTAATAAATAAATTCTACAGGTTACAATGAAGTGTAAACCGATAGGGCGAAACACTTGCGCGATATAATCGACACCTAACGCCATCTATTGGTACAATCGGGAACTAAGGCAGCAGAAAAATAATCGAGTTTCACAAAATTAAATGAAGTGAAGGCGGGCCTCTTCAATCAGTTTGGCCGTTATACATTTTTATATCCCAAAATTCAAGCAGAAGCTCCGGCTAAACCAAAGCATCAAGTTAGGAAACATTTCAACCGTTACCTTTCTCGTGGTTTATATTCCTCCCGTACGTACTAAATGATTTGCATCGACATTTCCTATGCGCATATCTAGAGAGATGTTTTTTTTCGTCCACGTGAGTAACCGATCTCAAAATACTCACTATTTTGAGAGAATAGAAAGCGTCTGAATCAGGAAACGGACGGTTAGGGTTAACAGTTTCAATATATCTGTTATTAACCTATTAATATATCGGTTAACCGAAACTATCTGTTAAGCAATTATTTCGGTTAGCAGATACCTTTATTTTTAGGATTAGGTTCAACCGAAACAATTCAGGTTAACAGAAACATTTCGGTTAATCGAAACGATTCAGTATACCCTAAACCTAAAAATAAAGGAGTATAAGGCAGGCGTTTCACTTCGCGTTTCAGCCTAGTCATTCACCTACGGCGCCGGGAAATTGTTAACCGATTTAGATAATTCTTTTTTAGTTGGAAAGTAGATAGTTAGTATGTATGTTTCTCCCTCCCCCTCCCCTCCCCCTCTGGCTCGGGGGGGACGATCTGCGCAGGATGGCTGGCAAGAGCTGGATGCGAGAAGCCATGGATAGATCACAGTGGCGAACAATTGGAGAGGCCTACGTCCAGCAGTGGACTGCGATGGGCTGATGATGATGATGATGATGTATGTTTATTTGTTTTGTAATGAACTAGTATGTATTAGTATTTATAGCTAGTATATATTTATTTAATATAATGTATGTATGTATATACCATACTCGTATTTATACAATGTCTTTTTTTAGGGTTCCGTAGCCAAAATGGCAAAAACGGAACCCTTATAGTTTCGTCATGTCCGTCTGTCCGTCTGTCCGTCTGTCCGTCCTGTCACAGCCGATTACTCGGAAACTATAAGTACTACAGTGATGAAATTTGATGGGAATATGTGTTGTATGAACCGCTACAAAAATATGACACTAAATAGTAAAAAAAAGAATTGGGGGTGGGGCCCCCCATACATGTAACTGAGGGATGAAATTTTTTTTTTCGATGTACATACCCGTGTGGGGTATCAATGGAAAGGTCTTTTAAAATGATATAAAGTTTTCTAAAAACATTTTTCTTAAAGTGAACAGTTTTTGAGATATCAGCTCTCAAAGTCGTAAAAGTATGTCCCCCCCCCCCCCTCTATTTTTATAACTACGGGGTATAAAATTCTAAAAAAATAGAGGTGATGCATGCTAATTAACTCTTTCAACGATTTTTGGTTTGATCAAAGTATCTCTTATAGTTTTTGAGATAGGTTGATTTAACTGTAATTTTGGACTTTGCTGCTACGGAACCCTTTGTGCGCGAGCCCGACTCGCACTTGGCCGGTTTTTTTCTCTTTTTCTGACTTGCACTGCCTTACCCCTTTTCTTAATTCGCTATACTTTTCCTCTACCCTGAGGTTGTCTGGAAGAGATCGCTATTAGCGATAAGACCGCCTACATTGTTTTAGTATAATAACTTAGGCTAAGATCTGTAAATTTTGTGCAATAAAGTGTATCTATCTATAGTTCCGGATTGGTACCATGATCAGGATCTGATGATGGGATCCTAGAAAAATTGAGGGGAACCCTTAAATTTTACCCTCATGTAATGTTTTTGTATCTTTTTTCAAAACTGTACCACGATGGTCTGACCAAATAAAAGGAGCTACATCCCTACCAAAGTTCTATGATGTGGTGAAGGCTACTTCCAATCGCCATCAATAGAGAAATTTTGTTTGGTTGATGAGTTTCAGTGACCACGGTCCTCAGTAATGAGGGACTGACTAGAGAGAGAGAGAGAGAGAGAGAGAGATGCCACTTACTACAAGTGGCAGATGAGCAGACGGATCGTTAGATGGTACGCTGCCAACCTATAAACCCCCCTACTCCCGGATTGGGCCTACGGAACCCTCAGTCACTTGTCGAAACACAGCGCAAGCGCTGCTACGCGCCGTTTTACTATGAGGCAATGGTATCACTCCGGTTGACCCGGTCCCGGTTCATTTTGGTCGAAGCATGTTTCTTTCTCTTCTTTCGACGATTTCTTTCTCTCGATGCTCTGTTGGTCTAGTGATTTAAATACCAGGCCGTGATCTCGGGGTCCCGAGCAAAAAATATGTTTCTAATTTTTCGAAAATTACTCGGGTTTGTGATCACCAATCCGCATTAAGCAAGCGTGGTGATTAAGCCTAATCCCATTATAGTAGCAATGACTTGATTTTTATGATGGAGGCCTTTGTCCTGCAGTGGGACAGTATATAGGCTGATACTTTACTTTAATATAATTAGTTTACGTTGTTACCAACTGTGAGTATCAGTACGTTGTTATAAACTGTCTTTTCCGTGGACAATTGTATACTTCTAAGAGCGTGTTTTTTATAATCGGGTTTTAACTTTTTACTTTTTTTCAGAGGATTATTTGCAAACTACTTACTTATCACAGTGAAGTTTAGCCTCAAATTTCTGGTAGGCGAGTTCTTGAAGTCAACCCTGCAGCGGTAGACTCCAGCGTCGACCGGAGCCACGTTGTCGACGAAAAGCACCGCCGGGCTGGCTGCCGCTCTGAAGTATGCTCTGGTTCCGAAGACGGTAGGAGCAGACCACAATTTGGGCTGGGTGGCGAGTCTCCCGCGAACGTCGTAGCTGTGGAAGAGGGAAAAATGTTTGAAGATGGCAGAATTTTCAAAGGAAAGAGAGAAAAAGGAGCGAGCGCGTCATCGACCCGCTTATTCATCCAAGCATTTTCATTTCATCATGGAAACTTTTGTCCAGAAAGTTTACCCGTTTTGTAGGTCTATAAACGTTGTATGGAACAAGCATTGGTTTTCTAGATTGATTTAAATGTTTGATACAAAACAAATATACACGAGTCATTTTAATTTGTAAAAGAGTGATAATTATATTTATCATAATATTATTTCAAAAGAGTAACTACTGAGTATCTTGCTGCTTCTTCTCGGTAGAAATTAACATTCCGATTCAGGGTAGATTACATAATATTTATCATTCATAAATGTTCTGTATGGATTTAAATTAAATACAGATATTTTTATTTATTTATTCATGTAGGGAAAATATGCAACAAAAACTTTTTAATTCAATAAAGCCTGAAGTCAGCGATTTATTATGGAAAATGGAAAATAATACGGTCTGATATTATCCCATCATCTTTCAACTCCTCGACTACCTTTAGGCATTGATTTACCTCAACGCCTCTAGGTAGGTACCTAAAGAACCTGAAAGCTTTTTAATATCCTTGAAAATGTATCCAACTTGCGACATAACCGGCAATATCTCTTTATTGCGTGGTCGAAAAACGAAATTTTCTTACTTTTATTTATTTATTTATTTATTAATAGGACAACCGCAAATCTTACACTAATAAAAAACATTATTTTAAACTTCAAGAGTCATCTAAGTGCAGCTTCAGTTACAGGCTGCAAATGTGAGGCAATTAATTAGATATAGGTTTATCATAAGTACTTACATTTCTCTTTTTATATAAATATAGGAAGAAAAAGATATGTCAACTCAACTACTATATTGTCACTCGGACAAGTTACAGCAGCTGAGAAGGCATATGCCAGATTATTACAACTTCAAGAGACCGTAAATCTTAGCGTTTCATATGATTCCGTGAAATAATGAACCGTTGGAAAACCACGCTTCGGCATGAATGGGCCGGCTCGACCGGAGTGATACCACGGTCTCACTGAAAACCGGCGTGAAGCAGCACTGTGCTGTGTTTCGCTGTGTGAGGATACCGGAGGCCCGATCCGGGGGAAAGTGGGTTTCAAGGTTGGCAGCGCATTTGTGACTTTGGGTGTCGCGGGTGTCCATGGCCGATGGCAATCGCTTTCCATCATGTGATCCATCTGCTCGTCTGCCACCTACCCCATTAAAAAATTCAACTTATTATCTCTTGTCTCACAGCCTTAAAAATTTATAACAAGAGAATTAAAATAAAAAAAAAAACTCATTTTACTCTGGGGAAAGCCGTTGCGACTCCATAAGAATACTCTCATTAATGTTACTACGAGCCTCGTTGCGTGGAGAAGGATTTTTCTTAACTTAATTACTTTTGTCCAGTTGCGAAAACAGAAAAAATATTCTGCCATCTCATATTCGGTTACTTTTGCACCATTTACTTAAAGTAGAAACCATAAACTATTTCAGCCTTTTAAATTAAGATATATCCTGCATTTAAGTTGAGCAATTCGTAAGCAAAATAGTTCATCTAGTTGCTAATCGATGCAAAAGAGTTCGTCTATCATTAGTTAAATATTTTTCACCCTTTTTAAATTTATGTTTAAAAAATTAAGTTTAGATAAGTAATCCTGAGTCATTTTGACAAGTGGGATAGTATGTCATAATTATCTTATTTTTAATAAAATCTGAGTTAAAGTTGGCCGTGTGGTCCCCGGCAGAGTAGAATAGGCCACCCTCACTCTTACCGAGGTGTCGTAAAAGGCGACTAAGGTAAAGCTGCTAGCATGATCATCAGCACCCAGAGAAGGAAAACTCTGCATTTATATCAAAACCCTCGCCAACCCGTATGCCAAGCGTGGTGAGTATGGCAATTACCCCTCATGTGATTGAGGGAGGCCCGTGCCCCAGCAGTGGGGACTTAAATGGGCTGACTATGACTATGAGTTAAAGTTCTCTGTGCGATGTGGTATATAGATGGAGGTAAGACTGACCAATTTTTTTTCAACTGTCAGAATTATCCTTTCTCGCTGTATGACATTCTTCCCCCTCGAATCCCCCACCCTATTACCTTTTCTTTCCTTCTATCTTTATCCTTCTTTATTTTTTTTATTTTTTATTTATTTAAGAGAACAAACAATTACACACATATAACACTATAAGTGATGTATATTAGATAACAACACTTAGTGTGCAATCAGCACCGCTGTCTACAGATTACGTACAGACATAAGAAAAGGGCAATAGAGAATAAGCAGGTACGTACAATACAACTTGGTTCGTATTAAAAAAACATAAAGCGTATCGGAATCAACGCGCATCCTGAGGCCCAAGTAAAAACCTCTGTTATAAAATATTTATGTAGATATAATCAAAAATATAATATCAGATTGTAAACCAATCTCCTTCTTAATTTGTGCTGTATATAAGTTGGTTTTTACATAAGTGTTAAAAAAACGTAAGCAGGCACGTTTTTAAATTAAACATTTGACCGGTGAAATGAAATTATAATTTGGATTTATTATTTTGTAATTGAGTTTGCTGGCAGAGTTACGAGTATAAATGTGTACGCCGTAGGCAACACTAAAGCAGACAAAAAGAAAAAAAAACTTATTTTTCATACTAGATGAACTATTTTGCATTGGGGCTCGTATAATCGGCTCTTAACGAATAACAGGCACTTAACGAATCCGTCCGGCAGAGTAGAATAGGCCACCCTCACTCTTACCGAGGTGTCGTAAAAGGCGACTACGGTAAAGCTGCTGGCATGATCATCAGCACCCAGAGAAGGAAAACTCTGCATTTATATCAAAACCCTCGCCAACCCGTATGCCAAGCGTGGTGAGTATGGCAATTACCCCTCATGTGATTGAGGGAGGCCCGTGCCCCAGCAGTGGGGACTTAAATGGGCTGACTATGACTATGAGTTAAAGTTCTCTGTGCGATGTGGTATATAGATGGAGGTAAGACTGACCAATTTTTTTTCAACTGTCAGAATTATCCTTTCTCGCTGTATGACATTCTTCCCCCGCGAATCCCCCACCCTATTACCTTTTCTTTCCTTCTATCTTTATCCTTCTTCATTTTTTTATTTTTCATTTATTTAAGAGAACAAACAATTACACACATATAACACTATAAGTGATGTATATTAGATAACAACACTTAGTGTGCAATCAGCACCGCTGTCTACAGATTACGTACAGACATAAGAAAAGGGCAATAGAGAATAAGCAGGTACGTACAATACAACTTGGTTCGTATTAAAAAAACATAAAGCGTATCGGAATCAACGCGCATCCTGAGGCCCAAGTAAAAACCTCTGTTATAAAATATTTATGTAGATATAATCAAAAATATAATATCAGATTGTAAACCAATCTCCTTCTTAATTTGTGCTGTATATAAGTTGGTTTTTACATAAGTGTTAAAAAAACGTAAGCAGGCACGTTTTTAAATTAAACATTTGACCGGTGAAATGAAATTATAATTTGGATTTATTATTTTGTAATTGAGTTTGCTGGCAGAGTTACGAGTATAAATGTGTACGCCGTAGGCAACACTGAAGCAGACAAAAAGAAAAAAAAATCTTATTTTTCATACTAGATGAACTATTTTGCATTAGGGCTCGTATAATCGGCTCACGGCAAAACAGGCACTTAACGAATCCGTCCGGCAGAGTAGAATAGGCCACCCTCACTCTTACCGAGGTGTCGTAAAAGGTGACTAAGGTAAAGCTGCTGGCATGATCATCAGCACCCAGAGAAGGAAAACTCTGCATTTATATCAAAACCCTCGCCAACCCGTCTGCCAAGCGTGGTGAGTATGGTCATCACCCCTCATGTGATTGAGGGAGGCCCGTGGCCCAGCAGTGGGGACTTAAATGGGCTGACGATGACGATGACGATGAACGAATCCGTCAAGTTACTGAGGTCATTAATTACTTTGCTCGATTCATAAAAGCGAGCGATCATTGAACTATTATTACTAGTCTTATAGATCAGAGTTTGGATTGATTTTAAAAAAAAACATCACGATATTTAAATCTTAGCTTATTTACTTCAGAAATCAAATAATTACACAGTAAGAAATCACCAAATAGTGTTAACACGAATCAGAAATATAAGTTAGGTGTCTGGGGCTGAAGTCTAGGGAACCTATTCTACGCGTTAGAAGAGACGTCCGTCGCGTTCAACCGCCAGCCAAAAAAATAAAAGTAAAAAAACTAAAACCCAACTACGACAAAAAACGTCGCTGAAAAGTATAAAACAAGCCTTCGTTGTCAATTTATGCATTATTCACTATGTAGAGATAAAATTTTCATGTTTGGAAATCCGCAGTCACACGTTGTCAAAGGGTAGTATATTTAACGTGTGACTACGCCTTTCCCAAACATGAAATTTTATCTCTACATAGTGAATATTGCATAAATTGACAACGAAGGCTTGTTTTATACTTTTTCAGCGACGTTTTTTGTCGTAGTTGGGTTTTAGTTTTTTTTACTTTTATTTTATTTGTACTATTTTGGTGTCCAAGTGCTAGTAATATATATATATATATAATATATATATATTCAAAATGTACAAGTCAAGCGCTTTCAAATGATACCAAACACGGCATATTTATCATAACTTTATTTTTTACTCTGTATGTTTTGTCCGCTAGAGGGCGCCACATTAGATTTTGTGAAACTTCATATAGCCTATAACCAGCGGACGATCAAGACGCTTATAATGATATGTCATTTGGTCGAATTCTGATAAGTAGTTAAGAAGTTACGTGGAAACAGATGAACATACATACATACATACATACATACATACATACATAGCCTGTCAAAATCATAACCCTCCTTTTGCTTTGCCGTAGTCGGGTAAAAAGCGCGGCGCTCGTCGACCGATGCTTGCAGGTGCGCTCCTTTCACCGGTCTTGATGACGTCGGCTGCTGACGTCAGAGCCCGCTCGTATTATAATACTAGTATACCTAACTCACTGCAAGCGATTACAGCAGCCGTGGTCACGAGCGGAGCGGTCAGTCCGCTCGGCAATCCGCTCGTGACCACGGCTGCTGTAACGTAGCCGAAAGGTCGAGTAAAATATGTGAGTACACAATGTTGTATCACATAATAAATATCGTACTAATGCCCGTCTTGATTAATTATAGTTATTACGAGCCGCGTGGTCCCCGGCAGAGTAGAATAGGCCACCCTCACTCTTACCGAGGTGTCGTAAAAGGCGACTAAGATAAAGCTGCTGGCATAATCATCAGCACCTAGAGAAGGAAAACTCTGCATTTATATCCCTATAAAACCCTCGCCAACCCGTCTGCCAAGCGTGGTGAGTATGGAAATTACCCCTCATGTGATTGAGGGCGGCCCGTGCCCCAGCATTGGGGACTTAAATGGGCTGACGATGACGATGATGATTACAAGTTATGTTTTTGATGGCTTAGGCATTACAATGCCGAAGATTTTTCGCATATTTTTCTGAGAAATATTACTAACAAAACTTAAACTTACCTCTGCTAGCCTCAACAAAAGACCTACCAGATACAAAGTTAGATCGTATGTCTTCATAACTAGCGGGGTACTACCGACAAACTTTGGCGGCTAACTAAGTTTTCTGTTTACTTATCGTATTTATTTTGCTGACGTTTTTGGGTTTAGGAGATCAGTAGATAGTAACGTGCGCCTTCTGATCGACAGGTCGTGGGTTGAAATCCGGAAACACCTCTGAATATATATCGCTTAACCCAAGACAGTTCATGTTTTTTACCCGACTACGGCCAAACTAAAAAGGAAGGGTTATGATTTTATCAATCTATGTATGTAATTATTTTACATATTTTTGGTATGTTTCAAGATTCTGGCCTAACTAATCATCCGATTTTTGAATCTGTTCCCGATGCCATATTATTACTTCCACGAACCCATTCCTTCGTGCGCGTGACATTTATAATCATACGCTAGTAAATAACATATAAAAAAAGTAAATAAAATCCTTTTTTCCAAATTTGGTTAATTGGTATTCACGTGGCTGGAGCCTCCTTGTAAGCATGGAATTGCTTGTGTCAGAAGCCCGCTCTTCTATTAAACTGACATAATAATTTGTGGCGTGCGTGCGTGCGTGCGGCGTGGCTGCGTTCGTGCGTGCGTGCGTGTGTGCGTGCGTGCGTGCGTGGTCTGTGTTGAGGTGTGGGTGAATGGCTTCTATATGTGTGGCCCTTGCGTTTCGAAACCATAAAATAAAAGCAACTTCGTCCCATCAAATTTTCTAACTGCGATCCACTAGGGAATGCTGCCAGCATTTTCGGGGGACTCTGGGACAGGGACCTATTTTGCTTTAGTTTTATTTACTTAGTAGTTTTAGCTTAGTTTTTCAGTACTTAATTGTTTTTGTTCACTAATTTTTTCTTTGTAAATAAATAAGTTTCCATTTATCGATATTACATAGAAACACATTGTCCTTGGCCAATGTCCTTCGATTTTTTAGAAATCATCCGTGGTCGCACATTCAGCATGAGCGGGTCGCTCTACCGGATTGATTACCACGGCCTCAACACAAAAACCGACGCCTTTTTGTATTTCAATGTTGACATCATAAGTTTCTGTATGGACCTAAATTGGATGACTATTTTTTTTTCATATATTTATTAAGAGCAGATCATGTGGTAGTAGAGCCATGCTTCGCATGAATGACCGCGAGAGAGCCACGCTCGCTTCATGTGACATCCTGACATCCACCATGTTTCAAATATCACGAACACGAGGATTGGCTCCTGGTGAATTAGGCTTATTTAAGATCTTCAGTAGAATCTGATGGATGGAACTAAAGTTTTATTACTCTTACATTTCTTTATGAAAACTTAATAAAGGTGTTGTTTTAGGTCCATAGATTCGTCATTTGATTTTAGTCTCTTAAGATAAATTTAAGACGCTAAAAAATTCTTTTAGTTTACTTAGTAATAAGGTCCATATTTGTCCTTGGGGTTCGGGGAACCATAAAATAAAAGCAACTTCGTCAGCAAATTTTCTACTGCGATCCCTAGGGTAATGCTGCCAGCATTTTCGGACTCTGCCCACAGGACCTATTTTGCTTTGGTTTTATTTACTTATAGTTTAGCTTTATGTTGTCAGTAACTAATGGTTTTTGTTTCACTAAGTTTTTCTTTGTAAATAAATAAGTTCCATTTATCGATATTACATAGAAACAAATTTTCAGTTGCCAATGTCCATCGCATATTGTTAGAATCATCCGTGGTCGCACTTCAGCATGAGCGGGTCGGCTCTACCGGAGTGATACCACGGCCTCACAAAAACCGACGCCTGTTTTGTATTTCATGTTGACATTCATAAGTGTTCTGTATGGACCTAAATTGGATGGACTATTTTTTTTTTCATATATTATTAAGAGAGAGTCATGTGGTAGGAGAGCCATGCTTCGGCATGAATGACCGCGAGAGAGCCACGCTTCGGCCTTCATGTGACATCCACCATGTTTTCAAAATATCACGAACACGAGGATTGGGCTCCTGGTGAATTAGGCTTATTTAAAGATCTTCAAGTAGAATCTGATGGATGGAACTAAAGTTTTATTTACTCTTACATTTCTTTATGAAAACTTATAAAGGCTGCTTGTTTAGTCCACTAGCTTCGTCATTTGATTTTAGTCTCTTAAGATAAATTTAAGACACTAAAAAATTCTTTTAGTTTACTTAGTAATAAGGTTCCATATTTTTCCCTTGGGGTTCGAAACCATAAAATAAAAGCAACTTCGTCCAGCAAATTTCTACTGCGATCCACTAGGGTAATGCTGCCAGCATTTTCGGGACTCTGCCACAGGGACCTATTTTGCTTTGGTTTTATTTACTTATAGTTTAGCTTTAGTTTTCAGTACCTAATTGTTTTTGTTTCACTAAGTTTTTCTTTGTAAATAAATAAGTTCCATTTATCGATATTACATAGAAACAAATTGTCAGTTGCCAATGTCCATCGCATATTGTTAGAATCATCCGTGGTCGCACTTCAGCATGAGCGGGTCGGCTCTACCGGAGTGATACTACGGCCTCACAAAAAACCGGCGCCTGTTTTATATTTCATTGAGTGAATGATTTGTACCGGAAGCCCAATCCGAGGTTAAAGGGTTAAAGGTTAGCAGCGCACTTGTGACTCTGATTATGACACTGGTGTTGGCGGCAAAAGCTCACCATCAGGTGATCCGGCTGATCGTCGTCTGATCGTCTGCCACCTATCACAAAGCAAAATGGATTGATATTCAAGATACTGATTTTGCGTCCATGTGCGGCGGTAATCGCCTACTATAAAAAAATCGCTGAGCTAGCGTATTCAGTAAGCAATGAAATTCATAAGTGATCTGTATGAATAGACCTAAACTGACTAAAGTTTTTTTCCTTTTTCTTATCAAAACTCAAACGCGTCTCTAGGAATAAGCAGCCAAAGGATTTCTCCTCGAAATTCCTAGCTCGTCTTCTAGTTTCATCGGGAATTTATTTTGTAATTTAGTTTTTTTCCGCGGTTCCTTTTAGCTCGCTCAAAGGTGCGGTTCGGATACAATACGGGAGATCAAATCCAATCTCGCTGCGGGCTTTTTGGAGCGGAGCGAACGAAACCGGCGATGTTGGGAATTAAACAGTTACTGAGCAGAACAATGACATCTGTGGGAAAGCGCTAGGAGTTTTGGGCACTTTTCCTTTGTGCCGCTCAGGTGGTAAAGTGCACGGATCCTTTGAGTCGAAGCAATTCACCGTGAGCTTTAACAAAATATACTATAAGCAGCTTTTTCCTGCGATTTCGCTCGCGTTAGATAGAGACAACAAGTAGCCTTTTATACACTCCATCTCTGTTAACAAATTTACTTTAAAAAACGCCCTGTTGGTCTAATGGTTTCAGCACCAGTTCGTGATCTCGGGGTCCTGGGTTCGATTTCCAGGTCGAGCAAAAATCATATTTCGAATTTATCGAGCATAACTCGGGTTTGTGATCACCAATACGAATTTGGCAAGCGTGATGATTGAGCCTAATCTCATCATAGTAGCGATGACTTGATTTCTATGATGGAGGCCTTTGCCCTGTAGTGGGACAGTATATAGGCTGATACTTTACTATAAGCAGCTTTTTCCTGTGACTTCGCTCGCGTTAGGTAGAGACAACAAGTAGCCTATTATACTCTCCATCTCTGTAAACAAATTTACTTAAAAAAACGCCACGTTGGTCTAATGGTTTCAGTACCGGTCCCTGATCTTGGGGTCCTGGGTTCGATTCCCAGGTCGAGCAAAAATCATGTCTCGAATTTATCGAGCATAGCTCGGGTTTGTGATCACCAATACGAATTTGGCAAGCGTGGTGATTGAGCCTAATCCCATCATAGTAGTGGGTAATAAATGTATTTTCTTATTTATTTCTATGGATGGATGGATATTTTCCTCCTTCATACAATACGGATTCCTTAAAGCGAAGCGTAATGAAGCATTTCACGAGCCAGTGTGGCAGTGCCAACGGAAGTGATGCCTTGACATCACGTCCTTTGTAATTGCATCGTGGGCTCTTCTCTGGCTTACCATCAGGCCGAGGAGAGCCAATATACTGTGTCACTATAAAAAAAAAATGCAAAGCGAGATTTTATCTTCTGAGTGGTATCTATCATGCTACCAACGCTCTCACATTTTACCATTATGATGGAAAAGTATTAGTATCTTTTCAGTGAATTTTTGCCTCATCGCGTATGTACGGGCAGCCTGAATAATAAATTCTTCAAACGCGAAGGAAGCCGGAACAATAAATCTTGGCATTTTTCGATACACTTCCGTTTGTGAATTTTGAATCCATAAATATCAAGTTTTGTCAGTTTATGGAATACTTGAACTAAAAAAGTTAGGTGAACTCCGCTTTCGATGATATCTAAAAATGATACCTTTTTTCAACATCACATACCAACCTACGTGTAAACGATGAAATTAACTTTTAGACGGATTAACTACAGAGTACTGTCACTGCGGATGTCTGCGGGCGTCAAGTGCTTACAATCAGGTGAGCCGTCTACTCATCTGCAACCTCATCATCATCCTGGCCTCTCCCCAGGTGCAGTACCTCTGTCTTTCTCACCCAACGGCGTCCCTGTCATTCGTCGTCGAATCATCCACCCCCTTTTCCATCATGTCATTCTTCACACAATTTATCCTTTTCTTTTTCGGCCTGTCTCTGTTCCTCCACCCACTTTAATTCATATACATCAGTCTTTTATATTTATGTTCCTCTTTTCTGCTCACCTGCAGCCTATTTTGTAAAACAACTTTTTTTAAAAGACTTAAGTGCTAAAATTCTTACTGGTATCTTCTTGGCAGAAAACTACATTCCGAACCAGTGGTAAACATGTTGACATTCATAAGTGTTCTGTATGGACCTAAATTGGATAAACTATTTTTTTCATATATTATTAAGAGAGAGTCATGTGATAGGAGAGCCATGCTTCGGCATGAATGACCGCGAGAGAGCCACGCTTCGGCATAATTGGGCCAGGTCGATCGGAGTGATACCACGGCCTCACAGAAAATTGGCGTGAAGCAGCACTGTCCGGGGGAAAGGGGGTTTAAAGGTTGGCAGCGCACTTTTGACTCCACTGGTGCCGCAGGTGTCCATGGGCGGCGGCGATCACTTACCATCCGGTGATCCGTCTGCTCGTCTGCCACCTATCACATAGAAAAAAGCTAAGGATCAATATAACTTACCTATAGAGTGGTTCCCCATCAGCCTCTTTAAACCACAGCACCATAGAGACATGGTCTCCAGTCGCCAAGGGCTGGATGTCGCAAGGCAGTGCCGCTTTCTTCCCCAACACACCTTGGACGTGGGCTGTTGGAACTGCAACAAAAAGAAATTGCCAAATAAGATCATCAGACATTGTAATCATTGATCAAGTTCCCGTATCCCGCTTATTCCTTCTTTTAGAGGCGGCACCGCTTGTTACCGCACCCAAAAATTAGTTTCGGTTCTAAGTTTTTTTTTTCCTATTTTTATGTTAAAATTCTCATTATCATTTCATCTGAAGTCATTTTCAACCAATGAGGGTTTTCGCGTGTGAAAAATCCGCTAGATGGCGTCATCATCATCATCATCATCAGCCCATTTAAGTCCCCACTGCTGGGGCACGGGCCTCCCTCAATCACATGAGGGGTAATTGCCATACTCACCACGCTTGGCAGACGGGTTGGCGAGGGTTTAGATATAAATGCAGAGTTTTCCTTCTCTGGGTGCTGATGATCATGCCAGCAGCTTTACCTTAGTCGCCTTTTACGACACCTCGGTAAGAGTGAGGGTGGCCTATTCTACTCTGCCGGGGACCACACGGCCACGGCTAAATGGCGTACTGTTGGACTAAGGTCCAACATCAACCGCATTGGTTGTTTAGTTTGTCAAATTGACATTTTGACAGATCACGTTTAAAAATAACCAATCACATTGTATCTGGACCTCACTCCTATAGTACCTACTCCATCTAGCGGATTTTTCACACGCAAAAACCCATCATTAGGTGTACGCCTCCTTCAATCTTCTCCATTCTATTCTATTTTGGGCAGTTAAAGTCCAGTTGTGCTTGCCAAACTTTGCTATGTCGTCTCTCCATCTCATTTGTGGCCTCCAATAGGTCTTTTCTGATCCCATGGCCTCCACTGAAGCATTTACCTACAAAATGAGTCTGTCTTTCGGGCTGTATGTCCCGCCTATTGCCACTTGAGTTGTTGTACTGTATGTTTATAGACAAGTACCTATCAATAATCAATTAGTACTTACATACTTGCCCCCTTTTTTTATTTATTGCGAATAATAGGCAGACAAGAATGATTTACCATTTGATAGTAAATGGTAAACGCCGTTCATAGACATCAACGGCGGAGCACAGGCCGCTGCCTACCGTGAAAGAAGAACTCTTGTCCTCCTTGTAGGTAGATGAAAAAGTCCACTGTGCCAGATACTTTGTTTAGACTAGTTAGAAGATGAAAATGAAAAAAAGGAGGGGGGGGGGGGGAACAAAAAAGGTTGAGGGTTTTTTGCTTTTGTCTTAAAAGCTACTTGCCGTAGCTACTTACGATTTTGCAAAAAGTTGAAACAGATTTATTTGCCGTGAGAGAGACAAGCTTCGGCATGAAAGGGCCGACTTGACCGGAGGGATAGCACGGCCTCACAGAAAACCGACATGAAGCAGAACTGTGTTGTTTTTCGCTGCGTGAGTGAGGGCCCCGGAGGCCTAATCCTGCGGAAAATAGGGTTCAAAAGTTGGAAGCGCACTTGTGACTCCACTGGTGTCGCTTACCATCGGATGAAAAAAAATCTACAAGTTTAGTTCACTTTTTTTAAATTCATACCAATTTTGAACTACACGTTCCGATATACAAAGTGAAAATATTCACGGAATAAATATTGATTACCCTAAACGCCGTGTGGTCCCCGGCAGAGTAGAATAGGCCACCCTCGGTCTTACCGAGGTGTCGTAAAAGGCGACTAAGGTAAAGCTGCTGGCATGATCATCAGCACCCAGAGAAGGAAAACTCTGCATTTATATCAAAACCCTCGCCAACCCGTCTGCCAAGCGTGGTGAGTATGGCAATTACCCCTCATGTGATTGAGGGAGGCCCGTGCCCCAGCAGTGGGGACTTAAATGGGCTGACGATGATGACCCTAAAACTTATTGATTACCCTATTAAACCAGTTAATAAATGTTTGATATTAAAGCTTGTTAGCTTATTGGCCAGAAACAGCGCCAAGGATTCAATGTAGAACGATACAAAAAACATTTCAAAGAGATTTCATAGAAAGGATTCATTTCCTGCGCACTCCATACACAAAGGGTGGAATAAAACACATACAAAGAGATATTTGTTTATAAGTCTCGGCTTCCACTTTGCTTGCGGTCAAAGGTGCGCTTTGGATTTCCTGTGCGAATCTTATGTTTTTCTTGAATAAACATAAACTCAGTTCTTACTCGAAACATCTAAAGTCGCCAATCGATTTTAATTAATAGTAGCTGTATGAGACATTTGTAAAAAAATATTGCTGAGAATGATTAAAGGAAAGTATTTATAGTGTTTTGAGATATTTGTATAATTATGTAATGATTTCCAGCCAAAGTGAGAACCAAACCTATCTATACTTCGCTAACAAGAGACCGGGGATGCAACGAAATTTTATAATCCCGAAAATAGCCCTAAAAATGTCAGGTCCCTGTGAAAAAAAACGAAACTACGCGGACGACGCCGCGGGCAAAAGCTAGTAATATAATATGTGTGTGCTTGTACATTGAGTATAATTATTTATCTTAAAATAACAAAACAAAACGAATGAATGGAACTCCTTGGTAAGGCCTGTTTTTTTTGAAAAATTATAATCTGGCCATCTTTAAGGCAAGAGTGAGCAGGCCTCTTCTAGGCAAACGCATTACATACTAGACCTCATCGTCACTTTTCATCAGGTGAGATTATGATCAAGCGTTATCCTATAGTTCATAAAAAACAGCTTAAGTTGATCGAATGATAGGTAATACAGGACGAACGCATGATTTAAAAACAATTGTCTGTCTGTTTCGCGATGTAGGTAGCGTCCGCTCCGCGTCTATTAAATATTATGTGGTATCGTTGGATGTGTGGCGATCTGTAAAGGCTCCAATAAGTCAGTACGACAAGCTCTTTATCCTTGGAAGTGTCTCAATGTCAATTTCGGCGTCAGATCAATGTATGTGATGTTGTTTAAAAAAAAAATGTTTTCAGTTCCCACCTTGGTGGCTATTGTTCTTGTTACCATGATTAAAAAGCCAACGATTACAGCTGTGGCCATCACTTTTCCCGGGCGGTTTGTCATTCTAATTTTGAGTATAAAGCCCCCACTCAAAGCATTCTAGTGAAAGAAAGAAAGGAAAAATTATTATTTTGGACATCACAACACTACATACGAGTACAACATTAATTACAAAAGAACAAACAAACAAAAAAAAAATTGATACAGAAAAAAAAAGAAAACAAAACAACGGAAAAACAAAATAATGAGTACAAATAACCAGGCAGTGCAAATAATATATTGTGTGTTGTGACCTCCAACATAAATGGCCCCCACTCAGCCTATGTCATGACCCTGAAAAAGATCATGACGCTGATTTTCAGTAGTGATGTGTTTTACCACTCAAGTCAATTTATTGTTTCATTTGAACAACACCAGAGTAATCGGCGGTAGACCAAGATGATTAGGCGACTATAGAAATAAAAAAAAATCTTTATCAATTTAGGTTACAGAGAAAGGTTATAAATAAAGAAGAAAGAAAGATCAACTCTTACGGTTGGGTTAATTGAGACGGCATCACATACATTGTCCGTGTCCCAAACTAAGGATTTCCCTTGTACTATGGAAACCAGGAATAACAACGGTACCACAAACACCCAGACCCAACAATTATAGGCCAGCCCTGGACTGGAAGTAGTTAAAAGAAAGATAATGAACTTTTGTCCTGAATTTATATACTAAGAGCTCATAAGTTTCAGTGGTGCACTTTTTTGAAGCATTTTAATTTAAAGCAACCAAATCTTATACTCGACAAAATATACAACGAAGAGCCTTTTTTTTTTGATTTCGCAGGGGGAATGCCTGCCGGCTCAAGAGATGAGCCGACTACCTTATGCATACCAGACCACCGGGGGTGGCCGGGTTATGTGGGGCATCATGGTTGAACAGTTGAATCCTCTCTACACGATATTCCCCGGGCGGATGTCCACCTACACGGCGGACTAGGCGGTTCCTCCCCCGGACGTGCCGGGAGAGGGGACAAGGACAGCCGGGAGAACTGAGCCGTCCCTATCGGGCAGCAAAGGGAGCCTGTGCAATGCTGGTGCTGGTGCCCCCGTACCACGCACCAGCGGGCTCCCTCCGCGGAGAGGGAAGAGACGCGCATCTGCTCGGCGTCTCCTCCCCCTCCTCACCCTTCTGAGCGTGCTAGCGAGGGAATCTCGCTCTCGCTCGCGCTCCGCCGCCTCCTTCGCTACCATGACGTGCTCGCAGAAGGCAGCGAAGGCCTTCCAGGCCTCATCGCCCCCAATTTAGAAAGTATTTTTTTTTATTTTGGAATATAATTTTTTCACATTTGCGTCACCGAAATGATGATTCCATCAAGCGTGATTGTGATCAAGCGTTAGCCTAGCTTAAAATAATCCGAGTAGCAAAGGTGGCCGTCAATCTAGCATATCCCTCTAGTCGTAGTTCGTCTTACTTGCTATTTTTTAGGGTTTGCCGTTTTTTGCCATTTGGCTACGGACCAAATGGCAAAAAACGGATCCCATTATAAATTTTTTGCCTCCCTTCCCTTATAGAAAAGTTGCAACGACTTGTATCTAACCTGTTTCAACACGTGCGTTAAGTAAGCAACTTTCCTCTGTTTCATGCAACCGAAATCACTCGACACAATTGTTGTGTCACTTTGACAAGTGACTCAAGTATAATTCAACTAGAGTCACATCACTAGCTAGCTTGGAGGTTAATCTGTCATCTGTCAACGAGAGAAGCCGTTAGCCTTTGAACTGTTTGTTAAAGGGACACCTCGGAAATTGACTGCGGCCAAAGATAACACCAACTTTAGGTTTTCAATTAAACTTAGTGGTTGAAAAGAATATATGTCTCGGTCTCACAAGAGTATTGCAATCCTATTTAAGGCATTATTTTGTAAATTAAAAAAAGGTTAAACATTTTTTGTTCCTTTTGAAATTTTACAGAATACTAACACGGATTCTGCGTCATACGCCAGAGATCCTTCACTCTCGACAAACATTCGTATGATGAACACTTGTGTTTGTATATTGTCTGGGTGTAATCATAGGTATGTATAAAAGTATAATATTTGTTCTTACTTCTGTTGTCTGATATCAGTAACATAAGTGCTACTTAGTACGTAATAAAATCAATGTGTAAGAATTATGATGTGTCGTATAAATTATTTTTTTATAAAAAAATGGAAAAAAGTATGTGACCAAAAGAAAATAACATTTCCAACCAGCGGTAGATTAAAAATTTACTATTCATAAGTATTCTGTACTTTTTTATATATATATTTAATGGGTTTGCACTTGACCTCATCTCACCTGATGGAAAGTGACAATAAGGTCTAAGATATAGCGTGCTTTACCCAGAAGAAGCCTATTGACTCTCGACTTAAAGACACCCAAATTGTAGCCATCTGAGAATACAGAAGCCGACAAGTTGTTCCATTTCTTAGCAATTCGAATTAAGAAAGATTAAGCAAAACGCTTAGTACTTAAAATTCAATCAAGAATTATTATATTTCTAGGTAGTTCTAATGGAACAGGATTTCAGTGTAGCTGGAGGTAAATTTAATTAAGTGCTTTTCCAGTGAAGTACTATCACAAACATTAACAAGTCGAACCAATGACACAATTAATGGAATTGCTCTGGTGGCTACATAAATTGCCAGTCATATTCGATTAGAATCACGGATACTTTAATCAAAGAGTGGATTCGTCCAATCTTTATCCAACGATAAATCTATTGTATAACGCAGTTATATGCTGTGTAAAATAAAAATCCGTTCTCTTAACTATACATCCAATCGTAAATTGTTAAGACCACCAATTCTGACAATTAGTGATATCACAACGCCATTTTGAATACCCTTAGTATTCAAAATGGCGTTGTGATTGTCAAAGCTGGTTCTAATGGTACAGCTTTACCTTGTTTAACGAGTGAATGAACGAATGATATTATAAACCTGAAAAAAACAGTACGTACAACCTGTGCGGATAAAGAATGGGATCAGAAATGGCGGCGCATCTATTTACTTCTCGCTCGCACACATTCTTTATCCGCACAGGTTGTACGTACTGTTTTTTTCAGGTTTATAATATCATTCGTTCATTCACTCGTTAAACAAGGTAAAGCTTTACCAGCCTTGGAAGAATACAATTGAGTTTACTACGAAAACAAAGTAACGAAGTAAATTATCCCGCGAATAGTTCCTCTTATAACTGTCAACTTGGTCGAATCCGCCCTTAGAAACACTACGTCAGAAGTGCTTTTGACATTGAAATGTAACCACAGCGCGATCTATGGAGGCGGTCGGACGTTTCTGTAGCCGCAGAATCGCCAGTCATAATCCAACATTTTGAGCTACGCCATTGTGTTAAGCTGAGAGAAATCCCCTGTCTGCCCGGTCCGCCGTTGTGAGAGGCTAATCCGTCATCTGTCAACGCGACAGGGCGGTGAGCAAACGTGCCCATTGCCACATATACTATTGCAATGGGCACGTTAAGTTTACTGTTTTAGAGATGGGAGCCATAGACATCTCGCTTACTTTTTTTTTATGCTAGAGGCGATAAACAAGCAAGCGAGTCACCTGTTGGAAAATAATCAACGCCGCCCATGAACATCCGCAAAATGAGAGAGATCGCTCATGTGTTGCCGGGCTTTTTAAAAAAGCGTACGCTCTCCTCTTGAAGGTTCCTAAGTTATAGCCGTCGGGAAATACTACCGCAGCCAAACAATTCCACAGAACTGAGTACGTGGTAGAAAGTTCCGTGAGAAAAGCACAGTACTAGACCTCCGTCGAGATGATTTGGATGGAATGACAATCACTTGTGTGTGATTCGATGTAAGAATTGAGCTGCAAGATGTAGATCAAACAGTTCCTCAGAGCACTCACCATGATAGATGTTATATCCCGTCGCAGTGCTTGAGATAACACTTAATAACGCCAATGGTCGTGGGTTCGATCCCCACCCTGGACAAACATTCGTGCGATGAACACTTGTGTTTGTTCAGAGTCTGGGTGTAATATATGTATTTAAGTATATATTTGTGTTCCTCTGTTGTCTGATATCCGTGACACAAGTGCTTAAGATACTTAGTACGGAATCAATCAACGTATGAGATGTTGGAGAATTATTATTATTATTATTTCTTATTAATACATAAAATGTAATAACATATAATATGCGCGAAGCAGTGTCTGTGCTGCTTCGGCTAGTGAAGGAACCTGTTAAAAGGTTTTTTTTTTGAATAGCTAGACAATTGGCCAATCTCACCTGATGTTAAGTGATGATGTGGCTGAGCTTGGATCATGTCGGTCTAGTAACATTCTATTCACACTTTACTTGAATAATTTCAGTTTAACTATTAATCAATTATATGCTCAAAGCAATCATAAGTTCAGTAGGACAATGTGTGTGATATCGTCTTATTTATTTTAATAAATAACTTTTGTGTTTAATTTTAAGTAAATATATTTATACCGATTTCTAATGCACGCTAGTTGTAAAGTTCGTTTTGCGGTGTTACCGCATGTCACACGAGAATGTGAGAAATGCCTAGGTTTTGTTAAGGCGACACCTTTTCGAAATTCTTCAAAAATCAATTTAATTTATTGCGGCAAATATGAAACATTAAAGAGCTTAAGAGTGATTTAAAAAAGTAAACAGTTGTTTGAGACATCCGCCTAAGTGGCCACTTTTAGCAATATGTAATAAAATTAAGGTTATATGTACCAAGATATTATACATAAAAAGTCTCAAACAACTGGAAATACTTTGTGACTTTTGTATTCGCTGCAATTGACAAACATTATTCAAACAATAATAGATTTTCAATTCGGGGGATGGATTCAAAATATCCACCACATGGAATCCAGTAATTAACAAGTGCAAACCCCGTGCTAGGCCGTTACTAACGCAAACAAACACCAATACTGTTAGTGTAGTGTGTCGGAGTATCTACACTGACAATTCATCTAGTGGCGAATCAATATCTGAAAATGTGAGGGTGTCCGAAGATTCACAGCCCGATCCCAGCAGACGATGCGGTGCACCGCCCAGTCCGCTTGTGACCACAGCTGCTATAACAGTAGTCAAAACGTTGAGCCAAATATGTGAGTACAAACATAAGTTTGTATCACATAATAAATTTAATGTTAATCCCCGCCTTAATTAATTATAGTTATAGTGCAACGCGAACATCTAAAAAAACTATTACTTGGCGGCGCTAGTTTCACGAGGTATCGCCTTAAGTCGGCGCCATGAATAAATTAGCTTACTTTTTTAAATAACCTAGCTCTAATGCAATTAACTTGCAGTCGCGATGCACAAAGAGTGCATTTAAAAAGTAATGGGCTTTAAAGTCATCAATTTACCATTTTTAATTCCAGCGGTGGAAATAGGGGGTATTAAGTTCTCCTGACGCCATTCCAGCGCTTTAGTCGCGGCATAGAACAGACACAAAAGGTCAACTCTACCTTATATTGATATCGAAGAGTTCGTTGACCAACGTGCTAGGCAATATATCGGATCGTGTCTTTCCCGCACACAAAAAAATCAATTTCAAAATTACTTTATTTGCATTGGCTTGTATACAGCTCTTACAAATCGTCATACATGGTAAATATAAATTCATCATCATCATCATTTCAGCCAATAGACGTCCACTGCTGGACATAGGCCTCCCCCAATGTTCTCCACACAGATCGGTCCTGTGCCGCCCGCATCCAATGGATTCCCGCGATCTTCACCAGATCGTCGGTCCACCTTGTGGGGGGCCTGCCACGGCTGCGACTTCCTGTACGTGGCCTCCACTCGAGGACCTTTCCGCCCCAACGGCCGTCTGTTCTCCTCGCTATGTGCCCTGCCCATTGCCACTTGAGGCATGCAATCCTTTGGGCTATGTCTGTAACCTTAGTTCAATATAAATATAAATTATAACTATTTATATTATAAATGTAACAAAACATTGTACTAAACGATGAATAAACATAATGAAAATCTAGCACCGGAATCAGAAAGTTGATTCTGATACGTTACACGTTCCAAATAGATTTATTTACATTATAACGTACAAACGAGCAGACGGCACCCCTGATGCCGAGTAATCACCGCGGCCCATGGACATATACAACACCCTAGGTATCACATATGCGTTGCCGACTCGTAAGGATAGAATAAACCCTTTTCTTGCAGGTCGTATCTCTTCGGAAACACCTCTCTCTTTGTCACACCGAACTACGCTGAGATTAATATACAAATAATTTATTTGTAAAACATAGGTGATATTACTGATGTTGTTGAGGAGTATTGTGACACTATGTCTTATCTTTCACGGACGTACGTAATCGTGGGCTTATCTGTGTTTTCTATTTAGGACGCGATACAGGCAACCGGCTGTCTATGTCGATATATTTTGTGGTCACGGACCGGGAATCTATATCACACGCACAAAAAATAATTGAACTCTAAAATCTACAAAGTTATTAAATCTTTAATCTAAGATAGCCGTAAGGAAAGTTGCGAGTCATACCCAGCACAAGTGTCTTAGACAACTTACTGGGTAGTCTCGGCCACATTTTTTAACGATGGGTATAGAAATAGATAGATACACTTTATTGCACATAATTTACAAATCTTAGCCTAAGTTATTATACTAAACAATGTAGGCGGTCTTATCGCTAAAAGCGATCTCTTCCAGACAACCTCAGGGTAGAGGAAAAGTATAGCGAAATAAATGTTTTCTTTACTATAATTTATCAAGAAGGGAATTAATTATGTGATACAACATTGTGTACTCGCATTGTGGTCATAACCACGAGCCCAACTCTCGTGCTTGTGATATTTTGAGAACATGGCGGATATCACCCGAAAACCATACCATACCATATCTATGTTTTAGTGATATATGTCGTATGAAAATAAATGTCACGAGCACGAGAATTGGTCTCCAGGGCTGCTGTAACGTAGCAGAAACGTCGACCTGATGGCGCAATCGGTAGTGACCCTGCCTCTTACGCCAAAGGTCGTGCGTTCGATCCCCACCCTGGACCAACATTCGTGCGATCAACACTTGTGTTTGTTCAGTGTCTGGGTGTAATATATGTATTTAAGTATATATTTGTATTCCTCTGTTGTCTGATATCTGTAACACAAGTGCTTTGCTACTTAGTACGGAATCAGGTCAACCTATGAGATGTTGTGAGAATTATTATTAAATAAAAATTAAATGGTAATTCAGTGGTTCAAAACGAGCCTTCCAATCGGGGGGACCACGTTCGCATCCGAACATGCCCCTCTGGATTTTTCAAATCTATGTGCGTATTTCTACCATTAGCTCGGCGGCAAGGGAATAAATCGTGAGCAAACTTGCACGTTTCTGATAGGTTTTGAAACGTGTATCCCTGATTCAGTTAGTCTGATTGGCCTGCTTGAGTTTTGTGAAGGGAAAGACGGCAGTCGCTTCATTGTAATTACCAAATAAACTCCTGAAATCAAGAATCATGGTCCAAGCGTACCCTGGGGTCCAGAGCGACAGCTTTGGACGCAACTGGGAATTATACGCCAAGATGAGAAGTTAAGGAATAAAATTAATTTTACAATATTCATCGTATAGAAATTTTTGATGAACACTGAGCTGAAATATTATTCAGACGCCTCATCAGTTTAATTGAAAACCCCGAGTACAATTATAATGATTAAAATAGAACTATAATTCATTTTGATTGAAAATTCGATAGCTTACAAACTGGCTTCAGTCAATGAAAATTTAAATTGGAAGCCTCACACAAAAACATTAATCGCAAATGGATATGTAATCATCTTTTGTTTCAGTTGAACTCATATGTGGTATTCCAAAAAAATGTATATATATTTATATAATCGAAACAATAATTACAGTGAAACTGTACAGAAATATTTACATTATTTACATAATAATATATATTTCTTTTTTTTAATAATTCTCACAACATCTCATACATTGACCTGATTCCAGTACTAAGTACCTTAAGCCCTTGTGTTACAGATATCAGGCAACAGAGGAACACAAATATATACTTAAATCATATATTACAAACTGACAAACACATGTTCATCGCCGATACGGTTATAGAACACGACCTTGTTAAAGGCAATCACACCATCAAAATAATCTATTCTCATAAATAGCTACATAACATGTACATTAGACCTGATTCCGTATAAGTACCTTAAGCCCTTGCGTTACAGATATCAGGCAACAGAGGAACACAAATATATACTTAAATACATATATTACACGCAGACACTGAACAAACACAAGTGTTCATCGCACGAATGTTTGTCCAGGGTGGGGATCGAACCCACGACCTTTGGCGTAAGAGGCAGGGTCACTACCAATTGCGCCACCTGGTCAGTCATATATAACATTCGGTAAGATACTAATTAAAAAACCACTAAGGTTTACTCTCAACTATCGAGTTTACAATATTATATATATTAATATGTCTGTACCGATAAGCCAGCAAAACTCTAAGTCATGCTCCAAGATCTGACACAAAGAAGCTTGAAAGTAGGCCTCACTATTAATAAAACAAAGACCAAAGTAATAACAAACAGATCCCGAGAAAAAATAGAAATAGATGAGGAAGAAATAGAATATGTACACTCTTACGTGTACTTAGGACAACTAATAGCATTCATTGATCAAATGGAACTAGAAATAGAAAGACGTGTTGCCAACGCATGGAAAAGACTATAGGTCCCTTAAGGAAGTAATGAAAGGTGAACAGTTCAACATCAAAATGAAAACAAAAATATTCAACATATGTATTTTACCCATTCTCACTTATGGATGCCAAACTTGGTCCAACACGCAGAAACAAGACCAAAAACTGATCATTATTGTCAAAGAGCCATAAAACGAAGCATGTTGGGTTATTCAAAAAGAGATAGAAAGAGAGCTACAGATATAAAACACATAACAAAGGTAGAAGACATTACCACAAAGACAAAAATTCTGAAATGGAAATAGGTGGGACACATACTGAGAGAAAACAAGAACAAATGGACAAAGGATATCACAGAATGGACCTTTAGATTCCAAACAAAACGAAAAAGAGTAAGACAAAGAAAACGATGGCCTGACGAGATCAAAAAAACAGCGGGGCCGATATGGAATAGAGTAGGCAAAAGTGCGAGAGGAATGGAGAGAGCTGGAAGAGGCCTTTGTGTCACAACGACACGTTGACACCTAAACCAACACCAATTTGATGTAATATTTATAATGTTAAAGTCAACGATAAAAGGCTATAATAAAAATATAGTGTGTGTAATCTATGTATAGTTGTTCATCTGTTCCCTCATAACTTCTAAACTATACTTTAAATTGGAATTCAAGACCAAAAAAACTACGACAGATACGTCAGTCAAATCTATCAATGTCACTTATGTCATTGTCAAATCAAGTTTTCAGGTATTTTCAACCTTTTTGTTATATGCTTATTTTCATAATATAGGCTGGCACAATTCATGATAACGATTTTCTCAAAAAATAGAAACTTTCATTACATCTTCATCTTCACCATCAGTCGGTCACTTGTAGAATAAAGTTTTACACCACTCCAGTAATTAATTCGTCCAGTTTTGTAAATGTTTCAGATTTAAGGCGTTACTTAGGCGAAATAACTCGTAAAGAAAATTGTCAAGTTATATTTTGACAAAGTGAACAGTCGAAGTCAGTCAAAGTCTCAGTCATCAATAAAACGGGCGCGTTATCGACCTACGGATTCAGCCGAGACTACTCTAAACGAAATCGCATGTTTTAAAGACTATTAGGTCCTTGCAAGTTCTTCACGTGACAACTCACTCAACACACAATAGCATTGTTTAAAACGATTAAAACTCAAAGATTCCTATATTCATATCCCAACTGATATACTAAATATGGTCTACACGGCAATTTGTCAATCTGTACTGATTTATTGTATTGGAGTATGGGGCTGCTCTTATAAAACCTTTTTCATGGAACTAGAGAGGGCACAGCGTGCCGTTCTTAAAATCATGTACAATAAACCATTCCGTTATCCTACAGACACACTATATAAAGACGCAAAAATTCTTCGTGTTAGGCAATTATACATTTGGCGTGTAAGCTGCGCCCAATATAACAAAATCACTTGTTTACACAACTATAAAGCCTTAATTGAAAAGCGTATTTTCAGGATTCCTCTACCTTTTTACCTTTTCCTATTGTTGTTTCATAAAGTTTCTTATTATTATTATTTCTTCTTACCAAAGTCGTTACTTTTATATGTAAAATAAACCGAAGCTACAAGATTTTAGTTAGATTTGTTAAACTGTAGTCACTTATTAGATACCTCGATACAGGCCTGTGAGCCTAGTGAAGTATCTATAGTCATTAAGAAATTGTATGCTCTATTATGTCAATAAAAAAATAATAATATTTAATATCCCTTTGCGGCACTTTACTGCACGAAACAACAACATCTCAGTTCAAATGTTATTAACACCTGAAGTGACACAAGCTCAATACCAGCTTTTCTACCAAACATTACGGATGATTAAGTTTTAATTAAAGTGTCTTTTATTTTATTTATTTATTCTTAGGGAAACAAACAATTACATAAAACTTAAAATAATTAAACAATAATAAAAATTTCTTGTATTTATTAAATATAAATTGTCTTGTATTTATGTAAATATAAGATAAGAAAATTACTTATATATATTATAGAATAAAAATTACCAATAAACATATTATGTCGGCGTATGTTTTTAAGAAATAGGTATATATTATTGTACGATAATTTTATTGCAGTGGCAACATTGTAATAGATTTTTTGGTCTTGAATTCCAGTTTTGCGTGGTTATTTGATACGGGCGAATATTTTAATGGCGATTACTTTCGGACCTAGGGAACCTGTTTACATACATTTCTTTAGGAAATTAAGGTACTTTTTTTTCATACAAAATAATTGAGCACGCAATGTATTGCATCCACTGGTAGTTAACGTTAATAACATCAATTAACGTAGACATAAGTATCTAAACGTCATACGAGTGTCATGACACTCATGTCACTTGTCATGTCAAACAAAGTTGGACGGCATACATTGCTGCTGGGTTGCACTTTAGAAAAATCATTACACCTAATTAACCACAAAATTTAATGAAATGATTATCTTATACGATTCGTAGGATCAGATATTATAGCTGGATTAATTATTCGCCCGTATAAAATACACACGCTGTAGTTATCATATTTGAACAAATGAGTTGTCGTTAAAAGCGTCTTGATTGTCTACTGGTTATAGGCGACATGCCGTCACGTCAAATTGACTACGCCTTCTAGGGGACTTAGAGTATGGAACTTAAAAAAAAAGATAAGTGGCAGAAATTTTCATTTAATTTAATCGTCTAAAGTAAGACAAAAAACTGTTGAATGTGGATCTGAATTTACTTCTGGTAAAGTCGAGGAGCAGGACGAGCGGACAGCCGCCATTTTAAAGTTAAATGTGATGTACCTACTTATATTGCGCACGTGGTGGCGTTATAATTCTAAGGCTTCAGTTGACTACAGTTCATTCCAATTTCCACCAAACGCCGCCATGTTTTCTTGCAAACTCAAACATTTAAACTAAGGCCCGTCTCAAGTACAAAGCTGATATTCTGAGTAATTAAATCTTAGTTGGTTCTCAAGTTATTTGATATGAAGGCGAAGCCGATCGAGCGCGTGTCGTGTGTTCTGTCGCACGCTCCGGCGGACACGACGCCGGGGAAAGGTAATTTGATGTGTGGGAACAGATTGACGAAATAGTGATCTGGAATTGGAATTAAGCAACAGTCGTATTTCAATTTAAATATGGGCCCAATGTTTTTGTTTTTTTTTTTATGTGATAGGTGGCAGACGAGCAGACAGATCACCTGATAAGCGATTGCCGCTACCCATGGTCACCCGCGACACAAGTGGAGTTACAAGTGCGCTGCCAACTTATAAACCTCCCCCTTCCCATCCGGATTGGGCCTCCGGTACCCTCACTCACGCAGCAAATTACAGCACAGTGCTGATTCACGCCAGTTAAGTGTGATGTGTATGAGAATTGCACAGAAATCGGGTGCATGGAGCCTTTCATGTCATGAAAATCGCAACTCAGACGGTACCAATTCTTCAGACAACAGTATCTCTCGCCATTTCGACCTATTGATAGTAAGTTTGGTGCACTCATATAAGGAACCGTTCACAGCTGACTTTTTTATATTGCATTAAATATGAGCTTGCAGCCCATCTGATGGAAAACGGTACCCGCCGCTCATAGACATCAACAAAGCCGGAGCACAATCATGCCGCCGCCTACCGTGAAAAAAAAACTCTTTTCAAACCTTGTTTAAAAAAGGACATGTCATAGCGAGCAGAGAACACCGCGGCTGGAAGCTCATTCCAAAGTCGATTCCAGGGAGATATTTGGTCGGTCCATTGGAGAGCATAATATTTACCAATAAAGGAATTTTAATTCCAGGAATAATAATGACAATCAAATAAAGACCGCTGTTATGCTATGAAATAAGATTTAGATTTATAATAAGAAAATAATAACATAAATTAAGTATACTTGTATAGTCATGAGCTTTAATTTGGGACCCACCCAAGGTTGAATTTCGTGTAGCAAACTTTCGCAATTAAGAGCTAATGTTTTAACGTGTCAAAGTCATAATATTTACCATCGACCACTTTACTTTTCTAGGGGCAACCGTGCAAAAACGTGAACATAAGCGAAGGCATACGTTTATTTCCGAGAAATTGTTACGAAATTACTATTTGTGACAATGTAATAGTAAACTATTTTCTTGACTGACAGTGACACGAGTGACACAATATATGTTCGTTATTAGAAAACCGTGATGATAGCTTGTTGCAAAGAGGTTATCGTTTCAAGGGTCATTTTAAGTCTTAACTTGAAATTCAACATTATTTGACTAAAGTTTCGACCTTATTGCATTATGAATTGCGAAATTTTGTGAGTTTCAATTGTAAAAGTCTGAAGCGTTCAACGGAGAGTGTGAGGCAATTGTGTAGTACAGCTGACATAATTGCTTTGCAAGAAACATGGCTTTCGCCGGACGAGGTACACATCCTGAGTAATATTGATAACGATTTTGGTAGTACGGGAACATCAGCAGTGGATACTACGGCTGGTATGTTAAGAGGGCGGCCGTACGGCGGAGTAGCACTACTCTGGAGGAAGAGTGTTTTTACGAACGTTTCAATTGTGCGTTGTGATAACCCGCGAGTGTGTGCTATTAAGGTAACCATGTGTCAAAGGTCATTTCTGGTGTTCAGTGCGTATTTGCCAACGGATTGCAGTGCTAATCTGGTGGAATTCACGGACATCTTCGGGTTGGTGAGCGCCATTATTTCCAATAACAATATCGAGACAGCTTTTGTGTTAGGCGATTTTAATGCGCATCCGGGGGAACCATTCTATAAAGAGTTAGAATGTCTTTGCCATGAATTGGAATGGACATGCGCTGACATAAAAATGTTGGGTATAGATTCGGATACCTACACCTTTATAAGTGAAGCGAACGGATCTAGACGCTGGCTCGATCATTGCGTAGTTACTATGTCTGCAATGGAAACTATCGTGGATACCTATGTAAAATATGATGTTGTTATGTGGTCTGATCACTTTCCTGTAGTAATGCAATGTAAGTTAGATAAAATTAAGGCTAAATTAGATACCACAAAGGATCGCTTTCATAGCAAAATAAGATGGGGGGATAGAAAACCTGACCAAATTATACTATATAATAAACTATGTAATAATAAATTAAAATTAATTGACTTCCCTAATGAATTATGTAAGTGTTGTGATTTTTACTGTAATAATTTGGACCATAAAAGTATTATTGACAATATGTATAATAACATTGTAAATGTTTTGTGCCAGGCAGCTTCTGATAGTTATGATCGGAATCCTGTTATTAAACATAAGAAACCGGTTATAGGTTGGACTAAACATGTGAGCAATGCTCATAGGGAGGCCAGGGAGAGGTTTTTGTTGTGGGTTGAGGTTGGCAAGCCACGGGAGGGTCCTGTCTGGAATGATATGCAAATGTCACGTAAGATTTTTAAGGCTCGGCTGCGATGGTGTCAGGATAATAAGGAGCAAATAAAAATGGACACTCTAGCGTCATATCACTCCAAGCAGGATTTTCGCAACTTTTGGAGGTCGACTAACGGGCTCAGCAGTAGACCGGGCTTGCCTACGAGTGTTAATAATATAATACGAGTGTGAATAAGCGACTCAAAAGACGTGGCCGACATGTTCAGGGAACAGTTATCCATGGCCTCGCCGTTGGGGTCATCGCAGTCCCGGTGTGAGGCGGGTGAAGGACGCAATATAGGTACTCGATTCATGGCTAAGGAGGTAGGAAAGGTCATAGCATCAATGTCACGCGGAAAGTCCCCAGGTCACGATGACCTGAGCATTGAGCATCTTAAATATGCTGGTACTCACCTGCCGAGAGTTTTGGCGATGTTCTACTCCTTGTGTGTAGTGCACTCATACTTACCTGAGCAGATGATGAGGACTGTGGTGGTGCCAATCGCGAAAAATAAAACGGGTGATATAAGTGATAAAAACAACTATAGACCCATATCGCTGGCTACTGTGATTGCTAAGGTGCTTGACGGTTTGCTTAACACTCAGTTGGATAAATACCTACGGATTCATGACAATCAATTTGGCTTTAAGTCTGGTCTCTCCACAGAAACTGCTGTACTGAGTTTAAAGCAAACCGTCAAGTACTATACCGATAGAAATACGCCTGTCCATGCATGTTTCCTCGATCTGTCGAGGGCGTTCGACCTGGTCAATTATGACATTCTTTGGCAAAAACTGTATAGTTCATCAGTGCCTGGGGAGCTTGTACGTATCTTTAAATATTGGTACCAAAACCAGATCAACGTTGTTCGATGGTCAGGGTCCTATTCGGATCCGTACAGGTTGGAGTGCGGGGTGAGACAGGGGGGGCTGACCTCGCCTAAGCTCTTCAACCTCTACGTGAATGCGCTCATTGAGGAGCTCAGCAGCACACATATCGGGTGCCATATTGGAGGCGTCTGCCTGAATAATATTAGTTATGCTGACGATATGGTGTTGCTGAGCGCCTCTGTGGGTGGCTTGAGGAGGCTGCTTGGCATTTGTGAAAAGTACGCAGTTGAACACGGCCTGTTGTACAACGCCAAAAAAAGTGAGTACATGGTCTTTCAAGCCCGAGGTAGACACCTAGGAAATGTACCCGAAATTAAGCTCGATGGGTCTCCTCTAAATAGAGTTGAGAAGTTTAAATATCTTGGTCATTGGGTAACCTCGGGTTTGAAAGATGATGTAGACATTGAAAGGGAGCGTAGGGCCTTGTCTGTCCGAGCTAATATGATAGCACGCAGATTTGCTCGTTGTACGAGGGGCGTCAAGATTACCCTTTTCAGGGCGTTTTGTACGTCCTTCTACACGTGCAGTCTGTGGCTTGATTATACGCAGAAGCAGTACAATGCCTTGCGTGTGCAGTACAACAATGCGCTCAGGATGCTGTTGGGGCTTCCCCGCTTCTGCAGCGCATCGGGGATGTTCGCCGACGCGCGTGTGGACTGCTTCTACGCAACCATGCGCAAGCGGTGCACATCCCTGGTGCGCCGGGTGCGGGCCAGCCGGAACGGCATCCTGACTGCATTCGCCGAGCGCTACGACAGTCAGTACCTGAACCATTGCAGCATGGTTCATGTACGGACTGACGTAAGAATACTTTTCTGATGCTGTGTGCGTGTGTATGTATTTAATAATAACAAATATCTATGTGTGTAATGTAATTTATTTTAATTTTAATTTGATTTGATGTTATTTTAATTGTATATGATCCGTGTTGGTCGAAATAAAAATGTTTTCATTATGAATGTTCTAACGACATTTAACGGAAATGGGTCCCAAATTTAAGCCCGTGACTGTACAAAGAATCAAATACATGTACCAGAACCCTTGGACCCTTTTTATAGTCCATAATCTTTGTTTCAAATTTATTAAAATCTGTGTTTATTTATCCTTCCAATCGGATCAAATATATGTTTGCGCTGAATAAACCTTTTTTGAGTTCAATCTGTCAAAGTCATTCTAGATTGGCTCGGCCAGATATCGGATGTTTGGCGAAGCCCCAACGTCTGTCCTACCTGTATGCCGGGAATCGGATATAAAAATAGTGAGCTGAAATTTCAAAAATTGTGAAAAAGAGGTGAACCGTGAAAGGTAAATCCTGCAGATAGCAGCATCGCTTGTAGGTAATCCCAAAACATAAAACGCTTACGCGATGTAATCGACGCCTAGCGCCATCTATTGGTATAAAGTGGGACTAATGTCCTGAAACAAAGTAAGGGCAGGCCAGTAGTAAATCACAAAGATCTTGACACATAGATAGATGGACAACGAATTGATCCTATAAAGGCTCCGTCTTTTTGCTTTTGAGATTCAGAACCCTAAAAGTGACAAGAAAGTAACGTAAAATTAATTACGTCAAATTTCATTTTGAATTAAAATTAATTTGCCGCTTACAATCACGTGCCTTATTTATTATATATAACATGTCATGTACATATAACAGATCTTAAAATAAAATAATAAATTTCGTAACTGTTTACAGTATCCTAAAATGAAAGAGGAATATTTAAACAAAAATGAAGGATGAGATGAAAGATATTTACAAAAGAGTGTAGTCTGCCCGCCGCTCGTCGTGCCCAGAATGCTGGCAGCGTTACCTCTTTGAATAGCCAGCCCTATGCGTTGGCCGGGGTAGCTGCCAGGGGGGTCGCCAATTGGTTTGCTATTTTCTATTAATAATATGTATTATTAAGTTACCTATACATACATGTAAAACATTCAGGAAGGTAGAGTGTGATGTAAACTTTGATATAAACAAACTATAAATTCATAGGCGCAAAATCGCGCGTCCAAAACAGAAGCACTCACAAACAAATAAAATAGCGTTAGCCTAAGCAAATTAGATACAAATTCCAATAACATTTACGAAATTTCGAAATTGATATCTAGATAATGTTACAGTTTTATCAATCATATTGATATCACGATCACAATTTTTTTGGTCCTTCAGGGAGATTACTACCGACCCGGGGTGCAAATGAGTCCACTATGGACCATACATAGCCAATGGAGGTCGGTTGACTAACGTAGGGCTATCCGGTCTAATAAGGGATAAAAATTCATGAATATCCATGGGCGGCGGCAATCGCTTACCATCAGATGATCCGTCGGCTCGACTGGCAGACGAGCAGATTTTATCACACCACCTATCACATAAAAAATAATACTAATATGACTGACCGGATGGCGCAATTGGTAGTGACCCTGCCTCTTACGCCAAAGGTCGTCGGTTCGATCCCCACCCTGGACAAACATTCGTGCGATGAACACTTGTGTTTGTTCGGTGTCCGGGTGTAATATATGTATTTAAGTATATATTTGTGTTCCTCTGTTGTCTGATATCTGTAACACAAGTGCTTAAGCTACTTAGTACGGAATCAGGTCAACGTATGTGATGTTGAGAGAATTAAAAAAAAAATACAGAACAAACATTGAATTGACCTCAGTACCACGATCTTCTTACATTATTGAAAGGTATTCGATATCCGCGAATCCGATATTCGATTTAATCAAAACCAGGGACGCGTATAATATTTGATATATCTGAGATATTTGATGGCTTGTAGCGTGTCAAGGTCAGACGCAAGTCAATTCATTGTAATTACCAGCCTACCCGAATCCTGGATCATGGTCCAAGCATAAAGCATTTTTGACAGCTGTCAAATCGGAAGACATTCGATGTTAATGTTGACAATTTATAGGTAGATTATACATGAATAGGGTTGGGATTTGGAAGCAGGTTTATAATATCCTCCAACCGATTTCGGCTACGGCGACCAATCTCAGCGATCAGCCACGTACGCAGGATATATTATAGTGCTCAAGTGTGTGCGCAAACACAAGTGCACTCTCTATTCCCTTACCCTCATATTCCGAAGGGTTACCAGAGTGACACGACCGGAGAGGGGTCGGGCGCAGGACCAACAGCGTAACGTGCTTTCCGAGTCACGGGGGTACAAGACCGCCAACTTCCATCAAAAGCAGCAGGAAGCATGTTATTTAAGTATTAAACATACTTTTCATATAAAGACGAAAATGTGACTCTGTCGTTTTGTATGGGGAGTCAAAAAATATTTCGACGCATTTCTAAAAGTCGTTGAACAATTGTTTTTTAAAATGGTTAGTAAAAAACGTGATTAAGGGGTTGTAAATGTTTACCGATACATCGTGTACCTACTATATAATGGAGTATGGAGTTGTATTTGATTTTAGATTCATTCAAATACTTCAATAACAAGTAAAAAAAATTGCATGCTGTTATACAGTTAAGTGTGTGCTCTAGTTCACGGTACAAGATCATTTGTTAGCACATTTACTGCAAATAAAGAACTTTGAACTTTTGTATTTTGAAAGCTAAATAGCTTTCAAAATACAACTCCAGTAATTTGAAATCCCCGTTGGTCTAGTGGTTTAAGTAAGTACCGGCCCGTGATCTTGGTGTCATGGGTAGGATTCTCGAGTCGAGCAAAGATATGTTTCGAATTTTTCAAACATAGCTCGGATTTGTGATCACCAATCAGCATTAGGCACGCGTTGTGATTAAGCCTAATTCTATCATAGTAGCGATGACTTGATTTCTGTGATGGAGGCCTTTGCCCTGCAGTGCAGTGCATATACTGTCCATATAGGCTCTAGTACCTATTAGAAAATTTAGTCGCGTATGTATTCATATGTAGAAAAGGTGGACCGACGATCCGGTGAAGATCGCGGGAATCCATTGGATGCGGGCGGCACAGGACCGATCTGTGTGGAGAACATTGGGGGAGGCCTATGTCCAGCAGTGGACGTCTATTGGCTGAAATGATGATGATGATGATGATGTCTTCATAATAGTAAACATAATTTGGTCATCTTTATTCATACTTTATATATATAGTAGATTGTCCGTAGAGGTTTTATTCAGGAAAGCCAAACTTGTGAGCACACTGTGTCAGAGTAGAGATTTGAATTTCTGAATATTCTCATGTTGTCAGATATTCGCATAAATTGACTCCCGGCACGTTACTATTTTTTTATGCTAGTGGTGGACCAACTAGCAAGCGAGTCACCTGATGGAAAGTAATCAACGCCGCCCATGAACATCCGCGAAATCAGAGAGATCGCTAATGTTACTGCTAGCTGTAAATGCTCAAATACTTTTTTGATCTAGTGCCCTTGTCCACTAAAATATGAAAGGCTTTACATATAATCTCATTTAAACTTTATACAATAAAGTAAACAATGTGAGAAGAAAGTAGGTAGAAATTCAACACGATTCTTTTTGCAAATTAGATCAACAAAAAGTGTGATTTTTTTTTATATGTTGTGGCATACCGGATAGCAGGACTCGGGCTCTGAAGCGACAGCTTGGGACGCAACCGGAAAATAACGCTGAGATGGCGATGATGACAACAAACAAGACTGCGGCTCGCCTGATGGTAAGCGATTATGGATTATGGACGTTTGCAACTCCAGAGGACCTGTATACGCGCTGCCAACCCCTTAAAAACCTTAACACTCATTTCTCAAAGAGCCTCACGCTATATTCCCGCGGGAAAACATCTGCAGCTCATTCCACAGGTGGAGCGTCCGCGGGAGGAAATTTCTCTAGAACCGCTTGTACCTAAATATTTATAAAGAATTTTAAATGTGAGTATGTCGGTATATGTGTGTTCAATGTGCGTGCGTGTGTATACCTAACAGATCCCTATTAGATTTTTTTTTGCAAAAATGAGTTATCTTTGATCAAAGCATGAATCGTGACACGTACATATATGATACCAGCCTTCTACAGTGCGGAAATTAGATTCTACCAGATAAATAGGTACCTACATAGAAAGTTACATCTTCACTAAACAAAGTCAATATGTGTATTGCCTGTTTTCACCTTCACCTGTCTGTGGACAGGTACAGTATTTATGCATTCGGGCCTCAAATGTTTGTCATTGAGGCCGAAAGCATAGCCGAACTTTTGTACGCGAGCGTCTCTAGGGATCGTCCGTTTTGACTAGCATATTTTGAGAAGCAACAAAACCCTCGTTCTATTCTATGCTGAGGTTGTGCGAGGCAATTTCAGACCTCTTGCGCAGTATAAAATTATCTAGAAATTAATAAAGATCTAGTAATGTGATGCCTAACTTAAGTTGTGTATTTTGTGCAATAAAAGATATACTTTCTGTCTAATACAGTAAAGCTGGAAATTATTGCTACTTTTGATGATTTCAATAGCATGCTATTTTTCTTTGTTAATATTCTTAGTTTAATTGTACTAATGCTATGCTAATATAAATTAGCGTACTGTCAAGAATTATAGTGCTAATACTATTAATAATCTATCATCATCATCATCATCAGCAACCCACTCGTCCACTGCTGGACATAGGTCTCCCCTAATGCACGCCACTGCTCCCGATTTTCGGCCACTCTCATCCAGCCCACACCAGCCAGCTTTCGAATGTCATCATCCCATCTTGTCGCAGGGCGTCCTACACTACGCTTACCGAGTCGCGGTCTCCACTCAAGGACTTTACGGCTCCAACGGCTGTCAGTTCTGCGACTAATATGACCAGCCCACTGCCACTTCAGTTTGCTAATTCGGTGGGCTATGTCGAATAATCTATGAATATGTGTAACAAATAAATAAATAAATATTTCACAACATCACATATTGTGTACGTACATTGATCTGACTTCAAGATAGGTAGCTCAAGCACACTGTAGTCAGAACCGATAGCGGAATTACAAATATATAACATAATATTTTTGTTTTATAAATCCATACTTATAATAAATATAAACCCACCCACACCCACTCAGACCAATACAAAAGACATGATCATGCACACAAATGTTTGTACTGTGCGGGGATCGAACCGGCAACCCGTGCACCAGAGGCAGCGTTCACCACCACAGATGTTTCGATCAGTTGGTGGGTTGCCTATAAATATTTCACAAGATCGCATACCTTATGATCTGAATCCGCTCAAGCACCTGTTACGGATATAAGAACCAACAGAAGATTTACAATTATATACATTTAATAATTTTCTTTTGTAAATACGTACTTATAATAGATAGAAAACACCCAACTTTGAATGTAACACAGGGTGTATCAGTAACATTTACATCCCCTTAACCACCTCATCTGCCAAGCGTGGTGAGTATGGCAATTACCCCTCATGTGATTGAGGGAGGCCCGTGCCCCAGCAGTGGGGACTTAATGGGCTGACGATGATGATCATGATGAACCACCTCATACGGTATGTCTATTTTTGCTGTATAATGAATAATTATCCAAAAATACCGGCTCACGGTCACTTCCCTTACTATGTTACCATTGTATAGACAATGGTATTTTCCATAGATATTTTCCAAGCGAGCGGAGCGAGCGAGAAAATGTTTTCTTATTAATTACCAGTTTATTAGCAATCGGAGCGTCTACGAGGGCAAATAAATCTTCGCCCGCAGTATTGGTGGGATAGCTGGGATAGTTTGCGTTATGTCTGCCGAATTTCGCGGAGAAACTGATGACTGACCGGATGGCGCAATTGGTAGTGACCCTGCCTCTTACGTCCAAGGTCGTGGGTTCGATCCCCACCCTGGACAAACATTCGTGCGATGAATACTTGTGTTTGTTCGGTGTCTGGGTGTAATATATGTATTTAAGTATATATTCGTGTTCCTCTGTTGTCTGATATCTGCAACACAAGTGCTTAAGCTACTTAGTACGGAATCAGGTCAACGTATGAGATGTTGTGAGAATTATTATTATTATAAAACTGAAAGTTTTGAATGCCAATATCATAGTATAAATTCATAGTATTAAGTGAATAATTATGAAATTACTACTACACACACAAGCAAAACCTGTTTATAAACGCACGTAAGAAACATTTTTTTAATGTGATAGGTGGCCGACGAGCAGACGGATCACCTGATGTAAAGCGATTGCCGCCGCCATGGACACCCGCGACACCAATGGAGTCACAAGTGCGCTGCCAACTTTGAAACCCATCTTTCTCTCGATTGGGCCTCCGGTACTTTCACTCACGAAGCGAAACACAGCACAGTGATGCTTCACGCCAGTTTTATGATAGGCCGTGGTATCACTCCGGTCGAGCTGGCCCATTTATGCCGAAGCGTGGGAGCCATCCCACGGTCAATATTAGATCGTTAAAGTTGTTTTATTTCTGTATTTATCTATCAATCTATCTAACACACTGAGCAATAGTTTGAGTTTTCCCACGCTCTAATATCAACCTCATCATCGTCATCATCATCAGCCCATTTAAGTCCCCACTGCTGGTGCAGGGACCTCCCTCAATCACATGAGGGGTAATTGCCATACTCACCACGCTTGGCAGACGGGTTGGCGAGGGTTTTGTTATAAATGCAGAGTTTTCCTTCTCTGGGTGCTGATGATCATGCCAGCAGCTTTACCTTAGTCGCCTTTTACGACACCTCGGTAAGAGTGAGGGTGGCCTATTCTACTCTGCCGGGGACCACACGGCCAACCTCAGCTTAGACCTTTGGAGACCAACTGAATCATGGCTACCATTACTTTGGAGTTCAAAAGTCTTCTCACTAATTTATATCATACTCTGATGCTTAGAAACTAAAAAAATGCGTTGAGTGGACGCTAGTAGGGAGTAAAATATTATTTTTACTGCTAATGAGTAAGGTCGTTAGTAAAGGGAACTTGGCCCTAGCTTTACGCGGTCATAAACAGGGGTATTGAATGTGGTACGTTTACCTATGAAAGTGGTGCTATTGCAAGGGGTGACCTTTTATACATCGATCAAGAAAATTCCTCGAGAGCATTATGAAAAGAAACATCATGTTCTAAAGAACTAAATTAGTAAAAAAAAAACACCATCCCATAGTAAAGTTATAGGTAAAACCTGCTTTTTGTCTATGGTACCGGGTACCGGAAAATAAATAAGCAAGAATTTATTCATTAATTCTGATAACCATTAAAATGAGTAGGTAGTTCTTTATTTCTTTCTTTCTTATCCATTATTGAAAAGTCAAGGCATCAAAAATCATCGTCATCAACATCGTCAGCCCATTTAAGTCCCCACTGCTGGGGCACGGGCCTCCATCAATCACATGAGGGGTAATTGCCATACTCACCACGCTTGGCAGACGGGTTGGCGAGGGTTTTGATATAAATGCAGAGTTTTCCTTCTCTGGGTGCTGATGATCATGCCAGCTTTACCTTAATCGCCTTTTACGACACCACGGTAAGAGTGAGGGTGGCCTATTCTACTCTGCCGGGGACCACACGGCTACAACAATATCAAAATATAACTTGCCAACTAATTTTATAATCGCAGTTAGGTGAATATTTGTTGGCGTTGTTCTAGGTACTTTAAAAAACAGTACAGTTACTACAATAACCATTTTCCATAATTTAGGGAAATTTATTGTGACTGGTAACTTAATTAGGATTTTTATGCTGTTACTAAGTACGTAGTACTAACTCGAAAAACCTAATTTGTGCTTCAAATGCGAGGTAACAGCAGTTGGGAAACTATCATTCTAGTCTTGTTATAATTCAATGCTATGAAAATACAACTTAGTATTGGATAATCTAACAGCGGCTATAATTCCGGCACTTCCGCTGCGTCCTTCCTCTGTACTAGAAAAAGTGATCCACTGATTGATACAATTTGTAGATAGTAGATTTGGCCTTATGTTTTCATTAGTTTAATGCCCTCAAAAAGTTTCTGATACGATAAGAAGTATGATGTATTTTGTTTCTTTTCATGTTTAATGAATCAATCTTTGTACAGATTGAGTCGCTTCTGAACGTATACATTATTTTCTAATAGTCTTCAGGTATCTAACCTAAGCTGTTATTTTTTTTTACATTATAGCGGACAAACGAGCAGACGGCACACCTGATGGAAAGTGATCACCGCCGCCCATGGACATATATTAATTTAGTAGACATTGCTCCCAGCGATAAGACCGCCTAAATTGTACATTGTATCTCTGTATACCTGGCTTTTAAGTTTTGTATGTTGTGTAATAAAGAGTATCTTCTATCTATTAAGCCTACCGATTAAATAGGGAAGTCAAGACACGACCTCGTCTATGTTGTAACTTGCTTTGAGCTACGATCTCACCGCTACATTAAGATAAGAGGTGGGCTGACCCCCGGCGCTATGTTTATACGCACCGACTACTTGGCCGAGAGCTTTATCTTCCTTATTTACTTGGTATGTGTGATCAAGCCTTCAGAGACAGTAGCCAAACAAGCGACAAAGTGCCTACATTCATTTTGTCTAACTGCGGCGGTGCGTATATTATTCTAAGACACTTTTATTAATATTTGATAATACCATTAACAAGATGTTTAATACATACTCGTAATCATGATGATGATGAGATGTTGGAGTGTATACAACGAAATTAATACACCTGCTGATATCTTTTGTGATTCGCGATCCAAATTTAGACGTAATTTGTCTGATGCCTTGTTGTCAACCAAGGAATCAGCCAAATTATGAAAGAATCTAAGTTATTATTACAGTTTATTTTTAATTGTAACATTATATAATCATTATTATCATTATCATTATTATTCCTATTTTAATTTATTTCAAATTTAAGTTAATCTAAATTCTTATTCAATTAGTATGTACAGTATGTTAAATAGTCAATGTTGTGTACGCCTATAATGGGCATATATATAAGAACTGATAACTCAGTAGTCAGTCAGTAGTTCGTTCACGAGAAAGTTGGCAATCAGGGGCGGGTCAATTATTTTATTGAATAATACAATGAAATTTAAAGAACGTAAAGATATTGTCTCACTCTCAGTTCAGTGAACTATTGAGTTAGCGTGTGCAGAGCTGGAGCGGCATGTCATTGTCTGTGTGTATAGGCCCCCAAATGGGAATTTTACCATGTTTGAATCCATTATGGAAGAAGTTTTAAGCAAAATATGTTCATCTAATAAAAAAGTAGTTGTTTGTGGAGATTTTAATATCAACTTTTTAGATAACTCAGATTTAAAGAGATTCAGAAACCTAACTCACAGAACTCTGTTAGGTTTCTGAATCTCTTTAAATCATTTAATTTACATCATCTTTTCAACGAACCCACGCGAGTCACACCCACCTCAGCTACTTGTTTAGATAACATATTTTGTAACTGTGAAGTTATGGACAAGTCCATAATAAATTTTATCAATTCTGACCATAGTGGTCAAATGACTGTGTTTGAGCACCGTCATGCCCCTTCTTCATATAGTTTTGTATGTAGACCAATCACTGAAAACCGTATAAATAAAGACCGTATAAAAGAGGTTATTTGAATTGTATGATATTAAGGCCAACTCTAATGACCCAACGACATTAGAATATGTTAAGAAATATTCAAAGCTATTTAAAAAAGTATGCGCAGTGGCCAAATCAAATTACTTTAAAAATAAGATAATGAAAGCTAGTAAAAAAAGATGGAAAATTATAAATAAAGAGACTTGCAAAAACAAAACACAACACAGCAAGCTCTCTCTTAAAATTGATGGCAAATCTATTGATACAGACTCGGAAGTGGCAAACACATTTGAGTCATTCTTTTCAAACATTCCAGTCACTGCCACTAAAACATTAAATTCGAACCCGCATCTCGCTGCTTCTCTCATCAAGTCGCATGTAGATGAGAGCACCACATCTTTTAGATTTAGTCATGTAAACTCAGAGATTATTATTAAAACATTAAAAGATTTAAATATTAAAAAGACTGAGGATGCATGGGGAATTTCGATAGATATAATAAAAAATATAATACACTCTATCGCACCCCACTTAGCTATAATATTTAACGAATGTGTCGACGAGGGTCAATTTCCAAATAAGATGAAAATTAGTAAAATCATACCTTTATTCAAATCTGGAGAAAGGAGTGACCCGTTTAACTTAGGCCAATATCCATATTGCCAGCACTCAGTAAAATATTCGAAAAAATTATATTTACTCAACTTTTATCTCATTTTAATATTAATAAATTACTGCATGAAAAACAGTTTGGATTTACTAAAGGAAAATCCACTACTGATGCAGGAGTGGCTCTTATCAAACATGTTTTTGATGCGTGGGAGAAAAAGCAGGATGCAATAGGTGTTTTCTGTGATTTGTCGAAAGCATTTGATTGCGTTAATCATGAAACACTATTGATGAAGTTACGGCATTACGGTGTATTGAATAACGCACTTGATGTGATTCAATCTTATTTGTCTGATAGGATTCAAAGGGTTAATGTTAATGGAATCGACTTTTCTGGCGCTCCTCTATTAATGGGAGTGCCCCAAGGCTCAATATTGGGGCCTTTGTTGTTCTTAATATACGTAAATGACCTTCCATACTTTACGAAAGATCTATGTGAGATAGTGTTATTTGCTGACGACACTTCCTTGATTTTTAAGGTTGATAGATATAAAAAATCAATTGACGACGTAAATGATACTCTCTCACAGGTATTGCACTGGTTTACAACCAACAATTTACTTCTTAACTCAAAGAAAACTAAATGTGTAAAATTCACCATGCCAAATGTAAGGCAAGTCGATACAAGTATTAAGATGAACAATGAATCTATTCAAATCATTAATTCCACAGTTTTTCTTGGTATAACTATAAATGCAAAATTGCAGTGGAGTCCCCATATTGCTGCCTTGGCAGGAAGACTAAGTTCCGCTGCATATGCAGTAAGAAAAATTAGGCGTCTGACTGATATCGAAACGGCAAGACTGGTCTATTTCAGCTATTTCCACAGTGTGATGTCTTATGGTCTACTGTTGTGGGGGTCTGCTGCTGACATACAAACTATTTTTGTATTACAGAAAAGGGCCATCCGCGCTATATACAGCCTTAGATCACGTGACTCACTTAGGGAAATATTTAAAGAAATAAATATTTTAACCGTGGCTTCCCAATTTATCCTCGACTGTATTATGTATGTACGTAAGAACTTGCACACTTTTCCAAAAAAGTCCGATAGTCATAGTCTTAACACCAGAAATAAACATAGGCTTGCCGTCCCGGTCCTCAGACTTCATAAAATCGGTAATTCGTTTGTTGGCTTAAGTATTAAGATATTTAATAAGCTACCACAAAATGTCATTCACCTATCACTTGATAAGTTTAAGTCTCATATTAAAGCCTGCCTAATGAAGAAAGGAAACTATAGTGTACAAGACTATTTAAATGATAAGGATTCTTGGTCAAGTTAATTGATTAATATTTTGAGTTGTTATTCATAGTAGTCTATTAACTTTCATAATTGTATTTTTTTTTCTCGATTAAAACTCTGTAACATAATCAATATTTGAAAAGAGTAACTACTGAGTTTCTTGCTGGTGTCTTCTCAGTAGAAATCTACATTCCGAACCAGCGGTAGATATTATGTACCTATTTTGACATTCATAAGTGTTCTGTGTGGACCTAAATTGAATAAAGATTTTTTTATCTTTATCTTTATCTTTAACTACTATTACTTTAATTTATATTTTTTTACGTGTTTTGTATATATGCTGTTGGTGTACCTTTTTTAGGGTTCCGTAGCCAAAATGGCAAAAACGGAACCCTTATAGTTTCGTCATGTCCGTCTGTCCGTCTGTCCGTCTGTCACAGCCGATTTACTCGGAAACTATAAGTACTACAGTGATGAAATTTGATGGGAATATGTGTTGTATGAACCGCTACAAAAATATGATACTAAATAGTAAAAAAAAGAATTGGGGGTGGGGCCCCCCATACATGTAACTGAGGGATGAAATTTTTTTTTTCGATGTACATACCCGTGTGGGGTATCAATGGAAAGGTCTTTTAAAATGATATAAAGTTTTCTAAAAAACATTTTTCTTAAAGTGAACGGTTTTTGAGATATCAGCTCTCAAAGTCGTAAAAAGTATGTCCCCCCCCCCTCTATTTTTATAACTACGGGGTATAAAATTCTAAAAAAAATAGAGGTGATGCATGCTAATTAACTCTTTCAATGATTTTTGGTTTGATCAAAGTATCTCTTATAGTTTAAGTTATTGTGCTTACACTGAAAACGATGGCTGAACCTTATAAGATAGATCAAAAAATATACTACAGTATTGTACACCTTTAAAAATCCGCGATGATATAAAATCTTTATGATGTATATTTGCTGCTACGGAACCCTTTGTGCGCGAGCCCGACTCGCACTTGGCCGGTTTTTTAAATAAATAAATAAATAATCTGCGATGGTTCTGGCATATGTATCATAAAGAACACACTCGTTAGTCCGGAAAAACTGTTATGGGAGAGATTGCATACGCTAAAAGACCAATCGGAAGGCCTAAGCTACGCTGGGAAGATTTCGTAAAGCGTGCCAGCCTTTGTAATTTCATCTAATTGGTTTGGAACAGCTCGCTGCCGAACGTTTGCGTTGGAGACGCACTGTATCGGATGGAGTCGGCAAGCACGATGTGACCTGGCTGGCCTATCTACCTAATGCACTTGTGACTCCACTGGTGTCGCGGGTGTCCATGGGCGGCGGCAATTGCTTACCATCAGGTAATCCGTCTGTTCGTCTGACTACCTATTATATAAAAAAAAATGCAATGCAACCCCAGTGGCAACAGTGCCCGGTTTATGTGTGGTACTTCTTCTTCTTAAAGTGCCTCTCCGACTAGCGAAGGTTGGCCGTCAATCTAGCATATTCTTCTCGGTCTCTAGTGAGGCGAAACAGCTCGGCGGCGCTCGCGATCCCCGTCCACTCCCGGATGTTACGCAGCCATGACTTTTTCCTCCGACCCACACGTCTCTTACCAGCTACTTTCCCCGTCATAATAAGTTAATAAGTTGCTGTGTGGTCCCCGGCAGAGTAGAATAGGCCACCCTCACTCTTTCCGAGGTGTCGTAAAAGGCGACTAAGGTAAAGCTGCTGGCATGATTATCAGCACCCGGAGAAGGAAAACTCTGCATTTATATCTAAACCCTCGCCAACCCGTCTGCCAAGCGTGGTGAGTATGGCAACTACCCCTCATGAGATTGAGGGAGGCCCGTGCCCTAGCAGTGGGGACTAAAAAGATGATGACGATGAATAAGTTGCAACAACTCGTATGTATCGTGTCTTAACACATGTCTTAAGTAGGCAACTTTCCTCTGCTTGATGGTCGATAAGAGTTCACGTTTCTGGTGCACGGAGAACTTCAACATTTGTCACTTTTTGAGTCCAGCTAATGGCAAGCATCCGTCGATAAGCCCACATTTCGAATGCCTCGATACGCTTTCTGATGTCTTCTTTGATCGTCCAAGCTTCGCATCTGTATAAAAGAACAGCCCAGACATAGCAACGGAGCATCCTGATGTACAGGGAAAGTTTCAGATTGCGATTACAGAGAACACGTTTCATTCAGTGCAGTACACGCGGACGCAAAATCCACTCCCGCATCGGGCTATACAGTCAGGGGCGTAGTGGCCATGTTACATCCCGTGATGCTACTTAAATCATTTATCATAGATGTTGAGGTTTAGCCTCATATATCTGTAATACATACTCGTATAAACAATATATACCTATTTATTTATACCAGTTCATTAGATATTTGTGCCAATAAATAGGTTCACTGACATTGCTAGACTTTTTAGATTAACCCGCTTTCGTATATATCTAATTGATCTATCATAACTTGAAGACTTTCTTCGTAATCCAATTGAGTCTTCAAGGTTTAAAACTTCCAAGTCAAACCACTTAAGTTAACATATAACATTATGATTCTGTTCTTCATCAAACAAAGTATCCAAACAAATTAATATCGCTTCACCAAATCTAAGGCAATGTAAATAAAGTATAATGAACAAACCACAAGTCAGCGAACTCATTTGTTGATCTTTCGCCTCATGCAGCCAATGCGTGTTCTTACAAACAAACAGAAACAGCTGGTGTCGGTTCAGCAATAACCATTTCAAGCAATTGTACACCTTATACAACCCACATGTACGTATATTATCGGTCGCCGCCTGGTCTATTTCTGCTGCTACAAACGTTGCGACTCGGCCATGGGAAACTCCATTTATTATCATTGAAAGGGGTTTGGCAATTTTTCTACGAATCATCAAACAGAGGCGGCCATGTACGAAATATTATGAAATCGATAGATCTTATCAAAATACATCGAAATATAAAATATCTTGAGACGAAACCTTGTAAAGCGTCAGGTTTTCGAGTTATACGCTAACAAAGCTACATCGGAGTCAGATCAATGTATGTGATGTTGTGTGACATTATAGCGGACAAACGAGCAGACGGCACACCTGATGGAAAGTGATCACCGCCGCCCATGGACATCTGCTACACCTGAGGTATCACTACTAATATATTAATATTTATTATTTAAAAAAAAAGATGTGTTTTTTTAATTATTTCACATCTTCGAAAACCTGACACATTACAAGGTTGTAACTAATAACATTTCCAATTTATTTTAATGTTAGCTAACAATGCGACCACACTCAGAAGGCACTTCATTGACATTGACAGGGGGCGTTGTACAGTAAACAACAGAAGTAGCTGCAGTGATCCTAATAATAAGAATCGTTGGTTGTATCGTTTTTAACTCTGCTATTGTGTGTCGAGTGCGTTGTCTCGTGACAACTTGCTTGGACCTAATAGAGTCTTAAAACCCGCGATTGCTTTTAGAGTGATATCCGCTGAATCCGTAGGTCGATAAAACGTAAAACACCGGCGTTTTATTGAGTGACTGTGACTTTGACTGACTTCGACTGTTGACTACCTACTTATTCTCAATAAGTTACTTGACATTGGCGAATATCTTCGGGTAGAGCCATAATAATAAAAAAAGTAGCTGCACATATTTCGCAGTTTGTAGTTCTTATTCCGTGGAGCGTAAGAGCGAACAGTGTGCATCAACTTTTGCTGTTGCTGTACAACATTTTCCCTACAGGATTAGTTCCGAATTTTCCCACGTGCCAAATAACCGTGGAGCGACTATATCGGTTTTTGAAAGTTTATCCTTGGCCGCTAGTTTAAGAAAAATCAAACAGTAGTGGGCCAAAATTCCCAAACCCCTTTGCCTACTTAAGACGTGATAGGTTTGCGAGTACAAAACCCAATAAACCGTTTCTAAGCAGTGAATACACACAATTAGGAATCTTTTTGTTGATTCTACGATACATTAGTTTGAAGAGATAATTTGAAAGTTTTGCGTATCACGACTGTGTTGTACTACTAAGAGCGAAGTTTATCAAGTTTTCAAGCAACAGTAATTGCACCTTTACAGTGCTTTAACCGCTGAGTGACGGTTATTCATGTTCACCACAAAAACACAGCGTTTACGCTAACCGACGAAGGTAGTTTAACGTCTCTTAACTGAGGATTTTTTTGTTGTAAATCGAAAATGGAAGAAAACAAAGAGTGGCAAGGTGGCCTACTACATAGCCGTTGAGTTTTGGTCGTTTTCCTCTAGATGGCGCTAGCACTGGTTTGCCGACTAATGCCTCTATCTCTCTATAATATTTTTTCAATTTTTAAGTATTTTTATTTGAATTTTATTGTAATAATTTATCTGGATTTATTTTATTATGTATGTATTCTCAATTAATTTTAATTTAGTGTACTCTGATTTATGATATTTAAGGTATTTTTTAGGGGACTAGAAACATGTACTAACATAGTTTGTAAGGTAATATTGTTACTAACACCTATGGACTTTATTTAATTGTATTAGTTTAGATATTTGTAATGAAATAATTAAAATTGACTTATTGACAAATAGAATTAGAAAAATTTAAAAGCATTATAATATATTACAGTAACCGACAATTAATGACAGTCACCGACAGTAACCGTGATTCGCAGATCGTGAAAGACAGTCACTTGCGGTTGCCGACAATCAGTCAATTCATTCTTCTTCTTCTTTCAAATACTGTTTTAAGCAGTCGTTAGAACGCTGTTGATAATCTGTAAGCCTAAAGTTTACTAGCAATAGCGACGCGATAGCGTGGAGATAGGTAGCGTATAAGTTAACTAGATAAAGACTAAAATAAAAAAATGCCTTTATTTTTATTTTTATTGCTAAGATATAATTTAGGTAATTTTCCTTTCAAGAAATTCTTTGATCGAGCCTCACTTATTCCAATATTTATAGTGTACTAAGTATTATTCTAAGCTATTGCTGAAAATAGTAAAATAGTAAAAAAAACAATTGTAAAGCTTTCATAATACTAGGATTTATTTAATTTCGATATAATTTTATTTATGTAGGTCTATTATTGTCTGTTCTCGGAATGAAGCCGAATATTTTTATTAAAGTAGGTTATGTTCCTGCCATGCGTGCGGCGCTGTCGAGGACACGGCACAGCACACCCTGGCGGAGTGTGTGTCGTGGTCTCTGCAGCGTGATGCGCTGGTCGCGAAGGTCGGCCAGGACCTCTCGCTCCCTAGCATAGTGAGAGCTATGCTAGCGAGCGAGGTGGTCTGGAAGGCCTTTGCTGACTATTGCGAGCACGTAATGGCAGCGAAGGAGGCGGCGGAGCGCGAGCGCGAAGCAAATCCTCTCGCTCCGCGCTCCGAAGGGCAAGGAGGGGTAGGAGACGCCGAACAGATGCGCGTCTCGCTCCTCCGCAGAGGGAGCCCGCTGGCGCATGGTGGGGGGTCGCCGGTATTGCACGGGCTCCCTCAGCAGCCCGGTAGGGACGGCTCAGTTTTCCCGGCCGTCCCTACCCCCTCTCCCGGCCAGCAAGCCGGGGGAGGAACCGCGTGGCCCGCCGTGTAGGCGGGCACCGCCCGGGGAGGGTCGTGGCGTCCGTATGGGTGATAGGTTCGTCCTACAGCCCACGACGCCTCCCCATTTAAGGGCGATGAAGGAAAACCGCTGGGGTATAGTCGGTATCCCTCTAGCCGGCTTCTCGTTAGGAGAAGCCCCTACCAGAGGAGAGCCCGACATAACCCTCCTGCTCCCCAGCAGGAGGGTATGCATAAGGCGCCGCCACTAGGCGGGGACGTCGGCCATTGCACTTCGGGCCGGTGGCATCCCCAGCGAGAAGGAAAAAAAAAAGTATTATGTTTGTCAGTGGGTGAAGGCACAGAGAACGGCTGAAAAAAAGATAGATGGATTATCTGACGAGTAACAGGAACATATCAAAGATCTGGGAAAAGGGCAAGGGGAAGATGATGATGAAGTAATATGTTACATTTAATAATAACAATATTGTCCTCCAAACCGTCATTTCAATCATGGCGGCCAATCTCGGCGATCAGCAATCGACGCAGGACATTTATAGTGCATAAGTGTTTGCGCAGACACATGAGCAATTTCTATTCTCTTGCCCTCATATTTCGATGAGACAACAGTGTGACCGGGCTCGGTTACCGGTCGTGCCAAAATGTGTAAAAGATAAAGATAAAGATAAAGATATTTATTTACCAAAACATGTGTAAAGACATATTACAACAGAGCATAATATGGGTTGGTACAATTTATTTAGTTTCAACATGTCCTGCCAACTTTGGCGTGTAAAATTTAAATTAAACATAGATAACTAATTGATAAGTACTTCAAATCATAAAATTAAATTTCCAATATTGTTACTTAATTGTTCAAATCATAAACATACAAGCGTCCATAGGATTCAGTCAAAATTTATCATTAAAAAAATCATCTACACTGTAATAGCATTTCTCAGTAAGAATTTGCTTAAGTTTCTTTTTAAAGATATTTTTATTTTGTAATTTTAAATATTCAGGAAGCTTGTTATAGATAAGGGGTGCCATACATGGGAAACTTTTTCTCAGTAATTTGGTTTTGGCAGGTTGTAGGCACAAACGGTTTCCATTTCGACGGTTACGTACAACTACATCACATACACGAGGAAATAGGTGTGCATTACTTTTGACAAACAAAGCTACCTCAATTATATATAATGACGGAAGTGTCAGAATTCTGTGCTTTGTAAACATTGGTTTGCAGCTGTCCGTCATTTGAAGACCAAACATTGCTCGAATACACCGTTTTTGTGTTTTAAAGACTGTGTCTTTATTTGTCGAATTACCCCAAAAAATTATTCCGTATCTTAAACGAGATTCAACCAGACCATAATAAGCAGACATTAATGCGTCAGTGTTAACTGTAGATGACAGTTTATACAAAGCGAATGAAAGCGTACTAATCTTTTTGCATAGTTCGTCAGTGTGCCTTTTCCAATTTAGTTTTTTATCTATTTGGATACCTAAGAAACGAGCATTATCAACTTCGCTAATTACATTGCCTTTATATGAGACTTTAGTATTGGAAGGGGTATCACATCTTTGACTGAAATGCATAATGTGTGTTTTGTCAATATTAATTTTTAAATTATTATTATTTAACCAGATAATTATTGATTCTAAAGATTTATTTATGTCAAATTGATAAGATTTTATGTCAGTACATTGAATAGTGATAGTGCTGTCGTCAGCGAATAGTGTCATTGGTTGGTTTGTAGATTGAGGTAAGTCATTAATATATATTATGAATAGTAGGGGTCCCAAGACGCTACCTTGCGGAACTCCATACTTCACTACGCGCTCTTTTGAAGAAAACGTTTCCTCATTTTTAGTTTTTATATTTATTTTGGTTATTTCCGTTTTTTGGTAACGGTTACTTAAATAAGATTTTATTAAACTTAATATATTGCCTCTAATTCCGTATGCGTCGAGTTTGTCAATTAAAATTTTATGATCAACGTAGTCAAAAGCTTGACTCATATCACAATATAGCGCACATACTGGTTTTGTCTTGTCTACTTGAGCAATCACATTCTTATAAAAGTCAAAAATAGCCATATTTATTGTTTTATTTTGTCGAAAACCTTTTTGTTCCGAGCATAATATGTCATTTTTCTCTAAATAATCATTTAATTCGTTATAGTAATATTTCTCAAAAATTTTTGAGAATATAGAAATAAGGGCAATGGGCCTATAAAATTCCATTGATTCCTTATCATTCTTTTTGAATAAAGGTTTCACTATAGTGATTTTAAGTTCGTTGGGAAAGATGCCTTCTTGTATACTTAAATTTATAATAAAACTAAGGTGATGACATATATACTCATTAACACATTTAATTATTTTAGTAGCAATACCATCATGTCCTACACTATTTGTGTCTTTCAGACCTTTAATAATTTCAAATATTTGAGTTGGAGAACATGGTGCCATAAACATGGAGTTCACTTGTTTGTTACATCTCTGTGTTACGTTATTACCATATCCGTGCAAAGGTTGAATCTTATCAATGAAGTAATTATTGAATGACTCAGCTATCACTTTTGTGTCAGTTATATAATCATCATCAACCTTGATTCTTGAAATAGATTGTTTAGGTATATGAATTTTTGTACTATTTATAATTTGCCACGTCATTTTAGATTTGTTTTTTGAAGTTTTAATATTATAATTATTTTGTGCTCGCTTTGTTAAGGATATTATGTTTTTAAATAGTTTGACATAATTTTTATATTTTAATTTGTTTTCATTAGATGGATTTAGTCTAGATTTCCAGAGAAGATGTCTTTTTTTTTTTACTGCACATTTTCAAACCACGAGAGATCCATTTCGTTGATCTAGTTACTTTTATAGTTATTTGTTTAAATTGAAAACACAGATTATAAAAAAGACTGAAATCCTCCATAAAAGTACGATATGCTAAATTTGGATCGACACAGTCGTACACTTCTGAAAAAGACAATTGACTTATGCACATATTAAACTTATTTATGTTCTCGATACTAAAATCGCGTATTGTTTTGCGCCAGTAATTGAATTTAGGTAATTTCTTGACAGGTAATTCGATCAATTGGGCTGTATGGTCAGACAAGCCAAGTTCCAACACCTCAGTCTTACAGTTTCTTTTGAAATCATGGACAAAATTGTCAATACAAGAATTGCTAGCAAGCCTGGTCGGTTGTTCGATGGCCAGCTTCATGTTATAATTTAACAATAAGCATTCCAGTTCAAGGGTTAAACTATTTTTCTTTAAAATGTCAATATTAAAATCACCGGCAATAATAATATTATTACATTTTATACTTGAGATATACTTTAAAAGCTTTTCTAATTTATTAAAAAAAATATTCAAGTATTTCGGGTCAGGAACTCGATACAAACATACAATTATAATTTTATAGTCAATTAATTCTATAGCGCAACATTCGAAAATATTCACTAAAGATATCTTTTTAATTTCAACCAATTCTCTAAACTTATAATCCTTTCTAACTAATATACAGGCACCTCCTCTTTTACTATTCGTTCTACAAAAACACTCTGCTAGTACATAATTAGGTAGATGTAGCATAGTTTCGTATCCTGCCATCATAAAATGTTCGGTGATACAGAGAACGTCAACGCTTTTTTTTCTATCCACCAACTTCTGTAGATTAACCATTAGGGCATCGGACTTGCTGAATAACCCTGCGATATTTTGGTGAAGAATGTTCAGTGTTTTACTTTCGAAAAAACAATGTTTCCACATCATTAGCTGCTACGTTATCATAGGTCGCTTGAACCTCTGGATTGTGACTATTTTCGACGTTATACATTAAATCATACAAGTCACTAAATAGGGTTTGAATGCTGGTAAGGTTCGAGCTGGGGGATGCGTAAATGACGTAGACGAGACGTTTTTTGGTTTTAAGAGATCTATTTTTAGAAAAGTTTACAATAGAAAATATCACTTTGTTTGTTATTAGTAACGTGTGGCTCCTCCGGGGTCCGCCGACCGAATGTGTGCAGACAGGCGCGCGCCGCAGGCACCGTAGGCTCCTTAAACCGGTCGCGCGTCGTATATCCATCCGTAGCTATATGTATGTAGGTGCTGTGCGTTAACATGCTCCCGCCCTTGGAACATTCTGTTCCAATATTGGTAGTGGGCAGAGCCGGTTGAAGGCTCTTCTCATAGTTCCCGATGAAGTCTGGACGTCGGCCACCCGATTGACACCATCGCCGCCGGGGAAGACAGCTGTCACTCGACCCAGCAGCCATCTGTTGGGTGGTAGGCGATCTTCCTTGATAAGAACCATCTCGCCTATTCGTGGTTGTCCCCCATCCTTGCGCCATTTGCTTCGCTTCTGCAATTCTGAAACGTACTCCATATAATAACGGTTCCAGAAGTGAGTTTTCAGTAGTTGGGTCCTGGCATATCTCGTGAGACTGTTGATGTGACCATCATGTACCTGGGGAGCAGGCGACATCGTTAATGTACGACCAATCAAAAAATGCGCAGGAGATAGTGGGATTAGATCTGAAGGATCATTTGAAAGTGGAGTTAGAGGTCTAGAATTTAATATAGCTTCAATTTCGACTAGCACTGAATTTAATTCCTCATAAGTAAGATGCGTCGTTGATAAGACTCTTCGCAAATGATGCTTGATTGATTTTACTGACCCTTCGGCTAAGCCATTAAAATGGGGACTATATGCTGGGCTAAATTTGAAAATAATTCCCTTTTCAGCTGTATATGAAATTATGTTATTGCAATTGTTCTTTATAAATTTAGAAATTTCATTAAATGCGCCAACGAAGTTCGTGCCATTATCTGAGAATATTATAGCAGGCTTGCCTCTGCGAGCAATGAATCTGTTCAGCGCTGACAGATAACCTTGTGTAGTTAAGTCGGTGACAAGCTCGATATGTACTGCACGAACTGCCAAACAAACGAATATACATATATATGATTTTCGAATTCTACATCCGCGCCCCTTCCTGTCAGCTATCAGAACTGGTCCCGCGTAATCCACAGCTGTATTACTGAATGGATAATCTGAGTGCAGCCTCTCCGCAGGCAGATTACCCATGATTGGTTGATAAGTTTTACCTGCGAATCTGCAACATTGTAAGCAATTTCGTGTTGTTTTTCGAGTTAGATTACGTCCGTTAACTATCCAAAATTTATGTCTTAGATTCGCCAGCAACAGCTGTGGACCTGCATGCAATAATGTTATGTGATAGTGTTGTACGAGCAATTTTGTAACATGATGAGAAGCGTGCAACAAAATTGGATGTTTTGTATTTAAATCATAATTGGAATTAGATAATCGCCCCCCGACTCTTATTAAATGGGTCTCATCAATGAAGGGATTCAAACTCAATAGATGATCTTTAGAAGGCAAGGATTGACCTTTACTCATTAGTGAATATTGTTTACAAAACATATCTTGCTGCACTATCCTACAAAGTGTTTGTGTAGCGTGTTCAAGTTCCGAGGTCGTTAATGGACCCGTGAGTTTATTCTTTGGATGTTTACAATTATATTGGAATCTATTTAAAATGGCTGTAATGCGTTGTAATTTTCTGTAATTTGAATATTTATTTGTGAAATCATTTTCATGTGGTTCGATCGCTGATATGTGACATTGGTACTTTGTTTCTGGTAAATCTTTAATATGTATGTTTTGAGGTTGTGTAGGTATTGAAATTTCCTCTTGATGAAGGAAATGAGGACCTCCCCACCACAAAGTGGAATTCTTAAGTTGGCAAGCATTTAAGCCTCGCGATCCTATGTCGGCGGGGTTGTTTCCTGTGGGAACATAGTTCCATGAAGAAGGTTCAGAGTTTTGTGTAATTTCTGTTATTCTATTGTATACAAATTGTTTGAGTTTAATTTTACTGCATGTTTTGATCCAACTAAGTACAAATTGTTGAATCACACCAAAAGTTTTCGAGTTTTCGACTTTCGTACATAAATGAGTAGCTAGCAGGGCTCCTAATAATTCGAGTCTAGGTGTTGTAAGCTTTTGTTTCAATGGGGCCACCCTGCTTTTCGCAAATATTAAATGAACTGTGACGTTACCATTATTTGAAACGGAGCGTATGTATACGCATGCTGAGTATGCCTTAATTGAAGCATCGCAAAATGTATGTAACTCGACCCTTACTGGTTTATCACTCATTACATAACGAGGTATTTTAATATGATTCAACTCAGGTAGGTATTGAATAAAGTATTTCCACTGAGATTGAATCTCGGCAGGTAACGTTTCGTCCCATGCAATACCTTTTGCCCAAAGTGTTTGCAGTATCAACTTGGCATGTAGCAAACAAGGATTAATGAGACCTAATGGGTCGAAGACTTGTGCAATTGAAGCCAAGATAGAACGTTTGCTCATTTGTGATATTTGTTCGTGTGACTGTGATGATGCGAATAATAATGTATCCTCCTTGCAAGCCCATTTTAATCCTAACGTTTTTGTGTGTTCATTTTTACTCAAATTTACTAAATTGTCGTTATTTTCACCTACGATATCATTAAGTATGTGTGGAATGTTTGAATGCCATTTGCGTAAATGAAAATGAGCTCCCTTTAATTCTTGGATTACTCCCTTGCATATTTGGATTAAATCTGTTTCGTTAGAGTGACCTGTGACTAAATCATCAGCATAGAAATCGTGTAGGATTGTTTCACCAACACGTTTGTGTACGCAGTCACGGCCCAGTTGTATTAAACATCGAAATGCTAAAAATGGTGATGCAGACATTCCATACGTGATCGTGTTCAATTTATACTGTTTGATTTCTTGTGAAGGATCAGGTCGCCATAGAATCTGCTGCAAGCTGCGTTGACCTTCGGTAATTAATATTTGACGATACATTTTTTCGATGTCAGGCAGTTGCAACAAACTTATGCTGGCGAAATCTGATCAATATGGTGACTAAGTCATCTTGTATCGTAGGACCTGTGTGTTGTATGTCATTTAGTGACTTGCCAGTACTAGTGACTAGGCTTGCGTCGAAGACGGTTCTCAAACGCGTGCTCAAACTGTCTTCCCGCAACACCCCATGATGTGGTAAAAAGTATGAAACTTCAGTGTCTTTAGGATTTGTGTTTTCGGTCATGTGACCTAGCAACTCGTATTCGTTCATGAATGATATGTAATTATGTTTGAATGTAGGATTGCGTTTGAATTTGCGTTCTAATGCTTGAAACCTCATTAGAGCTTGGTTATGAGAGTCTCCTAGACAACTAGGAGATTCCTTTAGTGGTATGGTTACCATGAATCTGCCGTCTGGCTGACGGACAGTTGAATTTGTAAAAAATGCTTCGCACTCACTCTCACCTATTGAGGAGGATTGTTGAGTGGTGCCTATCGACTCCAATTTGAAAAACTGATCTAGCTTTGCTTCGAGCTCAGTGTCATGTATGAAATTGCAATGGACTGTATTTTGTGCATGTGTTGAGTTTCCTACATAGCCAGAAACTATCCAACCAAGCATTGTTTCAGCCAGGATTGGTTTGTTTTTACCTAACGGTATTCGTTTATTAGATAAAACCTGCCAAAACAGGTCAGCGCCGAGCAACATCTGGACCTCAGACGGAGAATTGAATTGTGGATCCGCGAGGTGGATGTGTGGCGGTATTTTGAAATGATCAGTGTTGATCTTAGTGGTAGGTATTAACTGTGTTATACGTGGGACAACAAAACAGTTAATTTTTGCGGTATAACCGCTATTTGAGAGTGACGAGATATTTACATCACATCTCTTTAATATATTTGAACTTTGATTATTTAACCCTTGAACGGCTATTGATGTGTGTGTGTATGGAATGTTTAATTGTTTTTGTAAATCTTCTACAATGAAACTGCTTGTGCTACCGTTGTCTAGTAATGCTCTAATTTTGTGTAGTTGACCAAATTTATCTTTGATATGAATTTGGACAGTGGAAAGTAATACCTGCCCTGTATGCATAGTTGAAAGAGTAATGTTTTGGTTATTTGAATGATTTGTTTGTTGTAAGTTTGATCTGGTCGGGGTTTGTTCTTGCAAAGCAGGTAGTACTACGCAATCTGTTTGTGACTGCGTTTTGGGTTGAGTTATTTGTTTGTTTTCTAAATGTAACATTGTATTGTGTCTGCGAGAACATAATTTGCATGCCCCATATGTGCATCGTTTTTCGTCGTGACCACTACGTAAGCAATTAATGCATAAATTTAATTGTTTGACCCTTTCTATTCGCTTCTCGATTGGTAACAGTTTGAATCTCATACAATAATAGATTGAATGCGACATTTTGCAGATAGGGCATGGAAACTGTGTTTTGTTTGTTGATGTTGGATTGGCTATAAATGATCTTGGTCTTACGTGAGTAATGTCACTGTGCCTGCGCTGTTGTTTGTGTTTTTCTTCCATTGTCTCCAGCAAGTCAGCCCGATTTTTCAAAAAGCTATTGAAATCTTTGAGAGTTGGCATTTCCGTGATTGTGTTCCGTGATGTCTCCCAATCACGGATTGTGGACAGGTCTAACTTGTTGGAAACAATATGTATGATGAGTATGTCCCAATGCTCTGTAGGAATGCTTAGTGATTTTAATGCTCGTAAATTTTTTGTAACTACGTCTATGGTATTACGCAAGGCCCTTGCGGATTCCTTGGTAATGGGATCAATACTAAATAATGTTTGAACATGGTTGTTAATTAAAATACGATTGTTGTTAAATCTGTTACATAAAAGATCCCATGCAATAATATAATTATCTGAAGAAAAATCTAATGATTGTATGATTAGGGCTGCACTATCTCGCAAAGAGGCACGTAAGTAGTGAAATTTTTGTATGTTTGGTATGGAGGAGTTTTCGTGAATAAGTGATATGTATGTGTCGCGGTATTCTAGCCAGTCCTGATAACGGCCAGTGAAAAGTGGTAAATTGATTGTGGGTAATTTAATGTTTGGTGTAGGACTTGCCACATTCGAGCCTGTCACAGACTCGAGATCATTGCTCCCAGAAGCATGGCCGCCGCCCGCTGCATGCCTGCTCAGCAGGTCCTGCGCCGCCGCAATTGCGCTGAAGTAGCTACTTTCGAAGTTCTGGCGTTCGGCAAAGTCGTCATCTGGAATTGCATTAGTGTTTTCTATTTGAGTTTGATTTACATCAAAATCATCGTATAAAACTTGAATTTTGGCAAGGCGTGTATTTAATTCATGAATTTGTAAACTAGATAATTCTTTGCAAGGTAGAAGTGGATCAAGGTACGTTTTGAAAATAGTTAATTTAGATTTGTGAGATCCTCTGACCCTTATCAGGGATTTAAGGTCTTCAGCCATTATAAAAGATGAATGAAAGAGAGAGACGAAGCGAAGGGAGATTAGAAATGAATTAAGTTCAAATTGACCAGCTAATAGTGAAAAAATGAATAAATATTAATTTAGTGATCGTGAAATTAATAAAAAGGTTTATGGAACGATACTTAAAATGAGAAATGAAGTGAAATGAAGCAGAAAGAAGCTATAAGAAGCGTGCACGCCTGCGCCACGTGCGCATGCGCTGCCTATTTGACCTTGCCCGCGCACGAGGTCATGCGCGCCCTGGCCGATCCACGCGCTCGCCGCGCACGGGATAGGTATTTACTGGAATGTGAAAGAAACTGCCCTGGATAATTCTTGTAAATAAAAATGCATCTATTGGAAAGTTGGTTGAAATTTGCTAGTTAAATCTAGAACCTCTGAATTTAAATTGAAGTCTCTGGAATATTAACTTGAATACGAGATAAGAAAGAATAGGTTATTTGATACCAAAATGTGACATGAAAGATACTTAGGCAAGTAAGAAAAGCAATTTACGATAGGGTTTGAAAATTTGGTAAAAAATGGTTTTTAGTGAAAATAAAAACTGATTCGAAAATGGAATGAAAAATGGAATACTGGAATAGAAAATAAGAACTGCGCTTTGATTGGAACGAACTCACGAATATGTCCTGCTGGCCCCCTTTTCAGGGTTTTGATGGTCTGGTCTTCCGCGACTGGATTTGGCGGTCGTGTCCGCCTTTGGTTCCTTGACTGGATTATTATGGTTGACCTCTGCGCCCGCGCCCACGACCTTACCGCGTGGTCCCCACGTTGCGACCTCACCGATGCGTCCTTGGTTCGCCTCGCTGTTTTGCGCTCCCAAAGCGCATCCGGCTCGAAATCTTGGTAAGGTTCGAGCTGGGGGATGCGTAAATGACGTAGACGAGACGTTTTTTGGTTTTAAGAGATCTATTTTTAGAAAAGTTTACAATAGAAAATATCACTTTGTTTGTTATTAGTAACGTGTGGCTCCTCCGGGGTCCGCCGACCGAATGTGTGCAGACAGGCGCGCGCCGCAGGCACCGTAGGCTCCTTAAACCGGTCGCGCGTCGTATATCCATCCGTAGCTATATGTATGTAGGTGCTGTGCGTTAACAAATGCCATAATTATTTACAAAACCAAATTTTTTATTAAACATGCTGTAATTATATTCCAAATGTTGATTAGAGTCCAGTAGATATGCATGCTCGTGAGTCATTACATCCAGAGAGAGTCTACTCTCTCTGGAATCATTTAATAATCTATTATTAAATGATTCAATTCGCCAGTTGAACATGTTGTATACATTTCCGTATTTATAAGTAGGGAGGCATAATATTACATTAGTATGCTTTATCTTCTGCAAGGTACTACGGATGTAGTAAATAAGATCAAAATAATCTCTTGTTGTTCTAAAATCTTGCTCTCCAATCATTATGACGCAATAGTCACTCATAGTATAATCCAACACCTTTTTTTCAATATTCATCAATAAAGATTTAGCGTCGCAATTTGGATATAAATAGTGACACAATGAACAATTTTTCAAAGTAGTCTGTGCGATATCTAATATTTTATTCGATTTATTGGTGCTTAATAAGCATACTTTTTTAGAACATTCAATCTGTTGCGATAAGTTTGACATCTCAGTCTTTCTACTATTGATCTCACCATCTATTTTTTTATTTTTTTCTATTGTATTATCTGTCTGTGTTTGTATGTCGTACGTATTTTTATTAAGAGCTTTTTTCTTGGGTGTATTTGATTTTTGTTTTTTAATCGGGCTGACGGCAACTTTTTTATATAGATCATTTTTTGTACTTAACTCATCATTCAATTTTTTTAACTTATTATTTTCCAATGATAGTGATTCTATTTCTACGTGAGCACTATTTAATTGATTAGTAAGATATTCAATCTGTTTCTTGTATTTACCAATGAGCTCACTGCTGTCTTCGTTTGATAAGTCCGGTAGACTACTAGTAGTGTCATCTAACGTCGAAACGTTGAACGATTTGTCTTTGGAGTCCGATTGCGTACGAGTGCGACGAAATGTTATGTTCTCCAAGAAATTCATATTAGTACTCTTAGAGAAACAACGAAAAATATTTCAACGGACTGGGCCGGGTTTGAACTCGGGGTAAACCGTTCAAGTCGTCCGCAAAACTAGTACCTCGCGCCACTAGGCTAATCGGTCAAGTAGCTTTTTGGTTGAAATTTCGCTTTACATCTAAGTCCTTTGCAAGGATGTCTTCTATAAATTTTTTGTAGAGGTAGAGTTCTAAATACATAAACAAAGTTACCCTGTTATACGGTCACAAACACAATCTGCTTAAATTTTTGCTCACTATTTTTGTTACTTTTCGTATCAAATCTCACTTGTATTTTGAAGATTATACTATCAAAGGATATTTCACTGCTTAGCAAATATTTTTAAAACGAAGTTTTGTTCGTTTATTCACTTTAAACTATTAAAAATTATTTTTATATTCGGAGTAAACGACTCTGACTGTGCACTCTTGGACGGTGGCCTGTATTTTCTGTTGTCAAATTCTCTGTGTCAGTCCAGAGTCTGGAAGACAGCGATTCCAATAAAAGCATGACGAGCCCTTGGTCCTGCGCCTGATGTTACTCGTACATATACAATAGGTATAGGCTGACGGTTTTATCACCATCTATTATCATATATGTCGGAGCGTCAGCACAGTGGCGCCCTCTATCTTGTTTGAAAACGTCAAGGAACTTCCTTGGGCAGAGTCGGGATAGCGATGATTGATACTTTTTGGTTTTTTTTTATTTCAGTGGCTGTTACTGTTGTTGCCCGTGGCGAATACTTTTTGGTAATTCCATTGCATTTTACTTTGATTTTAGCGAGCCGTCAGTGTGACGTTTGGACTGGAGACACGCGGGAATCACTAGAGGTATTCGGTGTGTGTTTTCTTAGTAAAAGTTGGTGTTTTCTTTGGTTTTGTGATGGGATTTGATGGTGGTGATACCAGAACGTACTGTGGGATCGCTGTGTACAAATGCAGACGAATGTAGAATAATCATCGCTATGCCGAACCTGCCGCGATTTCTTTGTATTACAATAGACGCTTGAAACTTCCGAATTGACTTCGCTTTGTGATTTGTGGACTCTAATTTCTAATATTGCCAATTTGCATAAACTATCTGACAACGAAGACCTCAACCAGGCTCCGTTATATAAATTATTTATGGCCAGCCCAATGCCACTTCAATTTGCTAATCCAGTGATTTATGTCGATCAACATATACTAGGTTTAATAAAACATATTAACACTCTAATAGTCTATCAGGCCAAGCCTACAGCTAAATTGCTATTGGCTCTATCGTTTGATCCCAGCCAACAAGGCAACAGGCTTTAAACTCACAAAGGTTCTTGATGGGAACTATAATTGCCTTATCAGTGTTACGTTCTAAATTAGTTATAGTTTAGTGCCTTTAGGCTTGGTTTAGAATATTGAGGAGCGAAAGTAATTTCAAGTGACGATTACATTAAATCTGCAATAAATTCCTTAATATTTAATATTACAATTAATTTTTTTGGCACGCACTTCCTCATTGTGGAATCAACATCCCGCAGCGGTATTCCCGAACCGGTACGACATTGAGATCTTCCAGAAACGAGCTTATACCTTCCTAAAAGGCCGGCAACGCATCTCCACTCCCTCTGGTGTGGCTGTTGTCCATGGGCGGCGGTGATAACTTACCATCAGATGACTCGCCTGCTCGTTTCCCTCCTTCCTCATAAAAAGTATACATATTATAAGGGCAAAAACAGATTTTATACGTCAAAAAGTTAGGGTCTCACTAATGCTATAGGTTATCATTTTAAGTTTAATAATATCTTTAGCCCGACCCGAATCGATTGCGACTGACCCGATGGCGCAATTGGTAGTGACCTTATCTCTTACGCCAAAGGTCGTGGGTTCGATCCCCACCCTGGACAAACATTCGCGCGATGAACACTTGTGTTTGTTCAGTGTCTGGGTGTAATATATGTATTTAAGTATATATTTGTGTTCCTCTGTTGTCTGATATCTGTAACACAAGTGCTTAAGCTACTTAGTACGGAATCAGGTCAACCTATGAGATGTTGTGAGAATTATTATTATTATTATTATCTTTTTTTTTTAAATCTCATTCATTGACCTAATTCCGTATTAAGTTATACCTACTGATATTACACTACCACTCAACGTATTTTAAATAGATGATTTTCATTTCCGGCGCAATAAGATGAGTCAAACGACGCAATTCGTTAAACCATAGTATAGAAAGAGCTTGTAGCAAGACATAGGATCCATGTCTTGCAATGTTACGAAACCTCCTATGGATATATAGGTATCATAGAGTACGGCAGTAGATAGATAGATATACTTTATTGCACAAAAAAAACACAACTTTAAAATCCAGGCATCACAGAAACTTAATTGTACAATTAGCGTTGCAATAAGAAATTTAGTGTTGTAAAGCGATTTGTCGATCATTTTATATCTTTTCCTGTCGTAAATTGATCTAATTCCTTGCTGTGTAGCTCAAGCATTTGTGTTACTCATATCAGACAAACAGAGGAATCATGAATATTATACATATCAACTAAAATGAATTAAGAAGGGCAGCGATGTTTATTATGAAATACAATATTTTGTACTTACTTATTTTGCTCGACATTTCATCAGCTGTGCTATAAATTACTAATGGCCCGCCCATATTTCGTTTCGGGACATAAGTTCCACTTTATATCAATAGATGGCGCTAGGTGTCGATTACATTGCGCAAGTGTTTCGTGTTATCGGCTGCGTGAGTGAGGGTACTGGAGGTCCAATCCGGGGGATAGGGGGGTTTAAAGGTTGGCAGCGCTCTTGTGATTCCACTGGTGTCGCGGGTGTCTTACTATCAGGTGCTTACCATCAGGTGATCCGTCTGTTCGTCTGCCTACCCATTACATAAAAAAACCTATAAGTGTTGCCGGCTGCCGCCGTGCGTGGGTAGGATTTAGATTAAGATGTAACGCAAAAATCTAAAAAGATTCCGGTTCTTCAGTACATGTACTTAGATAGAAAATAACCACGAATACTATTACAAGCCGTTGGAGCCGTAAAGTCCTTGAGTGGAGACCGCGACTCGGTAAGCGTAGTGTAGGACGCCCTGCGACAAGATGGGATGATGACATTCGAAGGCTGACTGGATGAGAGTGGCCGAAAATCGGGAGCAGTGGCGTGCATTAGGGGAGACCTATGTCCTGCAGTGGACGAGTGTGGGTTGCTGATGATGATGATCATGATGACTATCACATGATTGTCCCGGGCGGCAATCGATTACACGATCCCTTAGTTCCCTTGACATAGTCTCTACCAAATGCGTTATTTAGTACATCTCTAATTTATTTTTATGAGTTAGGTGGCAGTCGAACAAACTGACCAACTGTTGGAAAGCGACACGCACACCCGTAAGATCTGTGGAGCCTGCTACGGCTGCGACTTCCTGTACGTGGCCTCCACTTGAGGACCTTTCCGCCCTAACGGCCGTCTGTTCTCCTAGCTATGTGCCCTGCCCATTGCCACTTGAGGCATGCAATCCTTTGGGCTATGTCTGTGGCCTTAGTTCTCCTGCGGGTCTCATCATTTCTGATACGATCAGCAGAGAGACTCCGAGTAGAGCCCTCTCCATTGCTCTCTGGGTGACTTTGAGCCTCCTTAATCGGCACATTGTAAGCAGACACGTTTCGGTTACGTATGTCACGCACGCACGGTGCCTTCAGAAAAACAGCGCAGGCGCTGCCTGATATCGGTTTCTGTAGCCTATTTAGAGGAGGTATCATTCCGGGTGAGCCGGCCCATTCATGCCGAAGCGTGGCTCTCCCATAGACAGAACTGTTAAACTGGTTATAGTCGCTCTGTGGTGTTACACACACAAACGAGTTCCAAAGTCATCCGCGCGTTAAGAGTTAGATAGCTAACTACTCGTCACCCCGTAGGGACCCATCCATCGAGCATTTATGTTAATCCATATAATAAGTCTTGGATTAGTTTTGTTCGGGAAAATTTCTGCGGCCACTCAAATAGAGTTTGGATTGTAATGTAATAATGTTTGTTTTAGTTGGGCCTTTGTCCCGCAAATATGAAAGGGTTAACTGGTGTAATTTTCGAAAACTTTGGGTTTGGAACTTTCAATGGAAATTTTGACCGTAGGAGAGCCATACTTCGGCGTGAAATGGACCGGAGTGATAGTAATTCTCACAACATCTAATACATTGACCTGATTCCGTACTAAGTACTGTAAGCACTTGTGTTACAGATATCAGACAACAAAGGAACACAAATATATCATCATCATCATCAGCCCATTTAAGTCCCCACTGCTGGGGCACGGGCCTCCCTCAATCACATGAGGGGTAATTGCCATACTCACCACGCTTGGCAAACGGGTTGGCGAGGGTTTTGATATAAATGCAGAGTTTTCCTTCTCTGGGTGCTGATGATCATGCCAGCAGCTTTACCTTAGTCGCCTTTTACGACACCTCGGTAAGAGTGAGGGTGGCCTATTCTACTCTGCCGGGACCACACGACTGCAACAAATATATACTTAAATACATATATTACACCCAGACACTTAACAAAATCAAGTGTTTATCGCACGAATGTTTGTCCAGGTTGGGGATCGAACCCACGACCTTTGGCGTAAGAGGCAGGGTCACTACCAATTGCGCCATCCAGTCAGTCAACATTCATAAGTGTTCTGTATGGACCTAAATTGGATTAACTATTATAATTATCTTTTTTGATATATTATTAAGAGAGAGTCATGTGGTAGGAGAGCCATGCTTCGGCATGAATGACCGCGAGAGAGCCACACTTCGGCATAATTGGGCCGGCTCGATCAGAGTGATAACACGGCCTCACAGAAAAGCGGCGTGAAGCAGCACTGTGCTGTGCTAGCACTAGGCGCGGGGGAAAGGGGGGGCTTAAAGGATGGCAGCGCACTTGTGACTACTGGTGTTGCGGGTGTCCACGGGCGGCGGCCATTGCTTACTATTAGGTTATCCGTCGGCTGGTCTACCATATCACATTAAAAAAAAGACGAAGCCATAGGCCAAGTGCCAAAGTGCCAAAAAATATCGGCAATAAGTACGGGACAGGAACTAGCGGGACCTAGATTCCATTTTCCGATTTGGCAAACCCCGCAGACGGTCCGACAGCTTTTTATTCGCAACTGACGGGCATCAAGCTCCCGTCTCTTTCCTGACAGAGTGACACAGGGTAAAATGGCCGTTGTTTGACCGAAAAATTCTAGTAACAATTTTGATAATAATGACAGGGTGTGATTAATGGATTATTGGTAAAGTAGTTTTGAGCAAATTGCAATTCGATGTACAAAATATTGTGTATGTGATTTTTTATTCGTGAATTTTCATTATAAGAAAGAAATAGCATTATGTTAAACGTGATAATTGTAATTACCATTATTACAAAAGAGTACCGAGTTTTGACCATGGGAGAGTCACGCTTCGGCAAGAATGGGCCGGTTCGACTGGAGTGATACCACGGCCTCAAAGAAAACCGGCGTGAAGCAGCACTGTGCTACGTTTCGCTGCGTAAGTGAGGGTACCGGAGGCCTAATCCAGAGGAAGGGGGGTTAAAGGTTGGCACCACACTTGTGACTCCACTGGCGTCGTGGATGTCCATGGATGGCGGCCAAGGTGATCCGTCTGCTCGTCTGTCACCTATGACATAAAAAAAAGTACCTAACCTTCTTGTTGGTTCTTCTCGGTAGAAATTGACATTCCAAATCAGCGGTAGATTACATAATATTTGACATTCATAAATGTTCTCATCATCATCATCATCAGCCCATTCAAGTCCCCAATGCTGGGGTACGGGCCTCCCTCAATCACATGAAGGGTAATTGCCATACTCACCACACTTAGCAGACGGGTTGGCGAGGGTTTTGATATAAATGCAGAGTTTTCCTTCTCTGGGTGCTAATGATCATGCCAGCATCTTTACCTTAGTCGCCTTTTACGACACCTCGGTAAGAGTGAGGGTGGCCTATGTTACTCTGCCGGGGACCACACGGCGTCTTCTAAATGTTCTGTATGGACTTAAATAGAATAAAAATATTTTGAATTTGAACTCTAGTATCACCTTACTGATGCCAGACTTTTCCGTGGGAGAGCCACGTGACGGCATGAATTCTCTGGTTTGAGAAGAACGCTGGTGGGCTCTTGCTTACTATCAGACCTAGGTGAGCCATTGTACTTTGAAAAAAAACCCGGCGACGTACGAGTCGGACTCGCCCATGAAGGGTTCCGTAGCAGCAAGTAAGATATATGGAAGGTAAAATGCGGTTTACGGTTTATAACGTATTAAAAAAACTACTTACTATATCTAGTTAAAACCAATTTTCGTTTTTAGTTTACATAATTATGTACGTCCTATATTTTTTTAGTTTTGTATTTCATTTAATATAGAAATTAGGGGGGGGGGGGGGGGAACAATTTATCACTTTGGGAGCGTCTCTTGCGCAAAGTATTGTGTTTAGAAAAAAATGATGTTAAAAACCTCAACATCATTTTTAAAGTTCTATCCATAGATACCCCACACGTATAGGTTTGATGAAAAAAAAACTAAGAGGCGAATCTATAAGGGTTCCGTTTTTTGCCATTTGGCTACGGAACCCTAAAAAAACCGGCGGCGCTGTGTTTCGCCTAGTGAATGCGGCACAATCTAAAGTAAGGAAGTTACCTATGAGAATAACAAATAAATGTTTTTATCTTATCTTATCTTATCTTACCTATATGTTCACAGCACACGTGGACTGCGAAAAAGGTTTACCACTGTGATCCTGCTCGTCAGCCATCTCTTTTTTTCTACTCTCACATGAAGAGTTATAATATCTTTTAACACAATATTTCAAAACGCGTCATTTACTTTACCTCTAAGTACATCTCCATTCCTTACCTCTAAAGCTGACGTCCGTGATTCAGGGTCCCACTAAAAACCAGCGTCATGGCCTTTTTCATGGCCGTGACATAAGCTGTGGAGAATAATTTATTTCGGATGTCATAGGGCAAATATCAATAGCCACTGCATCTGTATTTATACTATTCTAATTTCTTTTTAGGGTTCCATACACAAAGGATAACAAGGATAAAATGCATAAGGCTTCCATACAAAAAATGCCATTTTTTGCTAATTTTGTTCGATATCAATATATGGTAACAGATATGCACTTGGAATTTTCACTTAGTATGTTATTATGTACTTTTTTAATAATAACATCATTGATGTTATTTTAACTTAACCTATAGCGTCCCACTACTGGGCAAAGGCCTCCGCCTGGTTTTTCCACCGATTTCTATCCAATATGCCAATCTTGGACATGCTTGTAAAAATCGTCACACCACCTGGTCCTTTCGCGCAGTCGCCGACAATCGGTCGGCCGCCATTAAGTGACGATTTTTGTCCAACTTTCGGGGCTCATTCCCAATCCCATTTCAGTCTTGCAGCTTTTCGACCGACATCTGCGATTCCAGTCTTGGAGCGTATATCAGAGTTACGCATTCTGTCTGATATGTATTTTTTTATTATATACATTAAATTCCACGGACACTGGTTCCGTGTCTTTTGTGCTTATTCTGTTTAAGGGTCACAATATTTTAACTTTATCTCTGCAACAAAATTAAATTAAATAAAATTATAATAGCTTAGGTTTAGGCAGTCCTGCATGGTTGTTTATAGTAGGATGAATTTAGTGGTATCTGATATTTTGATGCCTAGAATGCTGCGCTCCATGGTTCCTTAGAAAATCTTGAGTTTACATCAATAGTACAGTCGGTTTTTTTATATTGTCTTAGCTTTGTTTTTTCCTGAATTTTTAATGTGTTTGTGCTTAGTATAACTGTATGTAACTTTTGCAGCCTTAGACAGTGTTAAATTGTCTAAGGCTGCAGCATTACCATATCAAAACTCATATCCTCTAGTTCTTATAATAAACTCTGCAAAATGTTATATTTTGTAGTAATTGATGCTTGTATTGTATTGTAACGTCCAAAATAATATTTTTTTTATGTTCTATAAGTACGTACGCTTTGTTATGGCCCAGTTATGAAGATACCACAAACAAAATCTAAGAACAAGAGGCATTTCTAATTCAAATAATTTAGGAAACAAAAGTTGTTCTGTTGCAAATGACGTCTCAGCGACTTTCAACTTAGTTATTTAGATAAAGTAGGGTGACAACGTTTCCAGCATTCCACGAGTCTCTTTTTCATTTGCAGTCTAAAAAAATTTCAAAAAATCATTCGTTTTTTTTTATTTTTCATATATTTGAAAAAATACCAACTGTGCTATTATTTTCGAATGAAATGTAAGCCTAGGTCACCTGGACAGTAATAAGGAATTGATTGATACCTCATTCATCAAAATCGGCTGGATATTATAGGCAGAGTCTAGAACCATACAAATATATTTACAAACATACGTACATAGACTGCCAAAATCATATCCCTTCCTTTTTTTTATGATATAAGTGGCATATGAGATCCTCACCAACCCGTCTGCCAAGCGTGGTGAGTATGGCAATTACCCCTCATGTGATTGAGGGAGGCCCGTGCCCCAGCAGTGGGGACTTAAATGGGCTGATGTTGATGTTGAAGTGGCATATGAGCAGACGGATCACCTAATGGTAAGCGATTACCGCCGCCCATGGACGCCTGCAACACCAGTGGTGTCACAAGTGCGCTGCTTTTAATAACCCCCCTTCCCCAGGATTGGGCCTCCAGTACCCTCACTCACCGTTCCTTTTTGGTTTTGCCGTAGTCGGGTAAAAACGACCGAGTTTGAGTCTGAGCCGTAACCCCGGCCGCGACGAAAAAACGACGGAGTGTTATAAATTAGACGTGCCTGTGTGCGTTTGTGTGTGTGTCTGTCTGTGGCATCTTAGCATCCGAATGGATGAACCGATGTTGATTTTTTTCTTTTGTTTGAAAGGTAAATTAGAAGTGTTCTTTGCTATGTTTGATAGAAATTGATCCAAGACAGCAGACGCCCGTTCAGGATGGACACTAGAAAAAAACATCGATGTTTTATTAGTGTCTGTCTTGGGCTTGGCAGTGGTGTATTGTGTATAGTGGATTACCGGGTCGTGCGAAAAGTATGTTTTGAAGTTTTCAAACATAGCTCGAGTTTGTGATCACCAATTTGCATTTGGCAAGCGTGGTGATTAAGCCTAATCCCATCTCAGTAGCGATAAGTAACTTGATTTCTATGATGGAGGCTTTACTTTACTGGAAGGCTTGACCCATGGCTGTCGTAACATTTTTTTTATTCTGAATTGGTGTAATTTTGGCCACCCTACATTTAGAGAAAGTGAACCGGGCTATCAGGGAAGTTTCATTTTAAAATTTGTTAATTAATGTTACTGTTCTGCCGTTTGTCTTTGGAGCTTGGGAATATTTTACTTGCCTATTTGATTTTTACGCCGTGTGATTCCCGGCAGAGTAGAATAGGCCACCCTCACTCTTACCGAGGTGTCGTTAAAGGCGACTAAGGTAAAGCTGCCTAAGGTAAGGCGACTAAGGCTGACGATGACGATGATTTGATTTTTATATGACTGCCTGAAAGAAGAAGTTTAACGGCTTCATTAGCGAGTATTTATGTATCACCGAAAATATCTTCAAATCAAGATAACTCCTGAACGGCTTTACTGATTTCAGCATATTTGGTAATGTTAGAATCCTTGCGTTTCGCCAAGTATCATAGGCATCTTAACCAACCGTGATCCGTGGGCACGTGTGCCTATCATACAAAAAAACTAAGATATCAAGATTTAGGAGATCATCATTACTTCAACAAAAGTGTGTGTTAATGAAAAAGATTAGCAAACTAGCAAGCGCGTCGCCTAATGGTATGTGATTAACGTTGCAGAAGGAATACAGATGCGTTAGAATTAGGCTCGTTTGTCAAAATATTACCATAATGTCTTTTATTTCTTTTTTTTTATGATATAGGTGGCAGACGAGCCGACGGTTCACCTGATCAGTAAATGTTTTTCTTTCTTTCAGATTTTAAATATTTCAAGAAAGATTTTTTAATATTTGTATTAAATATTTTTGACCGTCGAAGAACCATGCTTCGGCATGAATGGATCAGCTGAACCGGAGTGATACCACGGCCTTACAGAAAACCAGCGTAAAGCAGCACTGTGCTGTGTTTCGCTGCGTGAGTGACGGTACCGGAGGCCCAATCCGGGGGAAAGGGGGCAGCGCACTTGTGACTCCATCAAGTGATCCGTCCGTTGGTCTAAAAAAATATATATCTAAAATCCGTGCTGCTTCGGAAATGCCGTTGCAGGATTTTGATTTTCAATAAGATACGATCCAAACTTACACAAAAAGTACAACATAGTATTTCTAACAAAGCGTGATCACTTCAAGCCCTTCTACATTGTAATAAAGCCACCAATGACCCCGACCCGTCTGTTTTTCTGGAACACAAACCGAATGAAAGTAGTTGAATGGTTGACGTCTTTATTTCGTCCTGAATGACTGTCTTAAGGCACGTGCACACTTAGTCGTACTCCTTCGGAATGGATGTTTCTTTGTTTTGTATTTTTATTTTTTCTATTTATTTATTTTTTTAATTTATTATCACATACAAAGACTTTAGACAAACAATCACGTTAATGGCATTGTATAAACCGCTGATGTTTGTCCACAATGCTGGGTTTTACGTCAGCCTATTGCTCGCATTAAATACAAAAATAATAGTCTACGAGTACAAACAAAAATTACAAAGAAACTACTTATTTAAATTCCATTTATACATTACCAAAGAAGTTGAAACCAGGTAAATGTTTTCCTAATTCATAAGAAAGTGTAATTTTAATTTTGCTTTTAAATTCTAACAATTTATATTAGATTTTGGTTGATTGATGGTTCATCAAGCAGGGCACGAAGTATTGAGTAGTTTATACGCCCTGATTATACATATAACGCCCTGATGGTCTAGTGGGTTATTACCGGGCCGTGATAAGGCGGTCCTGGGTTCGATTCCCGGGTCGAGCGAAAAATATGTTTCGAATTTTTCGAACATAGCTCGGGTTTGTGATCACCAATCCGCATTTGGCAAGCGTGGTGATTAAGCTTATGGGATTAGGCAAATTTTTATGATGCAGGCCTTTGCCCTGCAGTGTGACAGTTTATAGGCCGATACTTTACTATTTATTTATAACATACACACAACACATTACAATCGTAGATATACAAAGTTAGAAAAATGAAGTACAATTATGAACCAGATTGCAATCCAAAAACAATGTGTACATAAAAAGGCAATGATTGAATTAGATTTCTCGCACTAGCAGTACATAACAATATTATTATGACAAATCAATAAAAGAATCCAAGTTATGAACAAGTAGACAACAGAAACAATATTTATCCTAATTAAGTTTTACGTGCATATTTTCGGCAGATCTACCGCAGTGTCTCAAGACGAAAGTGTTTAATGCGTGTGTGTTCCCAGTGATGATATACGGAACCGAAACGTGGCCGCTTACAATGTGCCGATTAAGGAGGCTCAAAGTCACCCAGAGAGCAATGGAGAGGGCTATACTCGGGAGTCTCCCTGCGTGATCGTATCAGAAATGATGAGATCCGCAGGAGAACTAAGGTTACAGACATAGCCCAAAAGATTGCATGCCTCAAGTGGCAATGGGTAGGGCACATAGCGAGGAGAACAGACGGCCGTTGAGGCGGAAAGGTCCTCTCGAGTGGAGGCCAGGTACAGGAAGTCGCAGCCGTGGCAGGCCTCCTACAAGGTGGACCGACGATCTGGTGAAGATCGCGGGAATCCATTGGATGCGGGAGGCACAGGACCGATCTGTGTGGAGAACATTGGGGGATACCTATGTCCAGCAGTGGACGTCTATTGGCTGAAATGATGATGATGATGTTTTACGTTAGAGGGTTAGCTCCGATGCTGAGCAGGCCCAGTAAGTACCGTTGCAAGACCCTGTTAAAATAAATTAAATATTATTTATTTCAGACTAGTTTTCATAAAACTAATGACTTAAAGACTTTGGTTAGTATTCATAAATAATTCGTTAAAAGTAATTAAGTATGGGCTAATTCGCTATCCTAGGTTCAGGGAAATTATCTATTGAATTATTGAAAACGATTACTGAGATTCTTGCTGATTTTTCGATATATATCAACGTTCCACATCGATGATACATAACATTTTGACGTTTAGAAGTGTTTGGTGTTTTTATTTTATAAGATAGGGGAAAGACGAGCAGACGGATCACCTGATGTAAGTAATTACCGCCGCCCATGGACACCTATAATACCAGGGGAGTCATGCTGCCAACAGTATGCCGCCATCCATTTAAAAATGAATAAGCTCTTTTCTTGAAGGTACAAAACCTTAAACTGGATAAAAAATAATCATTTTCATTTAGACGACCCGTTTATCGCAGTTGTTTGGGAGCTGGTTCAATTTCCGCAACAACACAAATGTTTGTTGATGAAATAGATACTTGTGTTGGGTCTGGGTGTTTGTGGTACCTTCATTGTTCCTGGTTTCCATAGTATCTATAAGGTAAAACCGACCTTAGTTTGGGATCTGGACAATGTATGTGAAGTTGTCTTAATTTATTTATTTATAAAGTGCCTTAAATCGCATTGGTTTGGATAAAGCTGGACTCAATTCAGATGATGACAGGTACTAATTAGCAGATTCCAGCTGCAAATGTTCACCACGGTATATCATGTAAATTCTATTCACTTTACTTGGTTGGATTTTACTCCACTTCAGTAACTTTTATTTTTTTTTTCATGCTAGAGGCGGACAAACGAGCAGGCGAGTCACCTGATGGAAAGTAATCAGCGCCGCCCATGAACATCAGCGAAATCAGAGAGATCGCTAATGTGTTGCCGGTCTTTTTAAAAAAGGGTATGCTCTTCTCTTTAAAGTCTCTAAGTCGTAGCCGTCGGGAATACTATTGCAGCTAAACCATTCCACAGAACTGAGTTACGTGGTAGAAAGTAGGCGAAGAAACGCATAGTATTAGACCGCCATCTATCGAGATGATAAGGATGGAATGACAATTGCTTGCGAGTGGTTCGATGTTAGAATCCAGCTGCAGGGAGTAGATCAAACAGTTCCTTAGAACACTCCACATGATAGATGCGGTATAGAATGCTGAGGGAAGCTATATCCCGCCGCAGTGCATACGGGTAGGGCATGTATGTGATGATGTCTAATTATTATTATTAAGTTTCTCACGGTACTTTGTACAGCAAAACTGTGGAACCAGGTTCTATCGGTGATGTTCCCGAACAGCTATAATCTTGTAGAATTAAAGTAAAAAAATAAAATGGAATGGCATTTCAGCTTGAAAACTTTTGTATTTTTTTTGTTAAGTGCATACACTGATAGAAACATAGAAACTCTTTATTGCACAATATACAAAACTTAAAAGCTAGGTATACAGAGATACAATTTACGATCTCTACTAGACAAACTTCAAGTAAAGGACATTAGATAGAAGAGAAGAGGGTGGTGCAATCATTCTGATATTCAACATTGATTAAAGAAAAATTAAAAGTTTAATTGGCAAGTCGCTTTACAATGTATTTTTTGAAAAGAGATTGTCTTAAATGACATATTTATTTATATGTATTACATAATATAACCAACCCAAGAGGTTACTTGCTTGAACACACCACGTAAGTCATAATATTATTGAGGTCACTAAATTAGACCATTGATAAATCTAAAAACGGGTAACTCTATCGACGCCTTAACGATTACCCGGGTAGTAGGAAAAAACTATTTGTGGCTCTTCTGGCTAAGACGGCTGCGTTCCTTCAAGGGGATGTTAACGGCGATCGCGACCAACTGCGGTTGTAAGAAACGGAGGAATTGTTTACAGCATAGTCGGGGGTGATGGTGCAAGGCGTAGGTGAGAGCGAGTTCGTGTCGATGAGGCTTAACTACAGGCCACCGAAATTGTAACTACATCTAGTTTTTGTGATTCAAAAATTCTTTGTTAAATTAGTCTTATGAATGTAAAATATATTGTTATCTACCGCTGATTTGGAATGTCAATTCCTATTGAGAAGAACTAGAAAAAACTCAGTAGTTACTCTTTTCTTAAAACAGGCTGCTTGACAGCATGAAAAATAAAGATTCATTTATAGTTTATAGCTTTAAAAAGGAATTAACAATAAAACACTTAAAAATATTGAATATTTTCACTAAGAAATCCAAAATAAAATTGATTTATTTTGTGCTTGGAACGACGTGACCATAAACGGTTTTGATTGGCTTTCTTTACTGTGACCTCAGCCTTTTGTAAGCAAAACAAGTGACAAACTCGACGCCATTGTGTTCTATCTATGCGGGACGCTAATAATCTATCAAATTTATCGTGTGCTATCGAATTTCCTACTTGTTTACAAAAGGTTGACGTCACTCGAATGATTCGACGCTATATTAGTGAATGACAAATAAAATTATCCTTATATTTTATAATGATTTTCTAAACAAAATATTCATTAAATAATCCTTATATTTTATAATATTTGTTGGCCGTGTGATCCCCGGCAGAGTAGAATAGGCCACCCTCACTCTTACCGAGGTGTCGTAAAAGGCGACTAAGGTAAAGCTGCTAGTATGATCATCAGCACCCAGAGAAGGAAAACTCTGAATTTATATCAAAACCCTCGCCAACCCGTCTGCCAAGCGTGGTGAGTATGGCAATTACCCCTCATGTGATTGAAGGAGGCCCGTGCCCCAGCAGTGGGGACTTAAATGGGCTAATGATGATGATGATGATGATATTTTATAATGATTTTCTAAACGAAATATTCATAAGAAATGAAAATAACTATTATTTTTAGGGTTCCTCTAAACCAATAAATAATATGATAAGGTTTTTCAAAACAAGTCAGAGTTACTGCTACACAAAAGTTAGCTGTCACGGCGCGCTAGGCCGTAAACCGTATGGTGTCCTCACACATTCCATATAATATGTATCACGGCGAACCACATCAAGTTTACTATACGCGCGCATGTATGTGTGCTAAGCCTGTTTAACCTGCACATTTCGGATAGTTTCTGAAACGTGTAACCATAATTAAGTAGGTCTGGTCAGATGGCAAACGCTTCATTGTTATTCAGTCCAGTATTCCAGTGTTCCCGATTCCTGGATCATGGTCTAAGCGTACCCTGGACAGAGGACGCAACTGGGAATTACATGTTAAGAAGAGGAGGAGACTTGGCAGTTCGTTCTTTTTTTAAGTCATAGGTGGCAGACGAGCAGACGGATCACCTGATGGTGAGAGTTGGTCTGCGTCTGTTTTGTGGCATTACGCTGCCGATGAATGAATGAATGAATATCGTTATTTACTAGAAACACGGTACATTTATCAATAGGATGGTCATGAACTTGTCAGATCATAATTAAATTGAAATTTTAAAAATCCCCGACACAACTAAAGCTCTTTCATTTGATACCTATATTGAGGCAGTTGGAACAACAAATAGGTTATTCGTCATTTCGGCGGCCATCTTGGATTTGACATTTTTTACAATTAATATATTCTGCTACTCAAGCCCTTTTATATGATACCCATATTGTGGGAGTAGTGTTAAAACATAAAATCCAAATCTTTGTGACGGCGGCCATCTTGCATCGATTTTTATCCAACATAACTAAGAACATTCCCTATTTATTCATCTTTCAAACAAAAAAAATTAAATCAAAATCGGTTCATTTGTTCGGGAGCTACGATGCCATAGACAGACCAAAAGACACACACACACACACGTCAAACTTATAACACCCCGTCGTTTTTGCGTCGGGGGTTAAATATAATTCAATTAAAACACTGAGATAAATTCAATACAATTAAAATAAATGTCAAAGTGAAGTCAAATCGCTTCTCACATGGACCACATAATTTCACCATTGTTTACTTTGCGACCCCCAGCACGCTACGAATACATTATCGGACTTGTGAATGGACAATTTCAATGTTGATATTGACATTAAAATAATTATGTTTACGTCTCGTGCGGGCAAACGATCCTTTTCATCTAAGCGAGACGTAAACGCCGAATGTACTTTAAAAAGGATTGTTATTTCAAAATGATTGTGTAGCCTTTTTATGGGCAAAAGTTTTTTTTTGCTATATGGGAGAGATGAGGGTGAATGTTAAGGAGACGGGTAAGGCACACTAGCGAGGCCAATCGATTTTAATTTTTAGCTACTAAACCGGATCTATTTGAAACAATGTCGGTGTTACAACCTCTCGGCAAACACTTATACTATTTATTAAATAACCATGCACAAATGTTGGGTCCGTTTTTGTACGCGAAAAATTTATTACCGCTAAAATCGGCCACTTTTAGCGTGAATCAATTTTTCGCGCGTTGGAGCCAAGACTTTTGCATGGTTATTTAATAAATAGTATAAGTTTTTGCCGAGAGATTGTACCCCCAAAATTGTTTAAAATAGAGCCGGTTTAGTAGCTAAAAATTAAAATCGATTGGCGTCGCTAGTGTGCCCGACCCGTCACCTTAATGTGTGAAGATTTATGACTAATTTATGACAACTATCAATAACAAATACTTTAGTTGGACGTTTGCAATATGATTAAATAACTGTTTTCAGCATATTTTTTGCCCGTGTTCTGACGATTCTAAGTATGTACCTATTTGCTTTGTAATCTTACCTTCAATAACTAGACTAGACTCTAATGTTATCAGAAAAGATAAACTTTACTAGTATATCAATTTAATCATATTACAGAAAACTTAAAAATGTTACACAAAATATTTACATGCCGAAATTATCTGTAGCACAGTAGTATTGGTTGCGTGATGACAGTTTAATTTATAAGCAAGGTTTTACGTTCATCTAATATTTATGGTTTCTTCATTGATTTGGATAGGTATAAAACAAGTGATTTTAATAGGGTCTTGCCTACACAATGCCTGTGCAAACAGCCGCAAATCAGGTTTCCACAATCTGTAAAACCTCAATTAATATTGAACCAAATGCGTTTGACATTAAGATGAGATTCGACTGAAAAATAAAGATTTGTATGTTTACATATCAATGTAAACATACAAATCTAGGGAGTACAGCTACACATCAGTGTAGCTGTACTCCCTAGTAGCTCGAGTTACTAAGGTAATTGTGAGATGTATGCAATGTAACTAACGTCTTACATCACAAAGCCCGCAGTAACCTACGTCACTGGAGCTTCTCGACGCATTCCTGCGCCTCGAGTGGGATTAACTGACGCATCCCCTGCCTCGCCTGCCGGTTATAATTGAAAACAGATTTATATGATATGTTAGCTCTTTGATATATTCCGTGCATTAAGTGAAACAAAAGATTGTATTAACGCATCATGCACCTTTAAGGAAACACTAAGTATAATTTGAACCAAGTCTTAAATTAAATACAGATTTTTTGACATGATGAACAAAAGTTTTGACAATTTTATGTATTTTTTTATGATAAATATTGAGTAACAATAATGTAAATTAAGTTATTAAAAATAATTATAAATTACATTTGCACATATAATATGTGGGACTTTAAGTATTATCATTTGTAAACATATTCTGGCAAATAAATAAAATTATTTATTTAACCAAGTTGCTAACGACTTGGTGTGGTTTATTTCATCCAGATCAAATATAAAATTAAATAACCCGTCAGGGTTGGGTACAGGGTGTAAGGGGTCCCGCTCAACATTTGACGGGGCTTAAGTCAACCTCACCTGCACGTGGCGCACCCTGCTGCACAACGGACGAGGCTCTGGCGTTCCCCACCAACCCGCACTGGGCCAGCGTGGTGGGTGTAGGCCCAAACGGGAGGCTTACATCAAGCAGTGGGCGTCTATTGGCTGAAATGATGATGACGACAGGTACGTAGAAATTATAATTTTTTGCAGATTTATAATGGATCTCTTTCAGTCCTCGGTTATGTAGCGGATTTTTCACTTGCGATAGTCCTTATTTATTAATCTAGTGGTCAGTCCAGCGCTGAAAAAACAGCAGATTGTATTCTAACGGGCAGTGGGGAAACAATGAGTAAAGCTGGCAGGGGACAGAAGGGAGTGGCGTGTTAAAAAAGAGGCCTATACTCAGCAGTGGGTGGATATGGGCTGATAATGATGATGGTGTATTCTAAAAGCCGGTCAAATTGTAAACACGATACGTTTTTGAACAGCCCAACAAAACGATAACCTTTTTCCCACTTTAAACTTTGAAATCAGATATTTCAGATCATATTTAACTTTAAATAATATACTAGACTAGTGGTTTAAGTAACAGGCCGTGATCTCAGGGTCCTGGGTTCGGTTCGCCGGAATTTTTCGAACATAGCTCAAGATTGTGATCACCAATCCGCATTAGGCAAGCGTGGTGATTTAGCCTAATCCCATCATAGTAGCGATGACTTTGATGGAGGCCTTTGCCCTGCAATGGGATAGTATATAGGCTGATAATACCCCCTAAGGTATGAAATTGTGTATGTTTGGCTCGACGCTACACTCCAAAAATTTTTTTTGACACTTCATGTCACTATGCAAAATGAAGTCCCAAAACAATAAGAGGGGCGGGTCACTACTAATTATATTGTAATACTATTTCAATGAAAAAGCCGTCTAGACAAAATTTGAGGCGGCTTAAATTATTCATTTACCTATTGATTTCTAACAATCCTTTCTAAAACTTTATTCTCTGCTTAATATTGCGAGCGATTGCCATCACACATGGACACCCGTGGAGTCACGACGGAATGTGCACAGCCAACTTTTTGACTTCCCTTTCCTCTGGTCCATGAACGGAAGCAATCACTTACCATCATATGATCCGTCTGCTCGTCTGACATCTATCAAATAAAAAAACACGTACCCGACTCACGCAGTTGACCAGTTTCTTCTACCCTGTATATTTAATATGTTAGTTTATCTTCCTATGTGTTTGCGTTGAATGATGATATGATTACCTAGATGATTTTATCATCCTTGAAGCTTTTTACTGCATGGCAATACGATTCCCCCAGATAAAGTTCCTGCCAAAATTTTATTCGAATTAAGTGCATGATTCGTTATAATATGCAACCAAAAACAGAGCTCTATAAATGACATACCTTCAATTGATTTTACAAACAGCTTTGTTTTTCCAACCACTCCCGCAGCCACGATAGAACAATAATAGAACAGAAATAGACAATAGATAGAACAGATTAATAATGAAACTCTGAATAATGAGCTTAAAGAATCATGGTGATCTATAAATCACATACCACCACTGGTGTCGCTAGTGTCCATGGGCGGCGGCAATCGCTTACCATCAGGTGATCCGTCTGCCACCCATCAGATAAAAAAACTATATTATACTAGTATATTTTACAAGGCAAATTGAATAAGTGAAAATGCTCTCCACACTATTTTTTTTTTTACTTAGTTCCCCAAGCCCCATACCGGTATCCTGTGGTACCCGAGCCCACATAGAGAATCCGAGATTATTGCACACAGGATAGCTGTGCCAAATCTAGAATTCGCCAACACTGAAGGATGGAGAGTGCTGAGCGTCTCGCCTAGAGAAGGTGGACAAATAGTGGTCCTTTTAATGGACGATGCGGCACTCTCGGTCCTTCAGAAGCAAGATTCGGTCCTTTACCTAGACTTTAACGAGGTCCGGGTAAAGGTAAAATACCCAGCTCAAAACAGGGCCATCCAGCCATTTTTACCCGACTGCCAAAGAAGGAGGGTAATGTTTTTCGAGTGTATGTATGTATGTATGTCTTTTCCTTTGTGACCTCCTGTAGCCTAAACGGCTTGATGGATTTTGATGTATGAGGTATCGTTAGATTTGTCTTGATTACGGGAGTGTCATAGGATACATTTTATCCTAAAAGTCCCACGGGATAAAGACATAATAATATTTTTTCTAAATTTCCCTTTAAAAAAATATGTATGCGGTATCATTAGATTCATTTCAATCACGGGAGTTATTAATATAGGATACGTTTTTTCTCAAAATTCCCACGGGAACATGTTAATTCTGCGTCAACGCAAAGCAACTCATGCGTTAGCAAGCAAAAAGATAGGGCGTGGCCTGGCATGCGGCGCGCGGCGCGGTGCGGAGAGGGATATGCTCGAGTATACAGCCCGAATGCGGGCACACGCATAAGGGCACACGTCGTTGACGGTCGTCTCTAAATAGCGATTTTTTCGATACTTCGTCGTCTGACGCGAAACTTACCAGATTGGCGGTAAATTTATGTTGCGGAGTAACATCACTCGTAATCTAAAGCCAAATGTGGTCGAAATAATTTAAAATGGTACTTACATATACATAGTCTTCTACATCTACAACATTTTCGTTAAATAAAAACAGCTAAAAAGTTATAAATAAAAAAAATTATTATTAAAAAAACAAAATACCCGACTGCACACTAAAAAAAGAGTAAAACAAGCCCCACAATAATATTGATCAATCAAATGCTAAAAACTAATTATGTAATACCGTTTAAACAATACCTATATTAAAATACACTACAATATGTGTTCGTAATCGATAGTTAAATAAACAGAAACTTATTTTGAATACAAATTTACTGAATATAATTTATAAATGTTGATGGAAAGCATCGCAGGCGGGGACCACCTTGACCGCCACCAACGAAAATTCTGCTAAATGGTGCACAACCGAAATGACTATAAATAAGCCTCTGTTGGTAAGCCTCTGTTGGTCCCCGCCTGCGATGCTTTCCATCAACATTTATAAATTATATTCAGTAAATTGGTATTCAAAATAAGTTTCTGTTTATTTAACTATCGATTACGAACACATATTGTAGTGTATTTTAATATAGGTATTGTTTAAACGGTATTACATAATTAGTTTTTAGCATTTGATTGATCAATATTATTGTGGGGCTTGTTTTACTCTTTTTTTAGTGTGCAGTCGGGTATTTTGTTTTTTTAATAATAATTTTTTTTATTACTTAAACTAAATGAAACCTAACAAAGCCTTTTATTCTGGATCCTTTAACAACTTCAGACACATGCTTCTCATTTGAAGTAGATAGACCCCTACTTGAATCTGGAATCAGCCTGAAAAAATATTTTTATACAACCCAATTGAGACGAAACTTTATGTAATTTTTATTTCGCTTGATGTAACGTTTAGGGCTTAAGGTGACGGGTAGGACACACTAGCGGCGCCAATCGATTTTAATTGTTAGCTACTAAACCGGATCTATTTTAAACAATTTTGGGGTTACAACCTCTTGGCAATCATCATCATCATCAGCCTATCGCAGTCCACTGCTGGACGTAGGCCTCTCCAATTGTTCGCCACTGTGATCTATCCATGGCTTCTCGCATCCAGCTCTTGCCAGCCATCCTGCGCAGATTGTCCCCCCACCTAGCCAGAGGGCGCCCTACATTACGTTTGCCAAACTTCTCGGTAAACATTTATACTATTCATTAAATAACCATGCACTAATGCGGACCCAGCATTTGTACGCGAAAAAATGATTCACGCTAAAGTGGCCGCTTTTGGCGGTAATCGATTTTTCGCATACAAAAATGAACCCAAAATTTGTGCATGGTTAATTAATAAATAGTATAAGTGTTTGCCGAGAGATTGTAACCCCGATATTGTTTCAAATAGATTCGGTTTAGTAGCTAACATTTAAAAACGAATGGTGTCGCTAGTTAGGCCTACCCGTCGCCTTAAGATGAAAGCCCAGGCGGTAGAGAAATAAAATTAGGTTTTCGTAAGATCGATTGCTGTCGCTTTTTACCGTGCCCGTAAATGTTTTCAATGTATGTGCACAGTATTACAAGAGCTTAAAACTTAAGGTGACGCATCGACGAAACTAGCGCCACCAATAGATTTGCATTTCATCATCATCATCAGCCCATTTAAGTCCCCACTGCTGGGGCACGGGCCTCCCTCAATCACATGAGGGGTAATTGCCATACTCACCACGCTTGGCAGACGGGTTGGCGAGGGTTTTGATATAAATGCAGAGTTTTCCTTCTCTGGGTGCTGATGATCATGCCAGCAGCTTTACCTTAGTCGCCTTTTACGACACCTCGGTAAGAGTGAGGGTGGCCTATTCTACTCTGCCGGCGACCACACGGCTCAGATTTGCATTTATTGTCGCGATAATGAGACTTTAAAAAAAAGTACAACAGTGAATTCATTAAGGAAAGTATTATTTGGAGGAAATTAAAAGAGACTAGCCTGCCAACAGAGATTGTTCATCTTCTCAGGTACTGGCACCTAAATCAAGTGAACCGTGGGAGGCGAGCTTTCGGAGTCTATGAGACTAAAGATGCGGGGTGAGGCAGGGGGGGTTGACCTCGCCATTGCTTTTCAGCTTCTAAGTAAATGCACTGATCGAGAGGCTCAGTAACACGCCGGTGGGGTGTTTTACAGAGGGTAATGCGTCAATAATATAAGTTACGCAGATGATATGGTGCCGCTGGCGCCCTCGATTTGTGTACTCCGGAAGTTTTTGGTGATCTGCAAATCGTTTGCTACCTCGCACGGGCTAATATACAACATTCGCAAGAGTGAATACATGGTCTTCCGGGCGGGGACACCAAGTATACCTCTTTTAACCACCGATCCTGTTGAACGGCGTTGCGCTGAATACCATTCTAGAGTCTACCAATTTAATAGCTATGACACTGGGTAACTCATGACTTGAAGGACCATGTAGACATCGAGAGGGAGCGCAGGGCGCTGTCTTTCAGGGCAAACATACTGGCATGCAGATTGGCAAGGAGTACAAAGGTGGTAAGGGTGTCGCTTTTTGAAGCAAACTGTACGACTATGTACCCCGCCAGTAGGTTATAATTTATTTCTGCAAGTAACTATAATTTGTATTATTGCTAAAAGTGGCCACTTTGGGCAATATTAAAAATTATGGTTACTTGAACGAAGATAATATTACAAAATAACGTCTCAACAAAATTTTCTTACTTTCTTTTATGGATTCCCCGTTGTACTTTTTTTTAAAATATCTCATAATCGCCACAATTAGTATAAATCTATTGACGGCACTAGTTTCGCCATGCGTCACCTTAAAGGAGAACTCTTGTTATACCGTGGTGTGGGTGTGACTATTGACAGCAGTGATGATAAACACTTGTCAGTTATGGTATCTGTCAATTTGTTTATAATTTCATCTTACTTAAGTAATCCAAAAAAATACTGTAAAAAATTAAGTTTAAAAACCCGGCTACTAAAAAACACGCTCTATAAAGTACGAAACAACAAAATTGACTCTGCGATACGGCAAAATCATTTCAGCAGAAACAATTTCATTGTTTCTTACTTTTTAGAGCGTGTTTTTTTGGCAGTCGGGTTTTAGTTTTTAAACTTTATTTTTATTGAACATATTTTTAGTTATGTTAAATAAAATTACTATTCAAATTATTATTCAAAATGTGCGGAAAATCTTTCATTTGATACCCCACACAGTACAGTCAAACAAAAATTTTTTTTAGTTCCCTACTCTAATTCTAGTGGGCGCTGTAGTGAATTTAACGTGACGTCATGTCACTTATAACCAGAAGAAAATCAAGATGTTTTTTTTTATGTAATAGGCAGGCAGACGAACAGACAGATCACCTGATGATAAGCAATTGCCGCCGCCCATGGACACCCGCGACACCAGTGGAGTCGCAAGTGCGCTGCCAACCTTTAAACTCCCCCTATCCCCCCGGATTGGGCCTCCGGTACCTTCACTCACGCAGCGAAATACAGCACAGTGCTGCTTAACGCCGGTTTTCTGTGAGTCCATGGTATCACTCCGGTCGAGCCGGCCCATTCATGCCGAAGCGTGGCTCTCCCACGGTCAAAAAGTTGGCGGTTACGGCCTACGGCCTTTGGCTTATGACGCAAGGTCACTACCACCTGATGACAAGCAATTGCCTCCGCCCATGGACACCAGTGGACTCACAAGTGCGCTGCCAATCTTTATCCCCCTTTCCTCAGATTGGGCCTCTGGTACCCACAGTCACGCACAGACGCTGCTTCACAGTTTTTCTGTGAGACCGTGGTATGTCTCCAGTCGAGCCGGCCCATTCATGCCGAAGCGTGGCTTTATAATGATAATTATTATTGCAGCACGGCCGTGTTATTTCGTCTTCTGTAAAATAAAATACGCGTATTCGAATATGTCTACTTGTATATAATGATGAGGTACGATGCCAGAAATTTGACTCAAAGTTAGGGTATTGATGCGTCATGATTGGTCAAAGGCTTGAACAGATGTCGCATTAATGTGAATTAGTGTTGTGGTCGATAGCCAACTGTCGATAGCTTATAACCGGGCAATATTATCAACAGTATGCTTGCTCATAAATCTTGTAAAGTGGTATACGAGATTTTGTACCAGGGTAAATTCACTTAGTACTTTTTACTTAGTTTTTTTTTATGATATAGGTAGCAGACGAGCCGACGGATCACCTGATGGTAAGCGATTACCGCCGCCCATGGACACCTGCAACACCAGTGGTGTCACAAATGCGTTACTTACCTTTCAACCCCCCTTCCCCTGGATTGGGCCTCCGGTACCGTCACTCACGCAGCGAAACACAGCCCATGCACTGCTTCACGCCGGTTTTCTGTGAGGACGAGGAGGAGGAGGATGGGAAAAATAGTCCAGGCGCTTGTAGATGTAGCTTTAAAAAGCAATCAAGCAGATGGTTCGTAGTTTTGATACCCCAGCGGACATGAATGCGAAAATAAATAACACTATGCATATTTACATCGCGCAAGTAAAGCGTCCGAAACAATGACCTCAAGCCGCTTGCACACATTAGCAATTTTTAAAAAGTACGAGAACTAAACCAGAGGTCCAGAAAATTTGGGGCAAAAAATAGCAAATAAAATAATTCTAATATTTTATTTAATCGTCTCCCAACCCACACTTTCCTCACATACAAACACATTCATACACATACATTACATTATACAGCCCTAGTTATATTTTCCTATTGTTGTTTCATAAAGTTTCTTATTATTATTATTTCTTCTCGATGTTACAAAAGTCGTTACTTTTATATGTAAAATAAACCGAAGCTACAAGATTTTAGTTCGTTAGGTTTGTTAAACTTTATTCACTTATTAGATACCTCGATACAGGCCTGTGAGCCTAGTGAAGTATCCATAGTCACTAAGAAATTGTATGCTTTTATGTCAATAAATTTATTTTTATTCTTATTATTCTATTCCTATTCCCTAACTGATTCTCGAAGGTATCTGTTCTAGATAGCCGTTGAGTATTAGTCTGAGTCTTCTAAATAGCGCTAGCACTAACTAGCCTCGACTGATTCCTTTATCTCAGTATATAGAAGGTACTCTATGATTTCTACCATGTACCTTATTTTTGGATTTCTAATATTTCGGCGCTGTCACAAGCGCCATGGTTACGGTCCGGGTCATGTTCATACGGGTAAGTTGAAACTGGCAGACATATCGGTCTTCCCTCATTCGCAGTCTTTTACTACGCGCACCTCCGGTACCAGTGCTCACTAACTCACTGTTTTCTCGCACCCGTTCTCGACACACTCACAGTATTTGACCGCGAAATGACAATTTGTTTAGTTTTGACGTTTTTACGCATAGCGCTTGCAACAACGTCGAAATATCGGAAACACAAAGGTACATTTTTTATAGAAAGGCCAATTACGACCTCACTCCGCCTGATGGTAAGCGGCTATTAGGCGACATCATCATCAGGACATGGTAGAAATCTCGTAAATAACTATACTAATATTAGTGAAACTATTTTAATGTTAGTGAAAGACCATGAAAATACAAGACAATAAATTCATACTATCGATTGTTTAGGTATTTAGATACGTTTTTTTTAAAGGGAGGCAAAATTTAGTCAAAATTGACGACGACGAATTGAATAATTTAGGAGGTACGATCCGAACGATAGTTTTTACTGTCGATAACAACAAAATTATCGATACTTTCTATAAATATTTCGGCAACACCAATGAATAGTAGTAGTAATCATCGATGGGGTAGCAACTTTTATTACTGTGCAATGCTATTGATATATTACTTCAAACATTCCATGTAAAGTATTGCTTGGTTGAGTGAAGCTTTTGGGAGCCTGATCTATGATTATTTCATACGAATTGATATTGATCTGGGAAGTCAAGTATTTTTCTGGAAGACGCCTCCGGTTTTTTCATCAGAAGCCTGTGGCAGTCCGCTCTTAGATATACACCTCTCCAAACTGATGCGATGGACCGATCAGGCTGGTGGATAGACCCCTTTTTAGGGTTCCGTAGCCAAATTGCAAAAAACGGAACTCTAATAGATTCGTCATGCCTGTCTATGTCCGTCAATCCGTATGTCACAGGCACATTTTTCCGAAACTATAAGAACTATACTATTGAAACTTAGTTACTTGGTACTTATGTTTTTGCATGTCTGCGAGCAGGCTGATACCTGAAAACTTGTAAACAACTGTATGTAAACTGTGTTTCTGATAAATAAAATCTTTCTTTCTAACTGTCTTAATTGTTAATTTACTTTAACATGCTAATTAAATGGTTATAACTTTTAACTCCCACCACGTTGATGCTCTCGAAAAGATTCTTGAGTATTCAAAAAATTCACCTCTCTAGTGAGAAGGAATTCATCCTGGGCTAATGGAAGAAACAAACCTCCTGTAGACCAAAACACATTCACTAAAACCCTCGTTCGTCCCGTTTCTAAATTAAAATTAGATAAGGTTTACTTAGAACCTTTAGTTTTAATTGACGGCCTTTTCAACCTATTTAGATATTAATAGGGTGTTTCAATCCTGTTTGTTTGACAGGATAAAGTAAGGACGAGTAATATTCCCCTGATTTAGCAATCCGATAAACTGTTGATTAAGTAATCCATTTAACTGCTAGATTGGCAGTGACGGGGAAATACGACAGGCAGAACGAGTTTACTGGAAACTACGACCATAGTGTAAAAAAATCAATTGAAAATTTAAAAAACCCCCGACCGCGGCCCTCTTTGATTTGAAATTTGTCACAATAAATATATTCTGCTACTCAAGCCCTTTTATATGATACCCATATTTTGGGAGTTGTGTTAAAACATACAATCCATATCTTTGTGACGGCGGCCATCTTGGATCGATTTTTATCTAACAAAGCTAAGAACACTCCCCCCTTATTCATCTTTCAAACAACAAAAAAAAAACAAAATCAAAATCGGTTCATTTGTTCGGGAGCTACGATGCCATAGACAGAGACACAGACACACACACACACGTCAAACTTATAACACCCCGTCGTTTTTGCGTCGGGGGTTAAAAAGGGAAGGCATGCGAGCCAATAAACTGACCACTATGGATGTCGTTGCAGGAAAGCGGACACCGGGTTCCAAGCGACCGCTTGAGAAGCTACCAGGACAAAACGCTAAGGTTAATGAGCTAAAGGTATAAGTGAAAAGATTGCTAGTTCGACCTATCTATATTCTCTCTCAAAGAAGTTAAAACTGTGCGTGTAACAGTAGGTAAACATGGCGGTTTGTATCGCGAAAAAAACAGGACATTCAAACAGGACTTTTTTGAGAAAGAGAAGCAGACTATACGAAACGTGAAAGCGATACGGTACGATATAATACCTAGCACGCCGGTTAATGAACTCTTTGATATAGTAGGTAATTCGATAGATATGGTTTGGTCACTTAAGGAGCGCCTATTGAACGTTCTCTGTCTTGCTACTGTATACTTTTTACATTATCTATAGGCGTGCTTTAACGTCTTTAACATTAGCTTATCGAGAATAAGATTCCACCGGATTTGGCCTGTCATCCAGTTTATCTGAGGATCCTCGAAAGTTTTTTCGGATAAAAATCTGCTTCATGTTTCAAAAGTTCTTCGTTCGTTGTAGTTTATAGGTTAAAAACGAGATAACACTTTTTAGATTTCTTTTTTTTTATTTTTGAATGCAAAAGTTTCTGCCTTTCAGTGTTTTATCTCGCCTGGGAACTTCAATAGGATACCTTTGTAAGAGTGAGGTTTACATTTTTGAAACCAAAATTGTTATTGCAACTTTGTTGTTCGACAAACAAGCGGAGACAGCTATGCTTTCGCATGACCACTAACACGGCTTCACAGAAAGCCAGCGTGAAACAGCGCCTGCATTATGTTTCGCCTTATGAGTTAGGGAGGCCCTCTCCGGGGAAGGGGTGTTTAGGTTGACAGCGAACTAATCCCCTCTTCTATTTAATGCCCTTTACCAGAAGGTTGTTTGGTAGAGATCACGCCCACCGATAAGACCGCCTAATATGTACATTACATCTCTGAATAACCTAGCTTTTTAGTTTTGTATGTTGTGCAATAGCGAGTATCTATCTATCTATCTAGTGACTGCATTGGTGTTATGGTGTGTCCATGGACGTCTCCTACCACCAGGTGATATGTCTGTCTGCTCGTCTATCATCTTTCACAAAAACATAATTAACCCTTTAACAGTTCTGACACGATGAAGCATTGAGTAGCAAATTACTCTTGTTGAGTGAGTGTGCCCTTGCCTCACTTTCCAAGAGATTTGTGTTCGTCTCCCCCCCTGGTCCCATATTTTTGTAATGAACATAAGTATTTTGTTCAGTATCAGGGTATTACAATATTTGTAGAACCTTCGCTGATTCTGATACTTAAGCCTCTTACTTCAAGATTAAGTCAATGAAGGATTGTTGAGGCTGCTACTTGTTGTTTAATATCTCGAGTATTGTTTATTTATCTTCGAAACGAATGTTTTCATTGAAGTCATAGTAAGCTCAGTAGATAAGATCTTGCGCCTTATTAACGGGAGATTTTTGGTTCAAATCCAAACATAAACCTCTGTATTTTTTAAATATATATGCATATTATTTCTATCTTTAACTCTGTGATGAGTGAAGGAACCTGCATGTTTAGATAGCTTCTGAAAAGTTTAAACATTATTCAATTGGACTGGCCTTCCTGTCTACGGGAAAGTGAGACGGCAGTCGCTCTATTGTAATTACCAGACTCAATAAATCCTTAATCATGGCCCAAGAGTACCCGGAATCCAAGACGACAGCAGCTTCGGACGCAACCGGGAATGACAGGATCAGATGAAGAGTGAAGATAAAAATGTTTTAACGATGAGAAAATTGTCGTTGAAAGGAAATCACCCCTTTTATGGGGATTAAAGAAGATAAAATCGATAGTTTAAAACACTGTTACGACAGGAGCTAATAAAAACAGCAAGTTTCATCCTAAGCGAAGGTTCCGACCCAGTTTGTTTCTAAGACTTTGCTTGAAACTTGTTAAGCTTATGTTATGAAGGCTTTTCTTTATAATTATTGTTATCATACCACTTTTATCCTTTACTTGTAAACTTTATTAATTATCTCATTTGTTCGTTATACAATTACATATACATACATTCTAATTTTATTGTAATTAAACATACTCGGAATATGTATGACGAAAATCTTCTATATGTACGTAATAATAGGCTAGGCAGAAGTATAACAGATGAAGGACTAAAGAGTTATTAATTTTCGTTTACATAATATTAAAAATGAATTTAACAATGAAATAAAGTAAGTATTTTTACGATTACGATGGGTTCTAAGTATAATTATTCTTTGTTGTCATGGGAAATCATCATGGGCGTCACCTTGTCACAACGACATCTAGGGCACAAGGTAGTGGATGGGACTCTTAACCAAACCACCTGAGGCCTCTATTAAGCCCTTCACGTTCATCTTAATTATATCCCTTCTCAAAGGAAATCATTTTATTTTATTTATTTAATAAAGTACAGCCACATGATACATAGTTTATTTAATCTATGGGAACAAGTTATGCATTACATGAACCATGAATATCCCTAGGTTTTGACCACGTGTACCAATAAATTGATTGTAAAACGAACTTAATATTATGTTGAATTTAAAATCATCGACAGACCTCAAGATGATTATCTAAAATTGATTTTACATTTCAAGCACAGACATTCCATTATATTCATAAAAGAGAAGATACCCTTGAAAATAAAACGAAATAACACCTCTGACGACCCGATAATTTGACAAGATACAAGAAGAAAGGCCGACCAGACTTTGAGGTCATTCGAGCCTTTTTTTACGGGACCCCAATATCGGAATGGAAAATTGAAGATAATGATTTCGAAAGGGTCGACCACCTACAAAAATACCCCATTGTACCCCAAGAAAATCTTACCACGAAAATAGATAAGTCCATTAAGGAAATAAGCAATGATATTTTACTGGGGACGGCGCGGTATTATTTTGTCATTAGATTATGCTTCTGTAGATTTTCACACATTTTTGCAAAAGCAAAGTTTCTTCTACTATCATTATGGTAATTTATACGAATATTTTTAGATAAGCAAAATGGAAACGAACTAATATTTTTAAGGACTGGCGGAGAAGCTGTCTGGGGTTGGAAAGGTTTGTTGATTCATGAATAAGAATTTATTGAAAATAACTTTGATCATACATAAATATGAATCTGATTCAATTTTTATTTGTAGATTGGGTACAATAGTACCAAATAAATGAGCTTTCAAAATTTACAAAAAATAAAAGAATGGAAAACCGCAATCTATTCTGATAGTGATTGTTTTTTAAGTCACGATTAACAGTTCTAAAACTTCTAAGTCTTGGGATTCTTAATAACCAAAAGCCTTGCCATTTACCGTGAGCGAGCCAAGCTTCGGCATGAATTGGCCGGCTCGACAGGAGTGATACCACGGCCTCACAGAAAACCGGCGTGAAGCAGCACTGTACTGTGTTTCGCTGCGTGAGTGGGGGTACCGGAGACCCAATCCGGGGGATAGGGGAGGTTTAAAGTTTGGCAGCGCACTTGTGACTCCACTGGTGTTGCGGGTGTCCATGGGTGGCGGCAATTGCTTACCATCAGGCGATCCGTCTGTTCGTCTGCCTACAAATTACATTAAAAAAAATGTTGCACCGCGTACCATAGCGTTACACTTTTGGTATTATAGACGTAAAAGTCTGGTGATGATAATTTAAGGGCGCTATATAATATCACTAGATAGGTAGGTAGTTTTACCGTTGAAAAGATACGTAGTTTACACTTTTCCCAAAGATGCATGAAATTTGCCAGATGTGCTAGACATGCATACCAAACGAAAAAGGTACTCAATTTTTACCCCCCTTTACGAAAAACTTTGTCTTCCAGAGACATGTCAGTCCTAATGAACATTATTCTAAAAAATATAAAATAGTAGGTAATTGAAGAAATAAAATTCAGCGATTGTTCACCATCTCAAACACCATGCCGGCCGACTCGGAGGCAGGTACTTTGGAAAATTAGAATACTTATTTACGAGATTTCTACCATGTACCTTATTTTTGAGTTTCAGAAATAAGGTACATGGAATAGAAATCTCGTAAATAACTATTCCAATGTTAGTGACCAAGAAAGTTTATAATAATATACTTTGGAAAATACCTACATCTAAACGATCCAGATGTAGTGTCGACATATAATAAGAGCATTTCGCTGGTTCGCATTTCTGACACATTCCGTCAACAAATGTTGAACGTTTTCTATGATTCCACCCTATGTATCGCAATTAGGTGAATCAAACTTTTTGCATTAGATATCCAAACTTGTTCAAGGGAAAGTGTCCTAATCTTAATCTATGTAAGGTTCTATTCTATGGTAATAATACTACAGTCGCGAGCAAACAAATCAGTAATCTGTTAAAATAATTAATTGAAATTTCAACACTTTTGAAATCGATTTACTATCTCTAAAGCACAAACTATCATATTTATAGGCCTCTGAAATTAGTATATTTGTATAAACATTTGGTTCCTCAGTTGATTTAGTTGCTCGCAAGTGTAGTATAATACAACATATAGAAATTGCAACGTTCTCTAAACAGCCTCAAGGTTTCAAATTTATCAATGCTGACCCACGTCAAAGAGAACCCCTTCACAATAATGTTATATTCCTACTGACAAATACTAACATACATGCTGTTTGTTTCTATATTGCAGTTGCAAAACACGGACGTTTCGGTAAGAACATTGAACTAGACATCATGCATGTATATTTTCTCATGTGATAGGTGGAAGACGAGCAAACGGATCACCTGATGGTAAGCGATTGCCGCCGCCCATCGACACCCGCGATACCAGAGTCATAAGTGCGTGGTCAACTTTTAAACCCCCCTTTCCCCCGGATTGGGCCTTGGTACCCTTTTTTTTTGTCGCTGGGGAATGCGCCTTATGCATACCCTCCTGCTGGGGAGCAGGAGTGCTATGTCGGGCTCTCCTCTGGCGGAGGTTTCTCCTAAAGAGAAGCCGGCCAGCGGTATACCGACTAAACCACAGCGGTTTTCCCTCATCACCCTTAAGTGGGGAGGAGTCATGGGTTCAAAAGGGCGAAACCTGGCACCATGACCCTCCCCAGGCGATATCCGCCTACACGGCGGGCCAGGTGGGACCTCCCTCGGCTTGGCCGAGAGAAGGGCTAGGGACAGCCGAGAAAACTCAGCCGTCCCTACCAGGCTGCGGAGGGAGCCTGTGCGATGCCAGCGCTGGTGTACCACACACGTGCCAGTGGGCTCCCTCTGCGTAGAAGAGGGAGACGCGCAACGCAGCAGCCTATGGGAAAGAGTTGCTCTTCATAGATGTGTGATAGATAGATTAGTGTTGCGAATCTATCAATAGTTTTCCTACCGATCGTTGACCTCGAAAATCGTGTAGACTATCGATAGGTTTGCTATTTGTCAAAACTATCGATACTATTGACAACCAGCAATACTATCGATAGTGGACTATCCATAAGCAACACTAAGATAGATACGAGTAGACTTCTTTATTGCACGAAGTTTATACATCTTAAACCAGGATATTATTCATTTAATTGCAACGTAGGTTTTAATTATGTCTATTTGCTAGATTTTGGGGGTCTTATTCATAAAAAATAAACACTAATGCCTATTTGCATCCCTGATGCGCAGTGGAAGACTTGTACTTTATTTAACTTATATGTAGACGTGTAAAACAAAGTTTTTCGCTTACCTCAAGTACCCACACAGATCGGTCCTAAGGCGCCCGCATCCAATGGATTCCCGCGATCTTTTACCGACCTTATCCGCGACCTTTCCGCCCCCACGGGCGTCTGTTCTCCTCACTATGTGCCCTGCCCATTGCGACTTGAGGCATGCAATCCTTTGAGCTATGTCTGTGACATTAGTTATCCTGCGGATCTCATCATTTCTGATACGATCACGCAGGGAGACTCCGAGCATAGCCCTCTCCATTGCTCTCTGGGTGACTTTGAGCCTTCTTAATCGGCACATTTTAAGCGGCCACGTTTCGGTTCCGTATGTAATCACTGGCAACACACACGCATTGAAGACTTTCGTCTTGAGACACTGCGATAGATGGGCCAAAAATATGCTGCGTAGTTTCCCGAACGCTGCCCAGCCGAGTTAGATTCGTCGATCGACCTCTTTCTAGGTATGAAATCTAGGCGTACACTTCACTTTGCAACTATTTGTATAATGTAATTAAAACTAAAAACCCATCATATCTGTATGAAAAATTAAAGTTCACCAGCCGTGCTAGAATACCTGATCGTCTTATTTGTACCACTCATAAAACAGCTGCATTCCGAGGCAGTTGTAAACATGCTGCAACTAGGTGCTGGAATAATATTCCTCCACCAATCAGAAATTCAAATAATAGCAAAACATTCAAAGCAAATTATAAAATTTATATTTTGAGCATACAGAAGGATACATGATGCATACGGCAGCACCATTTATTTATACTTAAGTTAAACACATAATATAATCTATATATAAAAACAACCACGTTATATATCTATATAATATGGTTTTTTTTATTTATTTTATTACAGTATCTTATTATTGTTCATATCCACATTTATTTATTTGCTTATTTCGGTTATGTGCAGATAATGTGTTTTAATTAATGTTTTTCTTGTTTTTTTAGTGTGTATAGTTGTTTGTTTTTTATTTTTTTATATTTTACATTCAAAAAAGGTACCCGCAGAAGATCAGCGCTGAGGGGTCGGCCACAGCACATGCTGAGCGAGGACCTATTTTTTTTTGTACATTCTTTTGAACCATGCATGTATTGAGAACACTTTAAATGTGCAAAAAAATAAACGATTTTTCTTTCTTTCTTTTTCTTTCTTTCTTTCTGGAAGTTGGACTTACCAAGCTGGACTTTTTTCCGAGGTAGATGTACTTGTCTACAACTTCCAGTGTGGAGCTTCCAACCTTTACAAGAGTGGGTACGACATGGGAATTCGACATGATTATCGTCTTGTCCATGTTCATTTTCAGACCAACTTGTTAGGAGACTCTACTGACGTTCAGAATAATTGTCATCAAATATTGAATAAAATTATGAGATTAAAAATCATTAAAATAGAATAAGTTACTATGACGCTCACACACCCTGTATACACATGAGTAGATATCCTTACCCCCATTAATATTAACATTCGTTGGACTCGCAAGCTCGTTCCCCTCCGGAAGGAGGTCCGATTTACCGCAGGACGACCTCCGGAAATAAAAAACGGAAGGCACAAAACTAACTCGCAGAAATAGCCGAGCACTAGGGCGAAATAAAACAGACCAGCATTCAGGTCAGGTGGCACTGCCAGAATATAACAATTGTTACATTCGTTGTAATTTCTATACAGTTGTTGTAATATTTTTTGTTACAAAACTAGCTCGCAGAAATAGCCTAGCACTAAAAGGCGAATAAAACCGACTAGCTCTCAGTAGACGGTAGCTCAGGTGATATTGCCAGGATGTTAGTAACAATTGTTACATTAATTGTATTTTTAACAAGTACACATTATACCGTGTGGTCCCCGGCAGAGTAAAATAGGCCACCCTCATTCTTACCGAGGTGTCGTAAAAGGCGACTAAGGTAAAGCTGCTGGCATGATCATCAGCACCCAGAGAAGGAAAACTCGGCATTTATATCTAAACCCTCGCCAACCCGTCTGCCAAGCGTGGTGAGTATGGCAACTACCCCTCATGTGATTTAGGGAGGCCCGTGCCCCAGCAGTGGGGACTTAAATGGGCTGACGATGACACATTTTATTTATGCTAGAGGCGACAAACTAGCGAAAGATTTTGAGGGAAGAGTGGACAAGCATTTCATAGGCAAACGCCCGTGGAGTTTTTATATTACAATATTTAGTTCTCTTCATTTGATTCATTTTCAATTGTGTTTAATATTTTTTACCTACAAAAAAATAATTAAAAAGCTAATTAAAAAATATTTATTGCCAGTGAAAGTTGCCGACCCGTTTGGAACAGTGGTAGTGAAAGTTCCAGGTCCAATGGTTGTGGGTATGATCCCCGCACAGTATAAGCATTTGTGTGCATGAGCATGCCTGTTTGTATTGGTCTGGGTGTTTTCTATCTACTCGTATAATAAGTATGTATTTACAAAAAAAAGTATTAAATGTATATATTTGTAATCCCACTGTTGATCCTTATATCCGTAACACAGGTGCTTGAGCTACCTATCTCGGAGTCAGATCAATGTACAGTCAGCATCAAGTCAAGTTACCCCCTGCAGTGGAAAAATAGCACTTGTGAACCAGACATAAGGACGGTCCAAAGGTAAACAAGGGTAAGGGACGTGACGCCATGTGTACGTGATGTTATGATATATGATATGTTGATATGATATGTTATATACAGGTTTTTGGGTACAGCTACTTCTGCACTAAGCTAAACTGCTTGTGTCGCAGAAATCCGGTAATAATTATCTCGTACATTTTCTACTACGTCAGACCTATCAATAAAATATTTATTGCTAATTTTACTACAGTTAACTTTTAAAGAAAAACAAATATAAACTAGCTCCTAAGAATAAGTGAAATGTGTAACAAAAACATTAGTCAAAGTCAAATAATTCTTTATTTGAATAGGCTTGTACACAGCACTTACAAATCGTCATACATTTGACTGACTTAAAACTATTTATAAGTACTTATGTATAATTTACTTGTTAAAACATATATATGTTGATACATAAAATATACTAAAGAAATAAATAAACATAATGCGATTCTACCACCGGCTCGGAAAGTTGTTTCTGGGCAAGAAACTCGCCAGTTACTCTTTTTAGCGCCAAACTTTCATACAATGTTGTGTCATCATCAAACCAAGCCATACAGTTCAATTGTTACACAAAATAAAATGAAGGAAATAATAATAAAATAAATATTATGAGGTAAACCGAAGCAGACCAGTCCCCAAAGGTGGCACCTGTTCACAAGGTGGTTTTTAACTCAGGATAAAAATGAAATTAAATAAAAAACAATTCTGGAAATGTTCCCGATTGTGTGTTGTGAGTGAGTTGTGTCATAGTCCTATGAACATTCAGAAATGTTATGTTACATACGTTTTAATATAAAAGTAACGTTGCGCTAGCTACACTGAGTTAGGTACAAACCTTTTTAATACTGAATGGGTAGCGAATAGAAGTACCTTAAGAAGCATAGTTCCTTATGTTGCTAGGTATTAGCCAGTATCTCGATTTTAGTACTGACAGTTTCCCGTAAAATAAACAAATATTTCCATGAGGGTATTCGCGTATGAAAAAACCGCTAGATTGGTGGTTTAGTTTGTCAAATTGACATTTTGTCAGATCACGTTTAAAAATAACCAATCACACTGTATATGGACCTCACTCCTATAGTACTCCATCTAGCGGATTTTTCACACTCGAAAACCCTCATTTTCAGTCAATCCATACTAATATTATAAATGCGAAAGTAACTCTGTCTGTCTGTCTGTCTGTCTGTCTGTCTGTCTGTCTGCTACTCTTTCACGCCAAAACTACTCAACGGATTTAAATGAAATTTGGTATACAGATAATCTAGACCCTGATAAAGGACATAGGCTACTTTTTATTGCGAAAAGGGGGTTGTAAGGGGTTGAAAGGGGGGTAAAAAGTTACTTTTCCACGCGGACGGAGTCGCGGGCGGCCGCTATGTAATCATAAGTTGGATTCTGTAGGTAGAGCTCAAACCCCACGTATCGGCTGTTACAAATTCCAAGTTTTAAAATATGTATATCAACCCCCACAGAACATACATTTCTATGCGTAAGTAGGTATTCAGTTTCATATATTTTGTGTAATAACTTTTTTAAGTACTGCCACCCATGCAGAGGCGAAGACGAGCAGACGGATCACCTGACGGGAAGCGATTGCCGCTACCTATACACACCGGCGACACCAGTGGAGTCACAAGTGCGCTGCCAACCTTTAAACCCCCCTTTCCCCTGGATTACGCCTCCGGTATCCTCATTCACGCACCGAAACACAGCACAGCGCTGCTTCACGCTGGTTTTCTGTGAGGTGGTACCACTCCGGGCGAGCCGGCTCATTCATGACGAAGCCTGGCTCTCCCATGGTCGAAAAGTGCCGTAATATGATTCAAATTATTAGAATTGTTGAAATGTGTCGTTTCTAACAATGCCATTGTGTTGTTACGTGCAGGTTGATTTGCCCTAATGGATTATTAAAACATGCTCTTGCATTTGGAGTGGTCTCGGCGGAACCCGTAAGTCGATCAAACGTAAAACACTGGCGTTTTGTTGAGTGTCTGTGACCTTGGCTGACTTCGATAGTTAACTACCCACTTAATTTTAATAAGTTAACTTGACATTGGCAGTTTATTTTCGGGTAGATATATATTTAAGGTGAAAGTTCGGCACACTAGCGACGCCAATCGATTTTAATTTTTAGCTACTAAACCGGATCTATTTTAAACAATTATGGGGTTACAATCTCTCGGCAAACACTCATACTATATATTTAATACTTATAGTTAACTGTTTGGTCTGCTTTTGCACTCGAATTTTGGATAACCGCCAAAAGTGGCCGCTTTTGGCGTGAATCAATTTTTGGCGTACAAAAACGGACCCAACATTTGTGCATGGTTATTTAATAAATAGTATAAGTGTTTGCCGAGAGAGTGTAATCCCGAAATTGTTTAAAATAGATCCGGCTTAGTAGCTAAAAATTAAAATCGATTGACGTCGCTAGTGTGCCCTACCCGTCATCTTAAAAAAAAGATAAAAAAGAAAACAGCATAGTCTTGTTCACATTTCTAGGTATGCTCTGTTACTGTCTAACATTATACTGTAAAGGTACTTAATGAATGATCAATCCCTTGAGAGCTACGGGCCTGAGGACATTTATTACATTTCTATGTTGTCATGGAAACGTGGAAAGGGTTTTTAGTGTTTCGTAGCCAAATGGCAAAAAACGGAACCCTTATAGATTCGTCATTCCTGTCTATCTGTTCGTGTGTCTATACTGAAGAAGATAAGAACTATACTATTGAAACTTGGTAAATAGATGTATTTTGTTAACTGCAATACGATTTTTACACAAAAATAGGAAATAAAAATTTATTGCGAGGTCTCCTCTCAAACTCTAAAATTTTTTTCATCATAATCATACGTGTGAGATATCTTTGTATAGGTATTTGAAAATGATGTTGAGGTTTCTAATGTATTTCTTTCCTTAACTTAATACTTTGCGCTAGAGACGCTACCAAAGTGGTAAAATGTCCCCCCCTTTAACTTCTATAATAAAAGAGTTTTTCTGTTAAGAAATTCTTAGTGTGAGCCCAGAGTCTGCAGTTGGCGGTCTTGTACCCCCGTGCCTCGGAAAGCACGCTAAGCCGTTAGTCCTGCGCCCGATCACTCTCCGGTCGTGTCACACTAGTGTCCCATCGGAATATGGGGACAAGGGAATAGAAAGTGCACTTGTGTTTGAGCACACACTTGAGCACTATAATATATGCTATGTAATTGTAGTGGCTAATAGATTGGCCACTTAGCCGTAATCGGTTGAAGGATATTATCTTATACATGACCAGTTGGTCAGATTTGTATGACTGAGAAGAAGAAAACATTGTTGCGGTTAGTTGTTGGCGCCACAGAACAGTGAAAGTTCCCTTAAGGTGACGGGTAGGGCACACTAGCGACTCCAATCGATTTTAATTTTAAGCGACTAAACCGAATCTATTTTAAACAATTTTGGGGTTACAGCCTCTCGGCAAACACTTACACTATTTAATGTTAACCATGCACAAATCTTGGGTCCGTTTTTGACACGAAAAATTGATGACCGCCAAAAGCGACCACTTTTAGCGTGAATCAATTTATCGCGTACAAAAACGGACCCAACATTTGTACAGGGTTATTTAATAAATAGTACGAGTATAAGTGTTTGCCGAGAGGTTGTAACCCCGAAATTGTTTGAAATAGATCCCGTTTAGTAGCTTAAAATTAAAATCGATTCGCGTCGCTAGTGCGCCCTACCCGTCACCTTAAATAATAATATCACACGCCCAAAGTCTAATAACCGATCAAGCTCTCTGCCAATACGATGTCTTATAACCTAAAATAAGTTTTAAAACTTGTTCTCTGAACCTGGCTTCTCTCCAAGCGCCGGAACTCTGCAACTCGTCCCGGACACCTCGGCAACTCCGCCAGATCCGCAACTGGGAGCTCCGGAAGATCCCCGCTCCGCCGGGTGACTTGTTCCCAAACTCTTACAAGTTGGGAACACTTTGTAACTACGTTTTTTAAGTTAAAGAAACAAGTTGTATGTTTTTTTTTCTTTTTTTAAACGGAAAATTGGCTAAGCTTGACTTAGTAATAAATGGGAGAAGAGCGAATGTGAGACTTTCCAGAATAGATTCTGGGAGAGTCGAGCTTCTGCTTGAATGTGCCGACCCGACCGGAGTGATACCACGGGCTCACAGTCAACCGGGCAGTGCTTATAAAATCCAATCAGTCATATATTTTTTAAAAGAATTTAATGGCAGAGGCTTTCACCTGGCGGGTAATGCGTTAAAGTATTTAGTGCACATAGCGTGCTATTGTGTTACAATGCGATTCAAGGTAGTACATTCAAAAAAAATCTGCGAAAAAAAACCGCCTTCAAATACCAGAAAATTTTTTTCAAGCTTTTTAGTGTCTCATTTTTGGGCTAAAAAAACAGCCGTGGTAAGCCATTAGAGTCGTTGATAAAACACAAGTTTGCCTTAGTGTTGAGAGAACATATACAAATCTATTGAGCTTGCTACATAAATATTGTGCATGTGATAGATTATTAACATAGATTTAGTCGCTATACCGGTGTATATGATCGGTCGAATCTGGCCTATGTGTGCTTATTAAACTCCTGTACTTTAATAAGCACACTTTCCGACCAACCCGAGACCCTATTCGACCAATCATATTCCGGTATTTTTTTCTCAGGGGAAATCATCGTGGCCACTTTGTCACATGTGGGAACAAGGTAGTGTGAGGGACTCTAGCCCTAACCAAAACCCCTGGGGTGTATATTTCAGAGCAATCACGATCGGATGTCCCACAGCCTGGACTGGAGCGTACCGCTAATTGCGCTCGCCACATTACCCTAACTCAGGGTAATGCAGTTCTCTGCTGCTGTATGACTTACTAGGATACTTAATATTGTCGTCCTTCGTGGAGTCGTAAGCTGGGTAAGCCACTCTCCAGTAGTATGTATGCTCACGTACTCCAACGCCTGTTTATTCGTCTCTTTATTATTTCAGCCAATAGACGTCCACTGCTGGATATAGGCCTCCCCCAATGTTCTCCACACAGATTGGTCCTGCGCTGCCCGCATCCAATGGATCCCCGCGATCTTCAACAGATCGTCGGTCCACCTAGTGAGGGGCCTGCCACGGCTGCGACTTCCTGTACTGTGGCCTCCACTCGAGGACCTTTCCGCCCCAACGGCCGTCTGTTCTCCTCGCTATGTGCCCTATCCATTGCCACTTCAGGCATGCAATCCTTTGGGCTCTGTCTGTGACCTTAGTTCTCCTGCGGATCTCATCATTTCTAATACGAGCACGCAGGGAGACTCCGAGCATAGCCGTCTCCATTGCTCTCTGGGTGACTTTGAGCCTCCTTAATCGGCATATAATAATTCGTCTCTTACCTTGGCAGTATTCTGAATGTCCTAAGTCATAGCGGATGACCCTGTATTATTGCCGATAGATATCTAAAAATGCGGTTCATAAAAAGTGTTAATTTTTTCTATAGGTACCTAAAAGGTAATATTATCGAATGAGTGTCATGGACCATGATACAGGCGATGGTATCTCACTAGATAAAAACGTGTGTCGTGCCCTGACTCACTCGGCGAAACACAGCGCAGGCACTGCTTTACGCCTGTCTCCTGATAAATCGTGGTATCACTTCGGTTGAGCCGACCCTTAGGCTGCGTTTCCACAGAAGTGGAGCGGAGATTTATTAAAAATTGACCAATCACATTGCTCAAAATACACATCTTATCTATTTTGAGCAATGTGATTGGTCAATTTTTATAAGTCACCGCTCAACTCCGCGCAGCTCCACTTCTGTGGAAACGCAGCTTTCATGCCGAAGTATTGCTCTACTACCGTGATTCAGATCTTAAAATACAAATAATATTTTATAACAATACAGCAAACGAATAATGGGAATCTCAATAGTCGGGGTAGAAGTTTTAAACTCAACTTGTGAAACGAGCAAACAACAGTATACATTGTTGTTTGGCGGTTGAACAACTGTGCTGGGTATTATCATAAAAGTATTTTTGGTAGGGACTTGCCACTTTTTATTATTGTTTGAAATAATGGCCTCTGTTTAGTCGTAGCTAGCCAGACTATCATTATTAGAATGTATTTACAAAAGAAAAATATCTATAATATATAATTCCACCGTTGGTTCTGATATCCGTAACACAGGTGCACGAGTTACCTATCTCAGAGTCAGATCCATATATGTGATGTTGTCAAATATAATTCATTTATAATCAGGTAAGGTTCAATTCAGGCAAGACTCTTTACGACTCTTACTTTACGCATACGGAGCCGAAACGTGGACACTTACGGTACGGCTGGTCCACAAGTCAAGGCTATGGACGACCCGTTTGGAACAGTGGTAGTGAACGCTGCCTTTGGCCCAAGGGTTGCGGGTTTGATCCCCGCACAGTACAAACATTTGTGTGCATGAACATGTCTGTTTGTATTGGTCTGGGTGTTTGCTATGTATTATACGTATGTATTTACAAAAGAAAAGTATTATATGTATATATTTGTAACTCCGCTGTTGGTTCTGATGTCCGTAACACACGTGCTTGAGCTACCTATCTCGGAGTCAGATCAATGTATGTGATGTTGTGAAATATTATTTTATTATTTATGGAACAAGCAATGCTCGGCGTCTCTCTCCGAGATCGAATCCGAAATGAGGTGATCCGGCAGAGAACCAAAGTCATCGACATTGCTCACTGGATTAGCAAGCTTAAGTGGCTGTGGGCTGGCCATATGGCTAATATTAGCCGCAGAACCGAAACCGAAACCGATGGGTAAACGGGTTCTAGAGTGGCCCTCTGGCTAGGTGGAGGGACGATCTGCGCAGGATGGCAAGCATGAGGTGGATGCGAGAAGCCATGGATTGATCACGGTGGCGAACAATTGGAGAGGCCTACGTCCAGCTGTAAACTGCGATAGGCTGATGATGATGATGATGACTCTTTATGTTATTCGTATGAAACTATGAAAAACCAATAATTCAGTTCTTATCATATTTTCCAAAGCATCAACTGATGGCAAGCGATGGGTCACAGCACAGACGCGGCTTCACGCTGGTCTTTTGTCGGTCCATGGTATCACTCCAGTCGAGCCAGCCCATTAATGCCGAAATGTGTCTGTCCTACGGCCATATTTTATTACGATAATGTATTTAATACAGTAGGAACACGGACAAGAAAGCTTTCTGTCAAATTTAATTCGCAGTTGTTTTTTTTTAAATCAAGAGTTATTTCTTAAGAGCCGGCAACGCATAAGTGATACCTCAGGTGTTGCAGATGTCCATGGACGGCGGTGATCACTTTCCATCAGGTGTGCCGTCTGCTCGTTTGTCCGCTATAATGTAAAAAAAAAATCGACGAAAGGTGTATTTTCTATATATATATATAGGCTTCTGAACTGACCACATTTGTGACACTTCATATGAAGTAGGTATGGTTAGCATCAAAAGTAGTTTAACACTTTAGTACCATGTCAAAGTAACTGTTTTGCCTATTATAGTCAGTTTCCAAGGGGAACGTAAAAATGTTACTTCGACATGGTACTAAAGTGTTAAGGTACTTTTGATGCCGACTGTACAAGACTTCGATTTGTACAAAGTTTTTTTAAGATAAAGCTTTAAGCTGCAAATAGGATCCCACGACGGAAATTACTCACCTAAAAAACCTAAAAGTAGGTAATTACGCAGGCTTCCTTCGCGTTTGAGAAAAACGCCAATCATTTCGTTATATCGTCGGAAATCTGTCATTGTATACGACGTATATTTTATTATCTCTGGTTGCCAAGACCACAGTCCTTTTTCTATTAAATACCTTTTAGGTGATACGAGGGCGACACTAAAAGTTTTTAGAACTGGCCACTTATAAGACGATGATTATAAAATTAAGTTTAAATTTTGAAAATGGAACCTTTTGCCAATATTACCTTTATATTGGCAAAAACTCATACCTTTATCACAAAATAAATAAAATCCTGGACATTTATACGCATCCAATAAAAAAAGTCAAACAGATCCTAAAAACTTGGTTACAGAACCTTACCTACATTGAAACTGAAGAACTTCTGAAGACAAGTTAAATAGAATAATGTGTTTCTCTTATACACATATCGCGCATAAGCACACACAAACAAACACACACACACACGCACACACACACACACACACACACACACACACACACACATAATACTGTAATAAAATTTGATTATATTTAGAGAACATTAATTATTAAAACAAAAGTGTTTGGCTCTGCTAAATTCACAACATTTGTAACTGTGGAAGAATAATAATTGGCGTCTGTCACACAGTTTCTATGTAAACTAGCGCAGACGTTAATGTCCTCCTTACGTAATGGCTCCTCTAATTGTAAATTTTCGTAAGCTAAAATATGTACCTATTATTTGCAATAAATATTATAAAGATTAAATATTATTGTCTATCTATCTATCTATGGGTAAGAGAATAAAGAGTGCACTTGTGTTTTTTTCGCACATACTTGTGTTTTTGAGCACTATAATATATCCTGCGTACGTGGCTGATCGTTGAGATTGGCCGCCGTAGCCGTAATCGGCAGGAGGATATTTTATTTATATATATGTTTCTGACTCTATGACTATTGTTAGTGGTTAAAACTTGAATAGACTTAAGTACTGACTCCAGTTTACTTACGCCGTGTGGTCCCCGGCAGAGTAGAATAGGCCACCCTCACTCTTACCGTGTTGTAAAAGGCGACTAAGGTAAAGCTGCTGGCATGATCATCAGCAACCAGAGAAGGAAAACTCTGCATTTATACCAAAACCCTCGCCAACCCGTCTGCCAAGCGTGGTGAGTATGGCAATTACACCTCATGTAATTGAGGGCGGCCCATGCCCCAGCAGTGGGGACTTAAATGGGCTGACGATGACTTACTCCAGACCCACCTCATCTTAGCGTGTAATTCCCAGTTGCGTCCAAAGCTGTCGCTCTGGAGCTCAGGGTACGCTTAGATAATTTTTTTTAATTTTATTTATTTATTTGGACAACCAACAAGGCATACACTACAACATTCTTAAGACTATTGATTATTTGATAGAAATGGGGTGAGCCCTGCGTCTCATAGCCACTGCGACCAGTAGATGATCTGTTGTGGCAGCCCCGTAACCTATTACAGCACCTCATGTAGCTCCAGTTCCAGGATAAACCCGAGAATGGAGCTGATGGGGGAGCTCTTGATCACATGAGCTTACTTAATGTTAGTTATACTAAATGTTATGTTATACTGAATGAGTGTGGCTACGCACGAGTAAGCCGTCGTTTCAAAATGCAACCTACTAACCACTGCGCCAACGAGGCGTTTGAAACGTACCATTTTTTTTTATATGATCGGTGGAAAAGGAGCAGACAGATCACCTGATGGCAAGCGATTGCCGCCGCCCATGGACACGGTGTTGACATAATCGTCAATTAAATCTTTGTCGAAGCTACAATTAAGTTAATTTTTTATTTATTTATTCATAATCATTACATGCTAGCTTACAGATTTCTCCAATTTGCCTGCAAGTCATACAGTAATTTATTTGCATGCATAATTATGTGATACCATTTTAATTTAATCAATTATTACAAAAATACAATGTCAAAAAATTAAAAAATAATAAGAACATAATTAAAATAAACGAATAAAATATGGCAAACAGACAATCAAATTAGTAATAGTAAATTATTATTACATCCTATCCACTCCATTAATAATACAATTGAATTGATTTAATAAATGTCCAATTCCGTCAGCAAATAAATCCAGATCATCATGCTGAATCATTATGTCCCCGATCAGACGCAGGGCGTTATTTGTCGGAGCAAACGATGCTCTTTGGGTGCGCGTAGCTGGTGTTTTTATAAGCCGCGGCTTTCTACGGGGAGCAACCATGCCCGTCTCATCACACTGCAAACACCTTGGCACCAATAAGCCAACCCTTTCCACAATTTCTTGACAGTCAAGCCTACCCCGTAATATAGAGAGATAGTGTGATATCGTAGCCATTACTCTCCTAGCCTTTAAAGTTTCAATTTCAACCATCCCTAAAACAAACTGAGAGGGATACATGTATAGATAGTATCCATGACATTTTTTATAAAGACATCGAGCAAACTTACGTTGTATTCTTTCAATCATAAGGCTATATTTTTCTTGGTACGGGTTCCAAGCAACAGCCCCTTAAATGCTACTTTAGCCATTGATTATCGTTACTAGACAATTTAACACTGTCTAAGCTCAGAGATGATGAAATTCGAAAAAATTGCTGCTCATTTTAATTGAAGAGTCTACTTGTAAGTAAATAATGCACTTAAAAAATATCGACAGTCTTCGGATGGGACTCGAACCTACGATTTTTTGCTAACCGTGCAATTACTACTGCTTGAAACTTTTACTCAGAGATGGTGAACGAGGCACTTACTCTTACTGTACAATCACACGAGCATACATAATGTTATGTTACATGGGTATGCACGACTACATAATAAATTCCTCTACATGTTAAGTAAGTACGAGAAAATATTATGTGACAAGAAAATATCCTAAATTTGCTGTGACATATTCTCACGAGTGAAAATAACATTATCATGTAGTCCTTGTAGGAAAATGTGTTATAATCATGTAGTTAATAAGATTATGAATACAGAAAATGTGTCGCTTATTTTTATGTTGGTACCTAATCATGGCGGAACCACGGACGTGACGAAACTCATCACGAGTTTTGTCATGTTAGTAGATGGAGATAGATGTTAGATGTACTAAACGTAGGTTTACCCTGGGTTCGGGGGAAGGAAGCGCCGTGTCCGCCTAGCAGGCTTCCGTCGTGGTGGCAGGTTTCGTACCTTGGCCCACGACTTTCTCCCACTATGGACGATGAGGGAGAGTCCCAGGAGTTTTAGTCGGTATGCCTCTGGCTGGCTTCTCGCTAGGAGAAGCCGTCGAGGAGAGTCCGACATAATCCGTTTACAGACGGATGGGTATGCGTAACGCATTTCTCCTAGCTCACCAAAAAAAAAATACCCTGGGCTTGTTTGTATAAAACCCAGCTTCATATGCCGAAAGGCCACAGGCAGGCTGCCCAGGCAGTTTCCAGGAAATCTTCAGCAACATCAAGGCGTTGATAGGTTTCCTAGAAGAACTCGGCTGGTTGGAGTGACAACGGCCGACGTCACCCTCCGCACGCGAAATGGGCACAACTGCTGCCCGATTGTGGAAAAAGCCCGAAAGAAAGAAGAAGAAGATGCCAAAGGCCATGAGTTCAATTTCAACTCCTCAACAAACATTCTTGTAATGAACACCAGATCAATTATAGCTGAAATAAATAAATAAACCAACCGTGGGAGAGCCAGGCTTCAGCATGAATGGGTCGGCTCGACCGGAGTGATACCGATACGACCTACAAAACTTCAAGAAAAGAGCGTATTAATTTTTAAAAGGTCGGCAGCGCACTTGTGACTCCTCTGATGTTGCAGGTGTTGTGTTTCGCTGCTCGAGTGAAGGCCTGATCCGGAGAGAAGGGGGGTTTAAAGGTTGGCAGCGTACTAGTGACTCCACTGGTGTTGGTGTGCATGGGCGGCAGCAATCACTTACCTTCAGGTGAACTGTCTGCTATGTATCACATAAAAAAATCAAATAAATAGATTCATACAATATTTAACACAATATTAATTTGGTAAACTTCGTCAAGTCGTCTCGTCACCCATCTCTCAAAGTCTTAAGTCGAAAGTCTTCGACCAGTGCGTCCTTCCTTCCGGTCATGACTTACAGTGCCGAGACGTGGACACTCACGGCTGGACTGCATCAGAAATGATGTAATCCGACAGACAACCAGAGTCACCGACATAGCCCACCGAATTAGCAAACTGAAGTGGCAGTGGGCTGGGCATATTAGCCGCAGAACTGACAGCCGTTGGAGCCGTAAAGTCCTTGAGTGGAGACCGCGACTCGGTAAGCGTAGTGTATGACGCCCTGCGACAAGATGGGATGATAGATAGACAGATAGATACTCTTTATTGCACAACATACAAAATTTAAAAGCTAGGTATACAGAGATACAATGTACAATTTAGGCGGTCTTATCGCTGGGAGCGATCTCTACCAGACAACCATCAGGTAAAGGATGATGACATTCGAAGGCTGGCTGGTGTGGGCTGGATGAGAGTGGCCGAAAATCGGGAGCAGTGGCGTGCATTAGGGGAGACCTATGTCCAGCAGTGGACGAGTGTGGGTTGCTGATGATGATGATGATGAATATTTAAAAGCAATAAATATGCACGACTGGGTGGAATTGGCACAGGAGACTAATTTCTTCACTTTGTATGTCTGTCCGTCACTCTGTTTTTCAGTCATTCATGCCAAAGCGGTGCAATGGATTGACTTGTTTTTTTAGTGGAGACAGTAGAACGGATGGAGAGTAACATAGGCTACTTATTGTCTTTTTCTAACGCGAGCGAAGCCACGGGCAAAAGCTATTAAGTAATAAAACTTTGTAACAATAAGGCTCAGCGAGTTTTCAGCCTACTCTTCACATTTTTTTGTCGATGAAATCCGTTTAATGTCAGTTAAAAATATGCCGTGTTGCTTCCTCCGCAAATATCGATAACAGGAAAAATTGGTTTCCGGGGAGAAAATTAGAAATGTTACAAATGAATCGAGGAGTGAACCGAGTGTCAAATAAAAAATGGCATGATGATAAATGAGAGAACCGAAAACGTCATCCCGAGAATTCCCTGGGAGAGAGATCTTTGATTTCCTCAGTATTTTTTGCAAATCCTTGAAGGTATAATAATAATAATGTCTAGAATTGTCCTTGGCTACACTCCATAGTGTAGTGGTATGGTGTATACAAAGATTGTGATCTCTATATACGCCATATCATTACACTATGGAGTGTAGCCAAGGACAATTCTAGACATTATTACGTGATGTATACAGATACATCACGTGTGAATTAACTTGTTTAATGAACTCTACGAGTTGCCATCGGCCCCACGCATGCCTTCCAAAAGTCCGGGCCACTTGTGACTCCACTGGTGTCGCGGGTGTCTATGGGCGGCGGCAATCGCTCACCATCAGGCTCTCATTTCATCATCAGGATCCGTCTGCTCGTCTGCCACCTATCACAGAAAAAAAAGCTTTATTGCGACATTGTCGCCCCCTGTCAATGTTACTGAAGTAGGTACCTTTTGATCTTGGTTGGACTGTATCTAGGTGCTCATGCCGCCCTGTAGTTATTTTGTAGGCGAAAATTGGAACGAATGCTATTTCCTTTAAAATGTACCATAGACAACAGAGTTTTTGACATTTTCCCATAGAAACAACGCCCCTCTGTCAACGGCAGTGAAATGCCTTCTGATCCCATGATCCAAGTCTATACTTAGGATGCCGCTAATTCTATGCTTCTGATCATGGTCGCACTGTACGTTGTAGAAATAATTTCTTTCTACGGTAGGTAAAATATTGGAGAAAAAAATTGTGCTAACGGCAAGAACCACTCTAATCCCATTGAAGTTACCCTACCGATAGAATTAGCATATACTTTGATTGTTCGAACCAAAGGTGTTAAAAAAAATAAACACAAAGAAATGGCCAGGAAGATAGCCTTCTTTGCATACCAACCTTGTTTGCTACAAAAAAATGGCGTACTTTTCAAAAGCAACAATGTTTTTATTTGCATTTATGGTAGCTCGTTGGATAACACGCCTTCCATACATACGCAGGGTCCCTAGTTCGAGAGCCATTCACTTTTTGCATTTTTCAAATCTATGTGCATATTTCTACTATAAGGGAGGGAAGAAGACTCGATTTAACCCCTGCAGTGCAATAATAGCATCTGTGTATCTAGATATAAAGGTCCAAAGGCTATTGACTTGCAACACAGATTTAATAACAGTACTTGCATTATGGGATTATAACTCCACGTGACGTCGACCTATGTATGACCACGATCTGGTTTCCCTGAATTTGCTATGCGGCTCACAATTTTTTTTTATGATATAGGTGGCAGACGAGCCGACGGATCACCTGATGGTAAGCGATTACCGCCGCCCATGCACACCTGCAACACTAGTGGTGTCACAAGTGCGCTGCTTACCTTTTAAACCCCATTCCCCTGGATCGGGCCACCGGTACCCTCACTCACGCAGTTGAAACACAGCGCATGCACTGCTTCACGCCGGTTTTCTGTGAGGACGTGGTATATCACATTTATAAAAAAAAATACACTAATTTATCAAAAAAAATACAACCTAAATATTTTTATCTCACGTTGACCCAAAGGGCCGGTGGCCTACATTGTGGTCGGTAATAAATTATATCATTCAGGCGTTAAATAAAATTTCACTCGTACCAACAAAATAAATGTTTAAGAGTTACATAATCACGCGAAATTTTTGGGCGACATTTTCCCCAAGATAAAACTGTAAAAGTGGAGCATTACGACAGGAAACTTTTTGAGCATATCTTCAGCTTTACCGCTTTTCTGAGTAATAGTACACTCGGGCTATTTGTAATCATAAAACTTATAAGGATGTATTACATTGCGTATTAGTAATAATTAAAATTAAATTGAAAATTTAAAAAACCCCCGACACAACTAAAGCTCTTTCATTTGATACTTATATTGAGGCAGTTGGAACAACAAATAGGTTATTCGTCATTTTCTGACGGCGGCCATCTTGGATTTGAAATTTTACACAATTAATATATTCTGCTACTCAAGCCCTTTTATATGATACCCATATTGTGGGAGTTGTGTTAAAACATAAAATCCAAATCTTTGTGACGGCGGCCATCTTGGATCGATTTTTATCCACCATAGCTAAGAACAATTCCTCTTTATTCATCTTTCAAACAAAAAAAACAAAATCAAAATGGGTTATTTGTTCGGGAGCTACGATGCCATAGACAGACACACAGACACACACACACACACACAGACACGTCAAACTTATCCCCGTCGTTTTTGCGTCGGGGGTTAAATATATATCTTAAAAAACATGCCCTTAGGGGAGCCACGCTTCGACATGAATGGGCCGGCTCGACAGTAGTGATGCCTCCTTGCTCGTAGAAGGGATAAGGAGGGGTAAAAGACGCTGGCCAGATAGCACGTCCCCTCCCCCCCGAGGAAAAGGCCAGCCGGCACGCGGTACGGGGGTATCAGAACCGCATTGCAAAGGCCTCTGTCTCTTTGGACATTATCGGCTCATTTATTAGGCCGGCTGGGGTGGACCCCAGCAGGGGGTGCAGGACTCTCATCCTCTGGCTTGCTTTTGCCTAACATTGCCTACCAGCCGGCCAGAGTGGAATATCAGAGCTATATATGCTCGCAGGCTGGAAGTGGAAGATGCATGAGTCGCGAGTTGGCACAGTGTCTGTAACCACAGACATTGGGTAGAAAGCGGTGTACACCTCTCGGCACCCTGAGCTGCTCAAACTTATGTTGCCCGCCTTGCTATTTCTGGTAGCTAGCGTTTCATGGCTTCCTGTTATCTTTTTATAGGGAGCCCATCTAGTGAGTGGCAAGTCACCGCCTGCCCATTTTTTCGTGACCGAGCAATGATTTTAATCATTGCTCGGGCAGGTGCCATAGTTCCCTCCGTAGTTCTGGTTACCCAATCAACTAGCACCTAACCCAATAGCCCAGTTCCTTTCTATTTCTTTCAATAGTCCCACACCACCGGGGACTTGGCCACACTCTCTTATTGTATACAGGGATAGTCCCCGGATGATGTCACATCACTAATTATGTTGGATTTGGCCCCACGCATGCTTTTCAAAAGTCCGTGATATAATTTCCCGTGATCATGGTATCATCATACATACATAATAATAATAAATCAAAGTCGATCCTATGATCACTACCTCACGCAATTTAATGATGCATGAAAGGATGAAAAGCCTTGCTTTTTTTAGTCTTACATATGATATGTTTGTATTGGTGGAAATATCCATCACATTGCGTCATGGGAAATCTTCGAGAAAAAACCTTTACGTGAGAGCACATTTCGTGGACACCTTGCTTTCTTTTCGTATTTTACACATACCCGTTGTTGACTTTTGCATAACATACTTTTTATGTCAAAAGCGAATAGGCCACCCTCACTCTTACCGAGGTGTCGTAAAAGCCGACTAAGGTAAAGCTGCTCGCATGATCATCAGCACCCAGAGAAGGAAAACTCTGCATTTATATCAAAACCTTCGCCAACCCGTCTGCCAAGCGTGGTGAGTATGGCAATTACCCCTCATGTGATTGAGGGATGCCCGTGCCCCAGCATTGGGGACTTAAATGGACTGACGATGATGTCAAAAGCGACAAAGCAAGCGAGTCATCTGATGGTAAATAATCACCTCCCGCCCATGAACATCCGCGAGATCTGATGAGACTGATGGGTAAAGATTCCGTCAAAAAAAGAACGAAACCAATTGTAAACTAAATACTGTAACTATATGAATGACTCTTAACTCATAACTAATAATAATGAGTAAGTTATTTGTACTTGGTATGGTGGGGTAAAATGAGTTTTTTTTTTATGTAATAGGTAGGCAGACGAACAGACGGATCATCTGATGGTAAGCAATTGTCGCCGCCCATGGACACCCACGACACCAGTGGAAGTCACAAGTTCGTTGCAAACCCCCCCTGATTGGGCCTCCGTATTTATTTAGGTTGCTAAGAGGAAATACCGACAACAGTCAGGTATTGAGTGTACTGAGCCTGACTGTCCCAGACATTAATTAACATGTGGCGGCGCCGCCGCTGCTGGCAGAGCCGCGCGCGCGCACCAATCTGCTGCATTAGTGAGGGTTCGAGAGGCCCAATCTTGGGGTTTAAAGGTTTATTAGTTCAGTGACTGCATTTGTGCTGCAAGTGTCCATGGGCGGCGGCAATTGCTTACCATCAGGTGATCCGTCTGCTCATTTGACACCTATCACATAAAAAAAATCTATGAGTACGAACTCCAAACTATCCGTCAAGGAAGGACGTAGAATTTTATAAGTATTTTTCGGGTTCTTATTATGGCCGCTTCAACCAATTTTATTTCGATACTAAAAAAAAACCTATGGACATTCTATACAAATCTGAGGCTATACCAAAGATTTATCCACGGATAAAGATTGGTCTAATCGGACCTAAGTAAAATACATGCAAATTGAATTAATCTTGCCTTAACTGTCGCGAAGATTTACACAAAATTGTAAATTAACAGCATCAAGCTTCGATCGCTTGACGAAATAAGATGATCCGTGACCCGAGAATTTTCGAATGCAAATGAGATTTAGCGGAATTTCACAACACAATTAACAATTCTCTACAAGAATTTAAGCTTAAGAGCGCCTATAGGTATTCATTTCACTTTGGCTTTTTGGATTATTTCAATATGAAATCACGTCTGTAGTCGAACCGAAAATCGTTGGAGTAAATATTACATCTTAGCCTGTAATTCCCGACTGCGTCCAAAGCTGTCACTCTGGAGCTCGGGGTATGCTTAGATCATAATCAATGATCGGAGCAGATAGAGCTATTTGGATTGATTGACCGCAAACATAGATGTTAATATGGACATGCCCCGGGATTCTGACTATGATCCCGAGATTATATTATTATGCTTATTGAAAAAAGGTTACTATAGTTTCTATATACTGAGTTTCTTGCTGGTGTCTTCTCAGTAGAAATCGACATTCCGAACCAGCGGTAGATAGGTATTATGTACCTTTTTTGACATTCATACGTGTTCTGCGTGGACCTAAATTAAATAAAGAATTTTTTATCTTTTATTAAAATAAAAAAAACATATATTTTAGAGTTAAATATTTAACGCATTTTAATCATGAAAGGGTAAACTGTAAACTGTAATTAAATATGTAGTATTGAACAATTATGGCTTATCCATCATATTTATCCACCATATTTACTTAACAGTTTACAGTTAATTCCTTTCGAAATTTCGAAAGAACAAATAGGACTATTTTTAAATAACATGGTATCACAAAGTGTTTGGCCGTGTGGTCCCCGGCAGAGTAGAATAGGCCACCCTCACTCTTACCGAGGTGTCGTAAAAGGCGACTAAGGTAAAGTTGCTGGCATGATCATCAGCACCCAGAGAAGGAAAACTCTGCATTATATTAAAACCCTCGCCAACCCGTCTGCCAAGCGTGGTGAGTATGGCAATTACCCCTCATATGATTGAGGGAGGCCCGTGCCCCAGCAGTGGGGACTTAAATGGGCTGATGATGATGATGATGACAAAGTGTTTATGAATAATTTCGTAAAGCTGATGTTAATGCTCGTATGTATAAACGAAAATAACTCGCTAATAGTATAAAGTATATCATTAATCTCGGGCTTCCCGGGATTCCAGGCATGTCCATATTATTTAAAAAAATCAGTATTAAATAGCTCTACCTACTCCGATCATTGATCATAATTCAGGATCAGTCTGGTAATTACAGTGAAGAGACTGCCGTCTGACCTACGGAACCCTTTACCGGTTAACCTGTAAGACTAACCGAATCGTGGATACACCTTTCAAAATCTATCAGATAAGTGCAGGTTTCCTCACCATGTTAATCGCCATAGATTTTTCCACGGATAAAGATTGGTCGTATCTGGCTTAAAGCGGATAGATGATTGCAAGGCCGTGTGAGAGCCCAGCATCGGCATGAATGGGCCGGCTCGACCGGAGTGATACCACGGCCTCACAGAAAACCGGCGTGAAGCAGTGTGCTGCGTATGCTGTTTCGCTGTGTGAGTGAGGGTACCGGAGACCCAATCCGGGGGAAAGGGGGATTAAAGGGTTGGCAGCGCACTTGTGACTCCACTGGTGTCGTGGATGTCCATCCAAAAAACAAACCCGAACTATTTTACGTACAATCTTTTCGGTCGGCTTTGGAATCGAACCCAATAAACTAAGAGGACGTTAGGTAGGTAATGTAACGATGGTGAACTCCTTCGTTGCTGGCTGTCAAACACGATTTAATGTCAGTCATTTAAAAGAAAATGTATGCTTTTGAATATGGACTCCTGAGGAGTGTGTCAAAGAGGGCTGAGAGTGGTTTACTTGGAGAGGGCCGACGTATAATAGTAATCTGTGGGGCCGACGCAGCGGCCGATGAGTTTTTATCCAGGAGTACGGTATTTTTAATTAAGTTTTTTTTTGATATCACTGATAAAAGATGGAGTCGACACGTACTGGAGTGGAGCGGTCGACACGTGGGGAAACGCAGTGTTAGACGCCCTGCGGCGCGATGGACTGACGATTTGAGAAAGATGGCTGGTGTGAGTTGGATGCGGACCGCTCAGGACCGGGCTGGTTGGCGCTCTTTGGGGAGGCCTACGTTCAGCAGTGGACGGCGATAGGCTGATTGATTTTTGATATCAAAAGACCTCTCAATGATAGAAATATCGTTGAAAGAATTACAGGACTCTCATTTAAACTACCTGAGATATCACAACTTTAAAATTACATTATTTTGGGCCAAACCATAACGCTCCATAAAATGGCTAGGTACTGAAATGTGACATCACAAACAAGTATTTTGTATGCATTTCATTTGAATTTTGTATGGTAGCTATATCAAATGTTTCGTTTTTGTCAATGGTTCTATTATAATATGGGTTATTCAATGGTGCAATTATTTTTTAATAAATTCATACTTTTAAAATGGACTTGCCCATGAATCTTTGAATGACCATAAAACCGGCTAGACGTTATATTTTTAATTGAAAATGTTTGCTATTGGCACATACATACCTAAATGTTGGTAAAATATTTATATTTTGTCGAGCTTAGTCAAATACCCTATTGAGCGCGCACGGTCGGCGCACAGTAAAAATAGTAAATTGATGAAAGAGAGAACCGCCGCACGTCCGCGTACCTAATCATATATTGTATATTTTGCAGGTCGAAAACGAAATAAAAGGACGTATAAAAATTGCTTGGTTTTTCTCCCTGTAACTACCTATATAAAGCGCGAAGCGGGGCGGCTGTTTTATCACTAGATAGTATAAACCAAAGCCGCTTTCGCTGCATGTCCCTGTATGCTTAAAATTTTAAAACTAAACAATAGATCTAGATAGACTCTTTTTTAAAAGGCCGGCAACACATTAGCGATCTCTCCGATTTCGCGGATGTTCATGGGCGGCGATGATTACTTTCCATCAGGTGACTCGCTTGCTCGTTTGTCCGCCTCTAGCATAAAAAAAAAAGATTTGATGGGGTATTTTTTAACAGTAGGCTAACGCTTGACCACAATGGCACTTGATGGAAAGCGACGATGAGGTGTAGGATGACACGCGTTTGCCTAAAAGATGCCTGGAGCCGAATTCTCGGGCTCGTGACATTATCATACAACATATATCACTAAAACATAGTTTTTGTATGGGTTTCATGCGACATCTGCCATTTTTTTTTTAAATCGAAAATCCCGATAATTGGGCTTGGACTCTTGTCTTAAAGATGTCCAGATTATTGTGGTCAGGAAAAATAGGCCTCGGCAGGGAGTTCTATTCCTTCGCCGCCCGCATTTAAAATTGGAAGGAAATCGCTTCGTACGGATAAGGGGAAGTTCTACCACATATGGATGAGAGCCCTCGCCTCGCCTTCTCGTCCGGGGATCAAATTATTTAGAACCTCCGCACACTCTCGAAATATTTTTTTTATTTCTTAGTTTTACATGTTAAGTCTATTAATACACACGTGCATAATGTTGCAGTCGCACGCTACACGCTAGTGAACATACGTCTACATTACATTTAAACTTATGAGTATTTCCTTTTTTTTGTGATAGGTGGCAGACGAGCAGACAGATAACCTCATATTAAGCGATTGTCGCCGAACATGCACACAGTGTAATCACAAGTGCACTGCCAACCCTTAAACCCTCTTTTCCCTGATTGAGCCTCCAGTACCCCCACTCACGCAGCGAAACACAGCACAGCGCTGCTTCACGCCGTGGTTACATTCCGGTCGAGCCGGCCCATTCATTCCAAGCGTGGCTCTACATCGGTACAAGCGTATAAACTCGTAAGTCCAAATGTAACCCATTCAGGAAAAAAAGCTTTTATTTACCTTTTAGTTTTTTCAGCTGTACAATGTTTTGCCTAGAAATTTTAGATAAGACCTACATTTTATTTAAATCTATTGAGAGGATAAGCTGAAACATTTCTTAGATCACACAAAAAAGGTAAATAATATAGAACTAAAAAAACTTCTCAAAATGTCTTCTTAATAAGAATTGAAAGCTCAAATTCATAGCTCAAAAGTTTTCGTACATCAAACTGTGCTAAAGTAATTTGTATTCAGTTCAGAAGTTTTGAAGTTGTTTATGAAACAATATAGCTTCAGTTTTCGAGACAGGTTGCAATGGAATGAACAGTCGGCATCAGGTTGAGTTGCCCACCGCAGTTCAAAAATAGCACTTTTATCTCAGACATAAAGTCGGTCCAAAATACAACAAGGGAACAATTCCACCTGGCGCTGCGTATACTTCGAAAAGGTGTTTGCATATTTATAAATTATAAGTACTTTTAAAGTTAATAACTAAGCCGCATTGAACCTTGTTTCATTCACGCAAAGTTCAAAGTTGTATCTTCGTTAGTGATGTAATGGCCTGTGGTTTTGCTTATTTTGATCACGTCTTTAAGATGTAGGTACTTGAAAATTTTCGAGAATTTTAGTGTAGACACAAAGTTGTGAGCAGAACTTCAATAGCATCTTTACATTTTAATCAAATAACTCAGTCCAATGTATTTATGTTAAACTAGGGGCCCGCCCTCATTTCATTTCGGGACATTAGTTTCATTTTATATACCAATAGATGGCGCTATGTGTAAATTACATCGCGCTAGCGTTTCGTGTTTTAGGATTACTTGTAAGCGTTGCCGCTATCTTTAAGATTTACCTCTTTATAAATAGTATAGATTAAGTAGCACTGTGCTGTGTTTCGCTGCGTGAGTGAGGGTACCGGAGGCCCAATTCGAGGGAAAGGGGGGTTAAAAGGTTGGCAGCGCACTTGTGACTCCACTGGTGTCGCGGGTGTCCATGGGCGGCGGCAATTGCTTACCAACAGGTGATCCGTCAGCTCGTCTGCCACCTATCACATAAAACAAAAGTGGCCTCACTTCGTTTCGGGACTTTTTATCCAATCTGGAACAATAGATGGCGCTGGGCGTTGATTAATTCGCGCAAGCGTTTACTTTCCGGTTTACCTATGAGTCATGTGTTCTTGTATATAACCTTTTTATAAATAATATAAGATAGAATAAGATTCTATTTGTTTTTCTAAGATCTAATCTGACGGCCCGTTTGGATCAGTGGTAGTGAACGCTGCCTCTGATACAGGGGTTCGGGTTCGATCCACGCACATCTCAATAATTTGTGGGCTTGAACGTGACTGTTTGTATTGGTATGAGTGTTTTCTATGTATATGATAGATATAAGATAATATAGATAGATAGAATTATTTATTGCACAAAAACTATATACAAATAAGTATGTATTTTCAAAAGAAAAGTATTCAATGTATAAACACTGTGCTTATTTAACCTTACTATCACACATATATACATAAGGATATCGAGAGCATTATACTGATGAAAACAAACATTTTCCCACAAGGAACATAGGGTTGAAGAAAAAAAATCACTTTCCCATACAAAATTAATCAGTTGATCGGTGCAACTCGTATGGGGAGGCAATTTTTTTGTTGAGATTAACCCTATGTTCCTTAGGGAAAAATGTTTGCTAAAAGTCAGTATAATGCCCTCGATAAGGGAGTAAGATGGTTAAATAAAAATAAAGTTTAAAAACTAAAACCCGATCACGGCAATACGGCATAATAATTTCAGCAGAGACAGTTTTCTTGTTTCGTACTTTTTAGAGCGTGTTTTTTTTGGTAGTCGGGTTTTAGTTTTTAAACTTCATTTTTATTTAACATATTTTTAGTTATGTTAACAAAATCACATATTTGAAATGGGCTAAAAAAGTTCTTTCATTGGATACCCCACACGGTACCGCCAAGCAAAATGTTTTTTTTGTTCCTTACTCTAAGTCCCCTAGAGGGCGCTGTAGTCAATTTAACATAACGTGATGTAATCTATAACCAGAAAACAATCAAGGCGCTTCTAACGACATCTCATTTGTTCAAATATGATAACTAGTTTAGAAGTTATGAGGGAACAGATGAACATTTATACATACAGGTCAAAGTCATAACCCTCCTTTTTGTGTTTTCGTAGTCGGGTAAAAAGCACTTGCATTTGTGATTCCGCTGTTGATTCTCGGAATCAGATCAATGTATGTGATGCTGTGAACATTAAATATTTTTAATTAATTAATCAGTTCATCAGATATAGAATAGAGTATTGAAACCCTTTATTTGTGAGGGTAGTTAGTCAATGTCAAGTGAGGATTATTGGAGGAGTTTGTAGGACTGTCGAACTCTTACTACCTCCCACGTTCTTACAGATTGAGCTACCATCCCTCTTAAGACATCAAAGCCTTCATCTCTATTATTTATTGTCTATTAGAAATAAAATGAATTAATTTCAAGACGTTTCTAAAATATTACTGTAGCTCAGAAGTTCGAGAAAACTTAAGACATTGTTCCATTCACTAATTCTGACTAATGTCCAAAGTACAAATGTACCTATATTTTATTAAATGAATTTCTTCTGAAAATCTATATAACAAATAACGTTTTGATAACAATTAAAGCTCCGTTTATATTTCATTCTTTAAATTGTCTAAGTTCATTTTCCAAAAATTGGTTAAGACAACCATGGACCGAGAGTGTTGCCAAGATTGCGGAAAAACAAAGCCAAGTTCCAAACATGTTTGACAGCCTCGCTACTATAATCTGGACATTTTCAACGCAAAAGTAAAAAGACATCTTCAAGGTAAACTTGTAACATCCTAGATCTTATCGTCGCTTTCTATCAGGTGAGATTGTGGTTAAGCGTTAGCCTAAAGTAAACAAAAAATCTAACTGGTTTTATGGATAAAAACCACATGATTTTGATTCAACATGTTTTAGGTTGCGAGGTCATCAGAGGCCGATGTGGCAGAAAGGCCTTCACAAGGTGGACCGATGATCTGGTGAAGGTGGCGGGAATCCCTTGGATGAGGGCGGCACAGGAACGATCTGTGTGGAGATCATTGGGGGAGGCGTATGTCCTGCAGTGGACGTTCATTGGCTGAAATTATGGTGATGATGTTGATTTTTAAGGTCCAAGTAGAAAGAGTCTGGAAATATAACACACTCATATGAGTAATTTGGTGATTTCGAAATTTCCTCTGCTGCTGTCAATTATTACTTTTATTTATGAGGGCTACGTGAAATCGACTGCATTACTTATTTTATGTAGGAAATACTGCGAAAAAACTTCAGAATCCACTCAAAATTAATCAAGAAACCCCACCCCTAATATTTCAATATCATATCAAGTTATGACTTTGCAACACCAATAAAACACAACTCGAAACTCTTAGGCTGATAACATCGGAATAAATTTCAAAAACATCCAAGTCGCTATCGTGATGGCCGGGTGTTTCCATTTGATATATTATCGGGAGCAACTTTGGACCGAACTTGGCCTGAGTGCGATTACACAAGGGCATTACAGTTCCAGATAAGCGACGTCTGATTCCACTCAATTAGCCTCCGGAACCCCATATCAATTAGGGTTGGGCTCGTCTTAATCGGATACGGATCGTGCCCCAACTTTCACGGTAATGACAACTCTAAGTTCGGGGCCAGGTACGTAAGAGTTCATTGATGAACAGTAGATATGAGTAAGTTATCGTACACCCAAGTACTCGACTAAGGGTTCTATTATAGATTTCAATCTCAATACATTAGCTAAGTGCTCGAACTGACCTAGTTTTCGGGCTGATCTAATAATAAATCTGTAAATTCATGTTGGACGTTGAACTTAAGGTAAACCGAAAACACCAAAAATAATCATGGCATAATTTACGCCCATAGACATTTATTACTACAATCCAGAACTAAAAGAAATCTCATTCATTGTCGGTTTGTCTGCGCTAATCTCGGAAACAAATGAACGGATTTGACCGTGTTTGAATTTTGTAACTGATTTGAATCTTTTCCTAAATTATTCTATCGATCAAAGACTCTTTGGTTTAAAAATAATAAATAAGAAAAAGAATTGTCAGAAAAAAATGGTGGATGAGTTAGAGAGAGGTTGGGCGAAACGGACAAGAGAGAAATGTTGTAAAAATATTAATGTGAGAAATTAGGTTTCCAAGTTTTTTTGATTTTCGCGTTGCATTATAACTATAATGTATCAATACGGGGATTAACACGATATTTATTATGTGAAACAACATTGTGTACTCACATATTTGGCTCGACGTTTCGGCTACGTTCCTGGCGGAGCACGGCGTCGTCTGCTGGGGCCGGGCTGTGAATCTTCGGACACCCTCACATTTTTTGATATAAATTTGCCACTAGATGAATTGTCAGTGAAGCTACTCCGACACACTACACTAACAGGTGTTTGTTTGCGTTAGTAACGGCCTAGCATGGGGTTTGCACTTCTTAATTACTGGATTCCATGTCGATGATATTTTAAATCCATGGCCATTTAAACCCGGGAGGATGATTATGTTTTTTTTTCGTATAACTGTTAAGGCTGATGTAACATAAAAGACATATTTTTATTTTGAAAAAATATTTTAATGGCCAACCGTGTTTCATATGAGCGGATCTGCGGGCGTCCACTAGGAACTAATTAAAGAGGTATTCAAAGAGGTTGACACATTAACAGTGTTTTTTTTTATCGATCTCTAAGTACTAAAAGGAGGCGTTCTAAAAATGGTCACCGCGCAACCTTGTCGCCAGGCAACGGCGTAATCCCTTGCCAACATTCGTGGAATTTTCAAATAAAGATGCTCGAGACGGGTTGCTACCGTTCTGAATATTTGGATATTAGGTGCCTATCATATTTATTATGTAAATCCGCGTACAGACAGTGTTGCGCTACACGTTGCGTAACAAGTAGCGCTACTCCGTGTGAACGGCAAGTGCAACAGCGTAACACAAAATCCGCCAAGTGAAGGATCGCGACGTCGAGTTTTTTTATGACATAGGTGGCAGACGAGTAGACGGATCACCTGATGGTAAGCAATTGCCGCCGCCCATGGACACTCGCGAAACCAGTGGGGTCACAAGTGCGCTGCCAACCTTTAAACTCCCCCTATCCCCCGGATTGGGCCTCCGGTACCCTCACTCACGCAGCGAAACACAGTACAGTACTGCTCCACGCAGGTATTCTGTGAGGCCGTGGTATCACTCCGGTCGAGCCGGCCCATTCATGCCGAAGCTTGGCTCTCCCATGGGCACTCGCGACACCAGTGGAGTCACAAGTGCGCTGCCAACCTATACACTCCCCTTCACCCGGATTGGGCCTCCGCTTCCCCTAACTCCGCAGCGAAACACAGCAGAAAAGCTGCTTCACGATAGTTTTCTGTAAGGCCGTGGTATCACTCCGGTCGAGCTGACCCATATATGCCGAAGCGTGAATCTTTTCAAACTTCAACTTCAGTCCAAAATAGTCTTTGAAATTCAGATGCACTAATAAACAACGTAGAGTAGGTGCATAGTTCGATTTAGTGATATATCCGTGGGAGAGCCACGCTTTGGCATAAATGGGCCGGCTCGGCCGGAGCAATACCACAGCCTCACAGAAAACTGGCGTGAAGCAGCAATGTGCTGTGTTTCGCTGCGTGAGTGAGGGTACCGGAGGAGGGATAAAAGGTTGACAAGGCACTTGTGATTCTACCGGTGTCGCGGGTGTCCATGGGCGGCGGCATTCGCTTACCAATCAGGTGATCCGTCTGCGCGTCTGCCATCTATCACATAAAAATAAATATCGTACTTTACTTTTTTTCCAATTTCGAATATTTGGCCGCAACATCACCTGATGTCCACGTCTCGGCACCGTAAGTCATGACCGGAAGGACGCACTGGTCGAAGACTTTCGACTTAAGACTTTGAGGGGATGGGTGACGAGAAGCCTTGACGAAGTTTACCAAATGCTGCCCAGCCTAGCTGAATTCTTCTATTGGCTTCTCTCTCGAAGTTGTTTCTGCCTAATTGAATCGTTTGTCCTAGATAGACATATTCCTGAACAACTTCGAGAGGTACTCCATTAACAGCGACCGGTCCCGGATAAACGAGCTACTACTACTATCTCTGAAGGACCGTATCAGAAATGATGTAATCCGACAGAGAACCAGAGTCACCGACATAGCCCACCGAATTAGCAAACTAAAGTGGCAGTGGGCTGGTCATATGAGCCGCAGAACTGACAGCCGTTGAGTAGAGCCGTAAAGTCCTTGAGCGGAGACCGCGACTCGGCAAGCGTAGTGTAGGACGCCCTGCGACAAGACGGGATGATGACATTCGAAGGCTGGCTGGTGTGGGCTGGATGAGAGTGGCCGAAAATCGGGAGCAGTGGCGTGCATTAGGGGAGACCTATGTCCAGCAGTGGACGAGTGTGGGTTGCTGATGATGATAAGAGGTGGTGTGACCGATGAACGGAAGGCCATGCATGCCAAGTTCGAAACTCCAGCTTGACACCGAGTATTTCTCGGCAAAAAGATCAGTAAAACAATATAAGCCTATTAATACACGCAAAAAGTAATAAGGAATCGAATTGATATCTCATTCATCAAAATCGGCTCGGTAGTTTTTTTTTTATGCTAAAGTCGGACAAACGAGCAAGCGAGTCACCTGATTGAAAGTAATCAACGCCGCCCATGAACATCCGCGAAATCAGAGAGATCGCTAATGTGTTGCCGGCCTTTTTAAAACAGAGTACGCTCTTCTCTTGAAGGCCCCTAAGTCGTAGCCGTCCGGAAATACTCCTGCAGCCAAACCGTTCCACAAAATGGAGGTACCTGGTAAAAAGTTAGTTTAGGCAGAATCAGGGAACAAACAAACAAACTTACATACATACATAGAGTATTAAAATCATAAACTTTTCTTTTTAGGGTTCCGTAGCCAAATGACAAAAAACGGAACCCTTATAGATTCGTCATGTATGTCCGTCTGTCCGTACGTCTGTATGTCACAGCCACTTTTTTCCGAACAATAACACAAATATTGGAAAAAATAAAAAAATTGGGGGGTCTCCATACTTGAAACTGAAACTCTAAAAATGTTCTTTTCAAAAAATCCTATACGTGTGGGGTATCTATGGATAGGTCTTTAAAATGATGTTGAGGTTTTTCAACATTATTTTTTTCTAAACAATACTTTGCCTAAGAGACGCCCCCAAAGTGGTAAATTGTGTGTACCCCAGTTCCCCCCTCTTATTTCTATAATATGTACATGAATTATAAAACTAAAAAAAATATATGATGTTACATAATCATGAAAACTAACAACGAAAATTGGTGCTGAACTAGATATAGTGAGTAGTTTTTTTTTAATACGTTATAATCCGTAAACCGCAATTTACCTTTCATATATCTTACTTGCTGCTACGGAACCCTTCATGGGCGAGTCCGACTCGCACTTGGCCGGTTTTTTTTTGGTTTTGCCGTAGTCGGGTAAAAAGTATATTTTCGAATTTTCTACAGAATTTATGATGAAGGTTCTGTGGAAATTTCTCATTTACGAGTTAAAATGTTATTGAGATTTTACGCTCGTAATAGAAACTCATTAAACTTTTTTTAATAATCTTGTACCAAGCACTTTCATAATTCCTGTTAAAGTAGGTAAAGGAATAAAGAATGTAATCTAATGGAAAGGGGTGGTTTTGGGTAATTTGAAATTAATGTTGCACTACGTCCTGAAAGCATAAAAAAAATCCAATATGAGACCGTGGGAGTTTCACGCTTTGTCATGGGCCGGCTCGACCGGAGTGATACCACGGCCTCAGAGAAAAACCGGTGTAAAGCAGCACTATGCTGTATTTCGCTGCGTGAGAGAGGGTACCGGAGGCCCAATCCTAGGGTAAGGGGGGTCTTAAAGATGGCAGTGTAACTCCACTGGTGTCGCGTGTGTGCATGGCAGCGGCAATCGCTAACCGCGTGAGGCTGGGTATTGGAGGTCGAAGCCGTGGCAGGCCCCCGACAAAGTGGACCGACATGCAAATAAATTCATCAGTGAATTTGCACATAAAGTCATCGCTTCGAATCTTTTGCAAGATAATGATCCATGATTTAGTAAGTCTTATTAACATTTGGAACCCATTGGAACCCGTTTGGAACAGTGGTAGTGCAGTGCTGGTCCAAGGGTTGCGGGTTCGATCCCCGCACAGTACCAACATTTGTGTGCATGAACATGTATGTTTGTATTGGTCTGGGTGTTTTCTATGTATTATAAGTATATATTTACAAAAGAATAGTATTATATGTATTTATTTGTAATCCCACTGTTAATCATGATATCCGAAACACAGGTGCTTGAGCTACCTATCTCGGAGTCAGAACAATGTATGTGACGTTGTGAAATATTTATTTATTATTTGAAGCGACTGTCGTTGACATATAAGATTTTAAACTTTCGCGTTGCATTATACAAATAATTAATGACACGGGACCAAATGACAAAGGTTGTTATTATATGTAAGTACATACTCATAGTAGTATATACTCACGGCTTGACGTCTCGACCGCGTTACAACGGTCGTAGTCACAAGCGGACTGGAGGTGCACGGCGTCGTCTGCTGCGAACAACTTGTGAATCTTCGGATACCCTCTCAGTTTTGTTATTATATAGTATATAACACTGCCACTAAATACTGTCGTTGACGTTCGCAACTGTTACACAGGGGACCAGACCAGCCAAATAGTTGCACGCTCCGAAGATATCTGCAAAGGGTACCTATGTTACCTTAGGCTTTTTTCCCAAACACCAAGTTCATCATCATCATCATCAGCAACCCACACTCGTCCACTGCTGGGTATAGGTCTCCCCTAATGCTTGCCACTGCTCCCGATTTTCGGCCACTCTCATCCAGCCCACACCAGCCAGCCTTTCGAATGTCATATTAGCCGCAGAACTGACAGCCGTTGGAGCCGTAAAGTCCTTGAGTGGAGACCGTGACTCGGTAAGCGTAGTGTTGGACGCCCTGCGACAAGATGGGATGATGACCATCGAGTTATTCGATTGATTTTGCTTCAAAGTTAAGTGAAAAAGATCTCGATGGATGGCGGTTTCATACTGTGCATTTCTCGCGGAACTTTCTGCCACTTTTTTATGTGATAGATGGCAGACGAGCAGACGGATCGCCTAATGGTAAGCGACACCAATGGAGTCACAAGTGTGCTGCCAACCTTTAACCCTCCTTTCCCCCGGATTGGGCCCTCCAGTACCCTCTCTCAACGGCGTAAAGCAGCACAGTGCTGCTTTACGCCGTTTTTCTGTGTATTCGTGGAATCGCTCCGGTCGAGCCGGCCCATTCATGCCGTAGCGTGGCTCTCCCACGGTCTAGGTATTTCATCATCATCATCATCAGTATCTCAGTATGAGACGTATCTCAGTTCAGTGGAACGGTTTGGCTGCGGGAGTATTTCCCGACGGCTACGACTTAGGGACCTTCAACAGAAGAACGTACTCTTTTTTAAAAAGGCCGGCAATACATTAGCGATTCTCTATATATCAGTCTCCGCAGAATACCAGCGCCACGGGGACCCAGTGTGCCCGTGGCAGCGTAACGCTTAGTGGATCACATTATAAAACGGCGACCCCCGGGTCGGGCCAAAAGTATGTACCTAAGTTTTCGGTAAGAAATTTGTACCCCCGTGCCTCGGAAAGCACGTTAAGTCGTTGGTCCTACGCCCAATCCCTCTCCGGTCGTGTCACGCTGGTGTCCTATCGGAACATATTATTACATTTGTATACAGTATTAAATTTGATGACCCGTTTGGAACAGTGGTAGTGAACGCTGCCTTTGGTCCAAGGGTTGCGGGTTCGATCCCCGCACAGTACAAACATTTGTGTGCATGAACATTTCTGTTTGTATTGGTCTGGGTGTTTCCTATGTATTATAAGTTTGTATTTACAAAAGAAACGTATTATATGTATATATTTGTAATCCCACTGTTGATTCTGATATCCGTAACACAGGTGCTTGATCTACCTATCTCTGAGTCAGATCAATGTATGTGATGTTGTGAAATATTTATAAAAAAATATATGAGGGTTAGGGAATAGAGGGAATGTGCACTTGTGTTCGCGCACACACTTTAGCACTATAATATATCCTGCGTACGAGTACGTGGCTGATCGTTGAGATTGGCCGCCGTAACTGTAATCGGTTGGAGGATATTATTCTCAGTTTATAGGATCTCAATAGGTTGTACTTACAAAATAAATCTGCCGACCAAAACCAAATTACAATACCAAACTACATTCCCTTAGGACTCCCGACCGAAAATCTTAAGGCAGAGTATGAAAGAAATATTTCAGGCACCCACTTGGCACCCAGGGAATTGTGTTTTCTACCAACAACCTAGCGGTAACCTTGCTGCCCAAAAAAAATTGTAGACTATTTTATATTGCTCTTTGTGGATGAATGTCTCAAAAAAAAGACTAAATGTTGAAGGCAGTTTCTTATAAGCGTATTTTGCTGTTCGAATACTTTCCTTACCATCAGTTCGGCGATTAAAAAGAGTAACTGGCGAGTTTCTTGCCGAATCATCGCCAGAAAACACTTTCAGAGCCGGATCGTAGAATAGCATTATGTTTATTTTTGTTTGTATATTTTATGTATCGAAATATAAATGTCTTAATAAAGTTATTGACACATTTATTTAGTGACAGTGTAAATAACGAAAATAAATTTTCGGATATCCTCCGAAGATTCATCAATCCGGGCGTACTTATACGACGCCGTGCACTTTCCAGTCCGCTTGTGATCACGGAACGTTGTAACGCGTTCGAAACCTCAAGTTGTGAGTAAATGCTTAATTTTATTATTATTTGAAAGAAATGAGGCGAGCATTGCGTCTCATAGCCACTGCGGCCAGTAGGTGATCTATTGTGGCAGCCCCAGAACTTATTACAGCACCTCATGTAGCTCCAGCTCCAGGATAAACCCTAGAATGGAGCTAATGGGAGAGCTTTTGATCTCGTCTGCCGAGATCATGTATGCTCCCTAGGTGCCGGCTTCTGCAGTGGTGCAGCGCTATGTAGTGAGTTTGTACTTATATATAAAAATAACCGCGTATTGTCTCGTTAACATTAATTATTTGTATAATGCAATGCCAATGTTTAAAATCTTTATGAGACTTTGAACTTAAGTACAAACTTTGTATGGTAAGTTAGTACTAAGTAATGCCTATCAAATCAAGTGAGAAATCGGCTTATAATCAAACACAGACAAAAAGTCTATTCATATGAACAGACTTGCGCTTAGAACTATAGCACAGTATATATTTTATACAGTATAATTCATCATCATCATCAGCCCATTTAAGTCCCCACTGCTGGGGCACGGGCCTCCCTCAATCACATGAGGAGTAATTACCATACTCACCACGCTTGGCAGACGGGTTGGCGAGGGTTTTGATATAAATGCAGAGTTTTCCTTCTCTTGATGCTGATGATCATGCCAGCAGCTTTACCTTAGTCGCCTTAGTACCTTTTACGACACCTCGGTAAGAGTGAGGGTGGCCTATTCTACTCTGCCGGGGACCACACGGCGTACAGTATAATTATGTATACCATTATGTTTTATCGTTTACATCCCTAAAACCTCATAATAGGTATCGTGAATGAAGTGCATGATAGATATAAGTGAAAAGAAATCTTCTGTTCCATTTAAAATTAATTATCCACCCGGCCGTGTAACGTGGCCGTGCAATATGCCGATTTAAGGAGGCTCAAAGTCACCCAGAGAGCAATGGAGAGGGCTATGCTCGGAGTCTCCCTGCGTGATCGTATCAGAAATGATGAGATCCGCAGGAGAACTAAGGTCACAGACATAGCCCAAAGGATTGCATGCCTCAAGTGGCAATGGGCAGGGTACAATAGCGTGGAGAACGGACGGCCGTTGGGGCGGAAAGGTCCTCGAATGGAGGCCACGTGCAGGAAGTCACAGCCGTGGCAGGCCCTCCACAAGGTGGACCGACGATCTGGTGAAGATCGCGGGAACACATTGGATGCGGGCGGCACAGGACCGATCTGTGTGTAGAACATTGGGGGATGCCTATGTCTATTGGCTGAAATGATGATGATGATTCACCCGGCATTAATGTATGGATCAGCTGATTTTTTGCTTATACACAGTTATTTTTTATCGTTTACATCCCTGAACCTCAAAATAGGCATCGTGAATAAAGTCCATTTCGCATTTTAGATTAAGAAAATAAGCGAAAAAAATATCAGCTGTTCCATACATTATTGCCGGGCGGATATTCTATTTTGCATAGAACAGCTTTTTTTTGCTTCTTTTGTTGATCTAAATTTTATTAATATATCTAAGCTTACTTTTATCATTACAGGTACCCAATACAATAGAAGAGCTACAATATTATTTTACAAGTTTATGTACTACGATTAAAACAAAATAACTTAAGGCGACGGGTACCCGTAACTAGCGACAACAATCGATTTAAATCATTGTTATCTGACTAAACCGGATCTATTTTAACAATTTCGGAGCAGCCAGTCTCTTAGCAAATATTTATACTATTTATTCAATAATTGTGCACTACTTTTTGATCTGTTTTTGCACTCTAAATTTGGATTAACGCATGGCAAAGTGGCCGCTTTTGGCGTGAATCAAAATTGGCGTACAAAAACCCAACCCAACCCACATTTGTGCATGGTTATTTCATAAATAGTACCTATAAGTCTTTGCCGACAGGTTGTGACGCCAAATATATTTAAAATAGATCTGGTTTAGTAGCTAAAAATTAAAATCGATTGACGTCACTAGTGTGCCCTACCCGTCGCCTTGATGACTTTGCTATGGTGAGGTCGCCTTGGTGTCTGTGTGCTTATATTACTTATGGCATGACTGCCTCGATGGCGCAGTGGGTAGTGGGTCGCACTTTAAAGCGACGGCTGCGCTGAGTTTCGATCCCCGGTTCGTCCAAAATTTGTACCTGAGTTTTTCTGTTAAGAATTTTTTTAGTGTCAACCCGGAGTTTGGAAGTTGGCGAGTCTCGGAAACGTTAAGCCTGCGCCCGATCCCTCTCCGATCATGTCACACTGGTGTCCTAATGGATTATGAGGCCAAGGGAATGGAGAGTGCACTTGTGTTTGCGCAGACACTTGAGCACTATTATATCCTGCGTATGTGGCTGATCGTTGAGATTGGTCGCCTTAGCCGAAATCTGTTGGAGGATATTATTATATTTTGTGGTAAAGTATAGCAGTCTAACTTTCTAGGAAATCCCTTTCTTCAACTATAATAAGGTTGACCGTTTTCAAACCAAAATTGATTGTCCCCAGCGACTTGTAATCAGTTTCCCGAGAACTTAGGGTTGACGGGTTGGGGTTCTCACCCCGTGAGGATCTCTAAACAAATAACTCGATAGTTCAACGTTTGAAAAATTATTTAAAGTTCAGTCCTTTATTATTGCTGGCTGTTATTTGGCTGTAATTTCCAATGTGCGGGGAAATTAAAAATAAAAGGCCGATCTCAAAAGACTTCAATAAACTCTTTGGAACTAAGAAAACGTAACATAATTAATGAAGTATTTATTTATTTATTTATTAGGTCCACTTACAATTTATGCATTATAAAATATCGTAACACATTAATTCTTAGAAGCATGCTAAATACAAAAAGCAGTTACAAGTAGACACCTCATGCCAATTCCAGTGTACTTGATTCAGTTACTTTTAAATAGGTAGTTGAAATAAAATTACGGTAACAATATATATAAATCTTCAATAAAATACACAATCACTCAGATAAAAATAGGCCGACAGTGAGCTAGCTAGCACAGGGTCTTGATGCTAGTATTAGTCTTTTGATCTAAGTATTATATGTGTTAAGTGAAATCATGCCAATAAAATCTAAAAAATCATCGTTAGCATCGCGAGCGTGGTCTACTGTGCGGCAAATGTGACGTACAACATGGCCGCCCCAATACCTAATTTCCGCCATACCGACTTAATTGTGCATATTATGTGTGCATACGACACTTCACCAGACTTGTAACTTGATTGGTTATCACTCCATGATTTTGCTAGAGGCGCCCACAAATTTTATATAATTAAGTGTGGTGACAATCAATTTGATAATCGTTTTCTTTTTCAACACTTCACAGCGTTGACCCCTAAAAGTATTTTTACATCGACTAACAGAATATAGTAACACTTTGCTTTTATGTTGGATAATTTCTTCACGAATTTCATCCTTACCCTTATCAACCTTTGTTGGGCAGTTTTGCAATTCCACGTGGCAGCCCTATTTGAAGCACGCGTGCTCGAAATCCGTTATGGATCCAAAATGGCGGTTAAACGGCTACCGAAATTGACAATAGATCGGCGGGATACATCATTTCTCCCCAATTACGAGTGCAGAAAGGAAACGTTGCTTATTACCACTGGGCTTGAGTTTCCAAATCTTTCGGTGGCTGAATAGATATTTTGGGGCTCTTTGAAGAATTCTACAAAGATGTACGGTCGACCAAGAAAGTGGTGCATGAGTTTAGATTTTAGTGGCCCGCCTTCATTTGATGCCGGAACTTAATTTTACAGTGTTAGGTTTCAACCTGTAGGTATTGTATTGCTTTTTAGGGCCGAGTTCATCAACTTTTCAAACAACGGTAATCAACCTTTGACCATGCAAGCATAAATAGCAAGCGCGGTTAAAGTGTGATTACCGTTGTTTTAAAGTTGTTGAACTCCGCCCTTAGTTAGTTTATTTTTTAGAAGTAGCTTTTTTCTTTAATTTTTATTATAGTGACTTATTTCTCGGACACTTCTAACAAGCGATTACCCAACCACCTCACGTGGTGATATGTAATTCTACCACCTACTTGTGGTAGAGACAGCTGGTACCTACCCACAGCTTGTTATATAATACAGCCCGACGTTAAAGTACCCAAATCTCACGAATTTCTTCAATCGGCTCTCACCATAAATGTTAAACACATTTTTTTTGGTTCAATTGGAATTTTGCCACAATTTAGGCTTTAATAATCTGTGCAAAATCCTTTTCACAGATTATTAAAGCCTAAATTGTGATCGACGCAAGAGCAGGACAGAATATGTTAAGAAAATGATAGCACTTACTGATTAAGAAGCTGATTTGAGAACTGTGTATATAGTTGATACTCACCTGTAACAAAATGAAATTTAATTAATGTAAGAAAACATTAATAAGTAGAAGAAATTACGTCCAACAACTTGAGGAAAGGCATGTCTTGTCACACAAGGAATTAAAGATGCTGGCAGAGTCGAGAGTAGAATCGAGAATACTTGTCCGACAGAGCAATGCTCTTAACTTTGAAAGAAGGAAAGAAGAAAGAAAAGAAAATTTTATTTAAAAGCTAGGTTCATAATATACAATGTACCATAAGAAGGCTGTCTGTTTGTATGAGTAAAAATAGTATCAATATCATCCTTTTTACTGCAATTTTTTCCTTCTCCTTCATCCTTTTTATTGCAAATTACAAAATTCAATTCAATTCAATTTATTAACTCGAAACACGGTATATCAAATGGTGTTTACTATAAAATTCTTAAAAATGGTTTCACATGTTTCGCCAAATGTTGGCATGTAAATATTTTGTAAAATGGTTGGACAATTATTAACTCATTAATATTATAAAAACTTTTATCCAATATACATGCATACAATTTTTTGTCATATAGTGGACGATTATCATTATCAATATTTTGGGTATTTTGTTATAGATTTTCAAACACAATATATAAACAATTCTTAAGTGTAGCTTTTGGAGCATATTTTAAAACAAGTTTAATAAGGTTCTTTGTATTGTGATTATAAATGTCACCAGCGTTATTGAAGAGTCCAATATTATTCTTAACAAATTTACTCGTTGCAAATATATAAACAAAGCAAGCATCGTTGGAACTTTTCTTCGCCAACTGTACGTATTGTATGTTGCGATACTAATAGACATGATTCCGTTCGTCTGTACCGAAATATTTCTTTTCATTTTCGCAGTAGGTAGAAATAAATTGTCCAAGAATAACAACTGTTCAGCCTCGTTTTTGTTATTGATTGGCTCTCAGGATAACAAATCAAATAGATTTAATGCGATATTTTAATAAAAGAGATGTAGGTATTCTCCTAATTCAATTATCACTTCTTTGTGTCTATAATAGGCAATTATCATTTCTTTGTGTATATTTCTTATTGGCATTATAAAAACTGTCAGTCGTTTTATCTTGGGAAATGGCAAGACTGGCTCAATGGGAGTGATACCTATCATGTGGTACTGGAGGCCCAATCCGGGGTAAAGGAGTGAGGAGGAGAGGGAAAAGCAGGAGGAGAGAAAGGAGGAGAGGACACACTGTAGCCGCCAGCCCGCTGACACGATCTCGGCAGGTTTGTGGCGTCGGGTGTGCCGGCGGCTTTAGAAGTTTGGAGCCTGACAATTTTCCCGGCGGCAATACAGTCGCGGCATGCAGTGGTCACAATAAGGGATTTGAAGTAATGTTGCACAATTAGTGATTTGAACTATCGATAGTTTACCTCGAAAATCATTCAGACTATCGATGGTACTATCGATAAAGCAATGGATACTATCGATACTGTTAATTGCTTAATGCCCAATAGTATTGTGTTTCCTAATAGAGTTAATCAAAAACTATCGATACTATAGTCGATAGTTTTGTACTATCAATAAAAATATAATAAATAAAATAAAAATCTTTATTTACCAAAAACAAATACATTGTACAATATTTTATCAGGCGGTCGCTGCACTAAGCAAATGGCTTATCTTGCAGCGGCCAGTAAGCATTTCCTAAACCTAATTATTGTACGAACGCACGGTACTCAATATTTAAGGTGAATTTTAAATTATTACAAAATAAAAGGAGCAATTTAAAACATAAAAGGGTACAAGAAGGAAATCTATCTAAAGGGCTGATATTTTATACTATAAAAGAACATTTTTGGGATCTAAAACCGTGTTAGTAATAGCCAGCTATGTTTCTGCAGTATTTCTGCCTGATTAAATGTGTCTTATACTATCGATGCTATCGATAGTCTCCGATATTAAACAATCGATAGTATCGATAGTATTAGCGTTATAAATAGTATTGATCTAATTTTACTATCAATATTGACTGACGGGATGGCGCAATTGGTAGTGACCCTGCCTCTTACGCCAAAGGTCGTGGGTTCGTCCCCACCCTGGACAAACATTCGTGCGATGAACACTTGTGTTTGTTCGGTGTCTGGGTGTAATATATGTATTTAAGTATATATTTGTGTTCCTCTGTTGTCTGATATCTGTAACACAAGTGCTTAAGCTACTTAGTACGGAATCAGGTCTACGTATGAGATGTTGTTAGAATTATTATAATTATTAATAGTATTGATACTATTGACAACCAGCAATGCTATCGTTACTATTGATTTTACTTTTACTATCGATAAGCAGCACTATTGCCGAGTACTCGAAGATTGTTCGCCTACTGTTCGCCTACACCCATGATACTGTACTTAAAAAAAATTGGTGATTAAAAAGAGTAACTGGCGAGTTTCTTGCCGGATCTTCTCGTCAGAATCAACTTTCCGATTCCGGTGGTAGAATCACATTATATTTATTCATTTCTTAGTATATTTTTTGTATCGACATATATGTTTAATAACATGTATAATATACATAGCAATAATTTATATTCTTCATGTATGACGATTTGTAAGAGCTGTATATAAGCCTATGCAAATAAAATACTTTTGAATTTTGATTTTTTTTTTTAATTGCGCCGTGCGTGGAAAGTTCTAGCCGGCGGGGCGGCTTCGAATGTAGACACCTTAAAAGAAGCAGTTGTGATGACACTGGAGTTGCAGGTGTCATGGCTGGTTGGAGGTAATCGCTTACTATCAGGGTAATCCGTCTACGCGTCTGCCACATATCACGTATAGAGTCAATAGAGCTAAAACAAGTGGGTTCTTATTACATTATTGACGACCCGTTTGGAACAGTGGTAGTGAACGCTGCCTATGGTCCAAGGGTTGCGGGTTCGATCCCCGCACAATACAAACATTTGTGTGCATGAACATGTCTGTTTGTATTGGTCTGGGTGTTTTCTATGTATTATAAGTATGTATTCACAAAAAAAAAAAGTATTATATGTAAATATTTGTAATCCCACTGTTGATTCTGATATCCGAAACACAGGTGCTTGAGCTACCTATCTCGGAGTCAGATCAATGTATGTGACGTTGTGAAACATTTATTATTTATTTATTATTTATTATAGCTGACAAACGAGCAGATGGCACACCTCTGATGGTAAATGATCACCGCCGCCTATGGACATATACGCCGTTACTTACTTTTTTTTTCAATTATTTGGGTTATCTAACAACATCACAATGTATTTTATGCTATGGGTATACAAAATTATATTATGGGTATAGCCCACCGAATTAGCAAACTGAAGTGGCAGTGGGCTGGTCATATTAGCCGCAGAACTGACAGCCGTTGAAGCCATAAAGTCCTTGAGTGGAGACCGCGACTCGGTAAGCGTAGTGTAGGACGCCCTGCGACAAGATGGGGTGATGACATTCGAAGGCTGGCTGGTGTGGGCTGGATGAGAGTGGCCGAAAATCGGGAGCAGTGGCGTGCATTAGGGGAGACCTATGTGCAGCAGTGGACGCGTGTGAGTTGCTGATGATGATGATGATGATACAAAATAATATATTAGGTAATTATGATGTCAAGTGCAATAACCACAGATTACTTTTTAAAAAATCTTGAAGAACAGCTATGCTATACTTCGTGACTGCCTCGTCGCACTTTAAATCTACGGTTGCGCTTGGGGTCCCGGGTAAGATCCCCGGGTCGGGCCAAAATTTGTACCTGAGCTTTTCTGTTAAGAAATTCTCAGCGTTAGCCCGGCGTCTGGAAGTTGGCGGTCTTGTACCCCCGTGCCTAGGAAAGCACGTTAAGCCGTTGGTTCTGCCCCTAATCCCTCTTCGGTCGTGTCACACTAGTGTCCCATCGAAATAAGAGGGTACGGGAATAGAGAGTGCACTTGTGTCTGCGCAAATACTTGTGCACTATAATATGTCCTGCGTCGATGGCTGATCGCTGAGATAGGCCGCCATGACCGCAATATCGGTTTGGAGGACTTTTATATAAACGCTTGAAACTTATTTGCCTTCGTTGTTCAAACTTATTCCATGAGGCATTAATGTAAATGTTTTCTCGGAAAACGTAATAAACCACTCTATAGAACTCGCTTCTACTTCTCAGAAATTCAGCTCGGTTTTGGATCTCTTACACACGAGATATAGAAAAGGTAAATAAATAAATAAATATTTCACAACATCACATACATTGATCTTACTGCGAGATAGGTAGCTCAAGCACCTGTGTTATGGATTATCAGAACCAACAGCGGAATTTCAAATATATACATAGAATACTTTTGTAAATACATACGAGTACATACTTATAATACATAAAAAACACGACCCCGTCGGAAGGCGCGTTTTAATCCACTGGGCTCTCTTCACTGCAACACACGTAAGTAAGTAAGTATTTATTGTGTAACAACAAAGGTTACATAGGATGTTACTATTATAATTCAGGCATCACTTAGTTCTACCTATTCAGGTGTAAACTGAGAAAACTTTAATTTTTTTTTATAAATCGGTAACGGAGTAAATAATGAGTTTATCTTATTTATTATATTTACATTTTGCAATTATGCCATCATCATCAGCCCATTTCAGTAAATCTAAGTAAATCTAAATTCTCACAACATCTCATACGTTGACCTGATTCCGTACTAAGTAGCCTAAGCACTTGTGTTACAGATATCAGACAACAGAGGAACACAAATATATACTTAAATACCTATATTACACCCAGACACCGAACAAACACAAGTGTTCATCGCACGAATGTTTGTCCAGGGTAAGGATCGAACCCACGACCTTTGGCGTAAGAGGCAGGGCTACTACCAATTACGCCATCCGGTCAGGCCTCCCTCAATCACATGGGGGGTAGTTGCCATACTCACCACGCTTGGCAGACAGGTTGGCGAGGGTTTTGATATAAATGCAGAGTTTTCCTTTTCTGGGTGCTGATGATCATGCCAGCAGCTTTACCTTAGTCGCCTTTTACGACACCTCGGTAAGAGTGAATGATTATTATGCCTCGGTGAGAATCTCTTCTCGGTCTTAAGTAAAACTGTAAATTTTGAAAGTGTGTACTCTTTAAAATGATCTGCAAATTTATAATAATTTTTTATGCACATGATGAAGGTGTTATTAGATACAAGAGTTAATTTACATCTAGGTTTTCTGAATTTATTTTTATACATCGAACGAAGATGAAGTACGAGTACATGAATTCGTTTTAGCTGAATTAATATTATGTAGAAAAGTTCGAATATCTTTCCAATCCCCTTGTTTTCCCACAGCAACCGTCACGCAGGGTCGGGTTTCCCCGACCGCAGGGCCCATTTGTCACGGTTGCAGGCTTCGGATGACACAGTTGGACGAGAACAGTGAAAATGTAAGTAATTTAATTAACGCATTGGAATAAGGGATGAAAGGGACTCAGCTTAGAGCCCTTTAATATAATAAAAGTGAAGAGAAGCTTTTCTAAAGCTTTCTTTTTTTCGAAAAAGACTTTCTTCCGCATAAAAACAAAAGCGCGTACTCTTTTTTAAAAAGGCCGGCAACACATTAGCGATCTCTCCGATTTCGCGGATGTTCATGGCGGCGTTGATTACTTTCCATCAGGTGACTCGCTTGCTCGTTTGTCCGCCTCTGGCATAAAAAAATGAGCCAACTCGACCAGGGTGATACCACGGCCCCGCAGAAAACCGGCGTGAAGTAGCGTCAGTGCTATTGAGTAAGAGTACCGGAGGTCCAATCTGGGAGGGTTTAATAAAGGCTGCCAGCGCACTTGTGACTCTACTAGTGTTGCGGCGGCTTACCATCAAGTGATCCATCTGCTAGCTTATTGCCACATAAAATGGTTCCGTACAAGCAAGTAAGATATATGGAAGGTAAATTGCGGTTTACGGTTATTAAAAAAAAAACTACTCACTATATCTGGTTCAAACTAATTTTCGTTGTTTTTTTTAGTTTTATAATTAATTTATTATAGAAGTTAGAGGGGGGGGGGGGGGGGGGGGGCACAGTTTACAAGTTTGGGAGCGTCTCTTGCGCAAAGTATTGTATTTAGAAAAAAAATATGTTAAAAACTTTAAAGTATAGTTTTTATAGTTTCGGAAAAAAGTGGCTGTGACATACGGACGGATGGATAGACGGGCAGACATGACGAATCTATAAGGATTCCGTTTGGATCTATAAGGATTTCGATAGCCATTTGGCTACGGAACCCTAAAAAGACTGAGTTTCTTCTGAATGAAAGATAGTCTGTGTTATGTGGTTTGAAGATACTCTTTTAAGTATTTTATGTTTTTTTTTTATACAAACACGCCCTAGTTTGGACACCTCACGACTAGAGGATACAATACCAAGATCCCGAATCCGGGATCCCGGTTGTATTTCAGTCAGGGAGTGGTGAATAACTAAACCCACATATTGGTGTATAAGATTCAACATCAATATACAACCTTTGCGGATAAAGATTGGGATCAGAAATGGCGGCGCATCTATTTACTTCTCGCTCGCACACTATTTGCGTCTATACTCGCACCCCACGAGTGCGTCATTCAGCGCCACGAGTATTAAGAATCGAAACTAAAAACTCTCAAAGAACTCGCACTCGTGGGGTGCGAGTATAGACGCAAATAGTGTGCGAGCGAGAAGTGAATAGATGCGCCGCCATTTCTGATCCCATTCTTTATCCGCACAGGTTGTACATTTTCCTAGTCCCAAACAAAGGGACCATAGTACCATTGTACTATGGAAAACAGGAACAACAGAGGTACCACAAACACCCAGGCCCAAATGTCAGTTTCTTCAACAAACATTTGTGTTGGTGCGGGAATCGAATTCGCGACTTTTGCGTCTCAACTAGCGCTCAAACCACTGCTCTTAATGGGACGCTAAACCACTTGACGTATTACCACGAAGGCTTCACTTGAAAGACTGGAAAGGTTTTCTTAGAAGGCTCTAGAATCTAATTTAATTTACTTAATAGAAATTCAGAGTAAATTATGAAATTTAAGGTTAGTTTTTACTTATTCCATGACGGCATAGTTAGACTAGTGACTACACTAGTCGGCGTAGTCAAATAGTTCACTAGTTCACTCAGATACTAATCTGAGTGAACTAGTGAACTATTTCACTTGTTACGTCTGTTCTTAAAGCTTTCCTTTTCTACTATTTCACATAGTTCAGTTGATGCTTACGTTATAAATATGTAGTTATAAGTATGTATCTAACGTTCTTATTCATAAATGTTTGTTAAGCCTTTGTTAGAAGAAGCGGTGTAATAAAGCAGTATTGTCGTTTGAACCAAAAAAATACATACAAAATTCACGAAAAAAAGAATGAACTGCTTTATAACAACGATTTAGTCACCAAAATTTTAATAAACATTTATGAATAACACCCCAAAATCTATATGTCGCAGTCTGATTATATAATCCGCCGTATTACATTAGGGCTAGCTGTTATCAAAAACAGGGCCGATTTGAAATGCAGCGTTTTAATGATTAGCCAGATTTAATGCGATTGAATAAAAAATTGCCGGAATGTATTGCGTATGCGTCATTCAACAAGGTTAGCCATAATTCAAGACATTATAACTTCTTTGAGAGTTTTTAGTTTCGATTCTTAATACTCGTGGCGCTGAATGACATGACGGCATTAATGGCGTTGAATACAGAAAATGTGTTCCTAAATTGTGAAGTTATGAGTGAATTTTTACTATAAAACGTGTTAAATTTGTCGGTGTACTAAGACTTTAAGACCAATTTACGTGATTGATTATTTGATTTTCGTTTTAAACGTTGTTATTTTATAGTATGGTCACCCTACGATATGTTTACGATGCGGCTCAACGTGGGCCGCCTTATTGAATAACGTATCGCAATGACGATCGATTCGATTAATCGTTGAGCTGCCGCATTTCAAAATAGCCCCGTTTTTAATAAAAACTAGCCGTAATGTAATACAGCGGCCTATACAATGTGACTGCGACATATAAAGCAAAAGCTGACTGATCTAACAACGCAGGCCAGGTTAGTGAACTGTGGTCATGGTGCCCCGGTTCGCCCTTTTGAACCCATAACTCCTCCCACTTAAGGGCAATGAGGGAAAACCGCTGGGGTTTAGTCGGTAAACCTCTGGCCGGCTTCTCGTTAGGAGAATACTCCATCAGAGGAGAGCCCGACATAAGGCACATTCCCCAGTGACAAAAAAAAGGTAAGTGAACTGTTTCGCACAACTCTAGTCAAACGTGCTGATCAATATCAGCCCGTTTTGATTATCCTCGTACATCACGCAAAATGTCTTAATGTCTGACAGGAAAGGTTGCCATTTCTCCTCGTCGTTTAGGTGACGCTACGGCGCTAAATGCGAATCCGCAAATGGATGTTTCTGGTTGAGGCGCGAGAGATGACAGCCGCTGATCGATTGGCCTCTCATTTGCTTACGTGTTCGCGGTGACGTGGATTTAAATTGGGTAAACGATCTTAAATAGGTAACGTCTTAAAGTGGCCGTACCTTTAATAATAATAATTAGCGCGCTCTCATTTCGTTTCGGCTCATTAGCCAAATGGTAGTACGCCGCTTTGCTCGATGTTCGGAGGAGGTCAAAGTCACCTTGTTTAGGGCATTTTGTATAAGCTATACAAAGAAACAATACAGTGCCCTGCGTGTCCAATATAATAACGCTTTTAGGATGCTGATGGGTCTACCGCGATATTGCAGCGCGTGAGGGATGTTTGCCGAATATGGAGTGGACTGTTTCTGTGCAACAATGCGTAAGCGATGTGCGTCTCTCGTGCGCAGGGTTCGCGCTAGTCCCAACAGCATCCTCAGACTATTTGCGAGTCGATTTGACTGTTACTACATTAACCATGCCGCGATGATTCATGTAGTGACTGCTTAATTTTATTTCAATTTTATTTATTTCATTTCAATTTAATGTATGAATCAATTTCAATTGTAATTTAGTAAAATCTATGTTATGTAATGTGATTAATGTAAATTGTTGTAATTATGATCTCAGTTGGTCGAAATAAAATTATTTTATTTTTTTATTTTATTAGCTCTTACTTTATTTCTCATTTTTGGCCTACGCAAATATGACCATGTGTCTGAGTTCCGTGCACAGCTTAACTGGCTCCCCATTCGTCGGCGTCGCGACCTTCATGTCCTCTCCCTGTTATATACCGTCTTATTTAATCCTCTGGCTCCAGCTTATCTCAAAGAGCGATTCCAATTCTTGCAACCTGCCGACGGTCGAGAAATGCGGTCATGCCGCAAACTCCATCTTAGCTTCCCTCCTCATTCCTCAGAATCCTATTCACAATCCTTTACTGTTCAGTCCATTCGTCTCTGGAACTCCTTACCCCTTCCAATCAGGAAATCACAATCCCTTCCTATATTCAAGTCCCGTGTCAAATCTCACTTCCTATCTCTATAAATAGGTACACTGTCTTTTCCTTGTCTCTTTTCCCTTTTTTATGTGGTCTGCTTTCTGGTCATTTATACCTATTGAATTTTTGTTATAAATTATCTATGTATATATTATTGGGTATGTATGTATTGTTTATTATTATTTATGTAATGTAATAATATTAATATATAAAATAATGTATATTTCTGCCATTCTCAATTTCATTTGTTAAATTACTTTGCACTGCCTTCCCTTATTACGAATACGATATTTCTTTCCTCTACCCAAAGGTTGTCTGGAAGAAATCGCTACAAGCGACAAGACCGCCTTATTGTACTGTCTGTTGCTGTTGTATCATGCTTGTATTTTACTTTTGTGCAATAAAGAATATCTATCTATCTATCTATCTATTAATTTTATTATATTTATTAAAACATAAAATCAACAGCTCTTAAAAATTAGTACACTGATTTTATACTCTTAACATACAGCCAATAATGGATTTTCTTTATTACAATAGATGGCGCTAGGTATCGATTCTATCGCGCAAGCTTTTCGTGTTTTCAGATTACATAAGCTTTGCCGCTGTCTGTAGGATTTACCTCTATATCCGACTGACCGGATGGCGCAATTGGTAGTGACCCCGCCTCTTACGCCAAAGGTCGTGGGTTCGATCCCCACCCTGGACAAACATTCGTGCGATGAACACTTGTGTTTGTTCAGTGTCTGGGTGTAATATATGTATTTAAGTATATATTTGTGTTCCTCTGTTGTCTGATATCTGTAACACAAGTGCTTAAGCTACTTAGTATGGAATCAGGTCAACGTATGAGATGTTGTGAGAATTATATTATTTATTTATTATTTATATGCCTCTTTATAAATAGATCTCCTCCCACAAATTGCGGAAATACTTCTGCAGCCAAACCGTTCCACTTGAATGCAATTAAATACAACCTGTGCAGATAAAGAATGGGATCAGAAATGGCGGCGCATCTATTCACTTCTCGCTCGCACACTATTTGCGTCTATACTCGCACTCGTGGGATTATTTTCATCGCGTGTCATTCCCAGTGGAGTCCAAAGGTATTGCTTTGGAGCCCGGAGTACAGGCCCGGGGTAGGTAACCTAGTAATTACAATGAAGCGACTGCCATTACAGGGGAAACAGATTAACTGGATCACGGTGACACGTTCAGAATAATGATCTCGTCTGTTTAGAAAATATCCAAAATGGGCAGGTTTTCTCACGATGTTTTCCCTCACCGCCGAGCTTACCAATAGATTCCTTATCTACGATCATAGATTATAGGAGACTTTTTTATGTGATAGATGGCACACGAGACGCATCACCTGATGTTACCATCATGGATTCGAGCTTACTACCTCCCGTTTCTAAAGCATTCCTTATATACTGGGCTATAATCGCTATCATCCAACTGATTACGGCTACGGCGGCCAATCTCAACGATAAGCCACGTACGCAGGATGTATTATAGTGCGCAAGTGTGTGCGCAAATACAAGTGCATTTATTCCCTTACACTCATATTCCGATGGGACACCACCCGGAGAGGTATTGGGCGCAGGACCAACGGCTTATCGTGCTTTCCGAGGCACGGTGGTATTTGACCGCCGACGTCTAGACTCCGAGCTGACACTTAGAATTTTACTATACCTGCCACCGACTTGTCACCGGTGGTAGGTGCGACGGTTAGGGACAACTGAGGTGACTTGACCGAACCGACTCGACAAAAAGAAAAAAAAAGACAAATCAAAACAAAAAAAAATATACAAAATCAAAAAAAAAAAAAAACAAAGACCACCGTTGACTTGACTCCCCCCCACTTCAAGCCCTGCCTCCCCGCAAGAGTCCCGCACGGCTGAGGAGCAAACTCCTAGCCGGGCCAGCTACACAACATCTAGACCCGGGAGGGTCTGTGAGAAGATGCCCGGGTAAAGAGCCTAGGCTCGAGGCCCGTACTCTCTCTCTCCCCTCCCCACGGCGAGAAAGACCCAGACGACGACTTAGAATTTCTTTCCGAAAACTTAGGTGCAAATTTTTAACCCAACTCGGGGATCGACGCCGAGACCTATTGCGCAGCCGTCGCATTAAAATGCGACCCACTAACCACTGCGCCACCGAGGTAGTCAATTTTATGAAATATGATAAGTATAAAATGCTCAACGTGTGAGACAGTCGTCTGATGTATGAAGGACGTCGTGATGTATGAAGTGGCCTAATGGGTTTTTCTGGTTCCTGTGACGTCACAATGATCGATTAGAAGCTCCATCATCCTCTCACCTGTCTCGTTAACATTTTATTTCTATGCTGATATAAATTGGATTTAGGTTTTGAGTAATAGCTTTTTGGGTGGAGGAAACGTAAGGTCGATATCAATACGTGTCTTTCAATGTTTGAAGATCTGGCGTGTGTTGAAAGGACATAAGGGTAGGTTCTTTCCATGTGCAAGAGATCTGAAACATTTTAAGTGTGTTTAAATTACGAGATGTGTGTTCATCATCATCATTTTAGCCAATAAACGTGGACTGCTGGACATAGGCCTCCCCCAATGATCTCCATACAGATCGGTCCTGTGCAGCCCGCATCCAATGGATTTCCGCGACCTTCACCAGATCGTCGGTCGGGACCTGCCACCGCTTCCACCTTCTATACGTGGCCTCCACTCGAGAACCTTTCCATCGCTCCATCGGCCATCTTATCTCCTCGCTGTGTGTTTGCTGTGTGATTAAGGGTACCGAAGGCCGAATCCAGGGGTAAGGTTTAAAGGTTAGCCGAACACTTGTGGCTCTACTGATGTTATAGTTGACCATAGGCTGCGGCAATCGTTTACCATCAGGTTTTTCATCTGCTGGTCTGCCACTCATCACATCACAAAAACAAGCAATCAAAAGAGCGCATTTCCAATCATACTGTTTAAAGACGTCGACAATATTTTACCATCAGGAGATCTATCTGTTCCTCTGCTCTTATTGCATAAAGTGAGTGAGGGCATCAGAGGCCCAACCCAGGAGAGACCCCTCATCTTCATCTTACCATGTGATTCCCGGTTGCGTCCAAAGCTGTCGCTTTAGAGCCCGGGGTTCGCTTAGACCATGATTTAGGATTTGAGGAGTCTGGTAATTACAATGAAGTGGCTGCCGTCTGAATTTCGCAACCCTTTTTGAACAGAATCAGTGGAACCAGACCAACCCAACCGTGGGAAACAAGACAAAATGAGGTAAATAGTGGTTATTTTGCTAGAATTTACTTTGCATTATGCTGAGGATCATCTTTTCGGCACAAAACATTATTTTATCAGCTATCTAAGATTAAAATATAATTAGTCATAAGCTTTTGTTTGCTGAATAAATATTATCTATCTTCTTTTTTACATACAAAACTAATATCTACTGTTTATTTAGTTTCCTCTCTTTACTGCAATTTGATGCGCTCGCAAACTTGCCAAAACGAGCACTTCCTTTTATCAGGCGAATTGCAATGTTAATTCCGTTAAAAATAAAGTGAAGTTTCATTTCGGGAGAAATACAAACATAAAGCTATACAGAGGCATGTGAAAGCGAGTTGTTATTGCGCAAGTGTGCTTATAGTTTTGTAATTTAGCTCATTGGAATAGAGTAGTTTTTACAAAGTTCAGATTTTTTTATGAAAGGAAGGTTTTCTCAAAAAGTGGATACTAGATTTTAGCTTTTAGCATTGCATTTCCCGAATAATAATAAGTACATGTATTTTTGAAATTTCATCGCGTTGAGTCCCGGCAACATATATTATTTCCTTACTGTAAAAGATAGCATTTTTTTACTAATTGAATGGCCAAAACTCTGACTTTAAATTATTCTGTTATCTTCATATTTTAATGAATTTGACCCAAGTTGTGTTACATGCATTGTCAGTATATCCACTCACTGGCTTAGCTAGAGATTTCTTTATCGTATCCCTGTTTATCAGATACTCATTACTGTTAATGTTCCAGGAAAACACACAGATACTTAAAGTAAAGATACATACATAGTAAAGTCAAATAAGAAGTAACTGTTATTACTGTACTTATTTTGTAGTACCTCGCTCGCATACACGGCAGAGGTTCCATGTAAGATTTTCTACAAGACTTGCTAAGATTTCTATAAATTCTTACTAAGAGCTGTACCATTAGAGTATTGCCATAAGACTAGGTTAACTAGTGAATATATATTTAAAAAAGATCTGCAAAAAAACCGCCCTCAAAAACCATGAACTAAAAAGTGTAAAATAATATTTTTGGAAAGAAAGAAAGAAAGAAAGAAATAATATATATTTAGTGACACAAATAAAGTAACAAAATTACAAAATATTATTAACATTTTACTCCTCAAATAACATTTTATAACAGAACACTCGAGAAAAGGTGTTGCCGAAGTCTGCGCCCAATACTCTCTTGTAATTTAATACAACATTCAATTATTCAACGGGGATTAGGTGCCGACCTATGTAATACCTTTTCTCGAATGTACTGTTATAAAATGTTATTTGAGGTGTATAAAGTGTTAAAAATATTATTTTACACTTTTTAGTTCGTGGTTTTTGAAGGCGGAGTTTTTAATGCACAAAAAATTTTTTTCAAGCATTTTAGTGTCTCCTTTTTTGGCACCGTGTTTGTGATCACCAATCCGCAATTGGCCAGCGTGGTGATTAAGCCTAATCCCATCATAGTAGCGATAACTTGATTTCTATGATGGAGGCCTTTTCCCTGCAGTAGGATAGTTTATAGGCTGATACTTTACTAATCTTTTATTACTTACTATTATTACTAAAATTTTATTTATTATTTATTTATTAATCATATTTTACCTATTTTGATTCAGCGACCCAAAGTGGTTTGGGGTCGTTGGGTTCTCCATTAATCAAATAATTATTCAGTTAAAAGTCATGTCAACTCGTCATCATCAACCTAACGTGTCATTTTCGGTGTCCAAAACTGTCGCTTTGATTTTTTGGGTACGCTTTGGACTATGATCCAGGATCTGGGAGTCTGAATAACAATGAAAACGTCAGCCTTTGCAGCTCTTGGACAGGGAACTGGATCATGGTTACACGTTCAGAAATGTGCAGAACAAAATATCATAAGGAAATCTACACATTTCTGAACAAACAAACATCTCTCATAGCCGAGCTGATCCGAACCTACAACCTTTTTTTTACTTTTTTTATTTTTTAATATTAGCAATCTGACTTGCTAATATTAATATTAATATTATCATTAGGTGAGATTGAGGCCAAATGTCTGCATTTGGCCTCAATCTCACCTAATGATTAGTGTTGATGAGGCCGAGGATGGATCATGTCTGTCTAGTAACAACCTATTCACTCTTTTCTTGAATAGGTTCAGATCATATTGTTCAGGAAACACATCTTCCGGCAGAGAGTTCCATTCATTAGCTGTACGCAACATAAATGTACATTTGAACCTTTAGCTTGAAATACGCAGTCTTGTTGCTTGTAAATGTGTTCGTTGATACAAACAAATTGTTTACTTATCTACGAGACAAATAACACAATTTACCGATACCTGTAACACGCCTCACGTCATTCACTCCATTTCCCAATCCCATAGGGAGGGTTATGAGCCCAGTTCACATAAACGAACGTGATTTATGGGGAGTTTAGCACCCTGCGCCCTCTGCTCGGTGGAGTGTAGAACTCGCTCGTTCGCTGCTTGTAGTGGTGGGCGTTAAAAAATTAAATTAACATGTTAAAATTAATTAACTTTTAACACAATTATAAAAAATTTAGAAAAAATGTTAATAGTTATTTTTGACAAATTCGTTATTTTTAACATTTGTTTGTTTAAACGAATTCTTTTTTTAAAGCATTTCTTACTTTTAACAAATTTGTTATTTTTGACGCATTTTTCAACCAATTTGTTATTGTTACAACCCCCACTCGATCATTCGACCATTAAAAGTTATAACGAAAAACAATTAACATAACCGGTAATTTTTTTTACATTTTAATGTCAAATGTTAGTCAGAATTAATATTTAACCCTAGCATTGGCTGCTTGTAATAAAAGGAACAGGTGAAAAACTAACTGCGGGTCACAAATGTATGAAATGGACCTCCCGACTAAAATTCGACGACTAATCGAACCCTTTAGGCTAAGTAAGTAATAATTAAGTTTAGACATAAATAATAGTCCAAAACTCTTTCACCCGTAAATACTAATGGGACATAAATTTGATTCGTAGGGGGTCGAGTGAAAAATCAATACATTTTTTTTCTTTTGATGTAGTCTATCATTTGAGACAGTTTGAACGTGCTGTGTACAAGCCTAAGTAAATACATTATAATCAGATTATCTGTTTGCTCGTTTGCCACCTAACACATAAAAAAGAACATCTTTTGACTGCAATGTTCGCATCATGTTTAGTATGTGTTTTCTAAGTCATGGAGATCCCAAACCGGCCATTGCTCGCTCTTAGTCGTCACTTTTGACTTAAACTATGAATTTATTGACAAAAAATCCTAATACGAAGCTAAAATTACGAAAGTACATTTCCAATTCTAATAACACTAATAGGAGTCCAAACGTAGCCAACAAGCACAGACTAAAACCAGTCTAAGTTTGAAATGATGACAGAGTGATTATAAATCCCGCCAGTTTATTATGCATCTAACTTTCGTTAGTTGCTTAGAAACTTTCCATGCTATTGGCAAAGTTTAAATTTACTGGAGCTACTCTTTCCCCCATAATCCGCCTGCTGATTTAAGTATGATATAAGAAACTTTACGAGGCTATAGCAATTTTTGCTGTACCTACAATTTTTATTATTTAATTCAAACTTTTTTTAAGAAGGCTGTCAATAAAAACTGTAAAGTGCACATTTCCTAAAAGGTATTAAAAACTTTGTCAAAAGAGCTTATCAGTCACACAAAATGATATATAGAACCTGTGCGGATAAAGAATGGGATTAGAAATGGCGGCGCATCTATTCACTTCTCACTCGCACACTATTTGCTTGTATACTCGCACTTGTGGGTGTGCGAGCGAGAAGTGAATAGATGCGGCGCTAGTTCTGATCCCATTCTTTATCCGCACAGGTTGTACACCCGTCTGTAATTCAATAGCTTGTCTGCCACCTATCACAAGAAAAAGCCGCACAACGGGCGTCCGCGTCAGTTTTAGCCCGTACCGACCACATCCAGATTTTTTTTTATATGAAGGTGGCAGACGAGCAGACGGATCATCTGATGGTAAGCAATTCCTCCGCCTATGGACACCCGCAACACCAAGAATACCACAGTTGGTCATAAAACCACTACGTTTACGTTAACGTGGTGATCTCTTTAACACAATATTGTTTTTTTTACATTATAGCGGACAAACGAGCAGACGGCACACCTGATGGTTGTTATTAAAAATATCAAAATGCCGTCCTTAAAAACACTACGAGATTATTATCTTTAATATTTTTGAATTGATCATAGTTAATAAAATGTAATTCGGCGATATTAGACCGAATAAGCAGACTTAAGTAGTTTAAACATAAATAAAAAATACAAAATTTAAAAAGCCCCGACATAAGTAAAGCTGTTGCCATTTGATACCTATATTGAGGCAGTTGGAACAACAAATAGGTTATTCGTCATTTTCTGACGGCGGCCATCTTGGATTCGAAATTTTTCACAACTAATATATTCTGCTACTCAAGCCCTTTTATATGATACCCATATTGTGGGAGTTGTGTTAAAACGTAAAATCCAAATCTTTGTGACGGCGGCCATCTTGGATCGATTTTATCCAACATAGCTAAAAACACTCCCTCCTTATTCATCTTTCAAACAAAAAAAAACAAAATCAAAATCGGTTCATTTGTTCGAGAGCTACGATGCCATAGACAGACACACAGACACACACACACACAGACACGTCAAACTTATAATACCCCGTCGTTTTTGCGTCGGGGGTTAAAAACTTGTCAACCGTAATGTTTTACATTCACAGTGCCCAAATATTTGCGGTAATTATTAAAATTCACTGGTATATATTTTCCTTCAAACAGCGTAGTTTTACAGGGATTTCGGTGTAAGTTGCGAAATATTATTTATTCATCAGGACAAGAGGTAACTACCGAAAACTTTTGATGAAATACACGGGTAATATAAGCACTCTGAAATCCTTTTGAAGCTTTTATTATACTCATAAATTGTTGTTCATGTATTTTATTACATATTCGTTCATGACATCTATAACACGACATGATTGGAGTGACTAAGGTATTAAAGTGACTAAGTGACTAGGAATACACGCACAGCCCAGACTACTGACCTTAGAAACTTGAAATTTGGGCAGGGGGTTCCTTGAATAGTGAAAATGAGCACTAAGAAAGGATTTTTAAAAATTCAACCCTAAAGGGGGTAAAAAAAGGGTTAGAAGTTTGTAAGAAAGCCCGCCAGCTTTGAACTTAGGAATGTGAAAATTTGTATTTAGACTTATTGGAAAATAAAAATAACTCATCAATTTTTTTAACATCACCCTTACAGGGGGTTGAATAGGGGGAAAAACGCGGTATGGAGGTTTAGCAATTTTAATGTAAAAATCTTGATAATCATTATTTGGGCTCCTAATATTGAATCCAAAACAATTTGTTGTAACATTTTTGTAAATTCAACTCTTAAGGGGTGAAAAAAGGACTTGAAGTTTGTATGATAGTCCGTCGTCTTTGATGTTAGGAATGTAAAAAATGGTATTTATGGGTATAATTTGAAATAACTAGAAATTCACTTCAACGTTTTTGAAAAAGCACCCTTTCAAGGGGTGAAATAGGAGGTGAAATGCAGTATGGGGGTTTTCTAATTAGTAAAGTAAGAAAAATAAAGTTGATGTTTGGGCACGGGTTTTGAATAAAAAAGTGACTTTTGAACTTTCAAGCCCTAGGGGGTAGTTGCGCGGGTTTGAAGTTTGAATGAAGACTTTTGTAATCAAGACTAAATCAAGACTAAAACTGCGTAACGCTGCGGGCGCAGTTTAGTACAAAATAAGAAGGTAAATTCTATAGGCTTGAATATAAGACTTTCGAATAATAATAATAATTCTCACAACTTCTCATACGTTGACCTGATTCCGTACTAAGTAGCTTAAGCACTTGTGTTACAGATATCAGACAACAGAGGAACAAAAATATATACTTAAATACATATATTACACCCAGACACTGAACAAACACAAGTGTTCATCGCACGAATGTTTGTCCAGGGTGGGGATCGAACCCACGACCTTTGGCGCAAGAGGCAGGGTCACTACCAATTGCGCCATCCGGTCAGTCAGGAATAGGGCAAACACTTGCGCGATGCAATCGACGCCCAGAGCCAACTACACACGTAGTTGGCACTACACTACACTACACACAGAATCGTTACAAATTAAACACAAAATAAAAGTGGGTCAACTCGAATTACATTCATTACTCTATGTACCTACATATCCAAATACAAACAAATGCATAGTTCTTTAGGTCATTCGCTTTAAATTATATCTAACAATAGATTCCAGATATCAGCTTTCTTTTTTAGACTTCCTTTTCAATACACATTCAGCATTTATTCCCGTTCAACATTCTCCTAGAAGAAAAACCTCAAGACAAAGGATTCCAATGTAGCTACGACTTAATTTGTCTATTTTGTTTATTGTTCTACGCTACACTTAATTTGTAGAAGAATAAGAGTTATTGGCAATGTTGTGATAATAAGTAAATAAATATTTCTCAACATCACATTCATTGATCTGACTCCGAGATAGGTAGCTCTAACACTTATCGTTACGGATATCAGAAAAAACCGGCCAAGTGCGAGTCTGACTCGCGCACCGAAGGTTCCGCCGTACAAACGTAGCGGTTTACAATTTAAGACGTATTAAATCAAATTACTACCTAGATATTTATTTATTTATATTTTATTTAAAAAATATATATGTCATGTAAGCAAAAACAATATGTTTTAATACTTTATGTAACTTCAAATTTATCATTTTCGTAACTTTTCCTTTATCTGTATACTATTTAACGTTGCTTCGTGCCGAACTTCAAGATTCTGAGTTCACGGGAAGAACCCTGTGGGTTTTGATTCCCTAGCGTGTGACGGAAATTCGTCTAAGGTGTCGGTATAAACAGCTGTATCTTTTGACCGCGTTAACTTAGAAGCTTGATTTTTACACAGTTTAAAGGGACAGTAGATTTAGGTATTTGGTATAAATTACAATTTGATACCTTTATTCGTTCGTAAGAAATAAGGTAGTAAGTTTCATTTTATTAAAATATTTTTATTATAATATATAACTAGAAAAAGGTGATCTTCGTAATTTTTTCTTTATTTGCATTATATGACAATGCTTCATGTCAAATTTCAAGATTCTGAGTTTACGGGAATGCCCTGTAGGTTTTGAATTCTTTGCGAGTGTCGAAGATATGTTGAAAATATCGACATAATCGGCTGTATCTTTTGATTGGCTTGGCTTAGAAGTTTGATATTTTCACAGCTTAAAGGGACAATGAACTTGAGTATTTCATGTGAATTTAAGTATTTCATGTGAAATTCGTAACACAAAATAAAATAAAAGAAATAATAAAATAAATATTATGAGGTAAACCGAAGCAGACCAGTCCCCAAAGGTGGCACCTGTTCACAAGTATGACGTATGTGTCAGCCATCATTTCACTCAACCATATTAGAGGGAATGTAATGATCTGCCACATAACGCCACCACCTCAGAGACATTTGAGTGAGCATGACTACTTAGGTTCGCCATTCCGATCGATCTTTGGCTACTTGCATCCAGCTCCAGACAGCCATCCTGCGTAGATCGTCACTTCATCTGGCTTGAAAGCACCCTTCATTACGTTCACCGAGACGGGGAACCTCGATAAACTCTAGAACCGAGAAACTGAGATCCAAGATAAAGATAAAGATTTCTTTATTAAGCAAGACATGGGGGTACAAAAAAAGAGCGCCTTCTGAACCCACGAACTGAAAAGTGTAAAATAATATTTTTAACACTTTATACACTTCAAATAACATTTTATAACAGTAAACTCGAGAAAAGGTGTTACCGAAGTCGGCGCCCAATACTATCTTGTAATTTAATACAACATTAAATTACTCAACAGGGATTAGGACGCCGACTTCGGTAAAACCTTTTCTCGAGTGTAATGTTATAAAATGTTATTTGAAGTGTATAAAGTGTTAAAAAAATTATTTAGCACTTTTCAGTTCGTGGTTTCTGCAGGCGGTTTTTTCGCAGATTTTTTTAAGCTTTTTGTGTCCCATTTTTTGACAGACCTCCCCCCCTCCCTTCCCCTTCCACCCTCGCCAAATAACTAAAAAACTAACTGTGAGTACAGTATTGAAAGAGTTATCCTCTGGCACTGAGAAATTCTTAACACATCAGCGATCCAAGTTTTTGAGCGTATTTTAATATTTCTATCCCTTACAAATTACAAGCCAAAAAGTAGCAATAATTACAAAACGGACCGTTCATTTCAAAGCGTCGCCTTTGAAAAATCCCCTTAGTTTAAAAAAAGGTTAAGTTTGAATGGCTCGCGCATACAAAATAGAACAACGATATTCCCGGTGTGCAGTGTGCAGTTGCTTGTCTGCACACGAATATTTCAAACCTTGTTTACCGCCTTATTTTATTTTACAAGTGTTGTCTTTTGTTTGGACGACGGTACTTTTATTTTTTTGATATGTAGTGGAAGATCTGTCACAAGCAAATGACATCCTCTTTTTTGGTTGGCGCTGGCTACAAACAATTTTTGCTGTATTCTGGAGGACATGTCCCCCTGAGAATTTATTATTATGGCACCAAGTCTGTAGGATTCATATTCAAAACATGATTATGAAGAATATTTGAGTTCAAATATCAACATTTGTAATGCTAATGACTACGCATGATTTAACACCACGGACATACCGATGAATGTACACATGCTAAATTGGCAAAATTAATAAGCAGATTGATAAATATGCTTTTCAGATTTTGACTGTAAAGAACTAAAATATCCAAAAGTCGGAATCAGGTAGAGTTACTTAGGTAAAGTAAAGCTGTCCCACTGCAAGACAAAGGCCTTCATCATAAAAATCAAGTCATCGCTACTATGATGGGATTAGGCTTAATCACAATTGCCAAATGCGGATTGGTGATCACAGACAAAAGTGATTTTAACCAGTTATGAGTTTTGACTGTAACATTTGCATCGATATGTTGATATTAATATGGACATTTCTATGTCTGACCCTCGCCAACCCGTCTGCCAAGCGTGGTGAGTATAGCCATTACCCCTCATGTGATTGAGGGAGGCCCGTGCCCCAGCAGTGGGGACTTAAATGGCCTGACGATGATGATGATGTCTGACTTTAACTGTACCTACCTCCTAAATTACTGCAGATAGTACATTTTTTTAAGATAACCCTCTTCTACGAGTATTATCCCCCCTATCACTTTTCAAAATAAAAATTGCGTCTATTCTTGATAAATAAAATGTCGAGAGTAACGCATGAAAACGAACTTTTATTAAAAGAAAATTATTTACGGTATTTTTTTCAGCACTCTAAATATCTCAGAGACACAATTATCTACTTGATTCTTTCGCTATTTGAAATAAGTGTACGAAGCAAAATAGCTCCACGTATTTTGACCTTGATTTATTAGGTAGGTTCTTAGAGCATGGACTAATCTCTAATTTTCTCTAATTAGTCCATGCTTATATTGAAAATCAGAAACAACGAATGAACATTACTATGTTATCAGAGTAAAGTATATACTAGAGTTGATCGTATCTGCTAATGAGTAAACGAACTCAAACAAACAGACTTTGTTGGCGTAAAACTAACAAAACAGTTAATTAATTTAGGCTTAAGATTATTCAAGGTTTTTTTTTCATCAGACGATAGATGGATACACTTTATTGCAAAAAGTTTGCAGATCTTATGGGTTAATTAATAATCACGGGAATTAAGAAAACCTAAAATAAACCTTAGTGGTTTTTAAAAGCTTTTGTATAAGTTTCGATGTAAGTAAATTGTTTTTTTCAAGTGATAAATAAATAAAAAAAAATTAAGTACATGATTAAATGTACTGACTATTTGTTGCTTGACGTTTCAAAATTAAAAAAAGCGTTAATGCCAATGATTATTGATAGTAATTAATTAATAATTCTCACAACATCTCATACATTGACCTGATTCCGTACTAAGTAGCTTAAGCACTTGTGTTACAGATATCAGACAACAGAGGAACACAAATATATACTTAAATACATATATTACACCCAGACACCGAACAAACACAAGTGTTCATCGCACGAATGTTTGTCCAGGGTGGGGATCGAACCCACGACCTTTGTAAGTAATTTAAGTAATAGTAAGTAGTTTTATTTGCAACACGATAATCTAAAGAACTTTTTCACAGATATTAGTCTATGGTATTGTAACGATGGCGAACTCCTTCGTTGCTGGCCGTTTTAACACTATGGCCAATTATTTAAAAGAAAGAAGTTTTTTTAATGTTGAAGAGTGACGGAGACACTCTGGAAGTTTAACTCATTTAGGATAGAGGGTACAACTAGCCCGACTTCCGGAGGGCGCTTATCGAATAGCAGTCACTCTCGGAGGAGTCGCGTCCGATGTATAACTCGTGCGAGTTCCTATTGTTGCTGTAACCATTTATTACAGAATTCCTTGGAATAAACGTATACCAGCGTTTCTATTCCCCATCCCAGCGCGACAGTATTGTCCTATAACAATGCAGGAATGTCCAATAATGATAAATCTGTCCCAAATAAACACAAAACCTGAGTTTTGCGAAGTGCAAGCGGCAGTCACTTTATTGTAATTACCAGACTCACCAAATACTGGTTTCGTGCGGTTTCGATCACAAATTATCACAAACCTTACCGCTAAACGTCAACTCTCTTATTCCAAAACGTGGTTTAAAATAAGTAGTGGCACTAATACTGGGAATAACTGAAGAACTAGAGTAAACATTATTACAAAACTAAGTTTAACGTATATCAACTATAATACTTAAGTTAAACCACCCGAACCCCTAGTTTAAAACGAGTACTAAAATAATAACCTCATAAAATCGATTCAGTAACCATGACACCTTATCCCTGTGACAGTTCATTCCGTTTTACACCAAAGTTATTTGTGCGAAAGTAGTTAATTTATTTTTTGGATTTAATCCCAAAACTAAAAGCAATTCCAATGCATATAACTTGGAAACCTTACTTAGGTCAATATGTTAATTTATTGTTGCTTAAAAACAATTCAAAAATATTTTTACTTCAGACAACAAAATTAAAGGTAAGGTTATGTAAAATGAAATGTCACTGAACGAATGATTGAATGATTCGATCAATTTTGACACTATCTTGCGGTACTACATAAGTGATCTATGGTTAGTCGAGGATTTGTAAAAATAAATTAAGAACTAACATTATTCCGTAATAATCATTAACATTGCTAGTTTAGGATTAAAGTCGGTATCAGAGCAGTTTTTTGTAATAAGAGGGTAAAAGTATTTAGTAACAGAAGAGGGACAGACATTTTTAGACCAAGGACAGACTGCCTCATACGCCAAAGGTCGTGGGTTCGATCCTCATGCCGGACAAATATTCGTTTGACAACACTTTTTTTTTATATCATAGGTGGCAGACGAGTAACGGATCACCTGATGGTAAGCGTTCGCCGCCGCCCATGGACACCCGTGACACCATTGGAGTCACAAGTGCGCTGCCAACCTTTAAACCCCCCTTTCCTCCGGATCGGGCCTCCGGTACTCTCACTCACGCAGCGAAACAGCACAGTGCACACTTGTGTTTGTAAGGTGTCTAGGCTTAATACATTATATCATCATCATCAGCCTATCCCAGTCCACTGCTGGACGTAGACCTCTCCAATTGTTCGCTACTGTGATCTATCCATGGCTTCTCGAATCCAGCTCTTGCCATCCATCCTGCGCAGATCGTCCCCCCACCTAGGCAGAGAGCGCCCTACATAATACATTATATGTACCTATTCAAGTATTATATTTGTGATTCCTCTCTTGTCTGATATCGGCAACAAAAGTTCTGAAGCTACAAATGTCATTGTATGAATTTAGAAAAAAGTCTTTCCAGCCAGCGTCACATAAGACATTCTGGTCTTATGTATACGGTTGACTTAATGAATAAATGTCACCAAACTGTAGGGACAAGTCAACAGAGCCGGGTCTACTTTTGACAAGTTCCGCCGCAGAACATTCCTCAAATTCGCCCGCCAGACGTCTCCAAATTACTTAGTGACTGACTAAGTTGAGTACATCTGTTAGGTTGTGATGCTAAAGCTGTACCATGTCGATATTTACCGAACACGTTCTTCTTACGTGAGACCTTTTTTACGTTAGACTCCAGAGGCTCAATTCTGGTGCTCGTGATATTTTGAAAACGTGGCGGATATCACCTGACAACCGCCGAACCGAAGGTGATATCCGCCACGTTTTCAAAACATATTTTAGTGATATATGTCGTATGAAAATAAATGTCACGAGCACGAGAATTGGGCTCCAGACATTCTCACAGAACAGGAGAGTAGTGTTGCCGGATAATCGATTGTACATCGATTATGCAAATGGGGCCTTAATAGTCGATTGTACTATCGGTAGTAGAATTTAAGCAGATACTATCGATTATAATCGATTAATCTGCAATTATTATTAGACATAATCGTCATTTATTTTATTACGTTTTTACTTATAATATAGGGGCGTTTAGACCATAACACGATTGCGGATGTGGGCGAAAAATCCGCTAGACTAAAATGGGACTGGGCCGGCCACGTTTGTAGGATGCACCCGGAGAGGTGGACCAGACTTATCACCCATTGGCAGCCAGCAGGACGTCGATTAAGAGACAGGCCCAAAAAGAGATGGCGTGATGATTTTGACCACTTCTTGGGCAATTGGCAAACCATCGCCAAAAATAGAGTCCAATGGCGGCTTTTAGGGGAGGCCTTTGCCCAGCAGTGGGCGACGCAGGCTAAAAACAAACTTATAATATAAATGAAGAATATAATTATCTAGAAATAATTGCAGATTAATCGATTACAATCGATATAATCTATAGTATCAGCTGAATTCCAGTATCGATTTAATCGATAGTATCGTCAATTTAAACCATGAAAAATCGATTAAATCCATAGTATCGATACTTTTTTTTCCAATGTACATATTTGTTTTACAATATTATAAAAGATAAAAGATAAAGATTTTTTATTGGCCACAGAATACAAATTTAAGCCCCAGTGACATAAATACATAAATAGAAAAAATTCTGTAGCCAACAAGGCGCAACCTCATATCGATACTATCCACTTTTATAAAACAAAATCGATATTACAATCGGTTATTGGATTATCAAGGGTGAACATATTTTATTTTTTTTACTAGAGGCGATAAACAAGAAAGCGTGTCACTTGATGGAAAGTAATCATCGCAGCCCATGAATATCCGCGAAATTAGATTAATTGACAGTCGAATATTTGGCTACACTAGCCTGAGTGGTAAGCAATTGCCGCCGCCCATGGACACCGGAATCAGCTGTGGACCTACAAGTGCACTATTTAACCTTTAAACTTCCTTTTTTCCTCTTTATTTGGCATCCAGCACCCTCTCGGTGAAACATAGGTAGGACAGGCGTTGCTTTGCGCCAGTTTTCCAGTTGATCTGGTTCCCCTGTTTAGGAATTGCAAAGGTCAGACGGCGTCGCTTCAATATTATTATCAGACTTACCAAATCTTAGAGCATTGTCCAAACGTACATTGACCTCCAAAGGAACTGATTTGAACGCATCAGGAAATGACATGCTAGAATAAGAGAGAGAAGGTAGTCGATATTATCGATACTGTCGATTTTAACACGCGTCTCTACGCGAAGGGAACTATTTGCGAAACGCCCAAGTACAGTGACAAAATGTTTGTGCTGCATTTAATTTGCTTGTTTAGATACTGTCAGTCGTGTTGCGGCTTCGAGGCTCCACTTACTTGCTACTTAGTTTGCTCAGCCGAGTGGATATTGGCTTTAAAAAATCTACATCCACTTAATTTCTGCTTCCCTGGTACTTTACTATACACAATAAGGAGGTAATATTTATTTGGCTGTACTTTTAATCTATCTCGAGGCGTATCTTTCAAAATATTTGAAAATTTGCATCTGGCTCAGTGCAGAGAAGCGAAACAGTGAAACGCTTCATTTGGAACATCGACTCTCAGACTTCATTCCGCTCATTCGGATCATTCGGCACACTCTGATCATTTAGCTCATTCGGATCATTTGGCTCATCGAATCATTCCGCTCATTCGAATCGTTCGGCTCACTCTGATCATTTACCTCATTCGGATCATTTGGCTCATCGGATCTTTCAGCTCATTCGGATCATTCGGGTCATTTGAACTCGAGATCCATTTGAGTCGAACTCGAATGATACATTCGGAGCGAACGTAAGAGATTCGGAACAGTGTATCATTTGGCTGAGTCGGATCACTGAGTCGTTTCAGTAAACAGTTTACACATGTCTATTGTCTGGTCGTTAGCGATAAGACCGACTAATTGAACTAGCATATTACCAATGTTTGTCAAAAGTATTTATAATAGTCAGCACTACCAAAGAAGTTCCGTAAAACTACGCTTGAGCCTTCAACATTCAAATTTGAATTTTATTATGATAGACACAAGGAATAAAAAAAATAGTTCCGTGTTCTTTCGTGGCGCTCACTCTTCTAATAATCTAATTAATCAGTGAAACCCTAATCAAATTCATCAGCTGTTTCTACTCTGAGCGGCATTAGATCAAATTGTACTAACTGCTGGGCTCTATCTACAATGCTGTTAAGTACCAAAACTACATTCGGAAAAAATGGCCTTAAAGAGCGCTCTTTAAGTCCATTTTTGTCCAACTTGGAGTGGTACTTTACGGCATTATAGCTAGATAGCTGGAGGACGGCAGTAACCAAAAACAGTACTTAGACAAATTTGAGACCGCGGCCCTAAATACTGGTGATTCTAACCACAAAATAATATAGAAACCGACCAAGGTCACACATTTTGATGCCTATAGGAATTTTAATTCTAACAACATCTCATATGTTGACCTGATTCCGTACTAAGTAGCTTAAGAACTTGTGTTACGGATATCAGAAAGCAGAGGAACACAAATATATACTTAAATACATATAATTACACCCAGACACTGAACAAACACAAGTGTTCATCGGACGAATGTTTGTCCAATGTTTGTCAACCCACGACATTTGGCGTAAGAGGCAGGGTCACTACCAATTGCGCCATCCGGTCAGTCTAAATTTTGAAGTTTAACGATCAGAAACCCAACGAGTAGCAGTGTCGCATAATATAAAGATAAAGATAAATTTTTTTTTATTTAATTTAGGTCCACACAGCCGTGTGGTCCCCGGCAGAGTAGAATAGGCCGCCCTCACTCTTACCGAGGTGTCGTAAAAGGCGACAAAGGTAAAGTTGCTGGCATGATCATCAGCGCCCAGAGAAGGAAAACTCTGCATTTATACCAAAACCCTCGCCAACACGTCTGCCAAGCGTGGTGAGTATGGCAATTACCCCTCATGTGATTGAGGGAGGCCCGTGCCCCAGCAGTGGGGACTTAAATGGGCTGACGATGAGGTCCACACAGAACACTTATGAATATCAAAATAGGTACATAATAACTACCGCTGGTTCGGAATGTCGATTTCTACTGAGAAGACACCAGCAAGAAACTCAGTAATTACTCTTTTCAAATATTGATGATGTTACAGAGTTTCAATTGAGAAGAGCAAAAAAAAAATACAATTATGAAAGTTAATAAACTACTATGAATAACTACTCAAAAGATTAATCAATTAACATGACCAAGATTCCTTATCATTTAAATAGTATTGTATAGTAACCTTTTTTCATTAGGCAGGTTTTAATATGAGACTTAAACTTATCCAGTGATAGGTTAATGACATTTTGTGGTAGCTTATTAAATATCTTAATACTTAAGCCAACAAATGAATTACCGATTTTATGAGGTCTGAGTGTGTTCGTAAACGACGGTCATTGCTTATTGGTAATGATCAATTTGTAGGTTTCTACTATTATATAGATGCTGATTTCTTTACAATGTTTTCCCTCAACGCGGGGCTAATGGTAGAAATACTCACATAGATTTTGGTGCATGCACGGATTCTTTCATAAACAGCGAAAGGAGCCGCAATACTTTAGCTTCTCAGTAAAGTTGAATCATTCACTACTAAAACGTATGATACGAAGAGCAAATTCAAGAAATAGCTCACTGACCTACTTCCACGAGAAATAGTTCGGTAAGCCTTTCTATGAATTTTAGATTTACCGAGTTACAAAGAGACTATCATGAGAAATGTACGGATTTTGACGTTTCTCGACAGCTGGTCCGTGAATCAAACTATAATCAACAAGTAAAGTTAACTATTCTACATTACAGGAACTCACTAAACTACTTCAACGCTTCTACTCAGATTAAATGGACCTCCAGACCCGCCATTACATAGCAGATTCAGTTCCAGTATTACAGACGAAACACTCGTTGAGTTTGCCGGCGCCATTTAGAACTGTATCTCTGCTTATTTAAAAAATCCAGCTAGAATCGTCGGCCAATTTATTCTAGATACTAATCTAAAGAAGACTATGAAGGACTTTATCGCCACTTAGTAGGGAAGCCTAAGAGGGGATTTCGGGGTTTTTTTATGTGATGGGGGAATACGAGCAAACGGATTCACTGAAGCGTGTCAGACTAATATACAGGAGACACCTTTTTTTTTTTTTTCCTTCTCGCTGGGGAATGCCGCCGGCCCGTAGTGCAATAGCCGACGTCGCCGCCTAGTGGCGGCGCCTTATGCATACCCTCCTGCTGGGGAGCCTTGTACCCGGTTTACTAACCCCACCAACTCTGATGTACTCCACGAACTTTGACAGTGGGAGAGCGACGATTCGATGTGTGAGTGAGGGTAACGAAGGCTATTCCGAGGGAAAGGGGGTTTAAAGGTTAGCAACGCACTTGTGACTCGTGTATCTATCACACGTTCTGTATAATTTGTCTCTGTGTCACATTGACTCATAGATAGTTCGATGTTCGCGCGCATGTATACCTATGTGAGGAGCCTATTGATCAAGAGCTCCCCCATCAGCTCCATTCTCGGGTTTATCCTGGAACTGGAGCTACATGAGGTGCTGTAATAGGTTACGGGACTGCCACAATAGATCATCTACTGGTCGCAGTGGCTATGAGACGCAGGGCTCACCCCATTTCTATCAAATAATAATTTATGAGGAGCCTATTTAGCACCCAATGTAGTTCTGTTCTTTTCTGTATATTTTGCGGGTCAGCAAACATTATTATTAGTGATAGGTGGCAGAGGAGCAGCCGGATCACCTGATGGTAACCAATGGCGGTTGCCCGTTGGTTTATTGGTGTATTGCAACATCAGTGGACTAGTTACAACTGTGCTACCAACCTTCAAACTTCACATTCTCCGGATTGGGCCTATTAGTATCCCCATTTACGCAGCGAACCAGAGCACAGACGCTACTTCACGTCGGGTTTTTGTGAGGTCGTGGCATCACTCCGGTCGAGCCAGCCCATTCATTCCGAAGCGTGGCTCTCCCACGGTAATTGTATATATGGCCTTAGAATAGTTAATTGACAAGTTGAAATGGCTCGTCTAAGACCGGAAAGCTAATGGGCTTAAAATGTTTTCAATTATGTATAAACCACTTTAGGACCAAGTCAGGACGGCAAAGCAACGGAATACATTCGAGTATATAAGTCATCAATTCATTACTGTGTTGAATCGCTGACATGTTTCAGGACGTTTTGACCGTGGGAGGACCACGCTTCGGCATGAATGAGCCAGCTTAATCAATGATTGATCGGCGTCTCTCTCCGAGATCGAATCCGAAATGAGGTGATCCGGCAGAGAACCAAAGTTATCGACATTGCTCACCGGATTAGCAAGCTTAAGTGGCAGTGGGCTGGCCATATTAGCCGCAGAACCGACAGCCGATGGGGTAAACGAGTTCTGGAGTGGAGACCGCGTCTTGGTAAACGTAATGTAGGGCGCCCTCTGGCTAGGTGGGGGGACGATCTGCGCAGGATGGCTGGCAAGAGCTGGATGCGAGAAGCCATGGATAGATCACAGTGGCGAACAATTGGAGAGGCCTACGTCCAGCAGTGGACTGCGATAGGCTGATGATGAATCAATGATTTCACGGCCGTGAAACAGCGCCTGTGCCTGAGTGAGTGTGGGTACTCAATGCGAGGAAGAGGGTAAATGTTGGCGGCGCATTTGTGAATACACTGTTTTTTTAATGTGATAGGTGGCAGACGAGCAGACGGATCACCCTGATGATAAGCGATTGCCGCCGCCCATGGACACCCGAGACACCAGTGGAGTCACAAGTACGCTGTCAACCTTTAAACCACCCTTTCCCCTGGATTGGGCGTCCGGTACCCTCACTCACGCAGCGAAAAACAGCACAGTATTAAGGGTGTCCATGAGTGGCAGAAATTGCACTGTCTGTCATATTGTACTGTCTGTTGTTGTATCATGCTTGTATTTTGTTTTTATCTATGTAGTGTGCTCGTCAGCCATCTCTCTTCCTCTTTTTCATTTCAGCGATTGGGTCAAAAGCTGTTGCTTTAGAGCCCGGGGTACGCTTAATCATAGGATTCAGAATAAATAAATAAATAAATATTTCACCATGCACATACATTGATCTGACTCCGAGATAGGTAGCTCAAGCACCTGTGTTACGGATATCAGAATCAACAGTGGGATTGTAAATACATAACTTATAATACATAGGAAACACCCAGACCAATACAACAAACATGTTCATGCACACAAATGTTTGTATTGTGCGGAGATCGAACCCGCAACCTTGGACCAAAGGCAGCGTTTACTACCACTGTTACAAACGGGTCGTCGGGAACTTAGGGAGTCTGGGCTATCTGTTTGCAAGGATAAATCAATAACACTTTTAAATTAGTGGTTCCACATCAGTAACTTTGGTGGATATGTTTGTTTCGCCAAGTAGCTATTGAGGCGTGACGTGAGCTCTTAAAATAGCTTCGATCTCATGAGATCGAAGTGAAATAGCAATACACTTTCATTTGTTACGACTTGATCGAAGATGAATTTAAAAAAATATAATATCTTATAAGTTCCTCTTTTTTACATTTTCAGTTTCTTAATTTATTTTCAATATTTCTGGGTAGCAAAACAAGACTTAAGATAATTAAATAGAAATTAATTTTTAGCTGTCGAGAACAGATGTTAATAACGTTTACACTTAGCGTTTATATTTTAATCTCATTTCAAAAAATTAACAAAGATTAGTTTTGTCTTTTTTGTATTGAGGATTTTGTTAAATATATATAAATTCTTGCAATAAAGATTTTTAAATACAATAAATAAATACAGAAAACCGGCGTGAAACAGCACTGTGCTGTGTTTCGATGCGTTAGTGAGGGTACCGGAGGCCCAATCCGGGGGAAAGGGGGGTTTTAAGGTTGACAGCGCACTGGTGTCGCGGTGTCCATGGGCGGCGGCAATTGCTTACTATCAGGTGTCCGTCTGCTCGTCTGCCACCTATCACATAAAAAAATGGTAGTTTTGTATCAATAAATGCCAATGGACAAAAATTTAGGAAGTTCGTTATTTGAGTGCCTATTACCACGTACTTATGGGAGATAAAAAGTTTTTTTAATCTAAACAACAATGTTACATAACAGGACAATCGAATCGAACAGTAGAATCGCATTATGTTTCTTTTTTTTGTATATTTTATGTATCAAAATATATGTATTAACATGTAAATAATTATATATAGATTAGTACTTATACTGCCACACTCAGAGTAACTTAGTTGGCTTCTTAAGAAAAAATATTGACACTTATTTTATATGTACTTATTTGATACGCATAAAGACTACCGATACTAAAGTTAATGAACATTAGCTTAAATGACGTCTCTGAATGCGGCCGTAGATCTTTCAAATGTATGAAGATTTGAAAGTGCTGTGTACAAGCCTAAGCAAATAAAGAATTATTTGAATTGAGTTGAATTGAATTAGAATAAGCATAGCATTTTCTTCCAATAAATTTTCCATGATTATTTTAACAACTGGTGAGTAATTTCGATATTCTGGATCTATGTCCAATCGTGCTCTGGGATCAAAAGCGACAGCTTTGGACGCAACCGGGAACTACACGCTAAGATGAGGAAGTACTTAAACACTTAAATTCTTGTTCACAATAAAACCAGGAATTTCGCTATTGACTAGGTACAGTCAACTCCAAAAATATGTATACACTTTAGGACGTTGTCACAATGTATAATATAAGAAAGTAGACCTCTACTTTCTTATAGGTAAGTATTGTGACAAGTTCCTAAAGTGTATACATATTTTTGGAGTTGACTGTACAGATCAACGGTCTTTGGGGAATAGTGCGGAGTATCTATTGGCGCTTTCCCAATACGAGCGACGGGTGAAGCTTAGGTCACATTAGCGAGAAATGTGCATTTTATTTAATAAAAATAATACACTTATTTTATTAACAATAAAGAATTATGATTATGAGACTGACACACGTAACACAGACATAATATTAACGGTAAATAATAAATCAATTTTAACTATTTTAACCTTGATTATGAAATCACTCACATCAACACTATTTATAAAGAGGTAAATTCTAAAGACCCAACTAAACAAACGTTTTATAGATAAATAAAAAATCCATCTATTGGTTTAATTTGAAACTAATAAAGTCCCTTGATGAAGTGAGAGTGGACCACTAGTCTATAGATAAAGACAGATAATAATGAAAACAACATTATTTCAAAACCAACAATATCAGGTAACGTGTTTAAATAAATAAGTACTGATTTGTTATGCCGATAGTCACGAAGTAAAAAATTACTAATACAAAATTTGTGTCATTTTAAAAAATGATATAAAAAGTGACGAATATGTACTTAAAATTATCTTAAAGCGCTCATTCTCATAAACATTAAGCAACACATGAATCGGCTTAACCATACCGTTTAAAGTTGCCACCTATTAAAACTGAAAAGCCGGACAATCCTACTAAATTAGCTAAACTTTTGAATAAAAATGCTGATCAATATTCTTTATCAATATAACCTGTAATATCCATTGGATTTAAAGAAGGGATAGACAGCAGGGTCATTTTACTTAGTACTTTTTTCATTATTATTTATTTATTGAATTCATCCTTAAACACAACTTCATAATTCTTAATAAAAGATATGCCCCTACCTTCATTACGAGAGCCAGATAAGAAGTGCTCGACATCACGGTATACTCACGAAACATCGCAGTGCGAGTAGGTAAGTGGCCGGTTACAAATGAGGTCTCAATATCTGATCACATGCATATAAGGTTTAACATGGAGCTGGACGATTGCGACAATGCTACTCCTTATAGAAACCCTAAAAATACCAACGAGTAGGCAGTATATCGTACCACGTGGAGACAGGATATGATATACTGCCTACGCGTATCAGTGTCAACTAAATCTACCATTACCACGTTATCACAAATCGCTCATGTCATCTCGTTCCAACACGCAATGTAAAAACGGGCTGGCACGAGTTTTGTTCCGGGACCTTCCTTACTTCACGATTTGAAATAAGGGGTTAGTGTATCTTATTACTTTGAAACCTATGTCCGGATTTGTTTCGGAGGCCATGATTTGATTCGGGTCGTTGAGCCAGCGGAGTGAGTGGAGTCCGCGCCACGAAATAAGTAAAAACAAATTTGTGTTTCCTTGTGTCTATGAGCATAAAGGTGAGTGTTTACTCTTATTATTATCTATTTATCATTATACTTTTAGTGGCGACTTAAGCGTGTTTTTAAGAGACCTCTTTAGCACGGACGGCACGGACTCCATATATGACCAGATTTAATCAGACTCAGTGGAACGCAGAGCCAAGAAACTGATTGATGACGAGGAGCTAGTAAAAACTAAGCTTCACAGTCTAGCCCATCGATGCAAAATACTGCCTGACTGTTTTTTACAGGCTGTACTTTGAGGAGTGTGCTGCTGAGCTGCATAAACTCATGCCGCCAAGGAGTGGAACGCATTGCAGGCGTCTGTTTTTCCCAGTGAATACAACCCCAATATTTTCAAAGCTAGAGTGAATAGGCTACTTTTGGGTAAGCTCGCTCCATCGTAGGTTTCCTCTCAACTCTATAGTTCAGTGTGAAGCCAAGAGAAAACCCATCTTCAATTAAAAAAAATACGTCTTTAGTGGTACGGACTCTATGTATGTCCGGATTGCCTCGGTGGCGCAGTGGTTAGTGGGTCGCACTTTAAAGCGACGGCTGCGCAAGAGGTCCCGGGTTCGATCCCCGGGTCGGGCCAAAAATTTGTACCTAAGTTTTCGGCAAGAAATTCTTAGTGGGAGCCCGGAGTCTGGAAGTTGGCGGTCTTGTACCCCCGTGCCTCGGAAAGCACGTTAAGCTGTTGGTCCTGCGCCCGATCCCTCTCCGGTCGTGTCACATTAGTGTCCCATCGGATTATGAGGGTAAGGGAATAGAGAGTGCACTTGTGTTTGCGCACACACTTGAGCACTATAATATATCCTGCGTACGTGGCTGATCGTTGAGATTGGCCGCCGTAGCCGTAATCGGTTGGAGGATATTAAATGTCCGGATTTAACCAGACGCCTGGCTACCTTAGTCCCGTTTATTCTATTACTCCGTGTGCCCTCGGCTTTAGTCGAAATTGTCACTTAAACTGGTTATTAAGTGCTCACTTAACTTTATTTACAGCAACAGTTATTCCGGGGATATCTTCAGATTCATCCAGCTAAATGAGATAGTTGGAGTTAAAATAACATGTTCACTTTTAAATTTGGCTTTTAAATGCAGCGTTGATAAATGTTGTAAAGACAATCTCAATCCGCAGGAGATAGATAGATAGATATACTTTATTGCACAAAAAAAAACACAATAAAACTAGGCATTACAGAAACTTAATTGTACAGTTTCCGCGGTCTTATCGCTGGAAGCGATTATATGTCCTGTTGTCCTGGTGTCCTGGGTTTGGTTCTTGGTCGGGTCAATTTAGAAAACGATTTTTAAAATAAACATGGGTCTGGGTGTGCTGGGAGGTACTCGGCCCGGCTAACGTCAGCTAATACATAAATAAACTACACATTGATTGATACGTAAACTGACCAATGATAATTTTATGTTATAGCCCTCATCTTGAGTTTCTTGCTGGTGTCTTCTCAGTAGAAATCGACATTCCGAACCAGCGGTAGATATTATGTACCTATTATGATATTCATAAGTGTTCTGTGTGGACCTACATTGAATAAAGATTTTTTTATCTTTTATCATCCCACCTGCCCTATTCCGTCACAGAACAACACGCACCGGACAACGCTGTCACCGCTTCTCAGTGGTAAACATTCCATCACGGACTAAAAAATTTGGCACTTCCTATTTCTGCTGCACCATCGAGAAATGGAACTCGTTGCCAGCGCCTGTATTTCCTTCTTCTACAATATGGATCCCTTGATGCCTTGATATTGCTTCCGTTTAATTGCAACTTCGGCTCTTCTCTTGCTTACCATCAGGTTGAGGAGAGCCAATATAATGAGCCTCTATTAAAAAAATGTCGTTTTCGCCTACTGCGACTGGTTATTGACTACTTTATTTCACAAGTTATTTTATTTTATTTAGTTATGTCACCGTTGTACAGTCAGAAGCAATTAGCGACATCCAAGGCTGTCACATAGTAAGTTACAGCCAAAGTGGTCAAAAATATCGATACACCCGTGACTCTCATATGGATAGATATTTCATGAACATGAGAGTCACGGGTGTATCGATGTTTTGGCTCACTTTGGCTGTATCTAACTATTTGACAGCCTTGGATGTCGCTTTCTAATTGCTGCTGACTGTACAGTTACAAAAAAACACACAACACTAGGTGCCAGCGTGCTTTTATACAAAAAAGAAAAAAAATTGCAGCCATTCTTGTCAAAGAGACACATTACAGTTATAATGTTCAATTCTCTTTAGCCGTTCATTACAAAGAATTCGCATCGCAAAGGTTATTGATAATGTGGCCGTCAACGTTCAAATTCCTTTGTTCAAGTACATTACGAGTAGGTTTGACGAGAGATTTAATTTAACGAATATTTAAGGATAAAATGGGTGATATTTCAAACGTAGGGTTGTTTTACAAACAACCTTATTTTGTTTTGAAGGATAAATTATTCGGGTAAGTAGCTGCAAGTAATTATGCTGATATGTAATGTAATAATAATTCTCACAACATCTCATACGTTGACCTGATTCCGTACTAAGTAGCTTAAGCACTTGTGTTACAGATATCAGACAACAGAGGAACACAAATATATACTTAAATACATATATTACACCCAGACACCGAACAAACACAAGTGTTCATCGCACGAATGTTTTAGAATATTTTAAACATGTCAATGGATTATCTATTTATTAACCAAGTATAGAAATAATAAGAAAATGTAATAATAATTAATAAATAATGTATTTTTTTTTTTTTATTAGTTTTTATTCACTTTTTTAAATTTAAAAGAGCAATAACATTATGTAACTTAGATTTTAAGTTGTTATGCCCTTACGGGATACATGTGCTGTACACCACAATACTTGTAACATCTTGTAACAACCACATGTAATGCATTAAAATATTTGAATTTGGAATAAGTAAGAAGATTTTAACGAGAGTTTGAATCTGGGGGCTTGGCCGTTGAATGAGGGTTTCGCGTGTGAAAAATCCGCTAGATGGAGTATTAAAGAAGTGAGGTCCATATACAAAGTGATTGGCTATATTTAAACGTGATCTGTCAAAATGACATTTTGACAAACTAAACAACCAATGCGGTTGATGTTGGACCTCTGTCCAACAGTACGCCATCTAGCGGATTTTTCACACGTGAAAACCCTCATTGTATGTATCAATAGAGTGTTCAACGGCGGGTTATATAGAATCTATAATAATAAAGAAATTGCAGTAAAGAACCTCTTAGATTTGTTAGAGATTTCATATCTTTTTATGGAGATAAGTAGGTTTATCAAAAAAAAATCAAAATCAAAAGAAAATAAAAAATAATCAAAAAATGTCTTTATTCAATTTAAGTCCATACAGAACATTTATGAATGTCAAATATTATGTAATCTACCGCTAATTCGGAATGTCAATTTCTACCGAGAAGAATCAGCAAGAAACTCACTAGTTACTCTTTTCAAATGATATGACTCGAGAGATGATTTTACAGGATGATTTCGATAGGATACCTACACCTATTCCGACCACTGGTAATAAACATACGTTCATTTATTTATTAAAACACACAATACATGCGAGATTTGTTCGTTATCTATATTACATTTCTTATTATTCCCATAATTCCGTCCATGTTACCGATGACAAAATTGTATAATAAACTGTAGGAAGTATTTCACCCATAAACACGTTTTACGACAGCTGAATTCCTTGTTAACGCAGACATCGGACATGCACTTTTATAGATCCTTCCTTAATAAACTGTTGTGATTTTACGACTTTCAGTAGGCGAGTCTTAAACCGGGACAGTCACTTTCATGAGGCACATGAAAGTGGCTATCGTTACCCATGGAAGTGACTAGGGTTACCCATGAAATTGACTAGGGTTACCCATGAAAGTGACTAGGGTTACCCATGAAAGTGACTGAGGTGACCCATTAAAGTGACTGTCCCGGTACATCACCCATTAAAGTGGCTAGGATTACCCATGAAAGTGACTAGGGTTACCCATCAAAGTGACTAGGGTGACCCATAAAAGTGACTGTCCCGGTTAGCATAATCATATAGGTACTTGTAGTTAAACGTGCCTATATGAAAATCTACGTTAAAATAATGAAGTGAATATTACTTTATTAAGATATTAAGTAATACTCACTTCATTATTTTAACGTAGTAATTAAATATGGGAGAGCCACGCTTAGGCATGAATGGGACGGCTCGACCGGAGTGATACCACTGCCTCACAGAAGACCGGCGTGAAGCAGCGCCTGCGCTGTTTTTCGCCGTGTGAGTGAGGCCCAATGGAGGGGAAGGGGAAAAGGTGTGACTCCACTGGTGTTGCGGATGTCCATGGGCGGCGGAATTGCTTACCATCAGGTGATCCGTCTACTCGTCTGCCACCTCTCATATAAAAATATAAATATATATAAAATATATACAATTTAAGACAAATTATAATTAAGAAAATAATTTCTAAAACTTAAGTTTTCCCTTGCACAATTGAAATTAGAGGGCTTAATTTAAAGCAGACGCTACGACCGTTTCAGAGTTTGCTTCTCTTTCACACGCGCTGTGTGTCTCCTTCGCTAGAATACGACAGATATATTAAGTAAGTAAGTAAGTATTTATTGTGTAGGAACAAAGTAAAGTAAAGTAAAGTATTCTCGTTCGTTACAGCCATCTTTGGTGAAATCGTCACTCCAATTTGGCCTGAGGACGTCTATTCATCGTCAGCCCATTTAAGTCCCCACTGCTGGGGCACGGGCCTCCCTCAATCACATGAGGGGTAATTGCTATACTCACCACGCTTGGCAGACGGGTTGGCGAGGGTTTTGATATAAATGCAGAGTTTTCCTTCTCTGGGTGCTGATGATCATGCCAGCAGCTTTACCTTAGTCGCCTTTTACGACTCCTCGTTAAGAGTGAGTGTGGCCTATTCTACTCTCCCGGGGACCACACGGCCTCGTCTATTACCGTTTACCAAGTCACGAGAGAGTAACATTCGGACGGCTTTAAATTAAGCCACCGGTAACAACAAGACCCCACACATAATATTGACGATCCGTTTGGAACAGTGGTAGTGAACGCTGCCTATGGTCCAAGGGTTGCGGGTTCGATTCCCGCACAGTACAAACATTTATGTGCACGAACATGTCTGTTTGTATTGGTCTGGGTGTTTCTATGTATTATAAGTATGCATTTACAAAAGAAAACTACCTATAATATGTATAAATTTGTAATTCTGCTGCACGCTGTTGATCCTGATATCCGTAACAGGTGCTTGAGCTACCTATCTCGGAGTCAGATCAATGTATGTGATGTTGTAAAATATTATTATTGTTATTTATAATAATTCTAACAAGAAGTGTATTAAATTTACTTAATAACTTGTTTCATTAACAACATTGGTGTTGGTGCAAATCAAACAACTGACAGAAACAATAGAGTAAGGTAGAATCGCATTTTGTTTATTTTTGTATCGGCACATTGTTTTTATACTTTTTTTATGTGATAGGCAGACGGATCGCCTAATAGTAAGCAATTGCCGCCGCCCCAAGTCAGCCGCGACACCAGTGGAGTCACAAGTGCCCTTTTTTTCTCTTTTTTTTCTCTTCTTTTTTTCTTTTTTTTGTGACAAAGTATAATGGCTCTCCTCAGCCTGATGGTAAGCACGACAAGTTAGCGCTGCCAATCTTTCCCCCGGATTGGGCCTAACTATTTATAAGCCAATCCGAATTGACTTATAAATAGTAGTTATAAATAGTTAAAATTGTATGATGATTGAAATGCAAATAAAGATTTTTTGATTTGTTATTGAGTCGTAATTCAATGACTGGCTTTTTTATTTTGAGGAACAAAATCTAGTTTTTTTTTTTTATGAGAGGTGGCAGACGAGCAGAAGGATCACCTTATAGTAAGCAATTCCGCCGCCCATGGACACCCGAACACCAGTGGAGTCACAAGTACGCTGCCAACCTTTTCCCGGTCCTCCCATTGGGCCTCCGGTAACCTCACTCACACGGCGAAACACAGCGCAGTTCATTTCTTCCCGAAAAATATCCTTACAAAAAAATCCTGCATCCCTCTAGTCTTATACATATTAATAAATGATTGCTCCGGTCACTCACCCGACATTTCTCTATATCTATCTGGGTCATGTTTATTAAGCTAACAGGCAACTGGCTTTATCAGTCTCATCCAAACGTCTCATACCCGACTGCATACAAAGGAGCCGAGGGTAGGTACGCTTAGACTACATTTGGGGAGTCTGGTAGGTTTGACCTTCGCAACATGTCGGGGAATAAGACCTTATCTTCCACGGCATCCTTCAAAAGTGACACAAAATAAGAATAAATAAAAACAATGGCTTTGTCAACATAAAAACTTCGTCTGATTTGCACGTAATAATTTCCTCAATTCTAATTTTTAACCCCCGACGCAAAAACGACGGGGTGTTATAAGTTTGACATGTCTGTGCGTGTGTGTGTGTGCGTGTGTGTGTGTGTGTGTCTGTGTGTGTGTGTGTGTCTGTGTGTCTGTGTGTCTGTCTATGGCATCGTAGCTCCCGAACAAATGAACCGATTTTGATTTTGTTTTTTTTGTTAGAAAAATAAATAAAGAGGGAGTGTTCTTAGCTATATTGGATAAAAGTCGACCCAAGATGGCCGCCGTCACAAAAATTTGGATTTTATGTTATAACACAACTCCCACAATATGAGTATCATATAAAAGGGCATGAGTAGCAGAATATATTGATTGTGAAAATTTTAAAATCCAAGATGGCCGCCGTTAGAAAGCCGTTAGGAAATTTTTAAGTGTGTTATTTACTTAAGAATAAATCGCAAAAGATGCTATAAAATATCAACTATTGATTTAGCAGTCTCATCTTAACTGGTGGTCAAATATTTGTAATAATATTTCCACTGGATATTGTAAATATACCTACAATATTAATGAGACTATCGACAGCTCATGTCGAATCAAGCACTTACAAATTTCGTCGACTTAGTAACGCGTTCAGTGGTATAATTGGTAGTACATTCACCCGGATTGTGGAAGGTGTGGGTTCGAGTCCCGCCTGAACACGAGATGAAATTTTTAAGTGTGTTATTTACTTATGCTTATTTTCGTGCTAAAAGCATGCTACTTTTAAGCAAGTTGTACTTAGTAGCTTGTGTGGCCGGCGTGCTACAAACAAGCATTTTAGCATTCGCAAAAATCGCTCGCCATAGATAGGGAGTCACTGTGGCTTAGCCACCTTTTAGTTAGCGGATGGCAGCATGGACAGTTTGTAAATTAACTTGTTATTGGCAGACATATCGGTCTACCTTCCGTCTAAGTCTTTTAAGTAAGTAAGCAAGTAAGTAAAACATTTATTGACCACAAACACGAATACAATTACAATAAGAAGTTAACAATAAGACAGAAAGGCGTTTTACTGCATGCACCTTCGGTAAAGTTTTAACAATTTTATAAGTTACACCAAAGTACCTGCACAGAAGTATTATTTTCGAAAACCACGGCAAAATTTTAACCAATCACAACGCTCCATTTACGCGCGCCAAAAATTGCAATATCTGGTTGGTTGATGCGTCAGCACCATGTTCGGTGCGAGTGCGGTTAAGAGAGAGATAGCATTTCTCTCTGGATTTACTGTATTTTATCTTAACGTATTGCATTAAAGTTTGTATTTCAACTGGTTTTGTAATCAATCGGATTTAACTTGTCTTCTGTGTAGAGAATTTTGCTGATGTAACTTATAAACGTGATACAGCCACAGTAGATAAATACGCTAATGCAGTATCGACACTCCGCCATTTTGGACAGAAAGTTACCTACTGTATAGGGTTGTCCTCTTATTTTTGTAAAATATTATTCTTACCTTGAACCTACTGGTTTAAGTACCGGGCCGTGATCGCGGGGCCCGACCCGGGATCGAACGTAGGACCACAAGCGCAGTCATCGCTTTAAAGTGCGACCGACTAACCACTGCGCCACTGAGGCAATCAATATAACAACGTCGTTCTGGATTTATAATCAGGCCGCCCATGAACATCCGCGAAATCAGGGAGATCGTTAATGTGTTACCGGCCTTATTAAAAAAGAGTACGCTCTTCTGAAGGTCCCTTAGTCCACTCAATAATTTTCACTTAATAAACACACCAACAAACAATATTATTGTTAGATATTCGATCAGATTGCAAGATTTATAAGCTCGTAAGTTATGATACACTTTTATTATTACATGAATAAAAGATGCGACGTAATAATATGTATTTTAGGAGCAAACCTGATCACGCAGCGAAGGGTTTATGGCAGTAAAATTGCTAGGAAGATTTTCATTCATATTTCTTCCACCTAAAAAATACTACGAGACAAAAATTCTAGATATTTTTAGTGTGAACTGTACCCTTTACTTGTGAAGGTTCACTAATGTCAATAAGTGAAAAAAGAGTCACTCAATAAAACCCCGATTTTAAGGCGCAGGTTACACTTGCATCGGGAATGTCAAAAGTTTGGGCTCCTACATTACTATGTTTAGTCATCGTCATCGTCAGCCCATTTAAGTCCCCACTGCTGGGGCACGGGCCTCCCTCAATCACATGAGGAGTAATTTCCATACTCACCACGCTTGGCAGACGGGTTGGCGAGGGTTTTGATATAAATGCCGAGTTTTCCTTCTCTGGGTGCTGATGATCATGCCAGCAGCTTTACCTTAGTCGCCTTTTACGACACCTCGGTAAGAGTGAGGGTGGCCCTTTCTACTCTATGATTGGTAACATCTAGAAATTGTTAGGATCTTGCCAAAACCACTTTTAAAAATATTGCATGACTTAAAGAAAGTTATCAAGTTCACCAAGTCCTGTGAACGTAAATGTTTTTCATTCTTAGTATAAGGGTTTGCTGAGAGGTTGTAACCCCGAAATTGTTTAAAATAGACCCGCTTTAGTAGCAAAAAATTAAAATCAATTGGCGTCGCTAGTGTGCCCTACCCGTCACCTTGACGCTGCTTTCCGAGGCACGTGGTATAAGACCACCAATTTCCAGACTCATATATAAATACGGTAGCGAATAATTTCATGCAGATAATCGGAGAGATCAAAGTCAACCTACCAACATGTATATTTAGTTTCATAATTTAATTATAATAGGTCTTACAACCGCTTGAAATAAACTCTATGATCAAATTTACACATGCGAGCAAAATAATGATTCCAACTTCGAATGAAAATTAGATCTTGATTGGAATCATCTCTTTTTTTGAAGCCTATAAAAAATGTCTTGGATCTGAGAACCCATTTTCGACCATTCAACTTTGAAGTCAGTTAGAGATTTGTATGGATGAATGTATAAAATCTCTAATTCAACTTCAAACACTGGGGCGCTATTATGCACTTCGATTGCACGATATTAGCGCCCCTGGGTTTTAGTTATCATTTTAAAGTAAATCGAAGTCTAACATATTCGATAGCTGTAAATCATTTTATTTAGTGGAAAATGACAGTTTTTTTTTATCCAAACAATATTATAATATTGGATGCGAAAAATAACCTTTATTTTTCCTTGTTTAACGAAATTGACACAATTTTTAACTCTGTTGTTTTTAGCCGATAGTTTAAAATTAATACTGTATAATCAGTGAGTTATTACTGCTGCGTAGTTTGGTCAGTTTTAGGTAATATTTTGCTTACTTGCTGATGATAAGTCACACCGCAATCGTTTTCCATGGCAGTGGACTTATTTTAACAAGTTTTGAGAATGCAAGACGGCATTTATTGTTTTTTTTTTAATTTGACGAATAGTGCGGTCAGTCGCTAGGCGCGGTGGCGAGTGACTAAACATATCGTAAACGATGTGTTGTCCGCTGGCTTCATCTCATTGCGCAAAATTTTGTCAGCGTTGTCGGTTCTATACGCTATGTGTAGCATAGATATTTCTAAAATTCTGAATTCAACATGTCTCATCGTCAGCCCATTAAAGTCCCCACTGCTGGGCACGAGCCTCCCTCAAGTACATAAGGGGTAATTGCCATACTCACCACGTTTGGCAGACGGGTTGGCGAGGGTTTTGATATAAATGCAGAGTTTTCCTTCTCTGGGTGCTGATGATCATGCCAGCAGCTTTACCTTAGTCGCCTTTTACGACACCTCGGTAAGAGTAAGGGTGGCCTATTCTACTCTGCCGGGGACCACACGGCCACGGCAACATGTCTATGTGAAAATTAAATTATGATTACGTTTTTATGATCGCAAGTGTGTTGTAATTTAATTGTACTCAACCTAGTTCCAGCAAACAACGTAACAAGTTTCAAAGTTATCCTTTCATAGTTATCCTAGCTAGTTAGAAGTAGTGTGTGAGTTTAGTATCAAACTGTGGTTAGACAAACGTGCAATATTTTAGTACTAACTATTTGGTTTATTCGCGGGTCATGCCCCCCTCCCCCTGGCATAGTCCAGGAGGACCCAGCGCAGGGTGAATTTTATAAGTAATACATATTACTTTGAATACTTATTTAATGAATTTGATAACTAAATAGGTACTTTGTCGGCAAACTGACTGACCAGATGGCGCAATTGGTAGTGACCCTGCCTCGTACGCCAAAAGTCGTTGGTTCGATCCCCACCCTGGACAAACATTCGTGCGATGAACACTTGTGTTTGTTCGGTGTCTGGGTGTCAGAAATTGAGACCACATTGGGGAAAGTCTCAGACTGGAGCAGACTTAACCTAGTTAACTTTAACCCCACAAAGACTCAAGCTTGCGCGTTTATCGCAAAAAAGTCACCCTTTGTCGTATCACCTCACTTCGACACAACACCCCTAACTCTTTCTGACAGAGTTGGAATTCTCGGAGTCGAAATATCTGACAGAGTTGAGTTCCGTGGCCATCTAGAGGAAAAAGTTAAATTGGCTTCCAAGAAGCTCGGCGTGCTCAATAGGTCGAGGAGGTATTTCATGCCGGGGCATCTCTTGCAGCTCTATAAGGCGCAGGTGCGGCCTCACATGGAATACTGCTCTCACCTCTGGGCTGGAGCTCTTAAATATCAGCTTCTTCCTCTGGATCGTATCCAGCGAAGGGCGGTCAGAACTGTCGATGACCAGGCAATTTCCGACACACTTGATCCTCTGTCATTGCGTAGAGATGTAGCATCACTGTGCATCTTCTATCGCATTTACAATGGGGAATGTTCCAAGGAGCTGTTCGGCCTTATTCCAGCTGCGATTTTTCACCACCGCACATCACGTCAGAACGCGAAATACCATCCACATCACCTGGATGGATTTATATCGACCACAGTGCGTTTCTCACGTCATTTCCTACCACGCACAGAAAAACTGTGGAACCAGCTGTCATCCGTGGTGTTTCCGAACAGATACGACTTGGTGACCTTCAAGAAAAGGGTGTACTCCTTTCTTAAGAGCCGGCAACGCATATGTGATACCTCAGGTGTTGCAGATGTCCATGGGCGGCGGTGATCACATTCCATCAGGTGTGCCGTCTGCTCGTTTGTCCGCTATAATGTAAAAAAAAAAAAAAAACCAACGGGTCCCGGCAGAAGGGGTAGACCTCAAAAAGGTGTGAGTTGACGTCGTAAAGGATGATATGCGTGCTAATAAACTGGGAGGACACCCACCCACGCCGTGTGATCCCCGGCAGAGTAGAATAGGCCACCCTCACTCTTACCGAGGTGTAGTAAAAGGCGATTAAGGTAAAGCTGCTGGCATGATCATCAGCACCCAGAGAAGGAAAACTCTGCATTTATATCAAAACCCCCGTCAACCCGTCCGCCAAGCGTGGTGAGTATGGCAATTACCCCTCATGTGATTGAGGGAGGCCCGTGCCCCAGCAGTGGGGACTTAAATGGGCTGATGATGATGATGATGATGACACCCACCTACGGCCACTACAGATGCACAAGGCCGTGCGAAGTGGAGGAGTCGAAGTAGGAAAGCAGAGCCCGGGCTACCAAGTGACAGTGACAGGATGCCAGGGTCATTTCACTTAATATTTTTTCCTTGGTATGGAAAAAATAGTTTAAAGCAGATGGTTCCACTTTGTTTCGCTAGATGTCACTATGCATTATATTGTTTTAAACTTTCATGGTCACTAACCATGATCACTAGCCATGATCGGCTGGGCAGCGTTCGGGAAGCTACGCAGCATATTTTCAGCCTATCTACCGCAGTGTCTCAAAACGAAAGTCTTCAATGCGTGTGTGATGCCAGTGATGACATACGGAACCGAAACGTGGCCGCTTACAATGTGCCGATTAAGGAGGCTCAAGGTCACCCAGAGAGCAATGGAGAGGGCTATGCTCGGGGTCTCCCTGCGTGATCGTATCAGAAATGATGAGATCCGCAGGAAAACTAAGGTTACAGACATAGCCCAATGGATTGCATGCCTCAAGTGGCAATGGGTAGGGCACATAGCGAGGAGAACAGACGGCCGTTGGGGCGGAAAGGTCCTCGAGTGGACGCCACGTACAGGAAGTTGCAGCCGTGGCAGGCCTCCCACAAGGTGGACCGAAGATCTGGTGAAGATCGCGGGAATCCATTGGATGCGGGCGGCACAGGACCGATCTGTGTGGAGAACATTGGAGGAGGCCTATGTCCAGCAGTGAACGTCTATTGGCTGAAATAATGAACCATGACCATGGCGCGTGCAACAGTGCCGAAATATCGGAAGCTCAAAAATAAGGTACATGGTAGAAATCTCGTTAATAACTATTCTAATGTCACTATGCATTTTAACATCGCGCTAGCAAAGTGTGTTCCGAAACAAATGTTCAACCTCAATGTTGAAATTATGTATAACAGTTGAACAAGATTTAATTTGAACGCGTGTTTCACTGTTTTTCTATACCTAACACAGACCCCCTTTCCTGAATTCGTTAAATTTCAAGAGTAAACAAACATTGTCAACTTTATCATTTAAAGGTTCCACAGAAACTGTGACAGGGGTGCGTTAATATTTAAGCTGTAAGTAATCAGAAATGGTTCAAAACATAATTAATTATGTATCACAAGCAACTTGTTTATTTCCAATTTTAAGGGGAGCAATTTTTCTTAAAACATGATGTTTTTTTGCGGCCGGTATCATTTCGGTCGAGCCGGCCCATTCATGCCGAAGCGTGGCTCTCTCACGATAGATAGATAGATAGATAGATACTCTTTATTGCACAACATACAAAACTTAAAAGCTAGGTATACAGAGATACAATGTACAATTTAGGCGGTCTTATCGCTGGGAGCGATCTCTACGATACTAATAATGGAGGAAATAAAGATCGTAGTAACCTGATGTGTGGCTGTCCGTACATTTACAAAGGATATTTCAATTCCAACTGACGTCGCTCAACTTATATTTCCGAAAACGTGTTTTCAGAATCACCATTCCAACTTTACCTTATTTAACTCACCTGTTTTAGTTCGGAAACTATTTTGCGGCACTCATTCATAATTTCAAATTTCTCGTCTCGTTCGCACTTGCAGTTTGAGACATTTGTGAAAAAGGGACAGACGTTATCGGATACCAAACGAACGTCAAATGCAGGGAAGCGAAAAGTTTCCTTTCACAACCGAGAGTTTGATTATGGGACCGTGGGACCAGTTTTATTGGGTGTTAATTCAACTTATTGAGATGCCTAACGAATGAATTTACTTTAATGAAGGAATAAGCAGTATCTGATTTTATTGGGTGTACATGTAATTTGGCTAATGAAATTATATGCAACTCGTATACAATACCGGACAACGGTGAAAAATTCGCGTTGAATTTGTAAAGCTGAAATGTAAAATATCTATGCCTCTCTATGCCAATTTGCAATGCCTACCAATAAGACGCTTATGTTTTTTTTTTTATGTGATAGGTGGAAGACTAGGAGACGGATTGCCTGATGGTTAGCGATAGCCGCCGCCCATGGACATTAAACACCCCTTTCCATCGGATTGGACTGGCCGAATGTGGGATTGGTGATCGGCACATGCATGCCAAGGAATGTGTATGAGTTCGATGTTTGAATTAGAATGACGTGCGAGAGAGAGAGAGAGAGGGAGAGACGATGAATGGCGGACGATGTAAAGACGTGGAAGACGACGCTTTAACAAGATAGTTAATATAGAACAATTATACGAATCCCTGGCTTTATTTAGAATCCCGTCCCACAATTTCAAGTTAGGCACGGTATTTCACGGTAGGAAGCGGCATGACTGTGCTCAGATATTGTTGATGTCTATGAGAGGCGGTTATCGTTTACCATGAGATGGGCCGCAAGCTCGTCTGCCTATTATAAGCAATAAAATAAAAAAGTAGGTACCCTCCTAACTCACGCAACGAAACAGCAGAGACGCTGCTTCTTGCCAATTTTCTGTGAGGCCGTGGTTTCACTCCGAGCCGACCCATACATGTCCAAGCGTGGCTCTCCCACGGTATCTATACAACATTAGATACTATAAATTGAATGAGTATGTTTTACTCCTATTTTTTATGAAATAGGAGGCAGACGAGCAGACGTATCATCTGACGGTGAGTGATCACCGCCGCTCATGGACACATACAACACCAAAGGAGTCAAAAGTGCGCTGCCGGCTTTTTAAAAAGGAATACACCCTTTTTTCCCATATTTTTACCATGCTTCGGCATGAATGATCCGGCTCGAATGGAGTGTACCACGGCCTCACAGAAACCGGGCGTGAAGCAGCATTGTGTTGTGTTTCGCTGCGTGAGAGAGAGAGAGAGTACCGGAGGCCCAATCAGGAGGAAAGGTTGGTTTTGCAGGTGTCCATGGGCGGCGGCAATCGCTTAACATGAGGTGATCCGTCTGCTCGTCTACTACCAATCATAAAAAAAAATCTATAATTCATTTATTTCTGATGAAAATATTACCTACAATTCTATATTCTGTGAATATTTCTAATAATAAGCCTATCTGTTACCGTTATTGATATCAAGGAAAAAATGGCAAAAATATGGAAGCTCCACTCAAATAAATCCGTTCTGTTTTTAGTATTTATTTTTATAGCCGTAACAGAAATATATCATGGAACTGCGAAATTCGACTGTCAAGCTATCGCAGTTCATGATGACGTATAGACAGATAAAACTATGCTATTTTAACATTAATATGAGGTAGTTGAACTTAACAACCCGGCTTTTAATAAAGTGAACAGGCATCTTCTAGGAAAACACGTAATATCCTAGATCTCCTCATCACTTTCCATTAGGTGAGAACATGGTCAAACGCTATCCTAATTGCACCAAAAAAAAATATATATAAGGTCAGACGGGAATTCCTTAATCAATGGACAACATTTCAAAATTGCTAAGCTCTGAAACAAAAAATACCAATTCTTTGTTTACTTTTCCGCTGTTCGAATATATATTTATTCATTTTTTATATTGCTTATTTACTGAGAAAAAAATTAAAAACTAATAAACGTAAAATGACGTCATCGGACGGCAGAATGTAAAATATTTCTTTGCTTAGCACATTATAGTTTTAAATTTACGAAATGCCAAACCCATGACATGTAACTGTCAAAAAAAAAGACAACTTGTCAACGTTGAATGTATGAATGACGTTGACAATGTTGACACTAGTATTATTTACCTTTGACAGTAGTACCTTTTTTTTATTAAAACAATGATAAGCAAAGGAATATCGCTGTATTCAGCCGTCCGATGACGTCATTTGGCGCTTACGTCTATTTAGAATATAAAGAATTTCAATAATTATTTTATGCATGAAAATGGCCAAATTTTGAAAAAAGAAAAAATATGGGTCTGTTCATTTTATGTCTATTTTCATATAAAAAAACAATATGGACATGTTAAAAATATGAAATGTTGTCCATTGCACCAAAAATATATATATAAGGTCAGACGGGAATTCCTTAATCAAGTATCAGCCTGTATACTGTCCCACTGCAGGCAAGGCCCACATCATAGAAATGAAGTTTTCGCTACTATGATGGGCTTGATCACGTTTGCCAAAGGCGGATCACGAACCCGAGCAATGTTCAAAAAATTCGACACATATTTTTTGCTCGACCCGGGAATCGAGCTTAAGATCACGGCCCAGTACTTAAACCACTAGACTAACATGGCTACATTCCTTCATTATAATAATTAAACTCCCTAAATCCTGAATCATTGTCGAAGCGGACCCAAAGCTGTTGCTTTGGAGCCCAGGAACAAATTTCACACGCAGCAACGAGGAGGAGAAGTCAAGGCTACAATTTGCATCTAGGGTGCAAGGGGCTCTTCTTGACG